>OZ059804.1:6165359-7365359 GCA_964057025.1 Standfussiana lucernea | reverse complement strand
CTGAAAACTTACAACCGCACGGGTCGATCTTCAAGGTTAAGCAGTGATTGCCGATGTTGGTCCTTGGATGGGTGGCCATCCATTACATACCGAATTCTCTCTGCTTCTGAAAGAACATTAAGACATTGGTCCCGGCTGTTATTTGTAGATCTTTCACAGTCGTTACAGGTAGTCAGTGGCTAGAAATTCTGACAACCAGTCCTTACTAAGGGGTATCGTATTATCCTGAAACTGGGTTGTGGAGGTCAGATACGCAGTAGCTCCATGTAAAATACTGGTTAACAGCTTCATCTGGCTAGACTGGAAACCGACCCCAACTTGTTCGGAAAAGGCTAGACAAATGTAACGTAATGTAATGTAATGTGAAGGTCGATTGAACTCGAGGCATCCTATTCCATAATTGAATTTCAAATTGAGAACATCAGTAATGGAATGGCCGTGAGTTATGCTCAAATGCTAACGAAGATCCTTTGTCCTGATGTCCCCAATGTTGTAAACCAATGATGTATTTGATGTTCGGAAATTAATCGTGAATTTATTGTAGAATAAACAAACAATTCTTACTGGTTACAAGTTGTAAACAATGCTTTGTATCTGAAACACAATCTTATAAACCTGAAAGACGAAGAAATGTGTTAGTGAAAGTAAAAAAGATCTGACGTAGTTCGAAACATTATGTTCGGAACAATATTTGCCACCAAACAGCTCAGCACTTTTGACTCCGTGCATTTTCATAAATGCATGCATCGCAAGTATTACCGAGTTAGTGCGTGTTTGGATACCAATCGCGTAACTCGACCAAACCATTTCAAACCAACCTAGTGCTAATCTAGCTTAGATTTATCATTTTATAACCAGTCTCAATCATCATCTGCCTAGCCTTTTCCCAACTATGTTGGGGTCGGATACCAGTATTTTACATGGAGCGACTGTCTATCTGACCTCCACAACACAGATCGTACTGGGTAATACGATACCCCTTGGTAAGACTGTAATAATAACCAGTCTCAATATAAACTTGAAACCATATAATTTCGTATAATTAAACCAGTGGTCATAAATCAACAACCAAACCATAACCAATCAACAAAGATCAACCAACCCAGGATTTAGAGCTAAACTAAGCAAGCGCCGAATTCTACACATTACATGCACCAAAAGGTCGTGGACGATTACACTTTGTTTACCTTCCTTCACATACAGATATGTTTATGATACCACAACTAAAGTTGATTTAAATCACTATCATCTTCTCAGTGCTCCTATACGGTCGGGATTAACCTCATCAACATTCACAGCCCGACTTCACCCTTGCTGAGCCTCTCTTTGCTTGTGCCAAGCTTCACGCTCTTGTACCAGCCTCATCCAGGATATTCCCGCGATGGCAATAATGTCGTCTGCCCATCTCGCCGCCGGACGACCAACACTTCTTTTTCCAGTCGTTGGACGCCACTCGGTCACATCTTTACGCCTCAACTCAAAAGTTTATTAGAGTTAAAGTCTAGAACTCAGCTAAAATGTCGTAATCCCAAGCTTTAGTTCTACTAACCTGTTGAGGAGTATCGGTTGATAAGTTTAAACCGGTGAAGGGAGCGCGTAGGCCGCTCCTATTACGTTACAAACTAAATTGATGCCAGCGACGATAATATTGAGTCGGAACCCGATTCATTCATCAATTGTAATGAAATGATTTGGTAATGTCTCTTATATGTATATTGAACTGGTCGTTCGTCTACACTAATATTGTAAAAGGGGTTAAGTTTGTAAGTCGGAGGTAAATCTCTGAAACAGATGGCCTGATTAAAAAAAGTTACACCATTGCCAAGTGCCATAGAATGTGTTTTTCACGCGGGTGATGTCGTGAGTAGAAGCTAGTGATAAAATTATATAGAGGTAATGCTTGTAAGTTAACATGTTTTGCTGCCCTGGAGTGTAAATGTGGTGTTGCTCCACAAACGATGGGACACTTGATGTCGTGTCCTGCCTGTCCTGTTGTTTGCACATCACAGGAGCTGATGGACGCTACCTACTGAAAGTGCCAAACTCGTCGCCAAATATTGGGCTTACTCAATTTGAATTGTCATCGTCACGCTAAGAAGAAGAAGAATATATTTGTAAATTTAAATGTAGGGGGTTATCTTCGGAACTACTGATCCGAATTGGCAAATTCTTTAGCTACGTTAGCACCAAGTGCCATAAGCTAAATGCGTTAAACGTTCCCGTGGGATAATATCCGACCATAACGTGAGCAAAGCCACGGTCAAAAGCTAGTCTGTTATATAGTGAACTAGTCGTTCGTGAATGATAAATTTCTGCATTGGACCCGTTTGAAGTGGGCATGGAGTGATTGGTATTCGGACTGGGGAATAACTTGAGATTTTGTTGGGCAATTTTCCTATTTTAGTGCTTAATTTCATTTCTGTGACAAATTAAGAAGTGTCGAATTGTAGACCCTAACAAGCTAGGTGCATTAACAATGCGAAATGATAGATTGTGCTGCTGTATCGGTGTAGGAGGCAGGAGAAAGGTCGGGCAGATGAGATGTCTAACATTCATGATTGAGGAGGTAACTGTTAGCTACATGCAAAAGTATGTGAGGAACGTAAATCTCAGCCGTATACTTAGGCTGAATAGTTGTTCGCTTACCATCTCATTATCAACCGAGACTAAAGTAATGAATTAATTTGTATTTTATGCCCGTCTCAAAAAATCTACATATTTTCCAATCCATACAAAACTTGAAATTTTACTTGAAAACTTGAGTGTTAATCACTGTAGTTTGTAATCATTAACAACCAAAACTTGCCAATAGGGAAACTAATGAATAATTTAACGATCTATTAATAAAGCGAAGTAGCAAGGAAGTAATAAACACTTAATAATTTACAACATACGAAGATGAAATCGAACGTAAAGCTTGGCACAAGCAAAGAGATGCCTATACTAAGCAGTGGGTCCGTTACTTACGTGAGCCGTTTAGGGGGGGAGGGGGGTCGTCGCTCCGAATCTCACCCAAACTCACTAGGGAGAGAGAGAGGTGGTCTTGCCAAAAATCACGTATTTTTTTTCCGTAAGAGACAGTGTAGAATTGCGTGATAACTAGGTTTAAGTAAAAATGTTTCTCCACTAAATAATTATGGCTAAATCCTACACAACAACATTTAAAAATAATTAAGGAAATTATTAACTTTTCCCCTTTTTCACTAACATAAAGCGTCACCTTAATAAACCAATGCACACGGCTATATTAGCTTATTGAAAAGGACAATATTATTACTTTCACATTTTACAATGAATCAAGATGAAATCGAAAAGCCAAATTTACAAGTCTTTATCGCTAAAATATCTGTTTTATACTTATTTAGCTTTCTGCCGGAGTTACAACACAAGAACACCCATAGCATACAAAACTATTGTAATATTCGTTGCCACTACCATCTTGATCAGGTTTTTTGCGCCATACGTTCGTGACAGGAAACGCAAAAGATGGTAGGTACACACCACGCAGGTTTTATTAGCATGTAAGTCTTTATCGTGTTTTCCTTCGCTGTTTATCATATAGTGACAGCATGCGTGGTAACCTAAGTGATGTCATAAATTAGCTGGAGAATCTAAACATCGGGTGATGATGTAAGATATCAGTACTGCATGGAGTCATGAACGTCATGTCACGAATGAAGGGATCAACACTGATGACAAGATTTTTTATCCTTGTATGATTTATAAGTACTATCCTTATGAACATTTAGCTGTAACGGACTGTTAGCCGAATCTATTTTTTTTAATCTCCCCAAGCGGTTGAGGGATCGTACTAGTAGATACCGCGTTTTTACCACATAGCGGCCTTGCTCTGCTCTATGGTATCCGATTTATTTCCTTGTTCTTTTGTAGGTTCTTGAGGATGAATAACCTGTCTTAAAACAAGGCCGCTACGTTTCTTGGGGAACTAAGCCTTTGACCTATAACCCTGTCCTATCATCATCTGCCTAGCTTTTCCCAACTATGTTGGGGTCGGCTTCCAGTCTAACCGGATGCAGCTGAATTCCAGTATTTTACATGGGGCACTGCTTATCTGACCTCCACAACCCAGTAAGTTCTGGGTAATACGATTAATACGATACCCTTCGGTAATACTGGTTGTCAGACTTTCGGCATGTAACGACTGTCAAAGATCTACAAATGGCCGCCGGGACCAACGGCTTAACGTGCATTCCGAGGCACCCGGTCATTTGGCAATCTACATATATTTGACAAGTATGTACCTACTCGTAAGTTCGTAGCTTCGTACCCATTTCCGTAGACGAAGCAGAACGTAAAACATTTATTACGATACTACTTAATTATAAGTTGTTGGGTTTAAAAGATCACATCAGTCTATCTAGTGACAGTGACGGAGCATCGCTATAATATTGTATAACCAATTTCTTCTCTGACTCATACTACTCTTGTACAATGATAAGAAGTTTATAAACTACATGTTATTGTAATGTTATTGCATTTCTCGTGTCACCACAACTATGTATAATAATTTCCCTCGTGTCGTCGAGCCCTGAGAAAATGCTTGGAGCATGAGGTTTGCTTTCTCCAGAAAGATCTGTGTCTTTAAGTGGAATGCGATGCATTCGTTTTTTTTTTTAAGAACTCAAATGCACTTTAGATTATATTGTCTCTCTGTATACTTCTAACTTCATAGCTTCTCATTGATGGGTCTGTCATATCTGCGATCTTTTGCTGTATTTACCCTGCAAACAAGATCAGATGCTCACTACACCTTCGCCGCGGTCGACCTTGAGCTGGAAAAGGTTACAGGTTATGGAAATTAATAGAACTCGATGGTGTTACAGTTTTGGAAATTCAGCATTTTTAGGAATGGAATTTGATCTTTTCGTCAGTATAATTTGAACTAATTGATTTTCGTTCATTGATTCAATCAGCCATTTGTCATTTCTGCATGGGTGTTATAAAACGGATTTTCCGGTTTTGGAATCAAAGCACACAACAACTATTGATTAAGACTGTGCCCACAATGTCGGCAATTACCTATAGCATAGCAATTAACGGGTCATAAAGCTAGGCTTGGTACTTACGTCTAGACACTGTCCCACACATTATGCAAGTATTCAATTAATATGTCACTCCGTAGGAACCTAAGCTACGTGTGAGTATTCGCGTTATAGTTTGAATGGTAAGTAGGTGATCTGCATAATTAGTCGGTTTTTAATATCGGCAGTAGGACATACATTATACATCGTAGTTATTGCTAAACAGGAAGGGAATGTGTGAGCTTTAGAATAGGTTAAGACCTTAGTTTCGTAGTGAATGCTGAACATGGGCTCAGTTTTCCTTTCCCAATCATCATCATCGCATGTAATAGGAGGCGAGCCTATTGCCATCAACCGGGCACAAATCCAGACTCCGTGGCTGCTACTGAGAAATTCCTGGGAAAAACAAAATAACATTTAGGTCGACCTGGAAATCAAACCCAGGACTCTGGGTCAGCAGTCGCGCTTGCTAACACTAGACCAACGGGAGATCAGAGGTAAAGAAATATTTAAAAAACAGGATAACAGGCTCCTCGTCAAAATATCTCCACCAGCCTGTACATGGGACTGAGCTATTTGAGTTGATTGATTACCAAGAAGGGGAGGTTCTTAATCAACTATTTGAATATTTCAAATATTTCAGTTTGGTCTATGGATTGCAGTAAACACGTAGGTAGTGGATATGATAATCGTAATATGTAGGTCAAAATATAACCTAACACAAATTGCAAGGACGAGTAATATGACAGTGCGATAGATTTATGTTTCTCCAACTAGAGAACTTTATTGTTTAAGTTACGACTAGAATGATTTATATGTAATTCTAAGCCTGTGATGTGTAATTAAATGTTTTCTAAATAATATTATGTGAAATATTAATTAGTATTATGTAAAACTATGATGAGTAATGTGTTTAATGTCGGTAAAGGAGAAAACGTAGGCTTTTATGAGTGTTAAGAAGAACATTAAAATGTAAAGTGGGTGGTCGACGGAAGAACACCTTTGCACAATCGCTTGATGATTTCAGATGAAACAGCTGTTAGTAAAGTTCTAAAATCTCCAGATCATGGAAACCATTTGAAATGGCGAAGCAACTTAAAATTTTTGAGGACACAAACTTTTATAAAAGCAATAACGGAACTAAAAACTTGACCTACACAAACCTTTTTAGAATAAGTACAATTTGAAGAAATTGAAGTTAATTATGTACCTATGCAAAGACATTATATAACTGAATAAGTCGTTACATCATTTACTAGTCACAGTCACAATTATAAATGTAAGTATCAACTTATAATTTAAGTTTCCATAAAACCTAACCAGGAAGTATTAAACAACTTGTCCTGTGCACACAAAAGAAGAACAATTGCCGATAAATGATACCTACATCTCTCCGGAAATTAATAAGTTCACTGAAGCCCTAAACGAGCAGACATTTAGCAACAATACAACGTTCATTAAAAAGGAAACAGCAAATTGTGCGAGTAACTAGATACCTACATAGGTGCAGCAGCGGCGCCGGCGCGCTGTCCTGTCTAGCACATCTAAAAACCTGTTCAGAAGGCCAAGAAACTTTAACATGTTGTAACATACATTTTTAGCAACACGGGCGACAGTAGAGTTTAGGTAGCCAGTGGGTATCAGTGCAGCATTTGATATCCAGTGGCTACTACTACTCCAGTCACGATATTAGTTCTAGTTTAGTATTTCTAACTTACCTAACAGATGTGTTTTAAGGAATTTATTCCGTCACTTCTTCTCCGGCAGTGGTGAAGTGACGATCAAAAACTGCTGATTCTTAGCCTTATTTGATTATAACTATTACTTTTAATTTTGGTTTTATAGAACATAGTATGAGATACTAAGTTATTGTGGTACTTGTTTTTGTATAGCCAAACCGACTGAGAATCGAAAAGACGGAAGTTTGCAAAAAGCCTTCACGAACTTCCGTACATACACCCGCATGCGAGAGGTTTCTCCGAAAAAATCGTGAAAAGATAAGCTTGAGTTGAGGACATTTACGATTTTAATAGGCACCTAATACCCCATTGTATTATAGGTAACGAATTTGTGGAATAAAACTTTGTGGTCAATTCTGTAGAGTGCGTGAGGATGGTATCACTAAACCACCATATTGACTTTCAAGTTACTATTTTATTCCAATTTTACTGTCGTTGCTATGCCTTTTCTATAAAAATTACAGTAAACATGCGGTTGTATTAGTTTACATAATATTGAAGATATATTTAAAGGAAAACTTGTGGCCAAACATAAAGCTTATAAATGTAGAATGACTGGTTTTAATGACCGATACTTAACGAAATCATAATTTTGAACAACTTTCAGTTTCAGAATTGGACCCATTTTGAAACCACGAAAGAATAAGCAATCCTATATAATATTATTTCGATGTGAGTACCTAAATACAAATTAAACAAAAATACAAATTTTATTTTCGTGGTAAGTAAAAATAGTTCAAAATGCTGAGTACAATCACGACTCCCGAATCTAAGAATAAGAATCGTATATTTGCATAAACTATAGGTGTTACCAGATGTAAGAGTTGACCTTCTTTCTTATTCTACGGATTGGCCAGGTAATGAGTCGAGTATTTTAATTGCGACCCAATATCCCGACACTCCAACGCGACGCGGCCCGACGAGCGACTGTGCGACTATTTGCATAGCGTGATTAAAGCCTAATACGCTTGTCCTGCCGTTTTTCAAGCCACCAGTAAATCTACACTGGTTTAGCTTAGATCTGTTTAATTATATCTTTGACTAGTCTTAGGACCTGGTGGGTTACCATGATCTGTTAGTGCAGGAGAGTGAGGTGTTTCTTAGTCTGCAAGTGGAGTTTGACTATCTTAAAATAATGTTCATTGCGTTTTATTTAACCTCAGCCTACTAGCCTTTATTGGTTAGACTCCTTTTTGAAGAAACAAATCGTTTTCCTCGTCCTGAGAGCTTTATTTAAGACCATCAGAAATCTCCTTGTCTAATTTTTACATAGAGTCCTATAACTCTCATTGATCTTATATATTCAGACTGTATTTGATAATAACCTGGAATATGGTAGATAGGTTTTCAAGGTCCTACGTTTTCTCAGATTAATGATATCTGGTCGTTGCATCAATTTTAGAACGCCTTTCTCTTTTGTTTCCTTAATTTCAAACTTCTAGCAGCAAATACACAGTTGAACATACAGAAAGACGTCTTTAAATAAGGCTATTTTGGTTACCAGTCAACAGATACAAACTGATACAAGTATATGTAGACCTTCATTATACAAGCCGCGGACATTATAACAACCAGTTTGACTAAGTAAGAGGTGCCTTAGGATACCTTTAATTCAGTGTAGTTATTATCATAACAGTACCTATAATGGGCGTTGACGAATATTTTGACCACTTGCATAATATACCTCGGACAAACGATCGCCTCAGGGAACGGTCGTTTCACCACTGATGTACCTTTTGCAAGTTTGCAGGTTCTAATAATCACCCGTGGATCAGGTGGCCTATCATGACGTCTTGAGGCAGTGGGATCGAGATGGCACTAGACGTCCCCTATAGCTCCGTCTCTTACCCCCACTGGAGTGACATTAGAACAAATACTTCTTCTTAGCGTGTTTGTTGTATTTGGCCCAAAATTTAGCTATGCGAACTGCCCTCGCTGATCTTTTTCTTTATCGTGTGGTTAGTGCCTAACCTGGTGTCACAGTTTTTATGCCGCCCATGGGCCTCTGACTTGGCTTTACATGCCGTCGAGAAATACACGCATGCCACTGGCTGATGCAGTCATAAGATTGTCAAGTGCGCAGGTGTCAAGGCATGCAGCGCAAGATGGAAGGTGGGCCATTGTCTATGGGGACACGCCACATACACACTTGAAATCTGAGGCGCCCATGAACCCCCATCTATAGAGATTAACTTTGCTACGGCCGACTTGGGTTCGGAGTCTATTTAGAGACTGAAATGAGGTGCATGAAAGGAGCCTCCTCGAGCGACGCACTCTACTACCTTCTGATATGTCCGGCGCACCCTGGGCAATCGACTGCTGTCCATTGTCTAATTCTTTCACCACGATGGCAAATATAAAACAATACTGCTTTAAGATGTCATGGTAACCCCCCAGAGACTGTACATTTTAGTTAAACTACTATTTTATGGCATCGTTATGAATAATAGCAACCAAATTGTTGTCTTCAATTACTAGACCATTTGTCGATGGTTTGATAATATTCTCGTAGGTAGGTATACCCGTTTAGGGAGTGTTAAATGTTAATGTTAATTTTAGGTTCTGAATAACATTGACCCTAATTGGCGTTGCATGTCAATGTGTGTCGTTTTTCTTTATCAGTTACAATCTTTATTAATTCTGTAACACGTTCAATGATAATTTTCATTAATTATTTGATTAGGCGTTATATATAGTATGGGCAGTGTTGTAATTGACTTACTACCTTTTTTTGCCACATACAATTTCACAAATGTTTACTATCAACAACCTACTGCCAATATCGTTGAAGCGCCAAAACATCCGTGCCGAACTGTAAACATAATTATACATTGCCATCAGACTCATCGATTCCAAGAACAAGAGACAGCCAACAAAGAAGCAGGAAAAAGTATCAAATCTATCTAAGTATATAAAAATCACATGTCACTATGTTCGGAAACGCTACTCTCCTACACCACCTAGCCGATTCTCATGAAATTTTGTGAATATATCTAGGTATATGGTTGGTTCCAGTTTAAAAGATACCATATTTGACCCGAATAGGTGGCACCGTGCAAAGCAGGGGGTCAACGCTCTAAGTCCGTCAACGAACACACCGAAACCCCGTACGAAAGTAGATCGAAACTTCTAAATGTACCCTTTTTTTTTTCGGATGGGAATTCATCAAATGACCGCTCTGGGCTGAGCGGGAGGGAGTGTCAGACTTTTGCTGACTAAAACCCACCCATGTTGTATGTACCCTACGACCTATTATTTTCAGATTCAGGGACAACGGTCCAATCATGTTGTCACTCGCTTTTAGTTCGGGTCCCTCACTAATCGCCCGTACCTTCGGCCGAAACTACAGGTTTCGTGCTTAGAGAGTAGACCTCCAGGGCCAGACCGCTAGTATATATATACTCATATAACAAAGCTGAAGAGTTTATTTGAACGTGCTAAACTTTGGAAGTAACAGTCGGATTTGAAAGAAAAAATCTTGAAGAAGATAGCTATTTAAAATTAGGCCACTACTCTAAGTAGCCGATCGAATAAAACCGCGGGGCACAGCTACTTATAAATAAAATCCATGGCAACGTCCTTGAACCGTTCCGAATATGCGGGTTATATCTATTTTTCCGTCATTTTGCTGCAAAATATCCACTATCGGCACGGTGGCATCCTGTGGATTATTCTACAGTTATCACTGCGGTATCCGGCCATCATTCCGTCCGAAATGGTAGATACTCTACAATCACGTTGAGTCCTCCGTGGACTGATCAGTGAGCATGTTGCTGCTTTTATTTTTATTTGGGACTGTTATAAGTGCCTTCGGAGATGATTACAAGTGTGAGTATTTTTATTGCCAGTGTTGTTTTGTGATTTTATTTTATTCTTGGTTAATGATCTTGTTAGGGTTTTTTCGTTTGATTCATTAGGCGTTTGTTTACTTGTGTACTTGTTTCTAAAATTGTGATGTCACCACCATGTGTAGTTGATTCAATTTGTCTGCCTCTGTGCCTTACAGTTTTTATGTTTGTCTAGTTTTAATAAATTGAACGTTTTAATTTATGTTCTTTAATTATTTACTCATCATTTCTTGTATTCTATTATTTTATCTGACCCTGGATTGCTCGGTAGATCCCAACCAACCAACCAAGTGAGTGCCATAATATAAACTTAGTTGGCACATATGTAGGTATTACTCGTAAAGGCATTAATTTATTATCATATCTTACTTTTTCTTCTTACTCTTTCTATAACCGTGAGACTAGAATGGATGATGTGAATGATTTTGTGTAAAAAAGGAAGAAGCTCATGAGTTTCATTGCCTCCAGCCCATTTACTGGACCCATCATGGCAAGAGATCATAGCCGAAGGCGGCATGCATATCGGCGCTGGAAGAACGAAGCGTTTCATTGCAATAAACGACAATCAGGTAAGAGCCGTACTTATTTAAATTCCTCATGTTGCAGTAACAAACCTGCTTGCCCAGCTTGATAGACCGAAGGCTACAACATAGGTACATACATAAACTCACGCCTTTTTCCCATGGGTAGGCAGAAACCACAGAACGCCATCTGCTACGATCCTTACATACTCCTTTTGAATCGTCCACATTCATACATCTGGTCATACACGCACGACGCGCGACGGCTACAAATGATGGCGGAATCAGACTGCATGCAAGGTGTTGTGGTGCAATTTGGGAGAGGCCTTTGTTGTGCTGAGTTGATTGGTTGAACGCAAATATGCGTGATGATGGCGTGATATTGCCAGAATTGGCAGCTACTTTCATTTGTTACGTATTACGTACCTAGCTCTGCAAATCTCCAACGTACTTGGTAAATAAATGCACCTGCTGCAGCGGTAGTCTGTGGTTCTAAACCAAAAATATCCATCAGATATCGTAGTATAATGACGTTTCCACCTCGGCTGAGCAGCTCAGGGATTGGGCAGACATCCACTTCGTTGAGTACGGGTTGGTGGTTGTCACACGTTTTCGAATTTTTCGTTGGGACAAGCCGGCTGCCTCACGATGTTTAGGTATTCTTAGATGATGTGTGTGTGTAATAATTATGGTATATTAATAAACACACATGTTTTATGCTGCTACAAAATGTATCTCGGGGGTTACCCCATATTTGAAAACGACTAGGTAAGTACTTTGGCGTTCACTGGAATTAAGATATTATATGGCTTTGGTTCCCAGAATTCTTAATCTTTTGAATTTTAGTTCAACTTCAAAATGGGATCTGAAACGTGTAGGTAGTTATTGAAACGTTTCAGGAATACTCTGGAAGGATGACTTATTGATAACATAACGTTTTAAATATTTAAAACATTTCATAACAATGTACCTAGTGTAATGTGACCAGTTATAAGTTTCGAATTCCACCGATTGTTTTTATATGCGCCTGCACACAATAGCAGTCAAATATGTATAAAACATATTAGGAATTAAAATAATCGTAAGAGAACCTATTGTACCAAAAGTTTGTTTAAAAAAAATAAGGGCTGTGGTCTCTTTTGTTTCTTTCTATATTCAATCTACATTAACTACATTAAATACCAATATTTAATGTAGATTACAAAGTAATGTTATGAAATGCTAGGTAAAGCCACTTGCGCGCTGCTATCAATCAATGTACAAAATCTAAAATATGATATTATTAATATTTTAAAGAGGTAAAGTTTGTAAAGGATGTAGAATTTCCAATTGGGTTTTTCCATCAGGAATTTCTCTGGATCCGTGCCCAGTTTATGGAAAAAAGCTCGCCCCCTATTACATGGGACATAAAAACATAACTGGCGACATGTGGGTTAAATATTACCTAGGTACACCTCTGCCTAGCCCTTCGGGGATTACAAGCGTGATTATCATGTGTGATATAATCTCCGAAACTACTGACAAAAATTATTTCACTGATGGAAACCTAAACTATTATTAACGAGAGCCATAGGATATTTCTTTGACGTCACGGGCAGAAGCTAGTCTATCTAAATTAAAAATAAATTTTAATGTGGAACCATTTTAATTTGCTACTGATATACGTTTATACCTATAAAGTATTTTCACGAAAATTATAACAAAATGATAAGCGGAATGAAATCAAAGGCAAAAAAATAAAAAAGACTACATTTGCGTCATATCCGTGACAAACCGTAATCGCTCTGCTTTGGTGGTGTACATGGATTCTGATACGTAAAACATGGTATAAAATGGTCTTACAGTACAAAAATAGAGCACACATGTTTTGCCAAGATTAAACATTGCATGCAAATATTTGTAATAACAATTTCCTTAAAAAAATTATATTACACCGACACTTATTTCGTTCTAGGAATTGTTTTATACTATAGAAGTTGTTATCAATTAACCATTCATACTGTTTATTCTTAAAAGCATATCCCGAATTTAACATTTTCAGATTACTAGGTAATTTGTTATAAATTCGCACACACATAGTTATGCAGCTTTGATTGTACTTTGCAAGCCTGGGAGCACAGCTAAGTATGAGTCTGTGAGGATTTCGTCGGCTTCAAGGATTTACATCATTTGCCATTTTAAATAAATTCTTATGTTTCCATACAAACATGCATATTTCATTAATATACAGACAAGGTAGCGGTAACAAGCCAAGTTTCTTAAATACTGGCTTTTTCAATTCTTTATTGGTAAATAGGCTTGCGTTTGCCCACAACTCGCCTGATGTGAAGTGATGGTGCGCGGCCCATGCCTTTTCAGTCGTTTCTTATGGTAAACAATTTCAGGCAAATAGTAACCTAAACCCCAACCTTTCTTAACATTTTAGCACATCATTTGTACCCATATCCCATAACATGGCCACCACCAAACCCCTCTTCAGAAATAAAGCCATAAACCGCCCACCATACAGCCTTCAAAATTTAGTTAGAAAATGTCGTATTCAATTAGCTGTTAGCTCGCACCAACTTATTTGCGCCAGCCCGAGCAAGCGAACGTTGAGCAACCGATGTAGGATCGACAACATCATTACGCTTGTAAAACATGAGCAATTAGGCATTATTTCCGCAACTAACCTATGTGTACGAGAGGATTAGCATACGAGATAGACGGTAAGGTAAGTCGATAAGAAATTGACGCGTTTTATTGTTCTCTTGGCATTTTGTTTTGTTTACATTTGCGTCAATCATTACTAGAATAGTAAAGGTCTTCTTTATTAAAGGCGTAACCACACGATAAAGAAAGACAGGAAAAAATGACTGATCAACCTCGCCACACTGTTAAAAAATGTAACTAAAGGTATGACTCCATATTATTCCATACGCTGCGATGATCATTCGTCAAAATAAGTTCTAACACAAATCTTGGCAGATTACACACCGAACCTCAAAAGCCCGTACATTCTAAACGCAGGCATAATTAAGCAAACCTCTCACTATAAAGAATATGCGTTTAGTATTTGAGTACGTAAGTAGAAGTACCCACTAGCAGTCACAATGACTGTGTCACGATCTTATCATTAAATGCTGACACAAGACCTTTAATGATCCCAAATTAGGGGCATGATAATGTTTTGTGTGAATGTTTGCTGTGGAAACTCTTTTCCCATAGGTCGGTACTTGTGTCATCAAATTGTGTTTCTGCTCATCATTGCATGATGCTTGACTAATGTTAACAAACATTTAGGTACCATAACGCAGCTCCAAAAAAATATCCAATCGTACCTAATCGTCTATACGTACAACATACATCCAGGGCTAGAATAGTGGGATGAATATAAAGTCCGTAGTAGTTCAAAATTGACAGACGAGGAAAAAGGAATAACTCGTCTTTGCCCTACAGTAGAACAAAAAAAAATAAAGAATTCCGTTAACAAGATCATAGATTTTAACCTGAAAATGCATGGACCACAAAAAAAATTAACAAAAATTTGACGGGACGGGATAGGACGGGATAGGACGGGATAGGACGGGATAGGGCGGGATAGGACGGGATACGGCGGAATAGGACGGGACAGGACAGGACAGGACAGGATAGGAGAGGACAGGATAGAACGGGATAGGACGGGATAGGGCGGGATAGGATAGAATAGAATTTTATTTTTCAAATATGGGTTATACACAACAGTTGTTATAAATAGTAGAGTTCTGCCATATTTTACCATTCAAACATGCAAACATTTACATTATTTATGACACGTACTTACATTTTAGAGACCAGATTCAATTAATAAATTATCGTATATTATTTTCTTTATTTATATTTTTTTACATTTTTAAATATTCACATATAAAACAATTCAAAATAAAGAAAAACTAACGGCCCGTCCCGGCTTCGCACAGGTATTTAACAAAAATTTCAAAAATTCTAAATTTTAACACATACACACTCACACAAACAGAAGGGTGTCGGCCCTTCTTTTTGCGCCGGGTTACTAAACAAGAGTACAGTACCAAGAAAGTTTGGATATTCTTATTTTAATTTTTTTTTTGTTATTATTTTTTTTGTAATTTTTTATACCCGATTATTTTATTTTTATTTCTAATGTTTGTAAAAAGATCATAACTACAAACAAAAGCCATTAAACTTATTTATTACATATTTTGACCGCTGCGTAGGGTAGGGAGTCGAATTTCTTAACATTGACTCCCCTCCCGTACCTCAGTGACGCCTACATCGCATAGTAAGCCGAGCGGAGTGAGCGGCGAGCACGTGACTTTTTTCTAATACTTACATTTTTGAACTCGTGATATCTTTCGAATGGAATGTCCGAATTGAATAATTCAAAAAGTTATTTATTTATTTAACAATTTATGTACACACTAAATACAGAAATCAAGAAAGGAACAGAAAAGAGAGTACAAAGGTATTGCTTATTTCTAATGAAATCTCTTCCAGCATACCTGCGAAAGGAGATACTAAAAAAAGAGATGTAAAAAAAGTGTGTAAAAGAAGAAGAGAAAATGGAATACATAAAACATAAAGCAGATAACTATTTTAAATATAATATAAGAATATACTTACATACGTATAAATACAAAGATACATACAACAATCCTATAAATACAATATAATAAATAATAATAGATACTTATGCAACTATGACGAAATGGAAAGAAAATGTTCTTTCTGTTATATAAAGGTATTGAAGCAGTCTTGAGTATGAAGTAATTTGATAAAAATTACTACAAAGGCAAAAAAGGTAAAGGTATAAAGAGCCTTTTCTAGCGGCGGCATTTCAATTAAATATTTAAAATAAAAGAACAATTATTGTGACATATACATAAAAGTTAGACATATGCTGTCGCGACACTTTTTGTAGATAATTATGTGTTCTACAAAGTCGTAGTACATTATTTTGTTTTAGCAGCGCACGCGATGTAAGGTATTTTTTAGGTAATTTTTTTACACCTTGGGTTACATTATTGGAGTTTTAGTAAGGATCCCTAATTTTTTTGAAATTATAAAATAGCTTATGTCACTCGGAGATACTGTAGCTTCCCAATGGTCAAAGAATTTTTCAAATCGGTCTTGTAGTTTCGAAGCCTATTCAATGCAAACAAACAAACAATCAAATCTTTCCTCTTTATGGTATTAGTATAGAAATTCTAATAACTAGTGGATAATCATAATCGTCACCCATCATGATTCTGCGCCCTTATCCCAATTATCACCCCAGTCACCCCCTTCTTCACTCATCAGCCAAATCATTTTATACAGAGTCCTTTTCGTCTTTACTGTTGATCTTCCCCGGCTTCCCATACTCTTATAGCCAGTTAAAATACCAATACAACTTCTAATAAGTACTTACCTTGTTTGTTTCTCAGGCTAATGTAGCATATCAAGGCTGTGTCCTGCCGAACGGCAAGCCCGGTCACTGCCGACCCCTTCGTCACTGCATCCAGGAGGAGTTCCGATCTGATTTCATCAAGTTCATGGACTATGTCTGCATTATCAACCAAGAGTAAGCAATGTACATTATCATCCGCCTGTCTATTTTAGGTATTTTGGGCCAAATATTCAACTTGGAAAAATCGTTTGTTCTAACTAGGCCGATTATAAACACTTTTTGTTTATTTGCATTTAATTAGAAAGTCTTCTACTTCCTTTTATTTTACCTGGGGAGAAGAAATGGTGGGACAAACTTTCCAACAGGATCTCCAATGTTTAAACTTAAGATGATTTAAAATTAGATATATATTCTTATTCTACTTGACAAAAATGATTAATTTTTCATTCCCCAGAACTGTGGGAGCTTGCTGCCCTGACCAAAAAACGCTGAGTGGCGCGGAAGGATTGGCTGGAGACTTGCCCGCAACCGCCCCGAGAGAGGAACAGAACGAAGCTATCATGAAAGTCACCAGGGCCGAGTCTAGAGGTTGTATTTTTATTAGAGCTTGTACTTGTTCGGAATCCGATCTCCATCTAGAACTGGAACTCTTCACTTTTTGATACCACTCTGTCATCAACGATCAGTGTTCGTAAAATGTTTTAAATACTAGCTCTTAAATAATATTGCTTTAAAACCTCCAGTCTTGTGCTGACACCTTCCTAAGAACAGTGACACATCGGTGGTAACAATTGCACTAAAAAATAGCTTCTACTGCTACAACATAAGGGTGCAGTTTATTGTCAAACTGTTACCACTGATATGCTGTTGACTGTACGACCATACAACCAATCTGATGACTCCTTCCTTCTTATGATCGTACGCATTAATTAACGTTTTAAGCACGTAGTATTAGAAACATACACCAGTCAGAGGTTGGTAGTGTGTCGTATACTCAATATTAAATTCTTCCTACTTCCTCAGGTTGTGGTCTAAGCACCCGGCAGCAAAGCCGCGTGCTGGGCGCCCGCCAGGCCAACCCTCGTGAGTGGCCTTGGATGGCCTCCATCACTCCGGAGGGCTTCGAGCAGTACTGCGGAGGAGTGCTCATCACTGACAGACATGTTATGACTGCTGCGCACTGCACTAGGAGGTAACGCCAGCATCCATTCTACAGGGCCTAAACAAAGTTTCGTGCGTGCGTGTTGTGTGTGTGATTTGATTAACGATGGGAAAAGCCAAAAACGTATTGGGTTCACTTAAGCTACAGAAAAGTTTATGTCAGTCTTGTTGTTAGAATATCATTTCTCTAGACCTTCTGGTATACCTTGCTTGGCACAGCTATTTAACCTTGTTCACTCTCATCGTTTCATTGCGAAAAAGGCATAGTACAGCCACAGGACTAACAAAATCTTCAAAATCTTATTAATTTAGATGGAAAGCAGAAGAGCTCTTCGTCCGCCTAGGCGAGTACGACTTCAAACGTACCAACGATTCCCGCACCTACAACTTCAGGGTCGCAGAGATCCGCCAACACGAGGCCTTTGAGATCTCCAACTACAAAAACGACATCGCCATCTTGAAGCTGGACCGACCGGCCGTCTTCAATACTTACGTCTGGCCCATTTGCCTTCCACCCCCCAACCTGCAGCTCACTGATGAACCGGCTATTGTTATTGGTGAGTTTGAAATGTTTCAAATCATCATCATTTTAATCACCACTGAGGAAAAAATCCCAATTTTGTAAATTAAGCAACAGACACTGGAGGACACTCACAATATTTTCAAGCTCAAAGAACCATTGATCGTTGTTGTCACAGTACATGAGATGGTAACAACTGCCCATTGCCTTGTCATGAATATTAGTTTTCAAATATTGATTGCGGTAGAAAACATACAACCATGACAAATGGTAAATGGCACTTAACACTTTGTTTTCGTGACTTCTAAAGTAAGACTATTTAGGTACATACTCGTATATTTAGTACCTGATTGTATGTCAATATACCACACTAATGCAAATTGTCGCACATAGTTTCCCATAGAAATCTTTTGTTTAGACATCCGTATTGTCTCCTAATGTACGGCTACTTTTTCGCTACTCCTATTTCATTAGGTTACATCGGTATCACATATTCAAATTATTTTTAAAACTGGCGATATTCTTTTCGACCCATGATTTCCTGATGCTCAAAAACTTAAGACACGAACTACTGATGACAGCCACACTATTCATAAGCAACAATTGATGAATCTTATCACCTTTCCTCTAGGTTGGGGCACGCAGTTTTACGGAGGACCACACAGCAACGTGCTCATGGAGGTAACAGTACCAGTGTGGGACCACGACAAGTGCATCACCGCCTTCGCTGACAGTATATTCGACGAGACGCTCTGCGCCGGAGGAAGGGAGGGCGGGAAGGATGCTTGCCAGGTACACTGGTTTTACTTTAAATCTTGGAGATACAACAACCAGGAGAGTTTATCACATCATAATCGCGATTTTTTTGGCTCCACAATCCTCCTTCAATTATAGCTATCATCCACTTCCTCCACATCATTGAAGGGATTAAATACAGTATTTTTTTTGTTTGTTACCTTATTTTTTCTGCCTTATGTATATCACCAGATATTTTCCTACGCTGCAAAGCTCCGTTCCGGTTTAAAAAAAAAAAAAGTGTTGAAGAAGAAAGTCTTTGATTACAGGCCCATGATCCAAATGACCTTTTCCTATTTCTGAAGATAGGACGGTCTTCTTTTCTTTAGAGATATATAAAATTCGTTTGACGAATAGGCTTGATGCTGTGATCTTGGTTTTATGGAGTTCGTAGGAAATATTAATCACTTTTCAAGAAATGGATCGACAAGTCAATCTATTACCTATATTTATGTCATAAACGAATATATGTAACTTAACTTGATTTTCGCAGGGTGACAGCGGTGGTCCCCTGATGTATCAGATGCCGAGTGGTCGGTGGACCGCCATCGGCGTGGTGTCCTGGGGCCTGCGCTGCGGTGAGCCGGACCATCCCGGCCTATATGCGAGCGTTAGCAAGTACCTCGGATGGATCGCACAGAATGCGCGCTTCTAAGTTAAGAAGATTTTGTAATCTGATTTTTGAAATAAAAATGTTGATCATGTTTAAGGGCCGATTTCACCATTGAAACTAAATGTGTTCAGCATTTTAAACCGCGTTGAAGAGTTATCAGTGACTGTTACGGAGCAAACACTTCAGTGGTGAAATTCGCCCTTAAATGTCTTAAGTGGACTTCTTGTTTTAGTGATTTTTTCTTGCTTTTATTGTGAGGTTCACCGATTATTAATTTTACCAGACAAAGTAGTTGGTGTACATACATAAAGGTACCACGAGGTTTCTTTGTCTATTTTGCATTATAAAAACAATACGGCTACAAATTCATCTAATACGTCACTAATTTTCAGCCGCATTTCTGTAGTGTGTATGTGAGAAATTACAGAATATTGGCTCCACAAATAAAACCACTCACAATTGACAATCAGCTAGTTATAACGAACAGTATTAGGAAGAAACCACAGCATAATGGTTTACTTAAGTCATACAAACAATTATTGTATGGGAGTTAATAGGAATGGTCATAATGAGTTACATGCCGTAGAGTTCAAGAGAGAAGAAATGGTACTGTTATTAAATTGTGTGGGTGTAGGTATATATGTACATATACTTACAGGTTACATTGTATGGTTCCACAACTTTTGTTTTGTTTTGTTTACAAATCTCTGTTAGTTAAATAATTGCTATGAAAATATAAGAGGAACTTCATATGTTAAGTTTGATTAACTTAACATATGTGATGGTGTCTTGAGAAAGGAATCTACAAAGTACTCACAACTGGCGTACATGACTGGATGTATAAACGTGGACGAGGCAAAGTATCGTAGCAGTTGGCGCACTGTAGTTTCTGCCTTCTACCATTGGGTAAAGGCGTGAGTTTATGTATGTATGTATAAAACTTATCACTTTGCGGAAAACACAACTTCCCAATTGGTTCCTACATAGATAACTAGCGGTTCCTGCGGGTACGTATGACCATCAATAACCACAGAACTGATAATCAAATAGGTTATCAATACCTAATTGATTCCTATAAAAGGATACACTGCAATGCAATGGTGTAATAATTGCTCGCTGCTCGCTCAAGTTGGGTAAGTTCATAATTTCCATAAATTGTCTAATTTAGTTACCTACTGATGACGGCACGATTAACCCAGTCTGGGTGATCATTTATTCTGCATTGCGGGTCGCGGATTCGATTTTCAGGTGAATTTAATTTAATTTATTTATTTAAATTGATGAAGGAACAATAATAGCTAAACGGATTATGTTCATGAGTCAATTATGAATTAGTGCCCTAAAAGATAGCAGGCGGGGGGTCTGGCTATCACATTTTTATTTAATACGGCTAAATAGAAACAGGAGAAAATATCGGGTTAACCCCATTTATCATCTTAATAAGTACTTACTAAAACTTTGTGTTTCCTTCATATTACAGGTGAGCAATAATTTGAACACCAAAAATGCATTCTGTTGCGGGTTGGAAGCTCGCTCAGCGACCAAACTACATCACCAACAAAGATAAATCGTACCCTTACTCCGAGTGTCCATTTCTAGGAGAATACTACTTACAGAGGCTACCTCCCTCTCTGAACCACTTGATCGAACATGTCGACTACTGGGGGGAAGGCAAAATCGTTACTCAACAGGGGATCAGCGGGTTCTCAGACTGCTACAACGTCAACCATACCTACCAACTCGTGAGCAATGGCCCCGACCGAGACAGGAAGATACCTAACAGGATACCCGTCGTTAATTACACTAACTGTGACACCAGCGGCTATATCAAAGACAACTCAGTGATCACCGTCACAGTCATGGGAGCACCCATCAACTCCAGCTGTGCTAAAGACATCGCACGCATTGTAAACCCAGACATCGGCAAGGTCGTTGCGTATGGATTCGAAAGCAGTTCTGCTGAAATAAGAAACCTTACAACAAAATTGAAGAAGAAGGATCTTTTCCTCTGTACGAAATACACGTTACCTACTGAATTTCAAGGCTTGTCTTTGTTTGATAGTGACTTAACTTTCCTAAATCTGACGGCGCTTAAAGACCAGCTTTATAATTATGTCACTGAAGGCGCTTATGACGTCGCAGTGGATTTGACCAAAAACATGGACAACGGAAGTGGTTCTGAAGCCGTTACTGAAGTGGTGACGAAAATTTTGCGTGAAAGTCCAAGTAGCATCATGAATTATGGTTATAAGCTATGGAACAGTGGTGTTAATGAAATAATCTACAGCAGTTTCCCAAATGAATTCCAACTAATGTTTAAAGGAGAAATTGTGACTATAGTCAACAAGCAATACCAACAGGCCTTGAAACTAGATGCGAACGTTAACTCTTCTAATGACAGACTTGCTTTGGGAGATAATTCTGATAAAACTAGTAGACGAGTAAGCTGGAAGTTCATGCCACTATGGGAGAATGACACCATCTTATTCAAAATAATCAATATTGACTCCAACATGTATTTAAAATTGGATGAAAATACAGACAGTTTTGGAGACAGAAAAGGTTGGGCCTCTACAAATGACAATGAAATCAACCATGAGTATTATATAGAGCCGTTGATGAAAGATGAAGCTTTGGTTTTTCGATTAATAAACTACCAATATCATCAAGCACTGAAGATGGATACGAATGTGGATTCCTCTGGAGACCGGCTGCTTTGGGGACATAATGGTGATCCGCGAGGAGACAACACATCCTTAAACTGGGTTATTGCTGCAAATACTAAGACTACGAAAAAAGAAGTCATTGAAATATAAAAATGCATAATGGTTTTGTTCATCATGGAAAATGCTTTTTTTATAAAAACTTAATTGGTGAAAATTTTAATTTCTCAAATTCTTATATCCCTAGCAAAAAAATTCTCACCACGATTTTATTTAGTGTGGTTGGCATATTGATTGGAGTCCAGTTATTAACTGTAGGTCTGTAGTGTTAAATTATTTTTTATCCCAACTTCTTTGTTGCGGAGGCTTCAAGTCTTTGATTTATTGAATACATAAATAAGGATGAAATAAAACAAATTGTTATTGAATCTGCAATATATTCGTCTTTCTTAAGTCTAAAGTTATATACAACATGATCATCATACTCTAAGATAACATGGCCAAGGTAACAGTCTCCCCACACTCCTCAATAGACTGCAGCATCCGAAGCACCTGCTCCTCATCCACTGCAGGGTGGAAGGTGAACGCGAATCGGAAGAAGTTCTTATAGTGCCGCACGGGTGAGTACGCTACCATCAGTTGGGAGCTTAGAACTAAAAGTTCTTTAATTTTTGGAGTTACCTGCAAAATGGAAATGGTTATTTAAGGGCTCATTCACACGGCTTCCGTCATTGACGATCCGTCATAAAGCACGATACATCATGACGGCTGGACGTTCACATTGCATACGGAATCGTTTTTTATCACGATCCGGCAAAAAAAAACGAATTGATGTTCACATTAGTTTCGTGATTTTTCGGGAGCGAGCGCATCAGCGAATCCATCACAAATAATTCACGATACGTGTTTTTTGACGTCCGTGATTTTTAAAACACGATGAGTACGTGATTTAAGTTGTATCCGTTATTTCTCACGATTCGTGATGCGTGTGATCACGGGCATTTAAAAAGCATTGCCGCCGTCAAAAAAATTGACGGATCGTGAAAAAACATGATACGTCAAAAAAGACGAATCGTCCTTGTGTGAACAGGCTGTAACATCGTGTAGTTATAGTCAACTTTATATTTTGGATAGATGCGCAAAACTTAAGGCTTTTAACTTTTAAACTTCCCTATTATAACACTAATCACACCTTTGATGAATTACCCGGATTCGAATTTGTAGTTCCAAATGCATTTGTCCATTAGTTTGCTTCGTCTGAACCTGAACAGCATACGTACCTTATACCTACGACTAAATTAAAGCTTGAAATCAACTATTGTTCTAACATGCCTAGTTTAAGTAGGAAACATAACATGACGCCTGTAATCCTCGAAGGGATAGGCAAGGGTCTACCCTACATTTCACCAGTCATGTTGTTAAGTCACTTGTAATAGGGGGTACAATTCCAGACCAGGGTCTGGATGACTCCGGGAATTGTTACCCAACACTATCCCGACCTGGGAATCGGACTCAGGACTTCATTATCAGCTGTATCACTTGTGACAACTAGACCAAACAGGCAGAACTCATTTTTCATATGAAGCAATTTATCACCATCTCACCTTGTGCATAATCTCCCACCACTCCTCATCCATTTCCTGTCCTCTCATGAAGCTGGGTAGGTACCAGAAGCACACATTAGGGCACTGCAGCTCGTCGGACACCAGCTTGAAGCCTGGCCTCCTTGCTACGGCGTCCAGACAGAACTGAGCCGTGGCCATGGTTTGGTCTGCGAGCTGGCTGAGACCGAGGTCACCTCGCGCTTTCCACATCATCCATAGCTTGAAGGCGTCGATCTGGGAACAGTTGAAATTACTTAAATTAGATACCTTCATTTAATTATTTCTAACAATTTGTTGGTAGTTATTGGAGGTAAATGCATTAGAAATTCATAACGAAATCAGTGAAGAGACAGTCAAATTTGTCATCAAGACCGGACAGACAAAGAATCAGGAGAACCCGATGCATGGAATATAACAACTAAGTACTACAGAACATGTTACTTTGTAAAGGCCGGGCAGGGCTGGTGGCTATGAGAGTAGAGAAGATTTTTGAGAATCCTGATAAATTTAAACCAAATCTTTTCTTAATACGAAAGAACTGAGATGCAGGAGTTGGCAACAGGAGACGTTCAAAGTAGCAAATTATAGTGACCGGAGCGGATAGAGGAAGGAAGCTTTCACCAAGCACTAGTACAAAAGGGCCTGGTTTTTTTTTGGTAGCCTATTTCTGGCAAAATCCTCCTCTTTATCCTTCCAAAACTTCTCTGTTTTGTGCAGTTTCTGGCCATGTTTGTTCCGCGAACATGATCAAATCGTCACACCACCTTCCCCGACCTCGACCGCGATGTCCTCTCTCAGGGGTCCAGTGAGTGACGATCAATGCCAACCTCTCCAGGTGCATGAGTGGTTATAATAAAATATTCTTAGTTTCTTACCTTCCTCCCACACTGCACGCTCTTGTCCCCCGTATCATAGGAAACATCGTAGAACTTGTCCTGCTGGAACAGGTACTGAGCTGCAGCTGAATTCGCTTCATGCAGCAGACCCTTCTCTCGCACCATGAATACAGAACATTGCAGGGGAGCGCCCGCCATCTTGTGCGGGTTCCACGATATTGAGTTTGCTCTGGAAATAATTTAACTTTTGTTAGTGACACATCATTCATCAAAAATGGCTCGGTAGTTTAGGCGCAACGGAGAAGACTATGTAAATACACAGACTGCCAAAAAATAACACTCCCGTTTGATTTAAGTTGAGGACTGTAGATATGACTGACTTTCTCGTTCTGTTACAAACTATAAATCATCTCATGATAATATTATCATTGCCTAAAAATTCGTAATAAATTCTGAAAACATAAGAAGGTTAACTATTCGAAGTTCTAACACAGCTTGGTCTATAGGGAACTATGTATTTCAAGAAATGGTAATTTTAACCAACCTTTCTATGCCTTTTAGTTTGGTCTTGTATTTAGGTGAAAGCATTAAACTGCCTCCCCAGCATGCCTGGAACATTAATTTAAAAAAGTTCTGTTAAGCAGGCCTTAACTTTTAACCAACTTCTCCAACTCTATGTTACAATATAGTATGACTCTAAACTCGTAAAGTGGGAGTTATTCGACGGAACGGCAGCTGGGTGTGGATGTGTAGCATCGTCGCAAACTATGTATCACACTCTATCCCAACCTGCCCTCAATGCTCCAAAATTTGTAGTCAAAGTGACCTCTGCGCTGCCACCGACGAGGGCGTGGAAGTAGAACCAGACGAAGTTATGGGTCATCTATGAAATCCTGCCTAGAGACACAAAGAAGAAGACTAAAAATATTAACAAAGAAACTTACATCAACATGCATCCAAACGCCATGTTTTTTACACACATCAGCAACTGCCTCCAAGTCATCTATGGCTCCTAACACGGTGGTCCCCGCCATACCGTTAACAAATACAGGACACCTGCCAAGGTCCTTCTCTGTCTGTAAGGCTTCGTCTAGCTTGTCAACCAGTATCTGACCTTTAGGATTGGTTTGTATGATTCTGATGCTGTCCGTACCAAAGCCGAGCCAGTGGGCTGCTTTCTTTATGGAGTAGTGACTCTGAAAATGTTAACATAACATCACGCTTTATGCTGTTAACCGGGTTCAAATCCAAACTCGGGATCTACAACACTTTGGCTTACGAAATCGGGAATCGAAACCAGGACTGTCAGCAAGTGACCTCTAGACTTTCGCGGAAGTTCAGTGCCAAAAGGCTAAACTCTTTTCAATCACAATGATAACTTATCAATCGATGTGCTTTGTTAAAACAAGTCAGCAAAGTGCCAGATAAACAAATTAAAGTTTCCACTTCGGAATCTATGAATTGCTTAGGCATATAGACAAGGCATATAGACTCGATTACAAATAAAATCATAATTAATATCAAATACTTGGGATTTTAAACTCACATCTTCAGAAGTAAATATAACCATCTCAGGAAGATTCCTCATCCCTTTGGCCTTGATATCTGGAAACTTCTTATACCTTGCAGCGACCAGGCCATACATCATGGAGTTGCTGCCTCCAGGGGTGAAGATACCGTCTCCGTCGCGTATACCGAACAGTTTCAGTATGTGGTTCAGAAGTTTTAGTTCTATGAGAGTGAATACTGGGCCTACTTCGAACGTATACCTGAAATAGAAAAAAGATTTTCAATTTTAAGAGCGAACAATTAATCTGCATTGCTATTTGACAAATTGATCAATCCTTTACACTACATGATTTAAAAAATACTAGTAACATGAGTTGAGGAGGTCAGATAGGCACTCACTCCATGTCATCTGCCTAGCCTTTTACCAACTTTATTGGGGTCGGCTTCCAGTCTTACCGGATTCAGCTGAATACCAGTAGCTTCCTGGCCCTCCGTTCGGACTTTCTCCGGCCTTGTCATTTATCCGGAATTATCGACAGGAATATTTTCTTATAAAATAAAAAATAAAAATTATTGAATGAAACAAGAAGATTAAAATTAATACGTCCAAGCTTTTTTAGCCACGTCGGACTTTTGGTCAGGACTTCAAAACATGTTCACCCTAATCCGGTTAGAGCAGAAGCCGCCCTCAACATAGTTGGAATATGTCAGGCATTAGGTAATTTCTTATTAATCGTAGTTTTCTCTAGTTCTTACAATCATTTTATGGCATTTCAACTACGCTTTCTTTAGTAATAACGGTGAAGTTATAAGAAAGCGCAAAGCGACTACAAGTCGTGTTTAACGATACTATGGCGTCCTAGTACCGCGTTTTATGACTATTTAATGACAAACCAAGACCAGTTTTGCTCGTTCAATAGGACACTCTTGTCATACCTCGCTACTACTGCATACATACCTACTCGTAAAATTAGAAACTGCATTCCTGACCTATTGCAATAACTTAGGTACTGGGATTCCTGGCCGCAGTAATTGTAAACTAGAGATTTCTGTTTGCATTTTGCTGAATGTTTTTTATGAAACCCAGCATTTGAAGATATATTTGTATCTAAATGCAATCATGGCTCATAGTTTACAAATCAAAGGTACTCAAACATTTACTTAGCTCTCAGAAGGCTCGTATCTTTTCGCCAGATGTTGTAAATTCAAACCCTCATTAGGGACCTGCCTGCTTTGCCGCCCTTCCATCCTATTAAGGAAATAGGAGAACCACCATCATCATTTCAGCTAGACATAGGACTCGCTCTATCGTCACATCGGTTTCCCGCGACCTATACTAAACCTTTGGGGGAAATACTATGTTTAAGCAAGTTAAGTGATTATACCCACTGACTAGTATTACAAGCTTCCGCGATCCAGGCTCCAGCCAGGCCATAAGGGTCCGTGGCACAGAACAGCTGGTTCTTGAACGTCGCCTTATGAGTCTTCACACTGTACTTCAACACTTCACGCACGCATTGCTCCAGGTCCTTGTTGTTAACGCCTTTTGTTACGTCGAGGTCCAGAACAGCCTGAAACGTAAATTAAAATTCATATTTAAGTTACTTGGTATTGGTAAAAAAGCGAAATGTATACTAGTATCAAGAATCAAAGCCAGTCAAATTTCAGGGGCCCGCGCGTCGGTGTGCCTTGTTCCACACTGTATGGAATTAGACGTTATTTATCATATCCAAAGAAGTAGAACATCTAATCAGATGGTGAAATAACTAGAACCCTACAAAATCGGCGAAGGGCTCGCATCTTATGAAATTTTATACATACAAGGTGTTGAAACGTTCAAATGATTTTGCAACACGTTTTTGCTTTAACTGCCAAGTCAAACCCTAACTATTAGCATACTAGATTAAAATTTTAATCAGGTTTTACCGGCGCGCCTATGACTAACACCCGTATCTATAGTCAAGTTAAAGTAATTACTTAAGCCCAAGTAATTACTTTAACTTGACTGCAATTTTTTTTATGAAATAGACATGAATTTAAACGAAGTAAGTACCGTCCAAAGAAAGCAAAGGTAAGAATTCTATCTTTTTACAGATCTAACTTCAAGCAATCATTAAATTACATAATAAATATCGTATCTTAAATAATGACATTTACTCAAGTATAAACTTTGACTTGTTTATAGATACGGGGGTAAATCTACATGTCTAGTATTCTATAAATGCTCATTGTATCTAGTTTCTAGGGCTACATATTTACTTATTTCTCAGCAGCTGTCGCAAGTACAGTTGCATGACAAGTAATAAAAATTGCAGCCCAATATATTCCTGTCGAGCCTTAATAAAACCATATAAGGTGGCACATTACATTGACGAGATTGTTTTTGCGTTGTGCTACTTTAGCTGGTCAGTAGTTTAATACCGTTTTTTTTTTAGTTCGGTTCAAAGTCATCAACTACGCAGGTTAATCTCATGTACCTTTACCTACTAAGCAACTTTAGGTCTCAGCTTCGCAAGTACATAGATATAAATAGTAAACAGGGTGTAAACGGCTTCACGAAGCCGTCAACCGAGCATTCACAACATCAAACTAACTACGAGTACATATATGCAAAAATTATTGCTGGGGAACTACTTTTTTTTGGGGTGAAAAATCACGCTTTTCGTTAGCGCTGATGGATGGACCTAGCATAAGTTTGAAAAATGTTTGACCGAATTTCATTTCACCTAAAACTTTTCAACTATTATCGTTTCGTTTTTTTACTTCATCGAAGTCATGTCTGCCACTGTATCAGTTGACCTATTATCAATTCGATTTTTTTCGTTACTACTACGTTTCATTTGATCGAAAAACTTTTTACCGAAGTTACACTTAGCCGAATTTTCATTACCAAACGCCTAAACCGTTTACACTCACACACTCACTCACTCACTCTGTATTATAAAAAAGTTCAAAAGAAACATTTTTCATTTGCCAAATGCTTGAAATTAGCTTCGGCCAATGGCAAAAAGTTATTTTGTAAATCGGCGAAATATAGTTCGGTAATCTATGACACATGATATTTCGATGATCTAAAAGTACCTATGTCAACTAATGCTTATAGCAAAAACGACGTCGGTCGGAATAGTTTTCGGTAAAATGATATTCAAACAAAAAAATGGGAAAAGTGATCGGTTCCCCTGATTGAATAATATAAAATAGATCGACCCCGAACGGCTGTTAATATTTAACCACGGGCTCCGGTTCAGGCCGTCAGATTTGAGCTCTAAATGGCTTAGTAGAAACAGCACATCCCTATATGTAAGCGCAGCTTAACCTGAAGGTCTACCCGAGCGACGGTTATTATTTAGCCACGACCTCCTCCTTGTACCAAAGGTAACACAATAGAAAATCCAAATGGTTATTAGGTAAACAAATGAAAATTCAAGCGTGTGGTCTTATCGCCAATACCTCGCGATTTCACAAACAAGGTCGTTAGAATATGAAGTTAATCATGAAATTCCGGCTACGATTTTCCACAGAGCGTGTACTGAGTGCATTACTTCAGAATGTCCGTAACTTCTATTACTATATTGCCTACTGAAAAAACATTCATATTGCGATGAAAATAAAATTCTGAACTCATCAACCTAATAGAAACCAGTCCTTTACTAATTGAAGATCCCGATGCAATGAAAAAGTAGAAGTCTAGCGCTGTCACTTTCCCACTCTCGGAATAGTCCTAAAACACTCCTGCACTAACAGATCATGGTAACCCACCTGAAGAAGTTAGAATGTAAACAGAGGCTCATATTTCCCAGACTTTATTTAACGCCCACATTGCTTCAATTTTGATATGGAATTCAGGCACTGATGAGTTTTTAGTTCTGCCATATTTAGATTAGAATAGTTGTGAGTTTGTGACAGGTAACTTTATAATTTGTTTAAATAAATAAGATTAGAATTTTAGAAATTCTCGGTAGAGCCATCTAAAATCTTAAACGAATCCACCATGAATGAATGTGTACGTACAACAAAAATTAGGTATGTACGTGAGAACAGAAATATTCGGATACCCTCATTAAAATTCAACGTAATTCACAAACTTACCTCCAATTCCTTCGGGTGTTTGAATCGTATCAGCGGCACACTTTCTACTCTGTCTTCTTTAACTAAGTTAAGCACTTTATCCAAGAAGGAGGTCCCGTTTGTCTCCATCGTAACTTCGTCGGGCCTCCGAATGCGTGTGCGCAACGCGATGGAGAACGGCGGACTGAACCGGCAATGGGAATATACGATGCACAGCTCACATTACAAACCATTAAGATCAATGTTATAAAGGTCAGATTACTTTGCTACAATACATTTTAATTACACCTAATTAAGATCTGAATGTAATTATTTATTATACTTTCTGCATCAGTGAAATGATGTCAGCAGGTCGAAGGACTGAAATAATAAATAACGGTAATTAAAAGCTTGCTTCCATGTTGATCGAGGAATAAAAACCTTCCAAGTGCGAGTACTCGCTCACACAGGGTTCCGTAGCACCAAACAATATAATAACAATATTTTTCACGCTCATTCATATGTTACACTCAACGACAAAACTAAATTTGTTTTTCATAGTATGTTAGTCAAAAACAAAGTTATATCTGCAGTTTCACGACAAAGTCCCATATCTCAAAAACTAAATTTCTAATCTTATTCAAACCAATTTCCATCAAAAGTTTTTTATTCGTTCTACAGACCAAATTTTTTCGAATTTTCATCCTCTTACTTTAGAAATTAGAGGAGAGAGAATTTTTATGGATTTGGAAGCAAATATCTCGTCAACCACTTAAGAAAAAAGTATTTTGGGAACCCTGTTATCATTCTTCAAGAGCTATCAATACACACCCACACAGTTATATACGTAGATATTTATTTAGAGGGCCGCCCGTGTTTTATTTTGATCATTATTTCACATCATATTGTATCGAGGTTCACAAAAGGCACCTATTCTCCAAATTTCAACTGTGTGGTGCTAATAGTCTCAGAGTAAAAAGGCTGTGACATACGGACGGATAAACAGACAGACAGATGGGCAGGACGAATCTATAAGGGTACCGTTTTTGTCATTTGGCAACGGAACCCTAAAAACTGTGGGTTATCATTCTGGGCAGGTTGTAAATTGACGGAATGAATTGTAAACAATGGGCCGGCAATAAGTACAAATAAAACTTTCACCATTCAGCCATTCATATCTAGCAACCATTAATCCTTTAGTTGCCAAGAATAAACAATATAGAGAAAGAAATAGAAAGAATTGTACACTTAGGTAGGTACGTTAAATAGATTGAAACAAAGAGAATTAATCATTCATTGTATTTTTGCCGCGATATACTCCTAAAATAACCCACGCAGTAGTAGAATGATGTTCAACATTTTAACGACTGAATTTAAATCTTCATTAAAATTCATTCCTTTTACCCTAAAACTCTTCTGATCTGTTTTGACTTTCTTTTTTAACCTGAGAGTCTCGGAGCCTTATGCCAAGCAGGGGGCGATACGATTAAATTACTCAAAGAAACCAGCCGCGGTAGCCGCATGCCCGAATTCATATTCAAACATCTTAAATTAAATTATCAGTCAAATAAAGCCAATCTCATGGAATTTAAAAACATTATTATATTTTGATGTGTTTTATTTCAATTTGACGTTCTCCGCCTCTCAACACTCTTTCTTATCAATCGCAGAGAATACTGTGCTTAGCAAAAAGTTTGAAACAAAAAATCCCCAATGACATATAGAATAAACCATAAATTCTGATACCACAAATCAGTTATCCAGTTGTCAAAAGGCCAAAACAAAGATCTCGGTTTAATCAGAATTATTAAAAGTTTTTCTAGTTGTAAGTCAGAACTAAATTAAAGTTGAGAAGGGATCTCAATCGCAGCCTACGAGATTGCTGATGACAATAGGTTAAGCTTTAAGTGACTGTGCCAAATCATCCGGACACCCACACCAAAATTCACGTACTCCCCGAACTAACCGTCCACAAACATGAATTTTCTGAAAAACAAGCAACGCGTCCGAAAACAATCCAACAGCATTATGGTAGGTACCGAAAGATGGAGGAACTACGGCCGGAGAATGTCCCATCGAGGACATGAGCTATTTGATGAAGAGTTAGACGAGGATGAACCACGTTACAAAGAGGTAAAAAACTGGGTGGAGGAGCTTTTTGAAAGAAAGAGCGACGCAGACAAGGTTGACCAAGATATTGAGATACAGCTGACTAAGAAACAGACTCTTATACTGTCCACATTAGTTCCTGATGAAGTACTTCTGATGGACAAGTAAGGCTGATACAGTAACTGTTACTGAGATACTTAAGTATTCTATGATCCAATATTGTTTTGATACGTACATCTTATTATATAGAGGCTAAGACCATAAAGGAATTAACATGCTTACATAGATTATAAAGTAATGAAATAAATACAATTAATTCAATTTTTTTTCAGGTTTGATACATCAAATTCAAAACGTTTCGTCGGTGTTCTCCTTATGGCTGATGTTTCAGGCTATACAGCTTTATCAGAACGATACAATAACACAGGCAAAGGTGGCACCTATAGACTGACAGTAACTCTAAACACATATCTTGGTTCACTCATAGAGCTCATCTACGGCCATGGCGGTGACATCATCAAATTCGCTGGCGACGCTTTCCTTGCACTTTGGAAAACTGATAAAAGTTCATTTTTGAGTCACACCATCCACACCGTAATCGCTTGCGCTCTAATTATACAACATTCTTACGCAGTCTACGAAACTGACGTTAAAGTGAACTTGAAAGTGAAACTGGCAATATCTGCAGGCAATCTCATATTTGCACCTATCGGGACTGGAATTGATATGAGTTATATAATTTTTGGCTTACCAGTAATAGAAGCTAAAGCTGCTGAAAGCGTCTGTGCTTCAGGGGAAGTTAAACTAACTCCAACAGCCTGGGGGCATTGTTATTCTAGAAATTACGATCATATGATACATGAAAATGGATTTGTTACAATTAAATCTATTTTGTACGATCCGCATGATAGCAATGTGAACAGACCATTTGCTGGTTTCGGAAATTTAGTCAGACAAAGCAAAAAGCCATTTAGTGCAATTGAAAGCCTTCCTGATTTTATATTAGACGCGCCCAAAGGTTTAAATGTAACCGATGCTTTAAAGAAGACCGAAGCATTAAGCCTACGTAAAGCTATTTTAGTCGCCGAGGAAAAAAACATAGGAAGCGAAATTAGAAAATTTTTGATAAGACCCGTTTTAACCCAGGTTGATGCTCACCAACCATTGGAATACCTGACTGAAATGAGACAAGTTTCAATTTTATTTGTAACCCTCAAGCCAAGAGATTGTTCATTTACGCAATTAATAACAATCGTGAATAATTCTTATCAAATAACTTGTGAAATAGTATATAAATCGATGGGATGTGTTAACAAGATAATTCTTTTCGATAAGGATGTCATGATTTTGGTCGTATTTGGATTACGAGGCTTCAAACACGAATCTGAAGCCCAAGCTGCATTAAAATGTGCGTACAGTATTAAAAAATCCTTAGCTGCTCTCGATGGAGTCTTAGAAGTATCCATTGGTGCAACAACTGGTCAGGTGTACTGCGGAGTGATAGGTCATCCCCTACGAAGAGAATTTACAGTCATTGGTGCTATTGTTAACAAAGCCGCAAGACTTATGTGTGGATTCCGAAACAAAATTACATGCGATGAAAATACTTTTGTAAAAAGTAAAATGTCTAAAAATGGATTTACACTACAACCAGCAATCGAATTAAAAGGAATTGTAAAACCAGGAAAAATATATGAATACACGGAAGATATAAGAGTTAAGGAATTATATGATATACCAATGATTCCGCCACTTCTAAACCGCGGTGATGAAATAGAATTTTTTGAAAGCTGGCTAGAACATAGTGATGCAACTTATAGAGATTTCGATGCTCTCTTAATGGTTGGAGAATCGCGAATTGGAAAGAGTAGAATGTTAGAATGGATGGCTCGCCACGCAAAAAATGATGGTTTTCGTGTATGTTTCCTAAACTTGACTTCTATACATTCAGCAACTGCATATTTAGCTTTAAGCCAAATAATAAATCAAATACTTGAGCTTAAAGAACCCATTGAAGGTTTTACCAAAGAAGAAAAAATTATACAATTACTACAAGTCTACTCTGACGACTTATGTTACTTAAACAGTATAATTAAAGTACGGTTTGCTTACCATGAAGGCATTCATTCTTTAGATGAAACCAAACGAAAAGAGAAGGCCAAGGCAATGTTTGCGAAACTAATAAAAGCATTAACAGATACCATTGTCATATTTTTAGATGATTTACAAAATTTAGATTCATTTTCTTGGGAGTTCATATCAATGATGTTCAGCTCATTGAAAATATTTGTAGTGCTATCAGTCACACGCGGAAAATTTAGTGCTGTTCACAGTTGGCTCTACAGTGTATTTATAAATAATAATATCAGAAAAATGTGTTTAGGGCCATTAGATCCAGAATGGATCCCAGCTTTGGCTTGTCAAATATTAGATGTAGACGGAGTCTCGAATGACTTATGTGCCGCCTTGCGAAGTAAATGTAAAGGCATGCCGGGGCTCGTTGAGAGCTTCATTATACATTTATTTTCTACCGGAGCACTTGAAATAAAAAGAATACATGCCGATGAATTGGTCGACTGGATAGATGAGGAATTACAGTTTCCAGATCCGGCTCTGCTACACCCGCAAGCATTGGATGGTAAATATCAAAGCACGCTTGATCAACTAATGCAAAATGATTCCACAGGAGATATAGGCATATGTTTCGTCATTGAAAAAGGAGAGCTAAACACCAATATTAATGTTCATAATTTAGATACATTAATTATGATACAAATTGACTCATTGACGCCGTATCAACAGCTTCTACTGAAAATTGCGTCTGTGATCGGCGATGTAATACCAAGGGATCTTCTAGAAAATATAATGTACGAAAACAATGATTTAGTTACGGCAAAAGCTGTTAAAAGATTATTTGCTTTACGTATTTTCTCTTGTGCAAACACCGACTGTCTAAATAAATTTGGTCGCAGAGGCACTTCAACATTAACTATAACATCTAACGGTTCATCTCATCCAAATCTTATTTGTGACTGTTGTTTTGTATATGATCCGGAGACCTGCCAAGATCTACCAAAGTACGCATTTTGCAAACTAATGAGATTTAGAAGTAGAAACTCAAGAAAAACATGTTACGAACTGTTACCAATGAATCAGAAAAAGGAGTTTCACACGAGGATTGTTAATTACTTAGAAAATAATAAACAAAAGTGTGCTAACTGCGGTGGTACAGTAATGGTAGTCCAGTCAATGATAAATTTAGGTGAAGAAGCACTCATGAAAAATAACTACTCGACTAGTTCAGAAGATACTAAGATGGCTAGAGATGAAGAAGAAAGTGAAAGCTCAGATGAATCCGAAGTAATCTTAAAAAGGGGATCTTCATCAAAAGAAACAAGTTCTGTTAATTTACAAAAATCTAAATCAGAAACAATAACTCACTCAAAAGAAATTATAAAGCCAACAAAAGCATCTAGTGAAATAATAGCACCTATATTAAAAACAAGAGTCAGTGACGATCAGGCTGGCCCGAGCAGCCCAAGATCAGTAAAAAAAGTAACAATGACTAACTTTTCAGATCTTCAAAAGAGCAACTCAGAAGAATTTGAAAGTCATAAGATATTTGACATGATTCGTGAGGTTGCTGAAGCTGATGATCCTAGTGATTGGCAAAATCTTGGCATCGTTGACAGCCAAGAAGACATGGTGGCAATCAGAAATGACAAAACTAAACCTCATTTTAGTGTCAAAATAGAGAAAGGTGTCTCCGCAACCAATTTTGCTAGATGCACTTGTGCAGAGTTAAATATAACCATTTGTGACCAAGTCGTCTACCATGCACAACAAGCAGAATTGAAATCAAAAGCTATTGAATTCCTGATCAAGTACTCTCATTTGTCTGTTCTAAGCAATAACGTTGAGAATGTATTTCCAAGACTCGATGAAGCCGAAGGCATGTGTGAAATGATTCCCGACCTAGATCCGTTTGAAAAAAAACGATTTTTAGGAAAAATATATTCAATACGAGCGGCCACATGCCTGGTACTGGGAAGACTTTCTGCGGCTAAAGCAGAAACTGAACACGCAGCAGAAATATATCGTATAAATTTACACAAAGTACCTGAATATTTGAAGTTGAGAAATTTAGTAAAGGCCTTTAAATTCGAAAGACAAAAGCATCGTTTACATAAGACAACATTGAAGGCAGATTCAGTGTGTTTTTTAAACATAGCTACCTTATTATATACCACGCTTGGGGATGAAAGAGTAGCAAGGATGACAGCACTCCGTGCTTTGAATATAGTTCAAACTGTAGAATGTACTGTAGTGAATATCTGTGACACTTACTGCAATGCTTTGCAATTAGAATTGGATCGCGGTATGCCGGAAGCTACAGCAGAAATTGAACAAATGGCAGCTCACTCAATGAAAAATCTTCCAAACCCAATTCAGGCTGATGAACTTTTTGCTGTTGGAAAGCTATTTATGACTTCCTTCCGAGCTCGGATGGCCAGAGGGCAACTGGCACCGACTATACGTTCCGGCTTCCGTGCATTAGCCGTTAGTCGTTTCTTACTAGCTGAAGACATTTCTTTGGAGCTAATACCAGATTTATTTTACATTCTACTGACCCGTCGACGAATAGCAGAAGCTATCGATATCTTGCAATTCGCCTTGCGTACAGGCCAAGACCATATGTCATATGATTGTGAGACATGGTATCATGCGCTGTGCATAGACATGATACTGGACGCGGGGTTTCAACTGGAATTGCCACAAGATATAAGTCGGTTCGCTGAATATGCAATAAGCAGGGGTAAATCTGCGGGGCCGAGTCGGCGCCGGTTAGTCGTAGGACTGTGGACTTATTGGCTCAGGGCAGATTCCGAAAGGAGGGCAAAACGTTTTGAGTCTGAAGCACTAAGTTGGGTATCACACGAAGATGATGGTTCGATGACTACTATTTTAAGTGCAATGAGGCTTGCAGAAGGGATGCTTGAGAGTTTAGCCAGAAAAGTGGACGATTTGCGAAAGGTAGGTACATAAATATTACGTCGCTACTTAGTTATGACTAGTGAATTAAACAGCCTCATGTTTATTACTGAGCACTTTTGCTGCTAAAAGTGGTCTCGCTTGTTAATTAGGTGGTGGATCTGATGGAGCTCCGTTCGATAGCGGACAGGGAACTAGCGCGATTGGAAAATGACGCCCGCACGTTGCGCACCATATATCCCCGCTGGTGCCTTCTAAGAGCCAACTCATCCATGTTGTCTGGACGACTTACAGTTGCCAATGGTTTCTTCAATCAAGTACGTCATTCCAAATTTTGATAAGTATGCTGTGTATCTACGTATTAAAATTTGTTCATTCGTTCTTAGTAGAATAACACTTAACTCCATAGTTAGTTAAGTAGTCTGAGGACCGCAAAAAGAAGGTATCATGCCATCTCAGCCATAAAGAATATTTTCGGCATTAATTTTAGTAACGTCCTACCGGTTTGCAGGCTGCAGAAGAAGCGAGGAAGATGAACAACCGCCTCGAAGAAGCTATGGCTCGTGCCACAAGTACCGACTCAGTGGTTTGGATACAAAACGCTCGCACAGGAAAGTTCGTGCATTGGCGTGAGGGAGAAGAACACGCACGTGCCTCTTGGCACCAGATTATGTACAGAATAAGTACAACAAGGCGATACACATAGCTATTCTGTTTTCACATAAGCTTACGGTAACACAAACCAACATTATTTTAGTCAAAAGGTATTACGTATATTGAGCTTCATTCCTCAAATGTGGACATCAACTATCTTATGTATATACCTACTGTTATTTTCCTGCGTGATTTAATTCAATCCCATTAATTTTTTAGCAATAAATAAGCATAACACATTTAAATAAGAACAAAAGTTTTTTTATTACATCGCTTGTTTGCATAAAAAAAATTGAAATCTCACCAAAATTAGAGACTAAAAGACGAGTATTCAAAGCAAACGTTCTGCTGAAACCGTTAAAAAGTAGCATTGCGATTGATTGTTGTCACCGGTGATAATCGTTATCGAGTGTGTTGTTATCAATACTTTAAAAAAGTTTGTTGATAAGGAACTTTGTGTTTAATTACGTAATTTAATACCGTTTTTTATCATTGTAATTATTTGGTCAGTAGCCTCGTCACGTGTAGTAAAAATGACGGATAAAAATATCGTTTTCGTTGGTATATTCGCTAGTTCGAGTTCTTTGAAGAATTTTGTTATTAATTCCGGATATATCGCTGTTCAAGATGGAAAGGTAAGAATTGAAATGAAATTGTTTATTGAATACTGAAATAATTGATTTACAAAACTAGGGCATTAAAAACTATAGGTATTTAATAATATGTATAATATTGAACAATACTTGAACATATTACCTCACATAAAATACATGACTTATTTTTCCTCTTAAAAATAATCAGCAACTAATGTTTCTTTGTTTTTTATCAGGAAAATTATAAGTGAAGTCAAACTTTTAATTATGATTTTTATTATAGATTACGAAAAAAGGTTCAAAGAAAGAGTTTGATGAACTTCTAAAGGCTCGAGAGTTTTCAAGCTACAAAATAATAAGGTTAAGCCCGAGCCTGCTCATCATTCCTGGATTTGTGGACTGTCACACACATGCGCCTCAGTTCCCTAATATTGGTCTGGGTCTAGATAGACCGCTATTGGAATGGCTAGCGAAATACACATTCCCTTTGGAGAAGAAATACAGTGACACAGAGTTTGCCGCTAAAGTCTATGACCAAGTTGTGGTGAGTAACTTGACAGGAAAATTTAATTTACACTTACAATAATTTACTGCTACATATATCTGTCTGGGCTCCTGGAATAATTATTATATTTTTTTTTCATTCATAATGGCTAGTAAATAGCTTTTAGTGATACTATAATAAGTTCAAGTAAAGTAAGAAAATAATAATTATTAGCCCTTATTAACAGCCCGTGTTTTGATAGCTAATCATCACATCATATAATTATTATATTACGATTTTTTTTGTACCTATAATATCTTTTAATTTTGTTTGCATTAAAGAATAAGAATATAAATCCTAAAATAAAACATTTTTTTTTCCTGTGGCTTAGTTCTTAACAAATCATACATATAGAAAGTAGTGAATCTATAAATAAAAATGTTTATCAACTAATGCAAACCGACTTACATGAAGTATATCTCTCGCTGTTTGTTTGCACATAATCATAACAGTCTTATCCTACTTTTCAGCAAAGATTACTCAAGAATGGAACCACAACTGCCTGCTATTTTGGATCCCTCCATGTTGAGGGAACTCTGGAGCTGGTTAAAAGTGCCATCAAGCACCACCAGAGGGCACTGATAGGCAAAGTGAGCATGAACAAAGAAAATGATGCAGGGTACTATAATGACACCAAGAAAGAGCTGGAAGAAGTTGAAACATTTGTCGAAAAAGTTCTCTCTTATCAGGTTTGTACTGTCCATTTAACTAAAACAAACTTTTTCCAAGAGAAAAGATATTTTCTAAGCTATCCAGATTTTTTGGAGGGTGCACCATAATCATTATTATTCTTCTGCCCTCATCCTAATTTATTTGGTGTCGGCGCAGCATGTCCTCTACTTCCATAGTTCCTTCTGTATCTGCCAATAAAATGCATTTTATTTATTTAATTTTAAAGAAAGCTTACAGACTAATAACAATATTTAATATCATGCATAAGTAAGGACATTTGCTAGTTACAAGCTTCCACATATATAATATAATATCTACTTAGTTACGCGTTATTTGCGTTGACCAGTTAAAGCAATTTGGCGAAGTAAACAAATTACAGAGTATGTCGAGATAATATATTAGGAATGTCAAGTCGTGCAATATCAAAATCGGAATTAAAAGCTATTTATGGTTATCACCAAAATACTCCTTGTTCAAAATGTTATTATTTTGACAATAAAAGATCCACCTCAATTTCAGAATGAGCTAGTGCAACCTGTGGTGACTCCGAGATTTGCAGTCAGCTGTGATAAAGAACTAATGGATGGACTGTCCAGTATAGCTAAGAAGTATGACTGCAGGATACAGGTACAGATTATAAGTTTTAATTACAATCTTATCTTCTACAGTTATGTTGTACGTGCTTTGGTTGTTAAATGATTGTGTTTCTTCGATTTGCAGAGTCACATATCGGAAAACCTCTCAGAAATAGAATATGTTCTGAAAACAAATCCGAACTGCAAGACATATGGAGATGTTTACGATGAATGTGGCATTTTAAACAACAAGGTAGTGTGTTACTTCTATAAATTCCCTTTTTTTAAAGAAATGGGCAATCACTGGGATCTATGTATAGCCGGGGCACATAGCAGCAATACCAATCATGGTGTCGAGAAGGCGAGTTTATGGAAGAACTGTGTGTCACACTGATGCCATTGTACTAGAAACAGCGCTCATGGTAAAGCAAATAATTTGCAACAACGCCTACAATTTCTACATGGACCATGGAATAATAATATAAATTCTAAAATAAAACAAAATTATTTCCTATGGCTTAGTTGGTAATGGATCATACATATTATATGAAAGTTGAGAACCTCTATATTAAAATGTTTATCAACTAATGCAAAACCCACTTACATTAAGTGATACTCTACATAATTACTTAGCTGTTAGTTTTTGCACATCATCATAATGGTCCTATCCTACTTTTCAGCAAAAATTACTCAAGAATGGAATATTTTCCGTCACAATAACCTGTGGGCCTAAATAGCTCAATTTAGAGCCCTGACACAGCCCAAAAGTGTTGCGGCAGACTTCGGTAGATAGCGGGACGAGTTGGACGAAACAAATAACAATGGCCCACATTAGCCCTGGGTCGAAAGTACTTAAAATCAATAGAGAGACCTTTACACAGTAGTAGGATAGTACTGGCTAACTGCAATAATAACCTACGCGTTAGCCACAGCTTCCTGATGGCATTCACATCAATTGCTCAATAAAATAGTCTTGAATAAAAATCACTCACCCACTCTCCTCATCTCTCTCAACTTGGTTTCTTTTCCAGTGCATCATGGCCCACGCAGTACACTTGACAGATGAAGAGCTGACCTTGTTGCCAAGTAGAGGAGTGTCTATAGCACATTGTCCGGCTTCCAACACTCGGCTGAAGTCAGGCATGTGTCCTGTTAGGAAGATTATTGATGCTAACATTACTGTTGGTTTGGGGACAGGTAACTTACATCATTTGTCTAGCAATAAGATAATAATGTAATATCACATCACATTTGTAATCCCGGAAGGGTTCGGCGCAGAGATCAAGCCACGTTTCGCCAGTTACTATTTATGTCCATGTAAGAGACGGCGAGCCTATTGTCAGAGAGAAATTCGTCATTGATAAACCCAATCACACTTTGCCCGACTTAGAAATCGAACCTAACGTATCGTGCTCAGCAGTGGCGCTTGCAACCACTAAACCAACGAGGCAGCCTAGTAATAAATAAATCATTTAAAATTTTGTTACGTACGCAAAAGCTCTGCCAATGGAGTCGGGATAGCAACATGTCTTAAACGCCTATACTATACATCCCTATCAAGAATCTTCTTAATTATAGTATTTAAGCCCATTGAAGCCATGACAGAATCCTACAACCTTTTTCATACAATCCATAAAAATTGTCTCTAAGGGCTCGTACACATAAACATGATACAACGCCGCATCGTGCTACGACGCGGCAACGTTTCACGATGCGACGTCGTATCGTAGGAATCTATGACGAGCAAGCGACACGACGTCGCAACGTGCCACGATTTCGTCGTGTGGTCGATCGTAGTAAATCTCGAAAAATGGACCGCACTAGACATGTTCTCCTCATGCTGATATTAAGAAGACGAATAAAGAAGAAACAGATACACAGAAGATATTGGATACATCAATTTCTTTCAACTATGAATAACGAGTGTCATTTTTTCATCGTGGCACGTTGCGATGTCGTGTCGTGTTTATGTGTACGAGCCCTAAGGCATTTCCCTAATTAAAATAAACTAGACGATTTGGAACTTTAATAGACACGCAAACTACTTGAAGGATTGTACTTTTTAGCCAAGAAATAGCCCCACATCGTCAAGTGTGGACAACCATCAGTATTCAGAATATTCACCTGCATTAATACTATTCCCATCAGATGTTTCGGGTGGCGACAGCGTGTCGATTCTGGATGCCATCCGCAGAACTATGGACGTGTCCACGTGTTTAGAGATGCAAGGCAGCCCTAATTATGCGCTGGACTGGAAGGAAGCTTTCTACCTCGCCACACTAGGGGGCGCTAAAGGTATTTTTCATTAAAGATTTCCCTATTTATTTAAACTATTACTAACTCTCATCTTAAAAACCATTTAGTTCAGATGAAAAAGTAAGTTCTATATTCTTTTGGGCTCGAGTTTTATCGCATTGCCCAAATGTTTGTTAAAATCAATGCAGCAGTTATGTATAAAGATGCAAAATCATTGCCTGGCTGCCACAAGTCAGAGTATCCAAAGAAGCCAAGCTGTTGGCTGGTCTTTAATCAATCATACTATTAAAAAAAAAAAACATGTTTTATGTTTCACCTGAGAACACCAGTGACACTTCATTTTATATTCCACAGCTTTGAACTTAGACCACAAAATTGGCAACTTTGAAATCGGCAAGGATTTCGACGCCTTACTGGTGCAACCATACGCTATAGACGGTCAGATCGACGAGTACGAAGGAGCCCTACCAACGACCACTGAAGAACATGCAATAGAATTACTACAGAAATTCATTTTCGTTGGAGACGACAGGAATATTGCTCAAGTTTATGTGAAAGGAGAAAAAGTAAAGGATTTATTTAAACTAAATGGTGTCCCAAAATCTACGCAAGATTTGAATTTGCCCCCATTAGTGCGGTAAAGGTTCGGTAACCAAAAACAATATACACTTAGTGTAGGCAGTCTGTCGATAAATGTTGCCATACTATTCGTAATGTTTTTTTTTTTAAATTAGGTATTATTAACGCAATTTTCCCCCCAAGGGGAAGAAAATTGATATTTCGGGTCTTGCCGTAGGCCTGACCTCTGAGATTACCTCTCCTATTTACGCTCACGTACCGGTGTGTGTACCCATTATCTATCCCGTTTCCTCCCTAAACAACCTATCTATCGCTGTCTCTTTCTCATGCTGTGCTTGACGGCTAGAGTCGAACCGCGCAGCGCCGCGGTTACTTTCTTCAGTACCATAGATCAGCCGGCAAGGAATTGCCACGGTCAGGCCTACGGCAAGACCCGAAATATCAATTTTCTTCCCCTTGGGGGGAAAATTGCGTTATTTCGGCTCTGTGCCTATGGCCTGACCTCTGAGATATGTCTTAAATCTGCCGGCATGTTAGTTATCAGCACAGCAGCGTACTGTGATAAGATTCATAGGGAAAAAATAATAAAAAAAATTGAACTACTGGATAGATTTCAGAAGGCAAAGAATAAAATAAAGAAATAATAAAAGTTTTATTCTAAATTATTTCAAACAATAAAGGCATTTTGAGGCTAATTGAGCCAGCTAACTTACTATACATTCTATTCTTGTATAGGTAATTATCACTTATTTAGATATGTTACTAAACAAATAGGCTTTTATTCAGTCTTCTCCTTTGGAATATTAAATCAACAAAATAACAACTTGTTAATCAAGTAACAAAGTAATAAACTTCTGAGTACCCATTAAGCATAATACCTAGTTATAATTTCACATAGACTGGTACAGGTACAAATTAATATGAAGATTCAATATAAAAATCAAGTTTATAAAATAGAGAACATAAAATAAATGAGTTTCTAAGTATCACAATGGCACAAAAGATTCAGTGACTGTGTTATCATTATTAGCACTAACCTCACCGGTTGCTGACTTATCAATTCTCTATAGTAATGTTTAAAAAAATTGTTTGGGCCTTGCCAATTTCCTCTCTTCAATATTTCGTCTAGTGGAAGACAATTATTAAATCTGTAAGTGGCCACTGCGGAGCGGGTACTGCCTGCACCTGCTTCAATTCCTGCTGACAATAGGGCAGTTCTCACCCACCCGGCTATTACTGAACGAGAGGCTGGTCCCGTTTTTCCTCTTGTCTTCACAAATAAAAATGGAATTACCTGGCTATTGGCATGACGTCTTGATTGAGATATTACAATATATTTTTAACCCAACTCACAATATCCCATAGTTCCTGATCATTTTTCACCAGTTTCCATCCTGATTGAATATATTGCAACTTATCCGTCTTTGACCCATATTGTGGCCAGAATATTACTTCATTTTCTGATTGTTCTAGAAAATTAGCATCTATCCTAAGAAGGGTTAGATCATGAACTCTCCTTCCAGATGCTATTAGCAGCAGTATTGCTAAATGTCTGGAAACTTGAAAAAGGTTACTTGAATCCGGAGGGTTGTAGCGTATCCAGGTTAGCAGCTTATTTATATCCCATATTTTGGCCCGTGATGTCTGAGGTAGGGTTGATGAGGAAGTGGTTATGAGGAAGAGGATGCGGATGAGGAACTATTAAAAATACGTTTTGAGGAAGAGGAAGAGGATATGAGGAGGAGGATGAGGATGAGGAAGAGGATGCGGAAGAGGAATATAGAACCTGTGATTTGGAATTGAAATTTTAAATAAAAGAAAGATTGCGAATGGGCCCTTTAATATTTAAAAAGAAAAAAAGACAATTTAATAGTCAAAATTCACAATAGGGAGGTTAAATTTAACGAAAATTTACTTTGAAGCTGTTTCTCCAGATAGACGGTTTCGTAATTCGTCGTAAACTAATCCAGCGCCACTGAAAAGGCGCTCACTGGGGACACTTGATGGAGGGGCTGAAAGATACTGGCGCACAGCTCTGTAAATTTAAAATATTTGGGGTTCATTTTCCACCACAAAAGACTGTCTTCTTGAATACCTATTCTCTTCTCTTTAATATAATTAATTATTAGTGACTTCAGGACAAGAAATCTGTCGATGGGTGCGATTGGACTTTCTTCATCGTCACTATTAGGAGCTGAGGCCAGCATCTCAGATAACATTGATTGTAAAAATCTGCCTGTAGAAAAGTTAGCTCCAGAACTCGTTGATGGTAGGGTATCGGTATGATGAAAGCGTTGATTGTGTTGAATAACATCATGTTCGAATGACTGTATTTGTGGTTGTGCTTGTGCGCCATGGCCTTCTTGACATAAAGAAATCAGTTCGGACTCAATACTTTCTTTAGTGATTTCATTAAAAAACTTAGTTTTATATTTTGGATCTAAATAAGTAGCGATTGTGTAGATCTTATTATTATGAAGTTCACCAAAGCAATTGGTTATTTCTTCTATCAATTTTTGAATAATATTCCCGTAAGTTTGGTCAGTATTATTTATATTCTGTCTCAATAGATTCTGCAATGTGCAGGTCAAGACATGGATTAGAGGGATCACGGATGAAATACAGGCCTCGGAACTACTCATGGTCTTGGTGGCCTCTTCAAATGGCTTAAGGATTGTTGCATAGCTCTCAAGTTGTAGCCAATCGTTTGGAGTAAACTGCGGCAAATTTGTATGTTGTGAGGTATAAAGTACTTGGTAATGGCATCCTTTATTTCAATTAGACGTTGAATCATATTAAACATACTATTCCATCTTGTAGGACACTCTTGAATAACTGAAAGCAGAGGCAGACCTAGACGTTCTTGACTTGAAAACCTTTTAATTCGCTTTGGGCAATTATTGAGTGGTTAAAATGTGTCGCGATTCGCTTACATTTTGCCAACAAGGACGAAATATATTCATCAATTGCCAAGGCCGCACGTATGCACAATTGCAATTGATGTATATTGCAATCAATGTCGTTAATCTGTGACACGCGGGCCGCTCTCTTCTTGTTAGAACCACCATCGCGAACCATGATATGTAGTTTTTGACGGGGAATCTCCCATTCCTCTCGTATTTCGTCCAACTTTTGTGCTATCACATCGCCCGTATGTCGTTCCTCGAGTGGGACATATTTAAGAAATAAAGATACTCTTTGAAAGTCATTGTTGATACCATGAATTGTAAAACTTAGCAACGAAACTCCTGCTCCTGGTTCAGTCCATATATCAGTGGTGAAAGATAAGTATTGCAAATCTTTAATTAAGTTTTTTACCTTGTTCCTTAGTTTAGGATAAATATAATTACACAAATGAGATGTGTAACTTTGACGTCCTCTTAAATTATATTTTGGCTGAACAGCATGAATCAACCGTCTAAAGCCAATTCCTTCAACAAAATTAAATGTTAAATCTTGAAGAGCTAACATTTCGCAAATTAAATTATCCAGCTCGCAGCTTTTTTCGTGAGATGTATCCCGATACTGATGTCTTTGTAATGCCTCCTGTAAAGTTACTTGTCTCTTAGCCTGTTGAAGAGGAGTCTCTTCCGACAATTTGCGTTTATCAACCGCGGCTTTTTTTAATGCTGTATCCTTTTGTTCATACTTGGCATATTCTACTTCATGGCGTGACTTGAGATGACTTCTTAACCCCGAAGTCCCGCGCCCTTTCCTTGAATATGTTTGGTCACATATTTTACATCTAACAGTATCAGCGTCCACTTCACTAAAATACGTCCATATAGCACTACATTTTGGCTTCATCTCGTAAACTTTTTAACTTAACAATAAACCTAATTACGACTTACGTAGTTCTAGTTACGTACGACCACTCAAAAACAAAACAAATTTAAGACTGGCTAAGTGGCTACAGTGGGATGGGTACGTACACTACAGTACTACACACACACAATAGCGTACTGTGTTATATTTCTAAAACACGTTCAAGCCTGATCGTGAAAGAACCTTACCTAATGCAGCGAGCATAAGACGGAGAATACTTTTATTTACATTGAATACGTCAACAACACTTCCTCATAAATTCCTCTTAATTAATGAGGATGTGGAAGAGGAAGAGGAATATTTTATGCCTGATTTTGAGGATGTGGAAGAGGATGAGGAGTCGCTAAAAAATGAGGAACTTCCGCATTATGAGGATGAGGAAGAGGAATCCTCATCAACCCTAGTCTGAGGGTTTGCATTTGAAATTCCTTTTAGGGTATGTTTTATTAGTGGGTTGCTAGAGATTTTGTCAGAACATAGAGGATTTGAGAATGTTGCTATTGTTGATTTGTGCAGATAAATAGTTCTATAAGACATATTTTTCTGATAATGTAAATAACAAAGATATTGTGTTACTTCTGTTGGATCTGGGTTATTTATTGATACTTTTTTATCTTTAGCCCACCGACACCAGGTCTTCCATGCTGCTGAGTAAGTGCCAAGAGATGATTTGTGCCATGAAGTCTCAAGAATTAGTTTTTCCTGGGTTGACCAATCTTTCACTAAATCGGCCCACCCCGTACTTTCCATGCTTCCAAGTACAAATCTTGTATTTTGGGAGGAGGTCGATTGGTTTGAAGGTCTATCAAATGGTTGGAAAAGTTTCGTATTGTGAATGGTCTGTCTATAGCTCTTTTCTTGAGTATTGGTCGCCAAAATACATTCTCCCACCTGGGGACTATTAATATGAACGTCCCTTGACTTTGGTTGAGATGTTGTAGGATCCTGGGTATTAAAGGTGGAGGGGGAAATATCCATCCTAGTTTGTAGTCCCAGGTCCGTGTGAATGCGTTCACAAATTCTGCCTGCTGGCATGGAAATCGCGTGACGTATTTTGTGACTACTGCTGATTGTTGGGTTGCGAATAGGTCGATACAAGGAGTGCCCCATTTTTTGAATATCTTCTCCAGCATCCCGTGTGATAGGTGCCAGTCTGGTAAACTCTTGCCTCTGGATAGATGGTCTGATATTACGTTGTAATGCCCTGGAATATGTTCTATTTGTATTTCTATCTTCTTGCGCATTGCTATATGCAAGATATCGCTTGCCAGTTTGAGGATTGACATTGATTTGGTCCCGCCCTGGTTCTTTAAGTATGCTACTACCGTTTTGTTGTCGCATTGTATGAGAATACTTTTGCTTTGAAGAATGGCTTGGTAGTTTGACAAAATTTTGTAAACAACAAACATTTCTTTTTTGTTTATGTGCCATTTCTCTTGACAGGTAGTCCATACTCCTGAGATTAGATTGTCTTCTAATTCTGCACCCCAACCCGTATTTGAAGCGTCTGTGACTAGGTGTATTTCCGGCTCCCTCATAATTATCTTTGATTTCTCTTCTAGGTTTTCTAACCACCATTCTAACTCTTGAATAATTTCGGGTTTTATTGTGACTTGCAGGTTGGGTATGGATTCTGGTAAACGGTTCACCGCTCGCTGAATTTTGCGACAGTGTAGTCGACCTAGTGGTATCACGAACGACGCGAATTCCATTTTGCCCAATACCGACTTTGCTTGTTGCCAACTCCATTTTTCGTTTTTTTATGAATTTTTGAATGGTTTTCTCTAGTACTTGTATTTTTTCTAAAGGAAGGCTCTTCTGATTTGATTCTGTGTTCCAATTTATTCCAAGGAACGTTATTTCCTTGGTTGGGTTTAGCCCTGACTTCTTCCAGTTTATTATGAAGCCCAAATTTGTAAGTGTTTGTAAAACCATTGATACTTTCTTTCTCAGGCGCCGTGCGTTTCGATTCACTATCAAGAAATCGTCGAGATACACAATTAATCGAATATTCTGTTTTCTGAGTAACTTGGCAACCCAGTTTATTATCTTTGCAAATATTTGAGGCGCGGAACTCAGGCCAAAAGGGAGTGCCGTTATTGCGTAGGTTGAATCGCGATAGTGTAGTGCCAGGTAACGCCAATGCCTCTTTGCTATTGGAACATGAAGGTAGGTCTGTGAAAGGTCTATTTTTGTCATGTAGTCTCCTTTTTGTAGGAAGTATTATAGTTTTCGATGATTTACCAGACGAAACTTTTTTAACTTGACAAATTCGTTCAGTCTTTTTAGGTTGAAGACTGGTCTCCATTGGCCGCCTGACTTTGGTGTTAGGAACATTTTTGAGAGGAAGCCAGTATTGTAGTCTGTTTTTATAATGGTTTTTTTTTTGTTGAATCATCTGTGTAATCTCTTGGTCCATCAGCGACGAAGTTGGTGTTTGGAATTTTTTTCATTAATAATGGTGTTATGGTTGTGATTGGCGGTTTCTTTGAGAACGGAATTACATAGCCTGATATGATGCTTAGAATGGATTTTGGTGCACCTAGGTTTTTCCACGCCGATATGTGGTTGACTAGTTGTCCAGCCCGGAAACATTGGTTGTCAAAGATAACGCCGTCTCTCCCCTCCGTTCCTTTCCTTAAAACTGTGACGTCCTTTGAGGTCTGCGGTTTCTGGGGTCGCTGTTTAAAGTCTGTTTTTCTGAACTTTTTGGCACCTTGATGTGGTTTTCTGAAGGAATTAAGGTCTCGGGGCTGCTTAGATTTGTTTTCCTTGTCTGTATATATATGGTTTGATAATATTCTACGGGGAGCCGGAGCAATTTTTGAGACCCCATGTGTTTTGATCGCCTCTTGTACTTTGTCTTCGTCCCATAAATGAGTTCCTGATGATGGGATATCATTCAGGACGGATCGGTAAAAAATATTCTTCGGCTCATAAAGTTTTCGCCTAGACTCAATCACTTCGGCACGTTTGCCACAGGTATATTGGAGCAAGTCGTCGGAAATTGAGCGGAACTCACTGTCTGATGCTAGCATTTTTTTAAGGCTTTCCGGGGCTTCTGGGTGTTGCTCCGCTACTTTTTTCAGGGCTTCGTGAAGTTTTAGTCGTTGCGCCAAAAGTCCATGAGTTATGGCTCCGAATGCGGAGTCACATTTCCCCAGCAGATCCTTGAGCTGACTGGGATGAGAGTGTTGGTACATTGTTGCATTTATGCGCAGGCAATGGGATACTGGTGAAGCATGAAGTTTCTTCTGCGACTCAGCATAACGAATCTTATTCCATGTTTGTTCTCCAAGTCTTTGGCATTTCAGCCCTTGTTGCTCCAGAATTGGGTTTGCCCTGGGTATGGCCGGTTCGCTCTCTTTTGTAGAGGGTGAGAAAATATCCCAATTATTATTAGTAGTCTCTTTATCGTCTAATTCTTGATTAGGTAAATCCATTGTAGGGCTAGGAGCTCGCCAGCTCGGAGTGTCGAGACTGTTGTCAATTTCCTTGTTTCTGCTCATCATTTCATATAAATTTTGAATCATGCCCTCCATACGATCTAGCCTAGATTCGTTGTCATTCCCTCTTGGTGAACAGGGAGATGAGGATGAGTAGTGTCTACGTTTGGGAATGTTTCTTTCCGAAGATGTAGCATAAAAACGATCTCTTGCTGACTGATCCGAGTTCTCCTCAGAAGAAGACGATGGCAGCCTGGGGCGTTTTCGTTTTAAGTGTCTGACAGGGTTATTACTTCTGGAATCTTTAGCTCGAGAATGAGTGATCGGATTTTCGGAACCAGATCGAGAATCGATCCTGACTCTATTTTGATGGGATTCTACGTCAGTTGTTAAGACGTCTGAAATTTGTTCCCTGGAGCACACAGACGCTATTATTGTTTCCACTGCCCTCCTGAATAGTTCGGCCTGCGCTGAGGATCCGCGCAGTTTTGCCGCTATATGGTTCGGGTTTGTAATTAGGGCCCTGGCGAAATCCCAGTCCAAAAACTTGTTTCATGTTTTTGTAGGATTTTTCGCCGATACTTTTGGCTTCGGGAAAAAAGGCTTGGGCTTGTTCCACTGAAGGAATAGCAAAACGTATTTTGTTCAGTACCTTGTGATCTATTTTTCTCCTGAGAAGTTCTTCCTTGGTCCAGTCGATGACTTTCCAGTCTCTCCAACCAGTAGGAAGACTATTTTCGATTATAGTCTTAACCTTCGATGACAGCTCTTCATCTTCCTCTTCGCAGTTCCGGCCGAACAGCTCACCCAGTGTAATGAAGCTTTGTGAGGTCGCCATCTGTCGATTGGAAAAGAGCGCATAAGGAACTAGCGATTATTTGTTTTTCCTCGATATGGATACTTGCGTATCTATTATTACCCATACCATCAAATGGTCGGTCTGGTCACGTGGTAGTCGATTTTTTCGGGCTGCCTGCCTTTTTGACTAAACTCCGACCTCGGTCGGACCGGATTTGGTGCTTGGTCGGCTCGGGTTTTGGGTCTGGTTGGGTCAACCATGGGACCCGATAGGGTAAGACTTCGGGCCTGGTCGGATCAAACTTCGGGCCCGGTCGGCCCAGATTTCAGGCTCGGTCGGGCCAGACTCCGGGCCCGGTCGGATCAGACTCCGGGCCCGGTCGGGCCAGATTTTCCATCCGATCATGTCAAAGATCGAGGCCTATCAACTCAAGCTTCGTGCCAGGTCGGGCCACTCACGTATAACGTGATTCGAGACTATAATCGTCTTCGGAGTCTAATTTAAATTAATGTTAGTTAACCTATAAATCTGGCTACAAACCGAGATAAATAGGTACTAACGTATTCCCGTGCGAAAGAGCCAATATCTGAGAAAAAAAACAAACATATTATTTACTCACCTTTAATTTTGATCTTTATAACGAACGTTACTCAACGTTTTCAAAACTTTTAATTTTCACTTTGTATTTTACGTACACACCACTCGCTTGCGTAAACAAAAGCGTACTGAAGAAAGTAACGGCGGCGCCGCGCGGTTCGACTCTAGCCGTCAAGCACAGCATGAGAAAGAGACAGCGATAGATAGGTTGTTTAGGGAGGGAACGGGGTAGATAATGGGTAGGTACACACACCGGTACGTGAGCGTAAATAGGAGAGGTAATCTCGGAGGTCAGGCCATAGGCACAGAGCCGAAATAACCAGTTATTTTAATATTATTTTGCTGCGCCGACCCCAATTAATTGGGATAAGCGCAGAAGAATGATGTTATTTTGCTAATTGTTATTATATTGTTATATTTACTGGTCAATTATACGTAAATGAATTCCTACAATATACTGTCTTTTCTATGAAACGTGTTTTATTTTAGTTATAAGCAGGTTAAACAATTAAAACGCCACAGTAATTTGTTATACTTTTTTATTCTTGTGTAATTCTTTATAATTTGTGTAGAAAAAATGTGCAAATATAATGTGAAAATACAAACTGAATTGACATAAGCAAATACCGTAATACAATAATACTAAAGGAAATAAATCGTTATTTATTCCCATATTACACACAACGAACACATGCAAGTGTACCCTACAAATTAGGGTATCATTGCACTCATTCAAGGGCTTGTAACATTTTCCTAATAAAATTAATATTAATTCACTATCAATTCGCTACTAACACTGTTGATAATTTTGTTAAAGCTCCGAGATCTGTTACAATATTTAAATGACAGAAAATAATACTCAAATGCAACTGGTGTCGTTATATACTTAAGTCGGTGGAATGATAAGATAAATGTATTCGAGGGTTAGAAATAAATTATAATTATAACATATAAACAGTCTTATAAAGTCAAAATTATATACTATCTAAATCTTTAGAGCAACTTATATTATTGTACAAAAATGTTACTAGTATTTAGTTAATAAATGTTTTACTTAAAAGAATGTTAATTTATTAAAAATAGGACGCACTTGAATAAAGACGAAAAATATAAGCTAACGTTTACAATAAATTTCCAAAAAAAAAATAGTTTTGTTGTTACTGGTATCACAAGAGCGCGGATCACACGTTTGACGGCGCCGCTCAGATAATTGTGATGTCAACAACAACAAGTCTTTCGATCTCAAAATCTACACATTAAACTACAACATTCGTTTATTCTCTTAACGCTAATCAATGAACACAGGAACTTGGACGTGCAAATCCAAAAATGCAAGCCAGGTATCAATTTATAATTAGGTTTCATTTACTATTTGGCAACTATCGGCACCACTTGATACAGTGGTCACCGCCTTATCGTTCGAATTAACATATCTTTACCAGTAACATGTTCGTATACAGCATGGGACTCGTCGCCAACCATGCCAATAATGGGGAATACTTCTATAGTTGACAGCAAATACCTCACCGAGGTATTAACATTTTTAGATGATAAAAAAACGAATATAACAAAAAAAAAGTACTTCTTAATATGGCCATGACATAGCCGTGGGGTAGCAGCGATGGAACCACTAGCCGAGTGCTAATACTTATTAATACGTAATTACACAACGAATATAAAATTAGTTTGAGCTGCCTTCGATACACAAACCTCTACAATAGCAAACAGGCGCTAACACCCGACACTTGTGTACAATTATCAATTATATAACATAACGAAAACTGCTTTTGACCTGCATTGAAACAATATAACCTAAAACAGTCTTAAAATACACTCTTACAAATAAAAGGTACATTTTATAAAAATAATGTGCGAATTATGTGCATATAACACATGTTACTCCAATAATTAAAGTATTTACATTAATTTTTAACAAAAACATTTGATCCATTGCGAGTCTTATAAACTTATAACTTTATATAATTTAATAGTTACCTACATTTAATGTGAAAAGAAAAAAAAATAATGAAATAATATAATATTTAAATGTCAACGTTAGGTATAATTAAATGAATATCTCTTATGACGTTTCTGAATAAACTAGCACCTATTTTAATTTATTAAGATCCAATTGTAGATATTTACAGAATGTTACAGAACAACCATTATTCAAAAATTCGACAACTGTATAATATGTCATTTTGTACTATTTAATAATAGACAACATTATAATAATTGCAATATGTGAATGTGTGTGTATTGATATTATAATATGGGTGTAAATACACCCTTAACGAAGCCGAGAGGGCTTCGGTGGGACTTGGTCTTCCCCTTTATTTAGATGTATTTTTTGTTCTGGACCATACCTGGGAACCTTCTAATTGCGGAGATATTGGAGATCTAAGTTCCAACTTTTTCAGTTTTTTTTTTTAATAGGATTTTTAAAAGTTATAACTTTAAATACCTCCATTACACCCCCCCCCCCCTACTACTCAATGCACAATACAATGTTTTGAGTCCTACCGTAAAAAGTAATTTTTCACCTTAAAAAAAAAGTCGTAGGGTAATTTAGTTTGATATACAGAGTGTTTGGTTGACGGCTTCGTGAAGGGTCTGTTCACACCTTGTATGAAAACTATCTACGCATAGTCGTCAATTGTGTTTGTTCGTTAGGTAAGATAAACTTTTCTAAACATAGCTCAGTCTTCTCTATGTGGCTCAAATTTGGCGGACATCTATATTCAACTTCTAAAGAGCCGAATCGTAAGCAGTAAATTTTGGCATGACTTGGAATTTGCAGCATTTACTATCTATTGTGAAAACAATATTACAGCAACAATAGTGTAACTGAGGTAGAACGAAATGCAAAGTGAAAGTAAAATAATGCAGTTACTTATCATTAGTTCCACGATATATGTAACGAAGTGATGAAATTAATAAATTCAATTAAATAAGAATTAAACTAACTATGCCATTTTATATACAGGAATGTTTAGTCATATTAATTCAACACTCTCTTGTCCCCAAATGACAAGCTTTTTCCTTCTAAGTGTGATTAACCATTGAAGCTGATATTATAAACATTAAATATTTTTGTGTAGATACACTTTACATGGCACAGAAAATGAGATTATGAATATTTTGCACACTGAATTTTATTAATGTTTGGTGTACTAATCAATGGTCACGCAACATCAATAATATTTTATATAAAATAGAGAGCATAATAATTTTGGGTTGACATTTAATTCGAATAGAATATGATAATGGAAAAACGACGAGATTTATCTATAAAAATCGTTCTCGAGTCTAAATAAAAATGAAAATATGGCCTAAAGCGCACAACATCAGCTATAAAAATGTACAAACTCCGTAATCGCACAAACTACGCTCTATCACATATATTTAGTCAATCAGCACGACATCCACATGACTCCACATATAATATTAGAAAAAAGTTTCGCGCCGCAGTCGGTCGCGCGCCGATCGACCCTAGCTAGAGGTGGCGAGCCTCAGATAATACTGACGGACAACGCAACTCTTCTATCTATCTCTTCTATAGTCTTAACATTTCGTAACAATTTCACACGGTTCCTGATTTACGTCAGTATTTTTGTATGATTCTTGAACGGCAATTATACGTTTAGGTATCTGACACACAACTTTGTAGGAACTGTAATGTTTTTTTAAGCGTTTTCAGATAATTGTTTGGGTACAGAGTAGTTATCAAATGGAGTTTTAATATACACACAGCAAGACAGCATACTGATCACGTAAACTTCCCTGAAATCTTATTCTCATTTCAACTCTTACATGATTGGAATTGAGGGTACATGAACATCATGAAATATTTTTTATTGCCTAATGTTGGTTACTTACAGTGCTTACCAACATAAAGCTTACATTTCTCCAGCATATTATCACTCCATTTGCTACTTTTGTGTCGAACAAAACTGCAGCACCCAGACGGCAATATGAATACACATCGAACTATAGCAAAATAAATAGAGCAACAAATTCTCCTATAGCTCCATATACAGTCAGAGAATTTAACTGCTGAGCAGGTTGAGATACTACGTCCATTAGCCGTTTTTTTCTTTAAACATTTCATGTGACTAAGAAAAATTGACATGTGATTTGAATTTTCGGACAAACTAAGGCCGAATTTCACCAATGACTGAACGCGATTTGTACATTCTAAACTACGTTCAAGAGCTGTCTGTATCAAAATTTCAGCTCCTGGTGATCGAGCTCTAGATGTTAATAGTCAATTAGCTCATCAATCAAATCCACTGACTAGCACATTTACGTCCAGGTGCTGTGAACCGACGTAGGTTACCTCGCTGCCTTGATAGGATCTTCGGCGGAGTGCGCGTGCCTCAGTCAGGCGGTCACTTTACGAGGCTGGAGAGCGAGCGGGACTTCAGTGTCGGAGTGTGCGAGCGCGCGGCACGCGGCGCCGCCGCCGCACACGCGCGCGCGCCGGGACCGACGCCGCGAGCTGCGCCGCTCGTTACCTGGAGTGGGGAGCGGGTTACTCTGCGGCCTTATGGGCTCCTGGTACCTCGGACGGACGTGCGTGCTCAGTTTTGATGAAACTTAGGTTATTTTTCAAGCTTGATAGATCAAAACTTTAAAAAATAGATTGTTTTTCGCTTAGTTGTTAGAATTTAACTTATAATTTGGAATTTAGTTTTATTAGAATTAAATAGATTATTGGATTAAAAATATTTGTTGCGAAAGTTTATAAGTACTAACATTTTAAGTGTATTGCGCACAAAGCTGCATAATGATTTTTCATAGGTCAATTTAATTAAATCGAATTTACGATGTGAAGTTAAAACACGCATATACGTCTGCTATATTATTTCTATTAGCGATGGCAAAATTAATACAAAAGTGTCATGTTTTCAAATATCATTCTTTTAGCAAATTCTGCAATTTTTTCTATAAAATATTAATTTATATTATAAGTTCTTAATGAGCAAAATCAATTTGAAAACATTTCGTAGAAAGCAAAGACTAATTTCCAACCATCTTGTAATTTTGGTAAATTAATCTTCATTACAAAAACTCTAATACACGCAACCACTTAATTTCCCCATATTAAATTAAATAAAAAAAAAACTAATTTCCATTTGTAAAATAGACGTTGCTCTCTCATTGAATAAAAAGCGTTGACAAGTGGATATAATTTTCTTGCCATACACAACAACATAAACACAGTACTGCATTCACTGCATGGTACAATAGCGTTGCTATACAATGAACGTGTAACAATCTGGCATTGTTCTTGGGGTAATGAAGTACCATTTAATGGTTCGTGACGGATGTCCAAGCATGTGTATGTATGTATGTCACAACATCGAACATGCTCGACGGACAATGTACCCGCAGTTATCCAACACATGCTGCGTGTTTATGACATTCTTGATGATGCACAATGTGTGGCAAAGCTGCGTAAACCATACAGTATCGTACTTTTAATATTACTGCTAGTGTTTAACATCAAGATTCTCCATTACGAATAGCAGAACTATTTACAATATAGAAATTTCATAGAGGATAACAATATTAAGTATTAAAAATAGAGACTAAAATTGAATACAAAACTATTTACAATAGAAGCAATATCTACAATCTAGGTTTAACATTTTAGGTGAACATAAATATTTGAAAAGAGTTGTATGATATGTAGTAAGAAGAAACAATAAAAAGGACATAGAACACATAGGAGCAGATCATGCGATGCAAACGTGTCGTGCGACATGTCGACTATCAGTGCGATGACACATGCGATGCGCCCAAAGCGTAAGCCCGCACAAAGCGTTGGTATCGCCCTGTGAGTACAAGCACCGGAGGCTTTGCTTCTGCCGACCAGCCCCCTAGACGAAGTCGCGTACTTAGTTTACATCAATCTAAAACTTCTAGCTTTTTCTAGCCGCCTAGCGAATTTTGAATCGACTTCGTCGTGGGTTCCGAATACGGCAAAATGGTTTGACATCTAATGGTTAGTTTTCCCATTTATATCCCGAATCTTTTGCCTTGGGTCTTTTATAAAGACTCGGTCTAGACTCGACAAGAGAAATATAGGAGAGCAAAGCCTCCGCGGCAATCAGTTAGTCCTCTCCGCACCGAAGCGAACGAACACAGTTTCACAGTACCGGTGCGCGAGATCAAAACAAAAATTCTAGGCAGGCGACAAGCACGTAGAGAGCGGTGCTCTCGTTGCGAGCCTCTCCCGCGCACGCGTGCGGCCGGCGCGGCGCGGGCGGCGCGAGTGGCGGGGCGGGCGCGTCCGGCGGCGCCGACTGCGTACCCGCGCGCGCGCGCGCCGCGTCCAGCGACGCGGCCGGCTGCAGGAACCACTCCGAGCGCGTGCGCATGCGCGCGCGCTGCCGCTCGTGCACCTGCACCGCACCACCACGTCACGACGCGACACCGCGCTCGCCCCGCGACCCCGCACTCCCCTCTCTCCCTGTCGCCCTCCTACCCCCTACTCACTGTGTTACTGTTTCCTCGAGATACCCGGGATGGTCTGGTAATCTCAGCTCATTTACTAAGTCAACCGTCTTTCGCATACCGTTCGCATGTGTTGTTCATATTGTTTATTAAAAGACCTTGCCCACACACGAACGGCCTGCGGGACACGGAAGACTTCGCTGTTGTTTTTGGACTCTTGCCCAAATTGACTCGATTTCCCGTGAATGACTAAACACACGTGCAAATTAACTGTCACTAGTTGTCGCGATTGATAGCTCACATTATAATTTAATCATCCTTTCATCATAGTATTTTGACTGATTGATGCAAAAAGAGGGCATACCACGTTCAAATCAAATCCATGGCGGCTAACAAAAGTGAAATTATCCTGTGCCCTGCCATTCGAGTCAATTTAGACTGGCACATTTATTAGGGACATACAGTTAAATACGACAACTTTCTGGAAGCGGGGGTCGCGACAAGAGGCGGGTGTATATATTCGCGGGCTAATTTAGTACAACAGATCAATTTCGACCGATACACAATAAACAAACAAGTACCCACCCTACTTCGTAAGATTTTACTAAAACTGGGGTTAGTTACGATAAACATGGAGCTAGTGTTAATATTTTATTAGTTACTATATTGCTACCATTAGTCGTTAATAATAATCGAATATTAGCTCGCCTACGGGGCATTACCACAGAGGTTTACCATAACCATTGAAAAGATTGTTACATTTCAGTTACATTTCAATGAAAGAAATATTCAATAATGTTATTACATTGTTACAATGACGAAGAAGTACAGTTTTTTGCAAGAAAAAGAAAGAAATATCACACAATTATATACCTAAGGTGTTCGTTTTGGGGTGCTCACACTGCACCATCGAGTGCTGCTAAAAAGCATCTGTGTTTGTGTGTGCGTCGCCACACCGAGCTCTTGAGTAAGCACATTGTGTCTAACATTCTCTTGTATGTCACACGGTGTAATACCAGTCAATTATATTATGTAAGAGGAAATCTAACAACTAACAGATCAGCCACAAGTTGTCCTAAGTTATCATGGATACAGACATCACTCATGCATGTAAGAATAAAACGTGGACCACTGGCGAATCGCGATTTTTTTTATATCGCTTTTCATTCGTACTCTTTGCTATACAAAAAGTACTAAGTTGCCAATATATGCCAATTGGGGCCCGAATAATACCTTTATTAACATTTAGCTACATATATAATATTATCATAAATCCTACTCGATAATTTGTACTACAATTTAGAATAATTTCTTGTTTTCTTTGGCGAGCGGTCCACGCTACTCCATAATAGACAGAACAAGGGAAACAGACTTAGAATCTACAGGTGGATACTGAGAAAATTCTCGTCACCATCACTTAGTCTTATAAAACATGTTCCTCAGTGAGCGCTAGAATTGAAACAATAGTCTTTATACAAGTTATTTAGTTAAAAGGGTTCAAAGATGTCCATACATGATGTGATCATTTTATGTGCTGGTAAGGTGTCCCGTTTTGTATTTTTTTGTGTGAACAACACCTAGTTTATGATGTTATTTATTCAAGGGGATTATATGTCAACACATACTTATATGGACTGTTAGAACCATTTCAGAAGTCATTCTTATGTCATGTCTAATTTGGTTGAACTTTGATAATCATGATTAAAAAACAGTAAAAGTATTTTTTTTCGAAAGATGAGCCTTATTCATTTTCACAAAACGTACTATATTGAGATAACTTTTCATTAAAAAATGATTTCTGAAACAACACTTAACAGAGAAAGAGAGACAAGAATCATTTTGCGTACATAGTTCAAAGTTATTGAAAATGATCAGAATAGGTAGTAAATGAATCATGTAGTAGCATTGCGGTTGATAACGTACCTGGGGTAGGTAGGAGAGGCTCTTGGTGCTTTCGGCGTACTTGTTGATGGCTCTTAACTCCTCCAGAGTCATGTGGGGACTTGAGTTGCTGCGCGATGATTGAGATGATGAGCTCACAGATACCTGGAAGATTTTTAATGAGGTTTTAATATAACTATACTAATGTTTTAAAGAGGTAGTTTGAAAAATAACTAGCTAAGGCCGATTATCGTACTTAAAACAAGCTTAAATTCACGTCGCAATCTCGTTTCGATGTTTTATATAATATTCTAATTAGTAAAGTATTTTTGACAAGACTGAAAGTAAAATGCGAACAATAAGCTGGAAGAGCGACGGTGCACGGTGGCCCGCGAAATTCTAATTTTCTTACGTTTTTTGCAATTTGTAGGTCAGTGTCAAGTTGTATGTTGAACATGATTCGCGACCGTAACACGTGTGTAGTTACAGAATAATAAAAATACGGGAAATACGTCACAATCAAAATGACCCAATTTTGATTCCTCACCACTTAACTAAATCAAATTCAAGGGCACATAAAAAAAATTGATTAAAAAACCTAAAGAACTCATTTAATTTATGGTATGGTACACACTGGACTTGATCAAGTGATCATACACACAAACTAAATACTTTAAAACTGAACTACACACTTTTCTAGAATCTTCCATTTTCAGTAGACTTCACAAAAAACGATGTTTTCAGCTACCTGGCCGGTTGCAAACTGAAACTGATTGTGTCTTGCATTATCGTGTCGGAATTTACTTGACCTTATTATTTGTGATACTGCTCCAGTTATCGATGTACTTTTATGAAGTTTAATTTTCACGATTAAGAAAAAAACGGTAGGAACCTTGTTATCTTATCGGTCTCGTTTGTATTTACCGATTTTTTTGCTGTTGGATGACGGTCGAATCGACTTTTATCCGACTTGTCGAACGACAAATCGCACAGTACAAATATAAAAATACAGATAGGAAGTAAAGGTGGAAGAATAAACATATACAAGCCACAAAAACACTTTCAACACGACTATCTGTTTTCACGCCAGTGGGAACCGTCTCATAATAATATAAAACCGTAACATTTTTAGGGATTTTAAACACTGAATTCTGCTGCCATTTTTGGTTTCAAAAGAATTTGATATCGTTGGTTGTAATTTATGCAATGCATATGATTTTAGTTTAAATAATACATACTTCTTTTCACAAGCCGCACTGGCTTCACATGAATGTCCGAAGTTTGGAACGTTAAGTAAAATATACGACAGTCATACTTCCATTCGCCCGGAACCACATCGCAGTCGTGATGGATTATGGCCCACTCACTCTCACAGGGGCCTGTGACCAGCATTGGGACCATCATAAGCTGAGATATGCTACGATATTATACTTACTTTAAAAACGCTCTCTTCGAGTGATATGGACAGCCGCGTGCAGGAATCCAGCAGACTGTGCTCGGGGATGATGCCGAGCACGCCGCCCGCCGCGCCCGCGCCGCCGCCCCCCGCCAGCGCCGGCATGGACTGGCACTCCTCCGACTTCGACAGCCCTGCCAGACAATCCACTGAACTCTATACAATCTACTGCTAACAAGAACGCCTGGTTACCATCAAATGGTGGTTGCATAAAGATGCACCGCTTTTATGAGATTTGAGGAACAGTTCCTCATCTACCATTGGAAAGGCGGGATCGTCCGACCAAACGGGTATTGTGGCTTACCGCTACCTATGCGTTAATTAATCTGGCGGATAACTCTGTTTGCGCGATGTAGGATTTTTAGCTCGCATGTAGCGTGATAGATGTCGCTACAGAACTACTGTTTTTTTTTTAAGTTTTTCTGCACCTGTTTCTTTATGTGCCATCAGCCATCGCATACAGAAGGGACTATATTACCCACACTCAATCCCGACTTACGTATTGGAAACCTGATATTTATGCAAGCACTCAAAGGCCGGAGACGAGAGGAGTGGAGTTGAGATGTGTGGGAATCGACCAATCACTTTGGACGATTCTTGAAAGTATCTTCTCCGCTCCGCTCGTCTCGGCTTTGATGGAAACCAGGCCTCACTCAAGGATTGAAGGACATACTATTTTGGAGGTAGGATTTTAGTCAGAAAGTGCTGATTGGTTTGACCTAATGTTTTTGTAAACAAGTTCTGGGCCGACACAATTTAAATTGCCACCTACACGCGAATAAGAAGAAGAATGTTGTTGTATGATTTCACACATTGGGATGTTTCTCGCGAACATGCAACGAGCTCTTGTTCACGATAGTTTTGTCAATAATCGACGGAGCTCCGATTGCCAATTTGTAATGCTAGGGAATTTCTTGTTGATTAAATCTTACGTCAAAGGGATACTTTTGAATTCAGTAAGATAAATGTAATTCTAACTTTTAATTAATACCGGATTAGTTTAAGTGCTTTCATTATTTAATCACAGAAGAACCATTATTATAGTTGCATCGATTTAAATTCCCTCAGGAATTTAAATTTACTTTGGAATCCCAAGATAATTATCACAAGATTAAATTTTTTAGAGAAGTAAACATATATTTGTAGAAAACACATTGCACCGGTGAACAAACCAAGATGCGAAGATACTTGGAAATTCACTCCTTTGTATCAAAATTAAATCGTATCAAGTTTACAGTCTCCATGAGACGGTACAAGTTCGATGAGCTACTGTGAGATTAAAAAACAGTGAAATGATCCAGACCCCGTTAGTAATCTCAGGTATTAACTATTACGTACTCAAAGATGAAATCAAACGCATACACGGGTATTATAAAAATATACGCCAAGGTTCATAGCAAACGCGGTCACAAGAAGCAGGAGCGAGATGGCACGAGCCGTCTTACTCGCACGTTTCATGACCGCGACTGTCAAAAATCTTGGCGTTTATAGTGTAGTGGCTACAAAACCCTAATCTACAAACTGTGCTACCAAAACCCCATGTTTAAAACAAATCGTAGATATATGAAGTATGAAAACTAACTGTGGATGTTATTCAACTCATTCACAAAGTGTCGTTCAAAACTCACCAAACATTATAATATTATTTGCTATGAATTTTGTAACTTGATTATTTTTAACAACTTAAACGACTTTCTTTCGGATGACCTGCGAAAAATGTACTATTTATTAGGAAATAATTCCTTTGACAAACTTAGTTTTAAAAAAATAATGTTTAGATATTTACCTTCTAAATTAAATTTGTTGCCCCAACGATCACATTCGCACTGAAGCCATGTTTTTTCTGCCTCCAAAGATAATTGTCCTGTGAACAAAAATAATAAAATGAATCAACTTGAATTCTGCTGCTAATGCATATTCGAATCATGATACCAATCTTAATTATATTTTAATTATTATTCTGGCGCCCCGAGTCTTTATACAAGTTTTTCGAAAACCTTCAACATCCTAATTTTAAATATATTTTTTTTATCTTTAAAGAAGATATAATTACACAGCTTTTATGCTGCGCTATTGAACTAAATATGCAAGAAAATTGAAAATCTATACGTTTTTATAAAATAGTCGCTTTTCATGTTTGTCTGTATGACCGCGTCTGTATTCTAAGCCACGCGACGGAATTTGATGCGGTTTTCATCATCATTTAAAGAATTCATTCTGGAAGGTTTATGTGTATTAAAACAGGATCGATTTTGTAATACCTTTTTTTTTAATCGATTGTTTTTTATTAAAATTACCGACGAAAAATTTCCCTTCCAACCTGTATATGATTATTAAACTCACATATTATTTAGGAAACTCGATGTTTTTTTTAAATCCCGAAGCAGGGTCGGGTTGCTATTAAACGTATGAATGAATCAACGTCAACTATCTTAATAATTATTACCATCTAAAATTATTCTTATAAAGCGTCTTTGATACCACTCACTCAATTAATCTGTTGGGACAATGTGTGTTGTGACCGAAGACTCCCATAACACGAACCTCGGTTTCCGTGTTTAACTAACATTGTCTGTTTAAGTTTCTCATGCATGTTTATGTAAATACGACTGTATATTATTATCTGTGAGATCTTCTTAATTTTGAGTCGAAAATCTGAGAAGATTAGTTTAAGTTCGGTCTTTGTGCAATTACTGTAATTGTGATTGAAACAGGTATGGTATCTATGGCCGTTATATACTTCGAAACCATCCAACCGATGTGCCCCAAACAGGTTTCATTAGAAAGGCAATAATGCGATGATGGATTTAGACAACTATAACAATGCATTAGGCACTATAGCGTAGTAGCACACGCCGGGTATCCGCTAGTATAGCATAATCAGCATAATAATGTTTCAACTGCTGGTACACAGGCCCGCTCTCTATATGGAGTGGGCTTTACTCCACCACGTGGGCCCAGTGCGTGTTTGTAGATGTCAAATATCTTCGACTTTTTGTTCTTTAGTTGTGCTTGAATAAATGACACGAAGTATCGCGCCCGTCTGTGTTCGAACCTACAAGTTGTAGATACTCGCTAGTCGTAAGTCTGGGTCGTTACCACTGCTGGCCACCGCTGCTCAGAAACGGGACGTATATACACCCGCTAATATTCGTACGAACGAATGTTATTATTCACGGTTATAAATATTATCTTATAGGTCGAGTATTGCTATAACGTTGTAAGGTAGTACATTAAGCCTCTTATGACAAAAGTACACTGTACCCGTTAATTGTTATCTACAATTGAACGTGGAGTAAGGACGATTAAGCGCGACCTTGTCGCTATTAGTGGTAATACTACAGCACACGTGAATTACGAATTCGGTAACGATAACAGAAGACTAAACAAACCAACAAAAAAGTTAGGGTAGTTTCTCATAAACTTCAAAAGGCTTTACTTTCGGAAAACAATCAGGCGGCGGTTACCAAACCAGGTAGACCGCCTGCGATACGTTTATATCCCAGAGACATACCTATGTGTCTGTTGTTACGGCGACACCTATACCCATCGAGCACCTTTTATATCTAGAAGTACTATCTACCACCCTAGTGTCTAGTGTCTCTATTTTTTGCTGCTGAGCAGCATTGCTGCGAGTTTCGATGGACGGGGAACATATCAGCCAAAAACTGTCGTCGATGAAGACAGATACATACTAGCATAAGCCTCCTGATCGCGATGATGCCGCGGTGGGGGCGGGTCTCTGAATGAGCATATCCACTCGTCCTTAACCCGCAGGATGCGGCCCGTCACCCGCGCGTAGTACTCATAGTTATCTCGTCCGAAGAGGTCGCCCGCACTGAACTGCTCGATAAGTTGACGCATGATGCGGGTCGCCACCTGGTAAGAAGTTAAGGGTTAAGTAACTTTAGGTAAAAGTGTGAATAAACGGTCGCAAGATTAGTTCACAAGGTGATATTAAATTCGATAGCGAAACTCCGGAGTCGAGATGGTGTCGATATTTAAACACGACAGAACAAAAAAGAACCTGATTTCCTAATCACATACGACACCCAAAACGTCTGTAGAATTTCGCAACCTAATTTATTTTGGCATTTTATTTTTAAAAACAAAATGCAGTAGTTTAGACTTCATTAGCGGTCTTAAATATGAGCTTGATGTTCCTCAACACTCAAGTCAAAGACTTCAATGATTCACTGAATAGAGTGGAGTGAACAATTCTTCATGCAATAGCATGAGAATTCCATTTCACTGTTGCTTTCATTAGAGGTGGAATCGTAAGAATCATGCATTGAGAACAAATTTCCGTTTCTAAAGGAATAGTTGTCAGATGTGTGTGTTGTGTTGTGTGTGTGTTGTTGTGTTGTCACACAATATTTCTTGGTTAGTTTTAAATTTTATTTTATATTTGCTTTTTTATATTTTGTATTGTGTACTTGTGGCGTGTGTCAATAAACGTTTTTTCTTTCTTTCTTTTCTTTATGTATACAGAATGTGATTGACATGGTACAAACTTATATGTATAACTTTGTGTATGCCTCATGTACTACAATCTCCTTTTTATAAAATAAATGTATTATTTATTTATTATAGAATGGAAGGGACATCGACGCACAGACGATTATCACGGATTTCAGTAACTACATCATCCTGAACACCCCACCACATAGAAAATTTTCATCAATTATTAAAAAAAAAAACAGCTGTTTCCTTAAAAAGTGCAATACCTACACGGTCAAAATGTATAGAACAGCTGATTTAAAAAAAAATATACTGATGAAAAATGTCTATGTGGTGGTCGATGTCCCCTAACCAAGAGTGTTGTACTCTCCTCTAAAATTAAGTGACTTTTAATTATACATTAAAACTCATGCAAACCATTTACAGACCAGACATCCCACCAATGTCTGGGCCTTGAGTAATATTAAATACAAGCATTGTTCTGTACGTATGTAACTAATAAAATTGAATACATTTTGTCTACGTCCAATTAATAATATACAGGGTGAACGGGACACCGAAGCGAAAACGGTCACCACATACTCAGTACTTACATCATTCTGAACCATCCTCATCTGCCTAGCCTTTTCCCAACTATGTTGGGGTCGGCTTCCAGTCTAACCGGATGCCGCTGAACACCAGTATTTTACATGGAGCGACTGCCTATCTGACCTCCACAACCCAGTTAGTACTGGGTAAGGGTAATACGATACCCCTTGGTAAGACTGGTTGTCAGACTTTCGGGACACTGACTGTACATCATTCTGAACCACCACATAGAAATTTTTCATGGCTAGGTAATTTAAAAAAAAAATCAGCTGTTCCATACATTTTGACCGTGTAGGTATTGCACTTGTGTAGGAAACAGCTGTTTTTTTTTTATTACCCATGTAAAATTTCTATGTGGGTTGAGAATTATGTACTTACTGAGTACGTGGTAACCGTTTTCGCGTCGCTGTGCCTTCCACTCTGTGTTATGAGACCTTCTGTATAAACTAATATTTGTCAACAATAAAATGCAATAAATGCGAATTAACAGGTGATGGACGGTGATTATCAGGTGAGCATTATGTATCATGCGTACATGACACATACATTTTACTCAATAATCAAGCATTATTACGAAATTTCGTTAGACAGGTTCAGTCAACTGCATGCAGGATGTGAGTAACCCCAAGAATCCATGAATCAAGCTTATCAGTGTGGGGTCGAAAAAATAAATGGGTGATGCTACTGAACTGATAAGGGACACAACGCAAGCATCCTATGAAGAAATATCTATTCTTTGAATGTTTACTTCAAGATTGGGGTACATGAGGATGGTGTTTTATTGTAATGGCCTAAAATAAGGAAATCGACGTGAAATATTTCGCTACCAGTACAAAAAGTTTACTGCAAAATGTTTGCAGTATTATTTACAAAAAAATAATAATATTATATTATATTTGCGAAAGCGAAAAAAATATATTCGAGTATACAACGATTCATAACACCGCATGAAGTTTTAGAAAATTTCGGCTTTGAAGAGCTGTCTGAGTCTCATGATTGTGATTGTGTTATATCTCTGAAACTCATGATTGTGTGTCCAATTTTTTCTAAAACCCACATGCCATATGATACGGCCGTAAACCAAAATCATAAATGCATAACAAAACTACCAATAAAAATAATGCAAAACCACATAACATCAAATAACAAGCATGTAATGCGTACAGTAAAATGCGTAAAACATAAATTATTGAAGCCGGTAACGAAAGCGTGGTAGGTTGTACGAGCTACATAAGTAACGCGTTGGAAAGTAAAACTGATTGGTTGTATAATGTATAACGTTATACTCACGTTCACTTCAGCCTTTGGACGCATGTTTAAATACAGTTTTAGTGAACACAGTTATAAGCTATTTACAGTAACGCTCTTAGGTTATATTATTTTTATTTAAGATTTGGTGCGATCATCCGATGTGGACTGTAAATTACAGAGGTCGAAAAAAATATTATATTACCTCTGATAGTTTTTAGATTTATCAACATTAATCTATCTCAATGGATCAACTATGCCGAAAAGATATGAAACATTTGATCAACAACCTAATGTTGTAATCCGAAACTGTCATCTTCCAGAGAACAATAATTTCGATGAATAACGCAAAAATTGCTTTTATTCCACCACAAATATTTCTCCATACATACTTAATGGAGTGAAGAGGATTGCTCTGCAAGCATATTCAGCACGAAAACTACAGCCGATCATTTCGATAAGAAGAATGAAAACCATAGTGCATATCGAAGACAATAACAAAATCTCTGATAATACGAAAAAGGTTAATTAATGAACTATGACGTCATCGCAATCGGCAGCCGTCAAACTTTGCAATGCGTCATAAAAACCGTGGAATGCTGCTACGTACGACCATGCGGCTTAGATGAAGTTAAGCAAGGCAGAAATGTTCACACACATGTCGGGAGCTTAGTATTTTTCCTTTAAGTCTAGCCAAATGTGATGGAAATTCGAAACAGGGCAATTTCGTTTAATAAAGCTGAGAGTGAGAAACTTCAAGATGATATTGAAGGCAGTCTCAAAGTTTCTTCACCACAGAAGAAAAAGTGGCGCAAGGAACTCCCTAGCAACACATCTGTGTATCAAGCATCTTGCAACACCCGCCCTTTACCACCAGACATTGTTTTAGGTGAGAAGAGGTACCTCAAAGAAACTCCCTATAGCAACACATCTATCTGTTTAGTCATCTATTGCAGATGTTAGACCATATCCCATAATATGTAGCTCAGCCTGCTATGCGCCTATCGCACTGAATATAATTATCTACATGCACAAAGATCAAGACACGAGGAAAAAGCTAAGACCTAAGCTAAGAAAGAAAATGCAGAGAAAGAAAAATGCCATTAGAGTCCATAAAATCTAACTTGATTGAAATGACGGAGCTGCCAGACTAAAGGGACTAGTAGCTTTGGTCATATCGATATAAATAATTACAAATGCATATTTATTGCAGCCAGTATTTTACGCTGTGTAAATATGGACATTAACTAGGTGCAATTAAATTAAACCAAGTAAAACATAGTCTAAATAAAATTATCGGCTAATTTTGTACATCCTGAAAGCTGTCGTTTTAATCAAGTAAAATTTTAAGTAATATAAGTAACAAGTCATAAAATTCAGTTGCTTCGATCGATCAAACTGCGGTCTAGTTACTTAGCCACGACACTTAAGAAAATTGCAGTCAGTCGTATCTATAAAGTTTAGTGCCAAAGGAGGTAGTGAAATGAAATAGCCTCCACGAAAGCTACTGCACTGCAATGTACGTCTGGCGCCTCCTGGACAGATAGTCTCGCTACCACCTTAGGGGGGATCGGAACGACCACACTAACGATGAAGAATCGGCTTGAGGTATAAAGTCATTCGCCTCGTTTGGATTCGGACAACACGACTCGACAGCGCGTCGGACTATTCATTTTCATTGCATTGACATAAAGCTTTTCCTGATCTGCTCGAAGCTCAAGATAGGTCGATCCCGCGTCGAATTGCTGGCACGTCATATGAAAAATCTTACATTATCAAACGCATTACAATGCGCTTACAAGCAAGCAAAAGATAATTTAAATTCAACTGTTGTATCAGATAAGAAACACTATTAGAGTCCCACTCGACATTGCTGATAAAAAACTGTTTATTGACTATTATTACGATAGCAAGATTATAATGTTAGCTTTCTTGGTTTGCCTTTATTGTTGCCATAGACTTAGATTGATTACTTTTTACAATGACTTTCGATATGAGTTACATTTTATTTTTCATTCAAGATTCGATTGAATTAACTCAAAGGGTTAAAAGAAAGGTTGTTTATAAGTTAAGTTAATTAATCACTTTAAGCAAATATGTTTGACAGAAGGAAGTGTTCGAACATTTTAGAAGAAAGCAAGGTTGTCAGTTCGAGTCCAAAATTAGTCGGGCTAACCCAAAAAAATACGGGTCATTTATGAGTCGATATGAGTAGGTACACCGGTTGACATAGACATAAAAGATAAAACACCGCCTATGTACTTTTATTGTGCCTAAGTACTCAATAAAGTCGTGTGATGACCGATGAGCGACCGGTATCAAACAAACGTATACATAAAACACATGTCCACATCAGGTGATTACACCGAAACTCGATATGTTTAATCATCGATAGTGGTGCAGCGATCACAAAGTGCGACACATCCATGTATCACTTTACAAAGCGCATTCACTCCCCTTAAACACACATTTAACCGTAGTTTAGTAAACGTATCTAACTAACCATATGCTATCATCAACCCCTTATTAACCTATTACAAACAGCTGTCGTGTTTCCAAGAAATATTTTTATAAGAAGTGCTTGATATCTCTGATAATCTCAACTTAGTCATAGTTTGACGAGATTTTAAATACCTTAGAACTTATCATTTCATCATACAGTGGATTCAGAAAAGTAGTAAGTCACCTATGACTCACTAGACGAAAGGAAGCGTAGTTTATAGGACGCCATGGCAACGTCGAACAAACTACTGCCAATCAATATTATCATTCATTACATATTTAACATTTCCATGTATACGACCCATGCTCCATTAAATCATATGAAACCTCTTTCAGTACTGTGTGACATATGACAGATAATGAGTGAACCAACCTTGAATCTCTGAACGTCCTCCATTGTGGCTGTTTTGCCGTCCGACACGCAAGAGTGGAAAAATGATGGGGCAACCGACACGCCCAGGGCTTCGGATGTCATACCTGTACCTAGAAATAATGACACATTTGTTTGAAACACATTATTTGGTAATATTAATGATCCACTCACTACAAATACTGATGATCTCTCTAGGTAGCAAATATGTTTGAAATATTTCAATTAGCAGCTGAACATAACGCTTTTTGTCAAGAAAAATAAATCACGCAGCACAAGAAATTCACGGAAAACGAATTAACTTTTTCCCTTGTTCGTTTAAAACAGTGAAGTCGTTCAACTTGTATGTTTTATCTAATTAACGGATACAAAAAAAAGGACTGTTTAAGCGGCAAATTACTGTAATTAAAACTACAGACGCAAAATTAGCCAGGTTTTAAATTAAAACAGAAGTCTTGAGAATGCATAAGTGGTATTGAACTGTTACACGCAATGGCGTATGAACAGAGAAGTTTCTCAGTGTTGAAAAAAAAAATTACACAAAAACTGAACATCGTAACCGTCATACATACCTACATACATAAGTCATAACAGGATGGCATGAGTTGATTCAATTACACTTACACTAATTTGAGTGTGAAGCAAAAAGAAACACAAGACAAAAAAAACAGTTAGTCGCAGCTCTGAAAGAAACCGAATTTGTTCTGTCTCCAAAAAAAGCAACTTGAAAGCCAAAAGATGATTCTGCAGCTGCCTTATAAGCAGCAAAGCGAGAGAAGTCTTTAAATGAGAAGTTCCTGTCACAATTGGAGCATGCAACAACAGTCTGGTGTCCATATCTCGAAACAGCAGTAATTAACATAATATTTTACATATCAGTACCTGCGACGACAATGACGCTCAGACAGACGCACGTCGCATTAAATAAGGCTCAGTAAAGAGCCCAAGTGAACCGTATATGCGCTTGACAATCACACACGACGCTTTTGTCGGCGATGCTCACATTGTGACGGAAAACTGTATACGTATTAAAAGACGCACGACGATTGTTACTTGGACATAGCAGTCATACGATCGGTTACCATGAGTGTTTATAAGATTGAAGAATAGAATCGTGAGAAGACATGGGAGTCAATCATTGTTAAGGCAACACAGCCTTTTAATATGCAAAGCACACACAATGTTATGCGAAGATCGAGAATTTAATCGTGACATATTAATATTACTTCAGACTACCTTACCTGTCTTGCAGGCTAGGCAAATAAGAAAGGTCGTTAAAAGAAAACGGAATATTTTCCGCTCGATGGGAGCAGTGACATTTCCTATGAAATCGCGACTTTTCGCAGAAAGTAGGACGGCACAGCGCGACCCAAATAATTAATATAAATATAATAGATCAAAAAGGTTACGACCAAAGCTACTAAACCGAAGACGTCATCGCGAACTAGGCCAACAAATAATCCGGCAAGACGTTCTGGGGGAACATTAAATAATCGCACAATGAATGTAAAGCCGCGTTGCATCACGCGGGCCCACGCAGGATCGCGTGTAATTGGCATAATTACCACTAATGACTTTCGTCAGGCCACTGCCAAATGTACTGTCATGCACGTAACATCATAATCAACCCTAATCAGAACATTCTGAACATTATCGAATCTCCGGCATGTGAAAAATTCTGCAGTAAGTATCGCGAACGTTTCTCAAGTTAGTCAATTCAAATATTCGCTAACTACATTTCAGTGTTACTTTATTTGCAGTTAGTCATTGCGTTAATCTTAATTAGACTATTTCGCGAGTGGCCTCATTGTAAATACTGTGTGAAATTCCTAAGCAACAAAGTCTATGAAGTAAATTGACGGAAATTTTGAGTGTCAGCCGGAGGGATTAAAAATGTGCGAGTTTTGGACCAAATGAGAAAAGACAAGTTAAAACTGAAATATTGAACGATCTTGTAAAATGTTTTTATTGATGATGATTTCCCCGTTGCTCTCAATAAAAGCTACCTACCGACAAGAATTTTATCTACTAACGTATTTACATGATTGTGTATTGAGCATGTGCATAATTTTAAGTGTATGTCGAATCGATTTCTGGTTAACCAACAGCAGGTTCCAAGACTGCACCAAATAAGTGCAATTTCAATACATTTTGGTCCGAATCCGTCTTCCAGGGAAAAGGCTACTTCCTCAACTAAGTTGTGGTCGGTTTCCATTCTAATCGGAACCTGCTGAATAGTAAAGTTCAAAGTGTAAATAGGTATCTCACCTGCTTTATCAGCGTTGGAGGCCATGACCCGAAACGTGCCGAAGAGCAACACCAACAATCTTTGCGTGCACACCGGCAGCGATAGAAGCAGTCTGTGGACAAAAACATGCATTTACAACTCATCATCTGCCTTGGTCTGCTTCCAGTCTTACTGGATGCAGCTGAATACCAATAATATAGTATTTTACATAGAGAATGCCTCGTTGCTGCTCGATTGCTGAGTATGAAGTCTTGGGTTAGATTCCCAGGTCGGGCAGTGTTATTGGGGTTTTCCATCAGGAATTTCTCAATAGTAGCCGGAGTCTTGATTTGTGCCCGGTTGATGGCAATAGGCTAGCCCCCTATTACATGGGACTTAAACATAACTGGCAAAATGTGGGTGTACTAATGGGTACAGCTCTGAATAATGTCTGCCTTCGGGGATTACACGCGGGATTTTATGACCGGCAATCTGGCCTCCTCAGCCCAATATCTGGGTAACACTATTCTCCTTGGTAAGATTGGTAGTCGGGCTTTCGGGAGCGAGGAGGATCTATTTGTAGAACCATGACATATATTAGTACTGCAGATAACACCGTACCGTACCTGATGGTGAAAAGATACTTTAAGTTCTTCAAGTCACTAAAAAATATGGTGTATTTTTATACATGCCATAGTCACAAGGCAGATCAAAGAAATATAAATGTCTCGGGACCGATTCTATCGTCGTTTGATAATATTTGTGTGGCACAAATGGTACGAGATTTCCAGTTGGTCAGACTGCAGCGTTATCCAGCGAATCAATGAAGCGGCTAAATAAAGCTCCGTAGCCAATGACGCGAGGCCAGACGACTGTCGTAGCGTAAAAGTGGAACACCCGATACTGAATAGTTTAATTTAAGTTGGGTCTAAGTTAGCCTACTAAAGCTTTACATAATGATGATTTACAATGTATTTTATTGGGCTAAAAAACATAGGAATCAGCACTGTTTAAAAGTTGTACCAAGTACCTACCTAACACAAGACAACCCCCAAAACGACTCCTAGCCAGTTACATTCTGCCTAATTCATTTATAGATGACCAGCTTTTGCCCGCTGTTTTTTAGAATTTTCGAAACCGGATCAATAGTTTCGAAGATTACCCCTTTCATACAAATTTACCTCTTTATAGCTAAAGATAATTTATCGCAGTTAAGTGAAGTTACTGGGTTTTCAACTGGGCAGCATTTTCGTCTATGCTGGTATGAAGAGTATTGAAGAGGCAGAACAAAATATTTGCATCTTCGAAACATTCATATTAGCTAAAAATCAGGATTACTGCTGCAGCGAGAAGGTGTTTCCCTACCCAACCCTTTTGTGCCTCTTGCTGAAAATCTCCCACCTGGACACGAGTTGCCATGGCCGACCTGGAAGTCTCTAAATAGACTCCGGACACAGGTTGGCCGAAGCAAGGAAAACCTGTTCAGGTGGAGATTCATAGATGACTCTGCCCTGAATTGTAAATGTGGTGTTGCCCCGCAAACGATGGGACACTTGATATCGTGTCCTGCCTGTCCTGTTGTTTGCACATCACAGGAGCTGATGGACGCTACTGAAAGTGCCAAACTCCTCGCCTAATATTGGGCTGACTCAATTTGAATTGTTATCGACACGCTAAGAAGAAGAAGACTGCTGCAGTTAGACATAAACCTACCTCAAGAATCGGCACAACGTCCGATCAAACGGTCCTTGAAATTGCCATTCATGCATGAGATGGACCTAATTTAACCCGATAAAGTTGAGCTAGTATCTCAGTTATAACTGCAACCAACACGCAACACGCAAATCCGCGCACGAAACATGTGTAAATAAAAAAGGAACAGTGAATGAAAGCGAAAACGGAAAAAATATAGTATTTTATAATAGGTACCGTTGAATTATGCGAGATGTTTGAAATAATCGCATGTTCGATAGAATGATAGCGATCTAAAACACATAGCTTTATTATATTGGAGTATCACACGCGATAACTAAAATATTTTATTACGTGTTGCGAAAAAAAAACAAAACATAGAAATCTATAAAACAAAATAAGCTTTCAAAAACAAACGTTATAAACGAAGTTTACTTTCATAAAATTAAGGAAAATTAACCAACAAGTAAACACTCGGTCTAATATTAATTCCAATTTATAATTTTCCTGATATTGCGGTTTATACGGGTACTTCAATGGTGTAATCGAAGTGACCCAATTAATAAGAGGAAAATTAAAAACGAGAGGTCATTAACCCCTCAGTGTGTAATTCACGGTAAAACCGCACGAATAACTCGGTTGGCTCAAGATTGATATCAATGAGTTGAACGACGGCATTGTATAATTGTATAACGTACATATTATGTACGAGGCGTCGACTTATCGCTTGAATAACGAACGATTACGCTAATACGTTCAATGCTGTTTTGATTATAAAATGAATAGGACCCCGTCTTGATGTATCACTGAGTTTTGTTCAAAGTTCCAGTGGTTTAGTTAAAACTTACACTATCACTTACGGGATATCTTCCGCAACTAATGTTTATATTGAGCTCCCGAAATTTCGACGCTAACACAACAACAACAGCCGGCGTAGGGTTCAGGACTCCACAAAACCTAGCGATATTGTGAGTGTGTTTTGCCGTGACTTTGTACCGAGTTCCAGTAGTGCGCGTGGCAAAAGACAAAGAAAGAGGGTTGACAGATTTGTCTGCGCCTAACAAGTTTTTACCATCCACCTGCATTCTCCAGTCATCTCGTCATCATGGCGCTTACGTCGAAATATTGGGAGCTCAATATAAACATTAATCGCGGAAGATATCCCGTAAGTGATAGCGTAAGTACAGTTATAAACCGTGAAAGCAAACAGTGTTTGGTTTAGTTATGTAAAGCAGTTCTTAATTATTGCCAGTCGACGAAAACCAAGCGATCAGTAAGTTGACCGAATCCCCTATCTACAAAGACATTGTTTTAAAAAAGAAAGTTCAACAGCATGATGATGGCCATGGCTTAGAAATCGGGGGTTCACGGTCAATGGAGTTATGGTACAGCCATTTTCAAACTGGCAACATCGGTTTTTCGACGGCAGAAACCGTTCAGATTTGAACGTGGAACTGTCAGTGAACACTAATTCATCCGAGTCCACATCATAGAGGATTTATTTATTTTTATCTATGGCCGAAAATCTATCACGCCTGTTTACCCTAACCGGGTAGGCGGGTACACGGTAACTTAATGGTCGACTGGCTCCAAACAGCTCAAACACGACGTATCCATATTGAAGCCGGAGTTCACGCTCAATATGTCAGACACACCTACCTTTTAACTTTTTAGGGCAACATACGTTTTAAAGTTCATCGAGGGTATGGACCTATAGTCACTTAATAATGAAATGGTTATCTTAAACAGTAAGGGAACAGTTTTATGAAAGTTTGGGTTCAAAGCACCATTTAAAGACTTCAAATCTAAAATGTCATGCTGTATCGTCTAGCCAAGACAACAAGGCTTTATCTATTTGCCATCTAAAATGGTTCAACAAAAAAACTTGGAAAATTAGAGCATTGCTCGTTTTTGGCCGTGACATGTCCAATTACATTTGTCTCGGTTACGACTAACTCTTCTTTAAAAGTTGGATTGAATACAATGACTTTGTTTCGTTTCGTTGGCGGGTTGAGAACAGCCAGCAATTAAAAGAACGTTTATATCTGCACAAGGTTTTGCCCGCGGCTTCGCCCGCAAATTCGGAAAGTATTGGGATTAAAAGTATTATGTTCCAACGTAACGCAACGTAAGTTAAGGCGTTGGTAAAAGACAGACAGAATCACTTTAGCATTTATTTAAAGCGCCTTCATTTAATAGGACCCTTTTTAGAAATTAGCATTATTTTGATGAAGAAAGTTACCAACCTCCCATATCGAAGCAGCTTTTGGCACAGTTTTCTCCGCATATAAATATTTATAGCCCAGCAATAGAAGGTGTAGTTTTGCAACCTCGTCAAAATTCAGGAGGTTGTAATAGGAGACGTAAATAATCAATATAAATTACGGTACCTGGTCAAAAACAATAAACGCTGCTTTTTTAGTTGTTTTAATTTGACACTATTTCAGAATGAAGCCCTTTTCAAAAGAGGAGAATCACTCGTTTATCGAATGAACGTCTGCGTTCGTTTGTGTGGGTGAAAACGCGGTTATAGGGCTAGTATTTGACGGGCCGCGTTTAAATACGAGTGGTGTACACTTATCGATTTCCGATATTAAGAAAAAAATATAAAAAATTTCCTACCCATTTTATTAATGATTCGGGTCGAGAATTATTAGCATAGTTACCTCCTTGAATTTGACGAGGATGCAAAGCAACACCTTGTATAAATCGCTTAAATATTTAAGCATGTATGCAGTCTAGTATTTAAACAGGCTCATAATACTAAAAACATAATTTATTTGTTTACAGCCATATCCATGGCAACCGAAGTACACCGTTAGTACGCGTGTGCGCATCAAAATTCAGGTCGGGTGTTCTATAAACAACCATTGTTCCTATCCATAATACTGACGTATTGTGAAAGTCCATACTATGGCGGAACAAACGGTACATTATGACAAAGTTAATGTTACTTAGGCAACATTTAAAATATTGATGAGTTTGGAAACCTAGACTTGTAATCAGTGTACGCCTAAAATCGCCAATCCTCCTTGAATGACTGCTCATGCCTTCTCTATATGAGACAAAGCCGTTACCCAGAAGTGGGACAATATTCAGGCTGGTATTATTTATTCATATTGTTCGCTAGCTTATGCCCGCGTCTTCGTCAGCGTGAAATTCGATTAGTGTCCCACGGGATCGTACTGCCGGGATAAAAAAAGTCCTCTCCTATGTGTTAATCTAGGTTAGAAACTATCTGTGTGTCAAATTTCATCCCTGTCCGTTCAGTAGTTTTGTGTGAAAGAGTACCAATTAAACATCCATTCAACTATCGCATTTTGAATAGTAAGATAAGATTAATTTATATACTAGGACTAATCTGATGCAACGGTGCTTTCCCTGAACATCCCCGAATACACGTCTACGAAGGTACACATGGGCAGTTCCTTACTGAGTTTAATTACTATCCCATTATGCCTCGACAAGGCAGGGGCTTGTAATGTAATTTCGCTAGGCAGGCTATTATTGCGCCGGAGAAAGAGGGTGTTTCCTTGGGGGCATGTAATCTTATGAGGATGAACATGACAGAGCTCTCTACGGTAAGTAAACCTTTAAATAACTTACCCACATAATCATTTTAGTTTCCCTATTTACGTCATGGTAATCTGTGGCTAACAAGGCAATTTTAATACTAGTATTTTAACGTTAGTTAATATTAAACCAACCAAAGAGGAATAAATCAAATAAATCACAATATTGACGATTACAAATCAATTAAACTTTAATAGAAAGAAGAAAACTATTATTTTTTCTGTTCTGTATGCAATATGATTTAATTCCGAATTATGCGCGTTGGACGTGGAGTTGCGGACACCAGCCCTTAATACAATACAATACAATACAATCCGAATTCCTATGAGTTCTTATTTTACTTTGCAAAATGTATAGATACCGAAAACATAATCGATAATATTCTTGAAAACCAACCGTAACCATTTCGTTAAAATGCACTAACAATGCACATGAGGTGCTTATCGTCCTACACAATTACATAAAAGTCAACAGAGGAAAACGGGTTACCTACGAGCATTACACTCGTGCGATGAGCTAACAGAGTATATAAATACTTGCACAAATGCACACCTGCATGAGAAACTGACGGTTCTATGACGGTTTCCACTTGTATGAAAATTATAATAAACAATGCATTTATAAATTAGAAGACACCCTAAAGACTATGGAGTCTTACTGCTGAGGATCGTAATTCTAAGGCCCTAGCTGTATTCCTTAGCTTAGCTTATTCCCTCTTACCGAAAACGGAGCTATCAGATCGAAGGTTTTCCTGTATCAACTTATCATTGACCGCTCGGGTTCTCTCCACTACATTCAACTGGGATTTAATTGGGTACTTCGCCCTGATTTTCAGCAATGTTTTCAGACGTAACCCTTCTGCCAAATATACATAATCCACGGAAGACCGAGTAGACACTGCTTGAATATAGTTTAGGAACTACATCCCGGAAAAGATGGGTACGTCCGGGTGGTTACTATCCGGCTCGAAGGACCATTAAGATGTATGGTTAGGGACCTTACACCTTGAGTTGATGCTGATTGATACACTGATCACTGATTGATTGATATTTATTGATAAAAGTATGATTGTATGATAGATGAGTACACGAATAGTCTAAAAAGGACGCTGAATCTGGTATCCTCCTGAGCAAGTAAAATGGCATAGGACTATTCATGTTAATCGAAGGATTATTAGCAATAATGGCTACTTCTTCTTTGACCGCGATCGCAAAAAACTTAGTTTGGGTAAGTGGACTCAAAAACTACATAAATCGCAAATTAACACATTACCGTATGGAAAAAGGCAAATCTATTTTCGTTTCTCTTTAACATAAACGGGCGGAAAGGACCATACGTCCCGGTGTTGGGATCACACAAGGCTAACAATATTAATATTTTTCTGAAATTGGGGATATCTTGTTCAGAGGTGAATAACCAAAAGTAAGTTAGTAAAGGTAGTTGTTTCTTAGCATGGAAACACTTAAAATTATTTTACCAGCATGCAGAAGGGTTTTGGTTAAAATAAACCTTGGCCAGACAATAAGCAAGCAAGGAGACAGGTTGGTAACTCGACATTAGCATACTGTAGCTACACATTTGCGTTTTCTTTGGACAGCAACTCATCAAGATATAATGCGGTTGCAAATATATGTAAATAGTTTTGTTTGGAGCACATATTATCGTAGCAACTCTGCCACATAAACTTACTTGACTGATTAAACAGTTTCTATACCTGTTTCTAAATTGATAATTAAATGTATCAAACAATTACTTGAAAAAGAGCACAAAATTTACATTTATATCTTTATTTTTTTTTTCCAAATTGCATCAATTAAACTGAGTATTATCATATTATTGTTGGGTGAAATGGCTGAAAATGGAACCAGTTTGCCGAGTCTATTCATTTAACATTGTAATTTATTAGTTAAAAGGTGACTATTACTTCAAACCAAATTTTAGCCTCCCTTTTGGGCCATAATTCTGCGCCTTACATATTGAGATCGCGCCTGCTGATTCGGCACATTCGGGCGGTAAAATGGAATGTATATTTTGCCGCCCTTCAGTGCCTGACGCGGCCGAACCGAACATGTATGTAGACCTTACACCTTGCCTGGAAAGTTCAGACTTGGCACACAACTCACCTGCGTATTTCATCAACTTGCTGCTCGTCGGGGAGCTCTACAGCGGTAAACAGATGCATCTCTCCATCTCGCCCAAACACTCCACCAGGGATTTTTCTAAAACAAAAATAAAACACGAAATGCGGATCTGAATTACTTAATCATTCAGAATTTGATAATGAACATGAAGTTTGTTCTGTTTGAGTTGATGGTGCTTTTAAATCATTTAGTTCACTAGGTCACATTTATAGCAGCATCAGGAATTTGGACATATGGACACATAGGTCAATCCAGTAAATGTTCTGGACAACATCACACTGGCATTGTGTGTTGGAAGGGTCTATAATTCAGAAAATAAAATATCCAGTTATTGTATTTGAAGTGGCCTTGGCATGCAACCGAATGAGTGCTTGCCATATAGGCCACTGCAAATCACATCAGTTATTTCTGATGTTATTTGCAGTGGCCCACACTGTGGTGCACAAGGTATTATTTTGGTTTTTCGTAAGCTGTCTAAAAAATACTTAGCTTAATTATACTTGACTTGAAAATAATATCAGTGAAGATGATGCCATCTTCATGATTTGGATTATAGCAACTGCATTATATGGTTACTTGTAATGCAGTTATATAGAACCATAGAACCATGTTATGGCTACTGCCATTGTTATGACAAATTATTGGAAAATCAGCCTAGAGCCTGCATATTGGCTACATCATTGGGATCACTGGAATTTAGTAAGTAGAGCCTATCTATTAGACAATTGGTTAAAACAAGCAATAGAACTATGATTGCTAAGTCAACCTTCTTTTAGTGACAGACATTGTATATTTCTTTATTTTGGATTACCAATGAGTTCCATTACATAGCTATACAAATAAATTCAAATGAAGTGTCTGTTTGCAATATCAAAAAACAGCTTTTTACTGTATGCATATGAAAGTATATATGGTACTTATAACAAAAACACAGCTTTTCAATTTTTGTCTGTCTGTTTGTTCAGGTTAATCTCTGAAATGGCTGGACCGATTTTGACAGGACTTTTACTAGCAGATAGCTGTTGTTATAAGGAGTAACTTTGGCTTATTTAGAAAATATGGATAAGGGTTCTGTGTAAAAAATAAAAACCCTTGAAATTGGTAACAAACTCTTGATTCAAAAAGGGAAGTAATATTTTTTTATAATAATTTGATGACTCACAGAGAGCCTGTGAGGCCTCTGTCAGCAGTGTGGACATTATGCTGTTTCTGGAGTAATATATACCTACTAACTTTTAATTATAATTCTAGTACTTAAAACCAGTAAAAATAGTTAGGAAATGCGTCTCTTGTTAATAATCAATCAATCTACACGGAGCCAAGTAGTTATCAAACATTATTATCACTTCTGATAGAGCAAACAAAAATATTTACTTTAATTCTTATCAGATTATAGAAAACTAGTGTTAAATGTTTATTTTGTTATCCATGCAACAAACTATGCAGTTTTGCATAGCTTAGGGTGTTTTAAAAATCCTATGACAGGAAATTTTTGGTATCATTGATCAGGGTCTGTATTTCTATATGTATAAAAATATATTCAGTTCAGAGTAAAAGTTATAAGTGGATAAATATTTACATTATTGTAAGTATTACCTGAGAAATTTCTTGAGCACACTAGCAATAGTATAAACTGAGTAATTGTCTACATTGACCAGGCGGCCAGTTTGCAGGAAGTGTATGAGTTTCTTCATGGCGCCCTGGTGGCCCGGCGCGCGGAACACATCGCGCCGCAACGGCGCTTCCTTGTTCAGCTTCAGAATCAGCACCTGCACATCACCACAGCATTATCTCTAAAACAAACTCACGACACACACAAAACACTTCAGTCTTATTGACATTTTAATAACGCTCGTGACATGTAATACCTAGTGAGTAGAATGAAACAGCCGCACTATGGCAGCAAAGTTCAGTTTTATAAGACAACTAGAAAAACCTGTTCTTATCTATTCAGTTCAGAACACCTCATTTCATCAAAACTACCGAAAATCTCAGGGGCGTTGTCAAGAACTCAAGTCACGGAAATACTAACAAGCAAGGGTCCAGGGATATCATCCTTGCAAACTTCATGTAGCGGTACACCAAACTTCACTTTTTCTAATCTCCTCGGATATGGCAAAGAGTTGGGATGCCCGCAAGACGTAACCACATTGCTCAATGTAGCAGCTCGCCGATGCATCCTTCTAGCCCAGTTACTCATTTTGCCTGTTTATGGGACGTCAGGCTAGGGGCAAAACTAAGAAACAATTATCATAAAAGCTACGCGCATTTTTTGTAGCCGTATTTTATACTGTATTTATTTTAAATTGAAATTTATGCTATAAAATCAGAATTATTTCGGTAAACTCGGGTTCCCCGTTCGTTCGTTTGCCTGCCGTCGAACCGCACGCACGCACAAAACATACAGATGATAAATAACTAGGGCTGTCCGTTGGCGTAGTATAACTGTTACGCTGATTAAATAACGGGAACAGATTAAATGTAATAACGTTATACACAGTTCTTGTTTTCTTGGGGACGATTTTCAATTTCTTTGTTAAAAAAGTAAGAAGTGCGGAACCAATATCTGTTTCTCAACTTATCGTCAGTATGAGGGTCTTATAATGTTATATTACATTGATGTATCTATCCACCCATATGTGAATAAATGTTTGGATTTTAGAACTAATTTGATGAAAAAAAAAATAGAATTTGGTACTCATCAATGCGATTCGATGAACAAGAAGGTGCACGTCGAATGTCAAACAAGGTGACGCTTTACGCACGATACTTTTACCCTATAATGATTCAATTTATTCATTAACAATAAGTATCTTTTTCAGGGCCGCTGCTGCTCATGCACACAGACACTCATGGAGGCGTTGCCATCACAGATACAGTTGAAAGACTCTTGTGCCTGTGCCACCACCACGGTGACAGCCATAACAATTCAACACATAAAATTATCTGCCTGGTGGCAAGAATTTTTTAGGGCGGTAGAATTTCCACAGCAATACTATGTTTCTTAATATTTGTATATTTTCTTTGCACTGGCATTTAGTATTTGTCATTCCTAGCTTTTCATAATAATTTATCATTGGCGTAAAAGGTTGGGATGCATTCCAGCGTCTCTCTTCTCTATGAGAGAGAGTGATAAGAAATCCACATACACATTCATCGCGATGTAAGATTTTCTTGTCTACGGTGTAGGTGTTTCAGTATTACTCTTTTGTTTGATGTTTTAGATGTATGTAAGGTGTAGGTACTTTTATTTTGTGTGTTTCTTTTGTTTCTATCTAATTATAGGATTCAATATTTTTCAAATGTACTTACATAATTATTGTATGAAAGGATTGTGTAAAAAATTATTTTAAAATTTGCATGCTATTATTACGGCGGAATGTGTCCTGCTCTAAAACATTTTATAACATTCTGTATTTACCACATCTTATGCAAATAAATATACTTACTTACTTGACATTTTTTAGTTCGTTATGGTTTTTTAAAATCTCGAGCGCGTAAAAAAAGGAAGTTGCAATATATTGCGCGGATAGGTGATGCGAAAATCAATCGCGTGGCTGGACATTTCAATGGTTATAGAACTCTCAAAAAAAAAAGTGAAATATGAAGCTGTTTTTGGCACCGTTATTTTAACAATTTCTGCCGTTTTTCGTTATTTCGCTCCCATCACTAAAGAAGCGTTCCATTTCACTTGACATCAACAAATGTGAACAAAAACGTATACACAGAAAATTAGAAATCAATATTTTTATAATAAATGATCGTTTCCGTTTAAACTTTTACCCAAATCTGCACGAATTTGAAAAAAATATCTACAAGATCAAAATATCATATTTTGAACGGAAAAGGACATGTTAAAATAAAAACTGTCGCATTTGGAAAATTTTGACAATCCAATCAATCACGTTGTCGATTTGAAGAAGAACAACGCGTGCGTTGTTTTGAAAACGCTTCGTAACTTAAAATATTCGCTTGTTTATTATTATTTCATTATCAGAAAATATCATATCGGCTCGTGATAAATAAATATACATAAAATGGCTGAATGGGATGACGATTGGAATGAGCCGGCGAGTGTTACACCGGCATCGGCTCCATCAGCTCCCGCACCTCAAACTCGGCAATATCGTGGAAGAACGTTCAGAGGCAGAGGATCAAGCTCATACAATGATACCAATTGGAGGGAACGTGGTAACAATAGCAGTGGCGATTTCCGCCGCAACTTTGACCGCGACGGCGGCGGCGTCGCGAGCGGTCGACGCGACTTCCAACAAAGAGATTCCGGTAATAAGAAAGTTATTTACGTTCCTTCCCACAAAGTCGGTCGTATAATAGGCAAAGGAGGAGCTAAAATAAAAGATCTACAATTCGAATCTGAGGCTAAAATTAAAATCGGTGATTCTAGCGGTAATGAAGCCGACGTCACCCTGACAGGCACAGACGCAGCTATCTCAAAAGCAGAAGAATTGATAAACGCCCTGGTTGAAGATTTTAAACCCCAGGAAAGAGAGCAAAATGCAGGTCACGACAGCAGTGGCCAGTCTTCTGATTTTTTCAAGACTTCTGATGATGGTGTTCAAGTCATTGATTGGGAAAAGCTCAATGCATTTCACACTGAGGCTCAAAACACTAGGTATGAAAAATTGCCACCAATTATCAAAGATTTTTATAAAGAAGATCCAGAGGTAGCAGCTATGTCAGCAGAGGAGGTCCAAGAGTGGAGACTTGCTAATTTTGATATACAGGTAAAGCGAACATTTGATGAAAAACCTGGTTTGCGCCCAATACCAAATCCAGTATTGACTTTTGAACAAGCATTCCAACATTATCCAGAAATCTTAGAGGAAATATACAAGCAAGACTTTAAAACACCATCCCCAATTCAAAGCCAATCTTGGCCCATTCTATTGAGAGGTGATGATTTGATTGGCATAGCTCAGACTGGTACAGGAAAAACTTTGGCCTTCCTCCTACCAGCTCTCATACATATTGAAGGCCAGACAATTCCTCGAGAAGAAAGAGATGGCCCTACCGTTCTTATCATGGCCCCTACCAGAGAGCTTGCTCTACAGATAGACAAAGAAGTGTCTAAGTACCAGTACAAAGGTATCAAATCAGTTTGTGTTTATGGTGGAGGCGATCGTAAGGAGCAGATTAAAGTAGTTGCTAAAGGTGTAGACATTGTAATAGCAACTCCAGGCAGACTCAATGATTTGGTGATGGCTCGCCATTTGAATGTAATTAATTTCTCTTACATTGTGTTGGATGAAGCCGACAGGATGTTAGATATGGGATTCGAACCACAGATCAGGAAGTCATTGTTTGATGTAAGGCCTGATCGGCAAACAGTCATGACTTCAGCTACCTGGCCACCAGGTGTGCGTCGTCTTGCCGAATCTTATATGAAGGACCCAATACAAGTTAATGTTGGATCTTTAGATCTTGCTGCAGTGCACACTGTTACACAGAAAATTATGTTTGTTGAAGAATCTGAAAAAGAGGAAGTCTTGTTTGAATTTCTAAATAATATGGATCCTACTGATAAAGTCATCATATTCTGTGGCAAAAAAGCCACTGCTACACACATTTCAACAGAATTATGTCTCAAAGGCATAGAGTGCCAATCTTTGCATGGAGATCGAGATCAGACCGATCGTGAAGCAGCATTAAATGAAATGGTGGATGGAACTGTCAACATATTGGTTGCCACTGATGTGGCATCACGAGGCATTGACATAAAAGACCTAACCCATGTCATCAACTTAGATTTCCCACGGCATATTGAAGAATATGTACACAGAGTGGGTAGGACGGGACGTGCAGGTAAAACTGGCATATCCTTAACATTTATAGCAAGGAATGATTGGGGAAATGCTAGGGAGCTCATCAAAATCCTTGAGGAAGCAAATCAGGAAGTGCCAGAGGAACTTGAGCAAATGGCTTCAAGGTTCGAAGGCATGAAGTTACGTAGAGACAAGGAGAGGGGTGAGGGCCAGGGTCGTGGCCGCGGCGGCGGTGGCGGGGGCGGCGGCCGGGGCTATGGCGGGGGAGGACCAGGCGGTCGCGGGAGGAGGGACCGGTGGTAATTCCATGTCTATGTACTAGTATTCCATTCAGGATAACATAGGAATAATAAATAAAATTATAAATGCTTCAATCATAAAATAAAGTAAGGTAATTTATTTTTTCATGGGCAATCTATAAACTATTTAAATAGTTCTTATGGGATCCTGGCTGGCGTTTAGATAGGTTACCTAACTGAAACAAACAGCTTCTGATAGATGCGTGGTGAAGCACTAAATTGGAAAATATCTCCTAGCTGGAGTTATTTTATTGTATTTATTATTTGATTCTGAGATAAATAGAAAGTTACTTAACTATTATTAATATGTGTATAGTTAAGTGGGTTCCTGTATTGCTTGCTTCTAGCAAAATGGAGATGGTATGAACAGACGGCCTATTTATCAGTATTATTATGTTATACATATTATCAAAGTAGGTGTGCCTATTTTTTTTTTTTTACTACCTATTGCTAGGGTTACTTTGTTCTTCTATTGTAGTGAGAGCAATATATATAGATTAAAATAGTCTCATAATCTCAAGTCCACCGTTAATATTAATTTAAGCTCTGGATGTCCTGCGCAGTTTCAGTTAATAGGTAAATATCTAACATATTATATAGAATAAGTTTTCATTATAATTCATACTCTTTCCATGATAATATGCATGCATTTTAGTGTCTTTGTACTAAGTGCAAGAGCAAGACACGGGATACTTAATTTAAGAAAAGTAGAACGTAAACATAATAATTGTTTAACAAAAAATATTTAAAATTAGAATTAAGTTTGACCTTCATGCTGTGATAGAAAGTGAAATATAAAATTCACTGTCTATTTATAATTGTAGTAGTTTGTACTAGAAACTTCCTTTTAATTGCTAATTCTAGCAAAGGTGTCGTATTTATTGTGGTATTTATACATATTGATGTGTAACTACTGTTTTACAACTATGTATGTGATGTTAACGGTGTTAGATACATCGTTAGTATGTCTATTTTGCCATCTCTTATTACAACGTTTATGTGATCAATGTGTGTTTTATTATTATACCACTACCATTATAAAACAAATGCGTAACTAGATTGAGATTATAGAGGCGATTTGGCGAGTTGATACCGACTGCATGGCGCAGTGGTTGCAGAGCACGTGTGGACGTACGCTAGGTCTGCAAACACTCAAATTCAGTCTCTTCGCCGCGCCTCCACAGGCGGAGACTGAATTTATACGACACTAGCGACCCGCACCTGATTCGCACCGCGCCACCAATCGGATCCAAAACTATCATATCCTATCTTTCAAACTGGAACCAATCATACACATTCAATTAATTTCATTGAAATCGGTTGGGGGGTTTCGGAGATAAGCGTGTAATAGTCCTCCTGATGACCGTATTCGGTCTCAGCGGAGATTAGCCATTTTTGCCGATTGGTACCTACGTGGGACACTCAGAAAGTTTTGCGACACTAAAAAAAATTGTTCTACAGGTACATATATTTTTATTAAATCTTTTCAAAGTACTCTCCACCAGCCTCTATACAAAGATTCATGCGTCTGAACCAGTTTTCAAAACACTTTTTCCAGTCCGCCGCAGACACCTCGTTTACAGCCTGCTCGAACGCAGCCAGCGCATCTTCCGGCGACGAAAATTGTATCCCCTTCAGCTGATTTTTTATTTTTGGAAATAAAAAGAAGTCACACGGTGCAAGATCAGGGCTGTAAGGAGGGTGACCCAGGAGTTTGACTGGTGTACTGTCCAGGAAGTCCCTCGTTTTGAGCGCGGTGTGTGCAGGCGCATTGTCGTGGTGGAGCAGTAGTCCGCGGAGCCCTGTGTTTGGTCGCTTGTTGCTCACAACAGAAAAAACTTCTGGTAAACATTTGGTAGTATACCATTCGGCGTTGATGCTTCTTTGATCTCGTAAGGGAATTGTGGCCAAGTGGCCAGTCAAATTAAAAAAGCTGGCGATCAAAATCTTCCCCCCGCTTCGAGATCGCTTCACTTTGGTAGGCGTTGGTTCATTTTGAAACACCCAAACTGTCGACTGGCGCTTGGTTTCTGGATCGTATTGATAAATCCAGGACTCATCACCTGTTACGATGTCGTAAACACGCCGAGACGAGCCTGCTTCAAATTTGTTCAGCATATCACGGCACCGTTCCACCCGGGCCTGCTTCTGAGCGTCGGTGAGGTAGTGCGGCACCCAGCGCGATACTATCCTACTCACGCGAAGATGCCCGTGTAGAATCTCGTGAACGCTTCCCGATCCAATCTTTAATATGTGCTGAATCTCCTGATATGTACTTAATTCGCCTATTATCTTGGATTCAATTTTTCACTGCTAGCACGTTTTCTTCCGTAATAGCCGTCAAAGGGCGACCGCTTCTTTCTTCATCCCCCAAAGTTGGTCGACCGCGCCTAAATTCGTTATACCAACGATACACGGTTGCCTTGGAGAGGCCTTCATCCATAAATGCCATTTGAAGTCTATCGAACGATTCATCCGGTTTCAGGCGACACTTGAAATCGTAAAAAATCATAGCTCTAAAATGTTCCCGGCGCAGATCCATTTTTCAGTAAGACACGATACTTTGAATTGGCTCGCAAAAAATGTGGAGGGAAATTTTGAAAATGGAACACACATATTTTTACTTACAAGTAATCATATTTTCGAAAAAGATTCTAACTGGTCAGTCTCCCATATATAAAAACTATTTATCGCAATACTTTCTGAGTGGCCTGGTATATATTTTGGTAACAGAGGTTATGGTCACAAAGTTATTTTTGGTGGTAATTATATTTATCTCCTTTGTAATGCACAAGTGACTGCGCAAACAAAGGTGCTCTCTCAATTCCCTCACTCTCGTAGTCCGATGGATGGCACGGCAATCCCACTCAACCGGAGAGAGATCAGGCGCAGGACCAACAGCTTAACGTCCTTTCCGAGGCATGGAGGTATAATATAATACAGCCATTTTAGCAAACTCCGGGCTGCTACTGGGAAATTCTTAATGGAAAATCCCAATAACATTTTTTTTTGCCCGACCCGGGAAACGAACCCGCCAGACCAGCGTGTACGAACATAGTGACACGTGATTTTTATATATCAAAAGAGTCGGCTCACAACACCGTACAATATCATGGCCGTGCTATGATCGTATAAGAAACATGACACTGACTACTATACTATGTCCACCAAACCATACCCGTTTATAATGTAAGATAATGCTAGGGTTAAATTTTATTTAGAATATCGTAGAATATCTGACTATCGACCTCTAGTAGGGTTGTGGGCATGCCCATCGTGCCAATGCTGCATCCGCGCATGTTTATAACGGACATCACCGACCAACACCGTGTTGCGTGCCATGTACGGAGCGTCAACAATAATTTTGTCGGTGCTGATACGTCCTGTGCATGCCACGCTAGTCGCAACGGTATTGGTCGATTACGGAACTGTTAGGGTAGGGGTACAACGGGGCAGCGAAAATCGCATTAGTTCCCGCTGCCCCCCGACGCAAGTGTACGAGGGAGCACAGGTGTGATTTTAGTCAGTAAGTACGAGTCTGACAGAACCCTCCGTTCTCCCCAGGGTGGAGGACATCCATTGAGGATTTCCACATCGTAAAAAAAAGGGGTAAACCGGTAGGGGGCATAGTCTCATACTTTTCAATACATGGACTTTTTTTTGCCTGATACGTTCATAGCACGTTCATGGTATGGTTCGGTGTAGTGGATAGTCTTTGCTGCAGCCGGGCTGTCCAGTTAACGGGTATTCATATAGAACAGGGTGAAAACTTTCAGTGGGGCAGTAAGGGTACCTTAACCGTTGCAGCTATACGAAAATGGTCATTTTACACAATGTTGTTGTTGATGATGATCTGCTAATAACTTCTAGTTACAATGTAATGTAAAAGTAATGCTTGGCCAGAATTCACCACAACGGCTAACGGCGCTCCCTCATCGGGAGTATTCGCCTGTAATGTACCTAACTGTTCAGATTCACTAGTTTTTATACAAAATCGAATCTCGGATATATGACTCGACTTTTGTTTGTTTCATTGATTTTTTTGCCACGGACTTCCGAAAGTCAAGTTATTATTACACTTTTTAGTGTTTTTTTTGGAAGTCTGTAATTATTTTTTATCTGTACTTACCTGGTAGGTATTTCACATGTCTTTTAGATTTGAATTAAAAGTGCTTATTCGGATATTAGTATACATATATTTCGAGTTCACAATAATTGTAGACACAACATCGCCAAGCGAAACGATCAGAAATTCTAGAATATATTTCATACTTTTTAAATTCCCTACTGCAGAGTCGATTTTCTTAGATTCAAACGTAACACTTATAACATTAAATATGAGTTAATAATAATAATAGTGCTTCGCTAACTATTCGTGCTTAGACCACCTGCCAGAGAAATAGATATAATAGAATTTTAACATTAATTTCGATTTAATAGTTATATGTAATCGTCAAGGATTAGTGTCACGAAATATACTTCCTCCCCTCCCGACAAGTAAAACAGAATACAAAGACCGTTGATTAAAACAACAGCGCAAATAAATAATAGCAAGTTTTCATAGGACTATACATAGGTAGCACGTATATCATGCATGATGCATATTACGTCAAATAACAACATGTTATGTAAAATGTATTTTTTATATATCTAATCTCTTCATTTCTTTTTTGAGTTCATAACCCATTTTGGCGGGAGATCGGGTGACGATTACGTTAGCCTTTTCTAAGGCCTTAATTTTGTCCAAGGCGCCTCCCTTTCCGCCTGAGATGATAGCTCCGGCGTGACCCATCCGCCTGCCGGGAGGAGCTGTGAGACCAGCGATGAAGGCAACCACTGGCTTTGCCTTCTGACCCTGGAATTTCATAAAAACAAGTGTTATTCTTAGTTAGTTCTAAAAGGAAAAACGTTCGATTCAGACGTTCTAATGTTTGGAAATAAAGGTGGGTAATTCTAGAACAGCAACTGATTGTTTTCCTGGCATACTGCATTTGGTTTAGTTTAGGTATTCAACTAAAGATTTAATTAAATCTTTGATTTAAATAATCACATCAAAGCTCTCAATGTAAGTGGTACTATTTTAGCACTGTTTCCATTTCCATCAAATACTTTGGAACTGTACTCTGTAAAAATTGTTAGTAGATGTAACTGTTAACATTTTTTCGTAGTAGGTACTACCGAGTTCACCGACGACCTGCCACTTTTCACCCTTATGCCCTAAGTAAGGGGCGGCCATCTTTTAAGCACGTGAGTTTTTTTAGGCCACTTTTATAGCCCCTTGGTGATACGTCGTGAAGTTTAAAGCTACCCCTCCCTCCCCCTTTCAGCTTCACGTGTATTTTTTTATTATTGAAAACATCAGACAGTTCTAGAATCTGTTTAAATTTTTTTTTTTTATAAAAAATTGCTTGCTTGGGTTCTTAATTCATTATTGGTAAAACGAATTTTACACGTCACACATTAAATTAATTTTATAAGACCCACGAAAAAAATACACGCGATTGCACATTATACCCCCCCCCCCCCATCGTGATTAATCGTAATTTTTTCTGACCCTTTTCAAACTTCACGTGATTAAAGGACGACCCCTAATAAGGTTGAAAAGTGGTCGACCCTCGCTGAACTCGGGAGTACATTTGAGTATCCATTTTTGTGTACGTAGCTATTGTGAATAAACAAGTTCCCTCATTGTACCTATATTGAATCTAGTTAATACTGGTTCATATCCTGTATTCAATCTAACGTCCGTTTTCACTAACGATGCATAAATAAAAGCGCAATAACAAAGACAAACTGTTGAGTTAATTAACAACGCTCGGCTTAGCGCCGACAGTTCAAATTAGTGAAATAATTAGGTGTCGCTTGTGTTACTGAAGGATTAAGTAGTTAGTAGTAGTTACTCACATTAATCTTTATCAAAGAAGTAGATGCAATAAATACTTCCTTGCTAAGCTTTTCTTCACTGTTCTTTCCAAATCTTTAATATATTCGTGGTACTTCTATTGCTATAAATTATTGAATGACTAGTAACTACAGACTGTAACAATCAGTAATAAACTAACGTACATTGTACTATGTTTATTAGTGTTTCATTGTCTCAAATGAGAGCAAACCGATTAACTACGAATGTCTGCAGTTATTACCGTTCTATTAACTGTAAATAAGAGTAACTACTTTTAACGCAGTCTCACGATTGACAATTCATGATCTACGTTGCTATGTAAATTTTAAATAAATATTGTGATGTAACTTCGCGTCGCGGCGGTCGTGATATGATAAAAATGATGCAAATAATACTTCAAGTGGTACGTCAGTAATAAAAATACATCTATGATATGATTAGACTTTGCTATAAGTGATAACGCCTATTTTACCGCAAAATGATTTGTTTATGTTGCCACTGTATCTACTTCTATCGACGATAAATACAGATTGTTATCTAAGTTGCTACTATAATTCTTACCCCCTTTGTGCCCTGTAGTGGAGAAAATAAAAAAGAAATAAAACGTAAGGAAACAGTTATAAATTATTCAATCCACTGCCTTTTTCCAAGCCAACACGATGCGACGGTGGCTCGCAGACAGCGGCCAACGGACGTATTATGGTTGGGTCTCATCTAGCAGTACGTAATCGCATTTTTCCATGCTCCTATACTTTTTTGCCGCTCAGAACCGTCATTTGCTAGAGCGTGAAACAGAGCGGGAGTGTTATCGCACGCGGCAGCATCGACGATGCGTTCGGCAGCACGTTCTGTTTCACGCTCTAGCAAAAATGACGGTTCTGAGCAACAGCCAGCAGCAATAGGAGCTTGGTAAAATGCGATACCGGGCTGCTAGATGAGGCGCAACTCAACGTAAAGGTTATCGTACGGCGCACCACCGTTTTTCAACACCATACAAATATTTGTATGGACTCAGACGGCAACTTTAATGACTCTGACGGCTACATTACTAGCCGGTTACGGAACGAGAAAGTGTGAGGGGACGATTAGTGAAAATATAGCATGAAAAAATTGTAATTTTAATAAAGGGACATGCATCATAAACCGATTTAAGCATTTAGCCTCTTATTAATAAACGTGTAAGTAAAAATATGTAAGTTATAGCATTAAAAGTGCATGGGTATTATTGGGTAATCAAAAATTTTGTGAGAATAAGTTTTAAGACTACTTTACCTCACATTTATTAATAATGGTGTCAAAGATATTGGATACTGAGAGGGTTGTTATTATGGATGATGGTTTGACAAGGAAAAAATTAAAGAAGTATCTTGGGACCATGAGGTGGAAGAAGAAAATGTCCCTATGCTTACCCTGTTATGTTGGATAAGGAATTCGGAAGCCATCTCCTCAGCATTGCCACCAATTTCTCCAATGAGCACAATACCCTTTGTGTTAGGGTCTTTCAAGAAGAGACCTAAGCAGTCAATGAAGTTAGTTCCGTTGAATGGATCACCTCCAATACCAATGCACAGAGTCTGTCCCAGACCTTCCTGTAAATGAAATACAAACATGAATAATACACAATTCAATTCATAAGTAGTTAATAAAGCAAGTACCTATGTCAATTGTGAACTTGTGTAATTCTCAATAATTGAGGTCTTCTTTATCATACTTCTAAATCACGTGTATGTCTAACTGCCTTTTTATTTAATTCCATTATTTTTTAGGATTCTATTTTTATTTATGGCGAAATAAACTAATTAGTTTTGTCATCACAAAAAACAATAATACTGTTAAAATAAAGCAGAATGTATTGGTTTCCTAAATATCTATTTGTTGAAAAATAAACCTAGCTATGGAAGAAAATCACAAATCTCATGATCTGCCTCGCCTTTTTTCAACTATTTTCATACTAACCTCAGTGGTCTGATGGACAGCCTCATATGTGAGGGTACCTGAACGGGACACGACACCGATGCAGCCGGCCTTGTGGATGGACGCTGGCATGATTCCAATCTTGCATTGGGCAGGTGGACAGATGATACCAGGGCAATTGGGGCCCAAGAGGCGAGTCTTATTCTGACGTAACAATGCGTGTTTGACCCGAACCATGTCCTGTAATAGAAGTATATTAAGTACTTTATTAATAAAAATATATAAATGCTTTCAGGATTTAATTTCATACAGACAACCTTTTATAGGAAGTGTAACTTGCTGGTTTATTTAGTATCACAACTCATAGTCATGCAGAATAAAGTAGATTGCAGTCAGAGTCTCCTGGTAGCACATATGTTACGGCATTCAATCCGCCTTAAGCCATTTGTACAAGCATTTTACTTCGTGTAAACAGTAAAATGTTACTTGATGAGATACTAGAACTATATCACTAGCAATCTTTTAATATACCAGGAAGTTATAAATCCTCATGGTTCCTTTTAACAATTTACTACCTATAATTTCAGACTACACTTTAAAATTTTCATCTCACAAATTACCTGTGCAATATAGAAACAATAAAAAATATGGTATAGGTAAAAGAATCCTTACATGCTGTGGAATACCCTCAGTGATGCAGACAACCAGTGGAATTTCAGCTTCAATAGCCTCAAGCACAGCCGTAGCAGTTCCTGCAGGTGGTACATAGATAGCAGATGCTGTGGCTCCGGTTGCAGCCATTGCTTCCTTCACTGTAGCAAATACTGGTTTACCTAGATGGTCTTTGCCTGCCTTTTTCGGTGACACTCCACCAACAATGTTTGTGCCATAATCCATAGCTTGCTGAGCATGGAATGTTCCCTGCTTTCCAGTATAACCCTGTATGATTAATTTTGTGTCTTTGGTCAGCAATAGGTTCATGTTGGTTGAATCATAACCACTTGTGTCAAGGGTTGATGCATATCTGACAGAGGCCAGTTTTATCGCATCTGAAAGAAGAAATGGCAAAGTGACATTAACTCTCACTATAAAAAGCAAGACTTTTATACAGGGTGGTTATAAATACTGAACCCACCCACATAGAAATTTTTCATAGGTGCTTAAAAAAACCTACAAAATTGCAATACCTACATGGTCAAAATGTATGGAATAGCTATTTTTTTTTAAGTATCAATGAAAAATATTTTAGATCTACAAAAAAATAAAAAACAATTCTGTTATTACCATTTACATAATCAGGGTGGGGCAAGATAGATTGGGGTGCAGTTTGCCTCTGAGTATGTGAACTCTTTCACAAAAACTGTTTTGCATAATAAGACAAAAGAAAGATTCATGTCTTTGTCTTTATTTTTCTCTACAAACTAAGTTTTAGGAATAATTTTCTGCATGACTGTAGTTTTATAGTTTTTATTTAATACTAATAAAATAAGAGAGGAGGCCTGTATTCAACCATGGGCTGTAATGCTAATGATATTGAATTGTTGATGACTAATATTAATTTAATCAGTAAATTGATAAAAACTATGAATTCCTGGGGATTTATTTGGCTTGAAGAATTCTTATTAAAATACAATGAAAATAAACAAATAAGGTACATAACACCATTAATCAATATCAACCAAGTAGTAGATAATGGGACAGTAATTTAGGTTGATGACTGACCTAAGGTGAAAATATTGATCCATTGTAATAATGACAGAAAGATCACTGATTTTGCACTTAGTAAAAGAGCTTTCTCAGTGTAATTTAAGGTTTATATAACTATAAAATATTCGGCGAAACTTATCACAAGCGGCGACATTGATTGTATTTATAGATGAAGGTCTCGGTTACATTACATTGGGCATAATGAGTACGACATCCGATGTCCACCCTGTAATTGATATGCCATATTAACATGGATTTGCTCTAGTTAGGTAAGTGATATATTCGTCAAAAGCCTGCTAAATTACAAGGTTAACATCGTAGGTTAACGCAGTCAAAAAATTGTGTGACGTGAGTGTGAAGTGGTGAACTTTCATCAAAGCATGGATTTTTTTATCTAATAATTAATGAAATCATATAAAAAGATAATATGTCTTTCTAACCTTTGAATCGTGATAAATTCCGGATGGAAAGAGCCATTTTATACCTGAATATAAAGATTTATAAAAGGGAAAGAGTTTAGAATTTAAATAATTTACAATGACACTGACAGGGGTGGCTGCAATCAGCCAGCCATTACGTAACCACAGAACATAAAATACTCTACTCTACGCTCTACGTAACGGACCACAGAGTATAGAAACTTATACTGTTACAAGCAATGTAAATGGATACATAAGAATTATAATTAATTATTAGATGCCAGAATAACACATCATTCAAACCAATGAAGATGCAGTGGCGGTGAAGGGCAAAAACGCTACCGTCAGCGACTCACTGCACTGACTGGATAATCTATTATTTTATTCTCTATGGACTGAATATTCACAGCGAAGCGATGGTGGTGGTAGCCCTATGTGGTAGCGGCCTAGCATAGACTAATATATAATTATGTAATGATACGGCCTGGGTCCCAAAGTGCCGCCTGTAGAATAGTTATACCTATAGGAAAAGAGGGCCGACTCGCAGAAAATTTGAAACCTAAAATTGAATAGTGACGACATCTATTAATCTGTACCAACAACACTACGCACTACTGGGTTCCTATAAAAACGTATTTATATCTATTATTCCTTTATTTATTTTTCATTCTTATTTTTTACATTTTTATATATACGCATTTAGAATAACAAAAAAAAAAACATTTAAAAATATAAAAAAATAGTAGCCCACGGGTATCGGGAACAGGGGGTCTACCGTCTACACTTATTCAACGAAAAACAAAGTTTCGTTAGAAATTTCGCGTACTTCCTACCACGATTCCATTTCGTTCCGTCCGAACGAATATTTGAATTTGACAGACGATTATTCGGAATTTTAACCTCAAATTTGACGAAACCAAAAGTGTTACCGTATGATTTTAGTTTTAGGTTTAGTTTTGTGAATATTGTGAGAGAATTATTGGCAATGGCTACAAGAATGCTTTTAATCGAAGCTGCTTTACGTGAAGAACGTGTAGAGCGTAGAAGGAACCGGCGCCGCCTGCGCAATCAACTAAATATTAGCCAAATTCCCGACTTAGAGTTTGTAGGAAATTATAGACTCAGTCGGCAATTATTCGAAGAGTTGTGCCCAGGGTCCAAGCTACCGGTGGTCAGGGCTCCAGAGAGAGGAACCTCACAATACGAACCGTGTCCAGGAGTACCGTTTTCTGAATCAAGCCCTTGGTCCAGCTGCCTAACGAGAGCCTCCTCAGGTATTGATCGAAGCTCTTGGCAATTAAGCCATTGGCTGAAACGACTATCAGCACAATGCTCGCCGAGTGCACTTCCCACATGTTGACAACCTCGCGAGCCAAGTAAAAATATGATTCGTGGCTAACTATTTCATGAAAAAGCCTTTCAATGGGGTTGTATGAACTTAGAGGGTTGTATTGATGATTTTAATGATTATAATTCTGTAACTAAATACCTATTACAGTCGCGAATCATATTTTGTTCAATGTACAGCCTGACAATGACCGGCAAATTGCAAAAAACGTAAGAAAATTTGAATTTCGCGGGCTACCCTGGCGCTTCCACCATAAATAATTATCATAAAACTGTACCATTCACTTTTCATTTTTAGTTTACTTTATCGGTTCTTTCAGGAGGTACCGATATCTGCTCCATCTAGTGAGGTTTGTTAAGACTTTTTAGCTGCACAACCTTTTGGAACACAATTCGAGATGCCGCCACGTTCTCACAATAATTACTAAGCGTGACCTCCCGAAGGGAAGGCCCCCAGGGGCTCTTCCGTTTAGTATATTTAAGTATTCTACTCTTGGCTGCTGGGGCCTGACCTTTGACTGATCATAGGTTACTACCATAGACCGATAAAAGCTGTAAGGTTACTGCCACATTATTTGCAACAAGTGTAAACCAAGCTTTACAAAAAAAAGTTCTTCAGTTTAATTTGTCTTAAAAATGTCTTTGATAAAAAGAAAACAAAACATAATAATATAACAGTTTTCATCATGGACAATATTAGTTCTCATTTCATGTGAAAAAAAACAGCTAGCCAGTCTGTCGATTTTCAGAATCACATTTTCCCATTGGGAAGTAATCTACCAAAGAGTAGAATACTTAAAAAACTATTCTACTCTTTGATCACATTGTTGCAACACTGTTTGTGTTTATGAAATGAGATTCTCTGGCGGGAAATCAAATTGCGCGGGTTTTTAAAAATTTCTCCTACGTATTAATTTGTATTTTCGTGTATATTTGCTTAGATAGTTTATTATATTCCCAGTGTATACAGTAAAATGGGAACGGAAAGCGATGGGGGCGATGCCCCCATCGATATAGAGCCAAAAAAACGAAAATTGGCTCTCATGGATTCGGCACAGTCTACAGCTTACAAAATATATATGAAACCGAATTACAAGAGACAGTTTCCCGAATCCCACAGTGGCGATTGTGTAGTCTTTGTGGAATCAATAGAAAATGAAAAATTAGGCAACAAAAACCCAATTGGACTTACGAAATTATTCACCGAAAATGTTAAAGGCATCATAGGTGTACATCGAGTCAATGCCTACAAAGTTGGAATAACTTTCAAAAAACCTGCACCTGCGAATAGTTTTCTCAAAATGGACCATTTCTTGGGAAAAAATAAATTAAAAGCCTTTGTTCCTGCATACATGACGGAAACTACAGGCATCATCCGCTATGTACCGAAAACTATGTCAAATGAGGAAGTTTATAAAAACATTCAAAGTGACGTAGAAGTCACATCTATTAAAAGATTTATGAGGAAAGTTGATGGAAAACTTACACCATTAGGTACAATAGCAGTTACATTTGCAGCAACGGCATTGCCACAGTATGCATACATTCACATGTTTAGATACCCAGTACATATTTATATACCACCATTGCTACAGTGCTACAAATGCCTTAAATATAACCACTCTGCAAGAGCTTGCCGTGGTGAGCAAATGTGCTCTTCTTGCGCCGGTCGACATTCATACAAAGAGTGTGATGTTGACGAAATTATTTGCATAAACTGCAGCGGCAACCACCTAGCAATTTCAAGGGATTGCCCCATTAAGAAGCAAAAAATGGAAGAAAAGAAGAAGAAGTTTCTCAATCGGAATCAGTCATATGCCAGTGTGGTGAGTACACCTCCAACTATGTCAGATACAAATGTTTTCCCAGCTCTTAAAAAACCAAATGAAAGGACTTTGGGTGAGAACTCAAAGTCATTTGCTGAAGAAATTGTAAATAATGAAATAATTATAAACGCCATTGTAAAATCACTAATTGGTCTTGGTAATAATAAAGATAATGCTCCAATAACAAATAAAAGAATAAAAGAAACATTGTTAGCAAATTTAATTATTAATTGATGGATACATTTTTAAATATAGCACAATTCAATGTACAAAGCTTACACAGTAAGAAGGCCTTATTAAACAAATTTCTCTTTGAACAAAAAATAGATATATGCCTGTTAAATGAGACTTGGCTAAAAAATAGTAGTGTAATTCCTCGTTTTACATCACACAACTTTATATATAAAAATTCAGTAAATAAACACAATGGAGTAGGTATTTTGATAAAACAAAATTTAGCTTATAATGTTATAGAAACAACTTTTTATGAGTCAATCCAAAATATATGTATTTCCATAGAAACATCCATGGGTAGATTGCATATCCTATGTGTTTATTGTCCTCCCAATAGCAACAGATTTGATACTAACAAAATGAGAAAGGTGCTTCTTGAAATTCCCAAACCATGTCTTATCATGGGTGATTTTAATGCACACCATATATTGTTTGGATGTCATATAAACAATAATAGGGGTAACAGTTTATATAACCTTATTGATGAATTTGACATATGCGTTTTAAATGATGGTAGAGCAACCACTGTTCAGTACCCAAACAGGAATGCATCAGCTATTGATCTAGCTCTGGTAAGTTCTGCATTAGCTCCTCTTTGTGAATGGCAGGTTCATGACGATCCTATGGGCAGTTATCACTACCCAACCCAGGTAGTTTTAAATGTAAAGCCATCAACATATGAAGTCCGGCCTGTGGAAGAAAAATATATTTATAGTAAAGCAGATTGGTCTAAATATTATGAATTATCGGAAACCGGTTTCTCTCATTTAGACATTGATAATATGGAACCTCTTCATCTGTATGATAATTTTGTGAATATTTTATATGATATAAGAATAAATACAGTCCCAAAACGAAAACCTAACCAAACTATGCAAATTTTAAGAAAACCAGCTCCTTGGTGGAACCAAACATGTAATGAGGCAGTTCAAAAATCTAAGGAAGCTCTGTTAGAATATAGAACATCACCAAGCATCTCCAACTTTATACATTACAAAAAGCTTGATGCTCAAAAGAAAAGAATATTAAAAGAGGAGAGTATCAATTCATGGCATGAGTTATGTAGTAGTTTTAATAGAATGACACCTGTTGCAAGAATATGGGGTTATATTAAAAAGTTTAAAAGGATAGGTTCTTCTTCTAACAAATATTTAAATGATGATTGGGTACCTGAATTCTTAGAAAATGTATCAGACTCATCAATAATGAATGAAAATAATATAAATGATATTTTAAAAGAATCTGTTGAATCTGAAACCAACTGCTTTCTTAATAGTCCATTAACAATAAACGAATTGCACATAGCTCTTAAGAGTAGGAAAGATACAACCCCAGGTCTGGATAACATACCATACATCTTAATAAAAAAGTTACACCCTAATGCCTTACAAATTCTATTAAATGTTTATAATAAACTTTGGGATACACTACTTATACCAGAGTCATGGAAAACTCAATGTGTCATTCCAATCTTAAAGCCCAATAAATCTGTAAGTAGTCCATCATCATACAGACCTATATCATTATCATCTTGTTTGGGTAAACTTTTCGAAAACATGCTTAAGATACGTTTAGATTACTTTGCTGAAACTCAAGACAAGTTACCAGATATACAATATGGATTCAGAAAAGGCAGAAGCTGCTCTGAAAGCTTTGTTTCATTTATATCAGACTTAAAAAAGGCTAAACTTAGTCATTCTAATGTTATATGTGTTTTTTTGGATGTCAAAGGTGCTTTTGATAATGTTAATATAGAATGTCTAATGCGTGTTTTGCATGAATTGGGCTTACCAAGTAAAACATTAAATTGGATTTTTAAATTTTTGTACCAGCGAACTTTGTATGTTAGATTCAATAATAAGCTCCATGGCCCTAGGTTAGTTAGTAAAGGCACAATGCAAGGAGCAACACTTTCACCCCTGTTGTATAACTTGTATACATCCCAGATTCTTAAATATGTAAATACTTCTCAAGTCAAAATATTACAATTTGCCGATGACTTGCTTTTATACACAGTAAATCAAAACATGAATATAGCTGTAAACCATATTAATACTGCATTGGCTCAATTACAATATTATTACAGTAATACTTTAAAACTAGATATAAGTTCTGAGAAAAGTTCAGTATTAATATTTAGTAAAGATTCATTAGCACAGTCCACTGTAAATATTGTATATAACCACAATGTTATTCCTATTGTTAATCATCACAAATTTTTAGGTGTTATAATAGACGATAAACTAAAATTTGATAAGCACATTGACCATATCTGTCAAAATGCCATGAAGAGCATTAATGTCCTTAGGAGCTTAGCAGGAACATTTTGGGGTTCTGACCCAAAAACACTTAGCATGTTGTACAAAAGCATAGTCAGAAGTCATTTTGACTATAGTTGCTTAGCCTATATGAATGCAAGTACCACATTGTTAAGAAAACTGGATGTGATACAAAATATGGGCTTAAGAATAATTAGTGGAGCAATGCGCACCACCCCTATAAATTCTATGGAAATTGAAAATGTTATACCTCCCTTATCTTTGCGACGTTTACAGCTGGCTGAGAGATTCTGTCTCAAAGAGTTATCTTGCAATAATAGTACAGTTCTTGATAAAATTGAATTTCCTCTAGAGGTCACTCAATCAGCTGTCACATCCTCCATCTCAGCAAATACTTTTATTTCTGGTTCACTGCCTGAAATTTCAACCATTCTAGTTAAAGTAAAGAACCAGACAAGAGACATGTACATCAAAAAGAAGTGGCCAGTATATGAATTCCCATATAATACTTTATTAGCTTACTTTGATATCAAGTGTTTTTTAGATACTGTCAAAAATAAATATGATTTCTTAGAATTTTTGAATGACAGATCACATTTCTATATCATTTACACTGATGGATCTAAAACTGCTGATTATGTTAAAGCAGCATATTATGACCCACAAAAGAGAATAACTAAATGTTTTAAAATGCCAAATAGTTGTAGTATATTCACTGCAGAAGGTTGGGCCATACTAGCTGCTCTAACATATGTAAATACTATTGTAAATATTAATAAACATGATGTAAGCAAAGATGTAAATAGTGTAAATAATGTATTAGTTGTAAGTGATTCCAAAAGTGTTTTAACTAGTTTAAGTAATTGTAACTTTAGTCATAAACAAAATTATATTGTACATAGAATTAAGTACACTCTACAAAAGTTGGGAAAACATGTAGAATTTTTGTGGGTTCCATCTCACAGTGGCATAGTTGGTAATGAGGTTGTAGATCTGGCAACTCGTCAGGATCACGATGAGGATATTACAGAATCTTTCAAGGTCCCTTTCACGGATTATTATGAACAATTTAAAACATTATTTAAGACGATATGGAAGGATTATTGGGACGCAACAAGAGAAACAAAAGGAAAATGGTATTCAGAAATACAGCAAGACTTACCAACAATGCCGTGGTACAATAAATTCAAATACTCCAGCAGAAAGTTCATAACCGTCATTAATCGCTTGCGATTTGGCCATTGTTTAGTCCCAGCTCATCTCTGCAGGATGAGAATCATCAGTGAAAGCAAATGTACTTATTGTTCTGAAGAAAATGCGGATATAAAACACGTTATATTTGATTGTGAATCGTTTGCCATGCAAAGACTGTTACTTGTCAGTGAAATTAGTGAAATATCAGAACAAAACTCTATAAGTGTTCCCCGCCACGTTCAAGAATTACTTTCCAAACCGGTTTATTATAATCCATTATTTAGATATATACTGAGTACTATAGAAAAAATGTAATTGTTTGTTTTTAATTGTTTTTTATTATTTATTTTTAGTTTAATATTTTGTTGTTGTTAATTAAATAATTTCATCGACTCTCAGATGTACTTAGCTCGTATGAGCGGTAAACACTTGATGAACTTGTTATTGTTTTCTATACATATTATAGATAAGAGTAGTATGTTTTAATGATTACGACTGAAGGACATGTATCCATGGTCAAGAATAAATTAAAAAAAAAAAAAATTATGAAATGACGTGTAATTTAGCACAAAAATATCACTTTGTTTTGTGTTAGTTTACAATAAAAGTGATACTAAAATCATTCGTATTTAGTCGTAGTAATTAAACGTACGCTTCATTTAAAATTAATGTGCTGCTTGTGTTGATACAGTGGAAAGCTTTCTTAGATAACAAACGCTCCGGTTTTAATTGTGTTGTTTACTACTAATTTTACCAATTATTACTTAAAATGTGTGGTTCCGATAAGAAACTGGGAGAAATAAGAGCTCTTATATTAGTGGGAGGATATGGGACTCGGTTAAGACCGTTAACTCTAAGCAGACCAAAACCTCTCGTCGAGTTTGCCAATAAACCCATCTTAATGCATCAAATTGAGGCTTTGGTTGAAGCAGGAGTTACACAGGTAAGTGAATTCAGCGGCATTCAACTGTATTAAAACCTTGTCAATAAAGATAAACAGTAACCTAATGCCGAATAAAATCACAATTTTGAAGGTGACAGCAAATCATAGACTGCAGTAACAGTTCAGAATGTTAAGTGCAGCGGTGCAGCACTATCGCCTGCTTTTATCGTGAACCCCAACGCCACTTGTCTACCATCGCCTTCTAGATCATTCCAACATTCCTAAATATTCGGTAGAAGTAGACAAATGCAACAATAACTCTTATAATACTAGGATTTGAATTGTTAATTTTATTATCTTTATGTTGCAGGTTATCTTGGCAGTGTCATATCGTGCAGATGATATGGAAAAAGAGCTGACAGAGGAGGTTTCTAAGCTTGGAGTCTCTCTTACATTCTCTCATGAAAATGAACCGCTAGGCACAGCAGGACCCCTTGCGTTGGCACGTGAAATCCTCAGTGCTAGCCCAGAACCATTCTTTGTATTGAACTCCGATGTGATTTGTGACTTCCCATTCAAAGAACTTGCCAAATTCCACAGAAACCATGGAAAGGTATGAATTAATTTAACATTTTGTATTAAATCTAAAAATTAAAAATAGTGATTTGTGAGTGAGCTTGCTACTCAAAAGTATTCCTTGTAATATTTATTAAATGCATAAATATTTAAAAAAAAGAAACACTTCAGAATGTTTAGATATTTGCACTCAATTTTTTCTCATCCTATTCAGGGAATTCAACATTTTAGTACCAAGAAATACTATATTATTATTCCCTGTAATGATTTTTCTCAGTTCTAATATTATAAATGGCAAAGTAACTCTTCTATGTCTGTCACTTTCTTACCCCTTAATGGTTAAATGGATTTGGATGAAATTTACATGGACATGACCTGGGTTAGAATTTGGAATAATTTCTGAATACCATACAAGCAAAGACACGGGAAAAAGCTAGTATTCAAATGTAGTGTAGTATAGATAAATCTAATGTTAAATTAGCTACAAGACCCGGGTTTCAATAAGTAATCATTTAATCAATATCACATAGATAAACATCAATATTGATAAAATAGAAAGCATCACTTTATATGATAGCTATTTTCCTTACTAGATAATGTGAAGCTTATCTATCTTGTTTACTTAGTACCATTCGATGTAGGTACGATGTACTATGTATGAACTGGAATAACCGTGTGTCAGTTTATGGGGTTGCCTTTGAAATGTAATTGTATTGAATGAATAAGTAGAATTGTAAGAAAATGTATTTATTTAGAACAAACTAAAAGATAAAAGACACATGTGTGTGACCAGATGTATGAATGTGGACAATCTTTATATTGTACAATCAACATGCACATCATTGGTAACAAAACCAGTATAAAGTAACCTCTGCATCATACTTTGGCTGGGGCAAACTTTATACTACCATCAGCTAGCTCAAGGGAAAAAGTTACTAAAGTCTACGCGCGTAATACTGCGCTACAACACACTCTTCACACCGGGAGCCTTCACCAGTAATGTAACAATCGAATATTCGATTTGGTACAGAAACAAGTGAATCTGAATTGTTACATTACTTGCGAATGATCCCAATATGTGAGCGCCTTTATATCGATTATGTGCGTAAGCCCTCGTATGCACAGACTTTTTTTTATGCGACAAGTAATAAAATCGCCTGCGTAAACTAGGATTTACATAAATCCTTTTGCGCGCGTAAAATTATGACTTTAACGCTTATTAATGATCTGATTATTCTGATATTCCCCATGGACTTACATAAATCCTTTTGTGCGCGTAAAATTATGACTTTAACGCTTATTATTCTTATATTTCCCGTTTTAGGAAGGGACTATTGTAGTGACAAAAGTAGAAGAACCTTCAAAGTATGGAGTGGTTTTATATAAAGAGGATGGCCAGATCGATAGTTTTGTTGAAAAACCACAGGAGTTTATATCAAATAAAATTAATGCTGGTAAGAATATTTGCTCTAATCATCATCATCTATTTGGGAATTTTTGTTGAGAATTGAAGTGTAGTAGAGATTAAACTTCTTTTTTTCTTTTGTCTCAGGCATGTATATTTTAAATCCTTCGGTATTAAGTCGAATAGAATTGCGACCCATGTCTATAGAAAAGGAAGTTTTCCCATTCATGGCCACCGATGGCCAGCTGTTTGCCATGGAACTACAAGGATTCTGGATGGATGTAGGACAACCCAAAGACTTCTTAACAGGTAATTAAAAAATATGACCAGTAACATTTTAATACTATATTTTTTAGCAATTTATTCATTGTTGCCTTGAGTGGAAAAAAAATACTAATCGTATACGAAAAACGACTATCAATAAAAAAATATTTGACGCATGCATTATGAAAAAACCTTGGCTCGCTAGTTTTACGACTGTTAGTAGTTTCATGTAATTGAATGTATTGATTGCTTCAATGGTTTATTGTTCGCATTCGTTACTTTTGAGCTCGAGGTCTCGGGATCTATTATCAGTCAGGCAAACTGTTATTCTGTTTTTCCACCAGGAATTTCTCAGTAGCAGCCCAGAGCCAGAATTTATGTCGGATTGATGGCAATAAGCCCGCGCCTTTTACATGGGACTCAAAATATAATTATAATATATGTATACTTGAAACGTATAATATTATGTTAAAGTCTCACTCACTCTTCTACTGTTGGTACACGACCAGCTAACTCGTCGGGATTCCAGGCGTCAAGTTATCCTATGTTATTAAATGAGCACGTTCTCGAAAACGGCTCTAAAAATTTCGATGAAAGTTGGAAAGAGAGAAGAGATGAAAGGCGGAAAATCGATCTAGCTAGGTCTAATTTCTAGGAAAAGTCATTTTCTCTATTTTCACCCGAGCGGAGCTTGGTCACCCAGGTGCTGTTACCTTATGTGAATGTATCATTTGCAGGAATGTGTCTATACCTAACGAGTCTACGACAGAAGAACTCGCAGCAGTTGTACGACGGCGCTTGCGTGGTCGGCAACGTGCTGATTGACCCCACAGCTACCATCGGCAAGGGGTGCAGAATAGGCCCCAACGTCACTATTGGACCAGACGTCGTTATTGAAGATGGTAAGCACACGCTCAGACAAGATTACTCTTTTCATTAGTAAACCAATACGGAGACTTACGGTTGAACCACATCTATACGCAATCGCATTATTCCATACTCTCCTATCCTCGCTCAACACTATAATTTGCGAGAGCGGGAGTGCGATAGCACGCGGCAGGGTCGGCTCTAGCAAATGACGGTTCCGAGGTACAGAAAACAGAAGGAGCATAGAATAATGCGATTCCTTGCCAGATGATTAGCCCATTTTTCTTCGCATTGCGCGCAAAATTGCACTTATTTAACACATTAGGGATGCATTTTGTTATATCCTCAACGCTCTGCTCAACGTCGAGAGCTGATAATTAAGTGCACGTAAGAAAATCATCGCAGAAAAAGTCACCAGTGCGAATGAGGAGAACTCGCAAGTCGGTGGCAAAAAAGTCAATGAAACAAACAATAGTCACCGACTTGCGAAAGTAAAGTTATTTTAAATTTTTTAGTGTTTCTTTTGGAGGTTGGTTATTTTTTTTGCAAAAAAGTTTTTCTAGTTATATTTAAAGAGCACTAGCTTTTTGTGTACTATTTCTGAATCAGCTAGTATCAGTCTTACTATTTGATATGATCATTTTGGGACCATTATTTTGTTTATTGGGATCTCTGCATAGGATGTTTATCACAATAGGCTTAAAGTTATTCCAAAAAATGTAACAAGAAAATCGTTCTTCATGAAAATACCATAAATAACATAATATGTAGGTACTGTAGTAACTTGTAATTTTTTTATCAAGAAGATATCAAGTTAAGTTAATTATCTTCTTGCTATTGAAGAGGACTTCCCTTGACAGTATGATTTCATTTTATTACTTTGGCTTATAGCTATACATCATCAGTATAAATATACAGTATCTGATTAAGATTAGTCATATTCATGCTTAAAGATAGGCATTTAAACAAGCATGATGTAGTGTAATTAATTAACAATAAAACATCGGCTTGTACAGGTGTTTGGGTACATTCTCATAAAAGATGTATGACTTTGTTTTTCGCCCTGTAAACTCATTTTTCACTTTTAATTTACAGAGAAATTAAATAGAGAAATTAAATTAGCAGACGTGGTGGATATTGAAATTATATTAACTGGCAAGGGGCTCGCTCCCTGTTACATGAACACAAATAAAACAACACAACTGGCGAAATGGGGGTGTACTATTAGATACACCTCTTTTTTTTTTTTTTTGAGTGGGGAATTATTAAATGACCTCGTGGAGCGGGAGGGCGTGTCGGACTCTTACTGACTAAAACCCACCCGTGTTCCTTTACTTGCCTGTGCCCCAAGGTGCCAAGGGCCACGGTAACTCTTTCGAACGAATCCGCAATTAGATACACCTCTGCCTCACCCTTCGGGGATTACAAGCTTGATGTTATGTTATGTTATTGAATAGTTCAAAACTGATTTTTTTTATCTCATATTTCAAGTAACGAAACTACTGGTCTTAACTTCCAATAATCTATTTTAACGTCCTTAGGTTATCTGGTCCGCACAGTTTAGCTAGCAAATACTTATATACGTAGGCTCGGTCAGGTTCGTAGGTTCCAACAATATACGCTACGAATGTTTATATTGCTTGCATAATAGATTTTTTTTTACTTGATCTAGGGATAGACATAATAATGCACGATAATGAAAGAATGACGATGAATGTATAGGCAGTGACTCTTATCGTGTAGTTAAATGTTAACCACGTGAACGCTTGCCATTGGATAATCAAGTGGGTGGGGTAAACTTTGGCCTTCAGCTGTGTCGTGATAAAGGAAATACATTTAATTAAAGAGGAAATGCGAAAGAATGTCGTAAACAGCTAGAGAGCGATTGTAAAGAGCATATCGTAAAATTCTACGAAGACTACCAGGTTTTGATGTGTCGCAAATGCCACGGGGCCTCAAAAAGCTGCCTGGTTGTTATTGATTGCGGAAGGTGAAGAACAGGGTGTTTTAGTGCGGCTTGGGAGTGATCCATGTCTAGAAGTTTACTACGACAGGCCATTACGTTCAAATGCTACGGGGCGGGGGTCATTAGTTTAAAATTGTTTTGAATGATTTCGGAAAAAATAATAAGTTTAGTGCTATCTATTGAAATATGTGTTTACTACACTAGATTTAGGACTGCCCGGGTCTAGTGGTCTCAAGCACGCAGCCACGGAGTCTGGATTTGTGCCAGGTTGATGGGCTCGCCCCCTATTGCTTGAGACTTAAACACAACTGGCGAAATGTGGCTGTACTATTAGGTACACCTATGCTTTGGTGATGGGGCCCGTCTGGAATGGCGGGCTGATACCAGTCGGGGGTGCGCGCGAATGTACTTGTATCTCCCGGCATATATGGTAGTAGTAGGAACAGTGGGTTTTTAGTCGGTTAGAGTCCGACATAACCCTCCGTTCGCCCCAGACGGAGGGTATCAATGAGGATTTTACCACTCAAAAAATACCTGTGCCCTTCGAGGATTACAGGCGTGTTATGATCACTTTTAGTCATGAGCACTGAAGTCTGAACAGTTGTTAATCTCTAGTTGTGTTAGATAGGAAGCAGTTTTCCTACCGGAAAAACACCCGTTCAATGAAGGTCATCCACTTGGGTGAACAATCATTTACGATGTAGGTAATTTTATTTCAAATTACTTAATTGATTGTTTGATCAAACAAACATGCATACAGGTTTGGTTATGTTGAGAAGATGAATGTAAGGCGAACTAAAAACTTTTCGACGCGACTAACAAAAGGTACTTTCAAGTTAGATGTTGCCACTCACATCTAACTGGGGTGATGTTCTTGAGAAGGGTCAAGGTGCGTGCGTGGATGATGTTGATGTATGAACGTAAACGAAGCAAATGGAGTATGAATCGCAGCAACTAGCGTTCTGTATTTTCTGCCTGTCTCATAAGAAAAAGACGCCTTTTCCTCATGGGGGTAGGCTATTATATTTTATTTGTTTTCGTCTGTAGATCCAGTAAGTTCAAAATTCTATCATGAATAAAATAAGCAGCGGTAAAAGTCACTATCCAGTATCCATCCTACTAAACTGTCTTGTACACTAGTTATCCTAATAAATTCTCGTGTATGTCTTTTCCAGGCGCGTGTATCAAACGCACCACCATACTCCGCGGCGCCTGCGTCCGCCAACACGCCTGGCTAGACGGCTGCATCGTCGGCTGGCGCTCCGTCGTCGGTCGCTGGGTACGCATGGAGAACTGCACCGTCCTCGGTGAAGATGTCATAGTCAAAGATGAGCTGTACGTGAATGGAGGCCAAGTGCTACCCCACAAATCCATCGCCCTATCAGTACCAGAACCACAGATTATTATGTAAAAGACTGAGTCGGGGTATACAGTGCAGCGATGATCAATTGGCGCTTGAGAGATTAACAGGAGGGTAAAAATAAGATGGCGGCTTTAGTTCAGACTATTGCCACACGCCAAAAGATCTATGACGCACTAGACACGTAGACAGTGCTACAAGAATCTTTTGGTGCCATAAATATAATTTGTATTAAAAAGCAAGATGGCGGTGATTGTTCCAGTTTTACGCGCCAAAAGATCCTCGTTCATCTATACGTAGTTGGGGCTAGTTTTTTAAATGATAATTCTATTTGTAAGTGTTTGTTCGGCAGCCAGTTAGTGAAGAGTTGATTCCGTTGACTTGACTCAGCATTTTGTTGGTTTCGACATTAGTTCCTGCTTTGTCACCTACCCGGACACGGCGGCCGTGTTTTCGATCACGTAAGTCAATGCGGTCATGTCGACAGACATGCTGTAGTTTCCTTTCTACATATCCTTTTATTAATCTTTTACTTTATCTATTATATTAAATAGGTACCTAACACATAGGTACAAATATATTGGTGACTTAAGCTTCGTATGTAAATTGTTATCTTCAATTTTATAAATGGATAACAACTTCCGTAATGATAAAACTAAATGGTTATTTTGTATAACATATTATTTTCTTATATCTTATTATCTTAATCTAATTCATATTTTATTTTGTTAGTACATACATAGATGTAATATTATTATATAAATAGATATTTTATTTCATTTTATGCTGTTATGAATTCTGTAATTGATCAAATTTTGTTATTATTTTCAAGAAATTTATTTAATTTCATATGTTTTTATAAACTGCTAGATAAAAAAAAAATGTTTACTTTTTCTACACAGGAACATTCCATCTCAGGACGTACAAACGTATACAATATATAAAAGGTTTTCATAACATAATATTGTATAATACACTAGCTGACAAGACAAAGATACTTTGCTAGATAAATTTTATTTGACTATTAGAATCCACTTGCGCCGCGAAGCGTCACGAATTTGCTTTTGTAAATATTCGCTGCGCGAGCTTTTGTTACCTAAGGGCGCTCTCTCACCGGGAGCTTTCGCCTGTAATGTAACAATCCAAGATTCCATTTTGTACAGAAACAAGTGAATCTGAACTGTTACGTTACAGGCGAATGCTCCCATTGAGGGAGCGCCGTAAAGCACATTCATCCGCGAAAAAAAATTCGTTCGAGAATAGATTCTACCGAATTTGTTTTTTACTGTTCGTCTGGCGAATACATGCATGTGTAAAGAATGATTGAAAATAAATTCGCGAAGCTAATGCTCGCGGTGAGTACCGTTCGTTGCTAAAACTTAATTAACCTACAGCGTACAACATGGTAATGTACTGCCATTTTTACACCAAACCCTTTAGAATAAGATTTGTTGTCCGAATATACTATTTTGTGAATTTAGATAATACAACTTTATAAACTAGATTATAAAAATAAGGCAACACACATAATAATAAATAAATAAAGGATATAATAAATAAAATAATTAAATACTTTGAAGTTGTTTGATTTCTATTCAAGTAGTTTTACCCCATACATAAACGATGCCTCGAAGGGTAGGCAGTCTACATTACACCCTCAACTCGCAAGTTTTGTTTTAGCCGCTGCCATCTAATAGGGGGACGAGCCTTCAACCGGTTCCAATTCAAGACTCCAGGCGGCCACTGAGTGAGAGGCCCCACGGCGTCCTCACCTTCCGCCTGACGCAGGTCCTCACCGGACACGGTTGTTTCAGGAGGTTCCTGCACCGAATCAGGTGGGAGGAGACGCCCGGGTGTTTCCACTGCGAGGATCGACCGGAGGACACGGTGGAGCATACGGTGGAGGTCTGCCCCGCTTGGGCGGAGCAACGCCGTGTCCTCATAGCGGCGATCGGCGGCGGCGACCTCTCGCGTCCGGCCCTGGTTCGAGCCATGGTCCGGAGCGAGACGGAATGGGAAGCCGTCACCTCCTTTTGCGAAGCAGTCATGCTAGCAAAGGAGGAGGCGGAACGTGAGAGAGAGAGTTCCTCCTCACGTCCCAGCCGCCGCGGGAGACGCACCGGGCGTCGGGGGCCACGTGGTGGCCCCCGGCCACCGTAGACGCGGGCCTGTGGACGGTGAGCTAAGGGCTAGCTCGCCGTCCCTCCGTCTTAGGACGACAGGCCGTGTCGACGGCGCGTTCGTGTTCCACGCGTGCCTCAAAGAGATGTCAGCATAGGGAAGGGGCCCGCAAGGGCCGATGCCTGCCGGGTGCTGCGGGTTGTTCGAAAGAGATACCGCGGACCCGGAACACAAAGGGCGATGAAGGAACATGGGTGGGTTTTAGTCAGTAAAAGTCTGACACTCCCTCCCGCTCAGCCCAGAGCGGGAGAAGTCATTTGATGATTTCCCATCCGGAAAAAAAAAAAAAAGGCGGCCACTGAGAATGTAAAACCCAATAACTCCCCGACCCGGCAACCGAAACGAGGACCTCATATTCAGCAGTGTAGTGTGTTAATAATTCTATGTTTGCTTACCATCATGTTGTGAGGGTGGGATCCTTCTTCAATTAAATTCCAACAAACATTCACATATTTTATTTAAGTATAACTAAACCATCTAAAACCCCATATGTAAACAACTCAACCATATATAACAAACTAAATAAATACCTCCAAATTACAACATGTTACCCTATCCAATTTTCTATTCACACTCTCCCAATTCTTTCTTGTTATTTTACTCTGTCATTTTTATACATTTAAAAAACCTTCCTAACAACAATAAGGTTTTTAAAAGACCATAGACTTTAAAACCTGCCAGTAATACATAGACATAAAATTCTATAAAACTAATATTACAACATCCCCTCTGAATTTTATGTTTATTACAATTAGAATAACATCTCATAGATAACTCCCATCAACTCATTTAAAACCCAACTTAACTAACCCGCCCAACTTAACTAAATATAACAAACAAACTTTTGAATTAATTAATCTAAACATCTTACTTAACTAACTTACACATTAACATTTCAAATTAATTCTCAAACAACCTTAAATCCTAATAAACCTACATAACTCATCACATTACAGAATGTCCTTTACGTATCACTCACTATACACTGTCTCAATCTCAAAAACTTTGTTCTGTCCAGTGGTTTAGTTAGTATATCTGCCAAATTATATTTAGTCGGACAATAATGAATTTCCAACAAATTCTTATCTATTTTTTTCTTAATGAAATGATATTTAACATCAATATGTTTGCTTCTTCTATTCAAAATTCCATTTTTAATCAATACTATAGCTGATTGATTATCAACAAACAACTGTGTTTTTGGTAATTTATTTGTCAACTCGTAGATCAAACTCTGAATGTATAATAGGTCTTTTATACATTCGGCTGCAGAAATATATTCAGCCTCAGTACTGGAAAGAGCAGTGACTGACTGTTTACGTGAACACCAATGAATTGGACCACCACCATAAAATATTACAAAGCCAGTCGTACTATTCCTAGTATCAGGATCACCTGCAAAGTCTGCATCACAATACGCTTTTAAAGTTAAATCGTTACCACGAACATACTGTATACCATTGCTGACTGTATTTTTAATATATCTAAAAAGCTTCTTAATATTTGCAAAATCATTCAAATTAGGATGTTCTTGATGTCTACTACAATAACCAACATGAAAAGCCAGATCCAGTCTTGTTTTATTAACCAAATACAACAATGAACCAATCAATTGTCTATATTGATGCACATCATCAACTCCCATTTTCCCCTCTTGATGTGTATCAACTAAAATATCTGGATGACTACTATCTTTTATGTTTTCATATTTAAACTTTTCCAAAATTTGATTTATATAACTTTCCTGATAAATCTTAATAAAGTTTCGTTCTACTTTAACATCAAACCCTATAAACTTTTCAATCTTATCAAATTTCCGCATTTCAAATTCTGTTTCTAACTTAGTAATAATTTTATTTAAATCAGACTCATTTTCACCAATTAAAATACCATCATCTACGTAAATAGCCAAATATATTTCTTTATCTTTATTTACAAACACACATGGATCTGATTTTAATTGTAAAAATCCCAATTTTTTTAAAAACTCCGTTAATCTCTTGTTCCACATAAGTGGTGCTTGTTTCAATCCATACAAACTCTTCTTTAATTTACATACTTTATTCTCTTTGTCTTTTATATCATATCCTAAAGGTACTTCCATAAAAATTTCTTCATCTAATTCTCCATATAAAAATGCTGTCTTTACATCAAATTGCTTAATTTTAAAACCTTTTTGAGCTGTAATCGCCAACAACAATCTAACACTAGTAGTATTTACCACTGGACTATATGTCTCCTTATAATCAATATTGTATTTTTGTAGAAAACCTCTTGCCACTAATCTAGCCTTATATCTTCCACCAGGCTTTATAGTAAATATCCATTTACTCGAAATTATTTTCCTATCTTTTGCTTCAGACTTGTTAACAATTTCCCAAGTTTTGTTTCTCTCTAAGGAATCTTTTTCCTCATTCATTGCTCTTTCCCATAAATCTTTATCAAAACTATTAAAAACATCTGTATAAGTTAAAAACGAAGTCTCCAAATCATAATCTTTCAGCCTAAATGGCAATTTCCTTTCTCTATTCGGTAAAATCCGCAATCCATCATTAATAACTGGTTCAATCGCATCCTCAAACTGATCACTAATTTCAACTACTGTATCATCTCTAACTTCCCCTCTCAAACTATTATTTTCCTCAACACCAACTCCAATGTCTTCAACGCTATCTTCAAAAATCTCATTATCTTCAACACCAACTCCTCTAACTTCAACATCTTCACCACTAACTCCAACTTCAACATCTTCAATACTGCCTTCAAAAATCTCAGCATCTTCATCACTAACTTCAGCTCTATTTCCTAAAACTTCTTCATCACCAACATCTACATCACTACTTTCACTATGAAAATCATCACCACATTCACCACGAAAACCATCACCACCTTCACCACAAAAACCATCACCACCTTCACCACAAAAACCATCACCACCTTCACCACGAAAACCATCACCACCAATATCAACACTACCATGTTTAAATAAATTTTCTAAATCACACTGTTTCACTCTACAATTACACATTTTTAAATAATCTGCAACATCACTCTTATTATTATTAAACACCACATCTCTCGAATAAACAATTCTAAAACTTGAAGGATCCCATATCTTATAACCATTGTTAGTATACCCTACTAAAAGCCCTTTGCTACTCCTGGAGTCAAGTTTATGTAACTGAAAATTATTTTTATAATATACTAAAGATCCAAAAATGTTCAGATGTTTTAAATTAGGTATTCTATTAAACCACATTTCAGCTGGTGTTTTAACATTTATTGTATTTGCACTCCTGTTCAATAAATAAGCAGAAGTTAAAACTGCTTCACCCCATAAGTCATGTGGTAGCTGCATATCAAAAAGCAATGCTCTAGTTCGTTCCATTAATGACCTGTTTAATCGTTCAGCTTTACCATTCAGCTGTGGAGTATAGGGAATAGTGTAATCAATATTAATACCTTTGTTATTACAGTACATTTTAAACTGTTTGCTAGTATATTCACCTCCATTATCACATCTGAATGTTTTAACTTTTGTTTCAAAATGATTTTCCGCCAAATTAATATAGTTAATTATTTTAGAAAATGCCTCGTTTTTATTTTTGATCATAAAAACTTTAACAAAATGAGTATAATCATCCAAAAACGTTATAAAATATTTGTAACCATCCCATGTTTCTGTTTCAATAGGACCGCAGATATCACTATGAATAATTTCTAATGGCTTACTAGCTCTGTGTCTATTTGTTTTAAAAGGTTTTCTACATAATTTCGATTGTGTGCAAACTTCACAGATGTCAATCTCCTCTACCAGGCCTCTATCTATACCTCGAACAAGATCCTTGGTCTTGTTAATAGATACATGACCTAATGCACGATGCCAGAAATTAGCATTTATGTGAAAGATGTTTTCTGAGGTTGAAAGTAAGACTGGTTTTGTATTAACATTCAAATAATACAGACCATCTTGCTTCAGTTCACCAACCTCTATGCATTCAGAGCCTTCACTTTCGATTCGACAACTCTTTCTGAAAAATTTTAACAAATAATTATCATCAGCTAATCTAGATACAGATATTAAGTTCTTTTTGAGTTGGGGAACACATAATACATCTTTAAAAACAATATTTTTAGTGTAAATATTGCCCATGGTTTTGACATGGTGAATATTACCGTCTGCAGTCATGATTTTATAATCTACCTTCTTCTTACATTTAAGGTAACTTTCTGATGTTACAATATGACTGCTGGTACCTGAATCTATTATGAATGCAACCTCTGTTTCTGTTGTATTAGTTGTGTAGAAGTTACTTACATTTTGTTTTAGGCAGAACTTTGTATAATGCGAGTTATCCTTACAGTTCATACAGTTAAACTTTATATTGCAGTCTGCATGTCTGTGTCCACTCTTCATGCATTTATAGCATTGTGCTATGTTGTTGTATGCATTACCGTCACCATTTAATGTTCTGCACAATCTTGCAATGTGTCCTTTCTTCCCACATTTGAAGCAACTCCTTACATGAAAACTGTTCTCTGTTTGTTTGACAGAGTCATTCTCAACAGATGTTGTTGGTTTTGATACTTCATGTCTGTCTTGCCTCATCTTTATTTCTAGATTAAGTCTTGATATCAAATTAATTAAATTTTTATCTGCTAATGATGTTGATTCCCATGCTGTTCTAAAATGAATGAACTTTTCCGGTAAATTTGAAAGTATTTTGGTTATGATCTGCTTGTCATCAAAATCGTATCCTAAATCTCTTATCCTCGTCGCTTTATTCTCAATTTCTGCTATGTCTGTCATTAAATCACTATTTTCAAATTTAAATTTATAATATTCTTCCAATAGCCTAGAAATTTGTGTATCCTTGTGTCCAAGAAATATCGTGTCAAATTTTTCTAAAATTTCCTTTGTACTTTTGCAGTTTATAGCGTAAACCATGTATTTATCGCTAATAGAGCATATTATTATTAATCTTGCTTTTGCATCTTTTTTTATGAAATCTTTTTTTAAATTTGCCTTTTCTTCCAAAACATCATCAAGGTCCCTTGCCATCAATAATAACAACAATTTCTGTTTCCATAAAAAATATTCTGACTCGCTAGTCAGTTTTGTCAATTTTTGGTCGTCAGCCATTTTCCAAAAAATTTTACTTCCAATAATTTTAACTTTTACTCCAAAATATTTTCCAGGGTCTTCCTTCCTCGACCGTCTCACAACATGAGGTGCAGTTCAAATTTGCCCGGGGGCAGCCCATAACCTGTTAATAATTCTATGTTTGCTTACCATCATGTTGTGAGGGTGGGATCCTTCTTCAATTAAATTCCAACAAACATTCACATATTTTATTTAAGTATAACTAAACCATCTAAAACCCCATATGTAAACAACTCAACCATATATAACAAACTAAATAAATACCTCCAAATTACAACATGTTACCCTATCCAATTTTCTATTCACACTCTCCCAATTCTTTCTTGTTATTTTACTCTGTCATTTTTATACATTTAAAAAACCTTCCTAACAACAATAAGGTTTTTAAAAGACCATAGACTTTAAAACCTGCCAGTAATACATAGACATAAAATTCTATAAAACTAATATTACAACATAGTGCTTGCGACTTGTGATCACTAGGCCAATGAGTCACTATGACATGTTCAACTAAAATGATCTAAAAACCATCACAGTTTATAGTTATTATATTAAAACGAGCGCGTTTTACTGGCAGCAAATCGCAGACATAACGAGTAGCAGTAAATGCATTGCGGAACCCGTAACCCTAATCTTTAAACTAATTTAATTTAAACCCCCTTCTTCTTAGCGTATCGATGGCAAATAAGTTCGAATATTATGTTTAGCCAAAACTCAAAAAACCTAAACCCGACCTATAAACCTCCTCGAAAACCTAAAACTCGAATAATTAATTACATTGCCACTGTGAAAATTGTTTGACTTCTTGACAGTTGTTTGACTTCTTGACAGGTCTTTTGACAGTTCATTGTCAGTTTACTAACATTTTGCGCCAAAACGTTAAATTCTTTGGTGCCCGATTATTTCAATGAATTCTTGAGTGAAATAATTCGAAAATGTCGAAGCGTACCAGCGTAGGTTCCTCAAACACCTTGTTTAATTATTTTTCCAAAACACCTCCTGCCAATAAGAAGGTAAAATCAGGATTAGAGGTCGATAAAAGCCCGAAAGTGAATTCGCCCGTTCAAAACGGCGACAAGGAATCTAAAGTTGAAAGTAAGTATTCATTTGTGCAAATGAATGGGACATGCAATTGTTTTACAGCATTGCACCATTGTCACCTAAATGAACATGTTTTCATTCAAATCTCACATAAGTTCTTCAGTTTATGTTTACAATGTACATCTTAAGAGAACGATAGAAGTGTATACTATGGGAGAAGTAATTTACTTACCTTCTAACTTCCCGAATTGCCTTCAAATCCTTAGTACAATTGGTACTTGAGAACTTAAAACCAGTGATAAATTGATGTTAAAGAATATATACCTGCCTTTCCATACAGGTTATCAATGTTTTGAAATCATTTGCAACTGTATCATAAACAAATGGGCATATTTTAAATTCTTGAGACACTAAAAACCAAATTAAATGGTTTTTCATCCATTAATTCTACATCTAAATTTTAAAAAAAACCATAATAATTAGGTACTTGGTCTCAGGTTTTCATTACTTTCTTTCTTAATTTTCAGAGAAAAAGCGAGAGAGACAAGCAACCCCATCACCTGAGGTGAAGCAGAACAGTGACAGTGAGGATGAGGTGCCCATTGCTTCCAAGCGCAGGAAGAGGATCCGACTCAACCCTGTGGACTCAGATGATTCTGATGCCGAGAACAAAGGTGGGTTACAAAATTGTACAAACAGTCATTAGCACCAGGTATCCAAAGTTTGGGCAGTGGGTCAGCGTTTTTAGAACAGATTTATGAATGAAAACTTGTTAATCCTTTAGCATTAAAAATGTAAAATAAAACTGTTATATGTCTATCTGTCTTGCCTTTAATGTCTGAACCACTGGACCAATAAATATTTCTTTGTAACAAATTAAAGATTAACGATTGATTGATGAACAAAATGACAATGCAGTAGCAATGAGGGCTATTGTTTTTGAGCTCACCAGATGGCGCCACTGTCGAGTAAGGTCCTGTCATTATTCTATTTTATATTTTAAAGTACCAATAACTTCATAAAAAGTTTATTTAATTACGTTTAACAAAAGTGTAAACTTAAGGTACATATTTACAATATTGTCCCTAAAATTAGCAAGCATGAAACATTTAAAAATCATTCTTCCTTCAAGTACTAACAAATTAGAACTCCCAACTTGCTGCCTACAATCTTCAAGTCATAATTAATCAGGAGTGGCTCAATCTTGACCACACTCGTGAATATTAATAAAACTATGTGATAAAAAAGCGCGCAACGCGGGAACACTATGACATCTGACATTTCTGAAGACCTTACTCTACACGAACGCCTCTAGCGGCGAATTGATGCGCGATAGCCCCCATTGGCTAAGCTAGGTACAGAAAAGTAAACTTCTTAGTACTAGCTTATAAAATAAGTTTTTGTTGTTCAAGAATTTTCTTAAACATACATAAAATTTGTAAACAAAAATATTACTGACCTGTCTAACTAGCAGAACAAAAGTGAATGCTATTGTAAATTATTCTGACTCACTGTTTTACTTAAATAGTTGTTCATCAATGCTGTAGTTTTAATTAACAGAAGTATTTTTTTAGCAGATAACAAAATGGATACATCTGAAATTGAGAAGCCATCTGTGGAGAAGAAATTGCAGGATAGTTTCAAGTTTGAGTCTCCTAAGGCCAAGAAACCAAGCAAACCTGCATCAGCAAATAAACCCTCATCTAGTAACGGGTATGTATTTAACAGGTTTATACAGGCTGGGACATCAATGCACAAGCAAATACCACATATTCAGTACATCATTTCGAACCCCCCGAACATAGAAATTTTTCATCAACATTTTTTTTTAAATCTGCAGTGTCCTACAAAACTACATATGATTTTTCATCAGCCCATTCGTTTAGATCCTGGTTAGTATGTGACCTTTTGACTTGAAGGCCTCCTTCACTTTCTTCTTCCATCACCTGTTTAAACTCCTTTCAGACCTACACCATCCCCACCAAAACCAGTAGAAGAGAAGCCCATAGCAGCTGATGAAGGGAACTGGGTGCACTGCAAACTGGACTGGTTGAAACCTGATAAGATCAGAGATGCCAAGAAAAGGAGGCCTGACCATCCAGAATATGACCCGTCTACTTTATTTGTGCCACCCGATTTTCATAAGAATCAGACACCTGTAAGTACTTATTATTCAACTTGTGAATCACTGGTGGCACATATTATGATAAAACGTTCAAAAGTCAATTTCCCCTTCTTTTTACTAACAAATAAGAGTTTAAAACAGTTTCGCTCTAGCCATTCTTTCAACAGTAAATTCTTAGTGCTCCGAGTTTGGTTTTTTACTTAGTTTGTGGCAATGGACTTTTGTTTATTACATCTGACAAAACTGATGACTCTGATATGTTATTCATGCATGTTTGATCTGTAGAAGCATTTACACTTAATTTTAATTACTTTTACACGTCAGAAAAGTTTTCAGTTTACACTAAACACAATTCAAATTCTGTTCAATTTAGTATATTACAACCAGCCAGAAAAAAAGTATTTAAATATTTTTTGTTCTTCCAGGCTCACCGTCAGTGGTGGGAAATGAAATCATCTCACTTTGACTGTGTGCTGTTCTTCAAAGTGGGCAAGTTCTATGAGCTGTACCACATGGATGCTGCTGTGGGGGTGAATGAACTTGGGTTCTCCTACATGAAGGTAAGAAACTAATTTTAATACCCAAGGAATTCTAACAAAAAAAATTGAGGACCTAACCCTTTTTTTGTTGGTGAAAAAACAGTTATAGAGGTCACTTCTTCATAGAGAAGCGAGTGGGCGTATCATACGATTTGGAGGTGATGACTGGCAACTGGATTATCAGCACATGATACATCCTCATCATCTGCCTAACCGTTTAACAACTATGATTTGGTCAGCTTCCAGTCTAACCGGATCCAGTTGGATATCAGTATTTTACATCAAGCGATTGTATCACTATATTACTGTAGTTTCGCTTCTTCGAGACATTTTGTTCCTACTCGAAACAGTGCTTTATTAAAAATGATGCAATATTTATTGATTATTAATCGTACAAAGATCACGCACCTTGTGACTGCAATCATTACTTCTTCAGGGTGAATTTGCACATTCTGGATTCCCCGAGAGCGCTTACGGCAGAATGGCGTCCACTCTTGTTTCGAAGGGTTACAAGGTCGCAAGAGTAGAACAGACTGAAACACCCGATATGATGACGGAGAGGTGTAAAAAGAGTAAGTTTTAATAACTATAAGAAAGATAGAGATTATGTTTTATTGTAGCCCAAATATAACTTGGCTTGGCAAACACTGTGGTGATATCCATAATATGACCCACTTACTGCAATGTTTCCCTTCATCTACTGCACTTTTGAAGACATAATGGACGCCAATTCACTAGCGCTTCTATTAATGTGGCCACTTCTCATGGCAAAATCTTGCTAATTTATGGCGGCAATAGTCGGATAAAAAAGCCGCGAAGTGGCTGTGTGAAACAGGGAAACATTCAAATACCTTAGAAACTGCAGCGGATAGACTAGGTGAAAGAAATATTAGGGGACTGATGACCGATGAGCAGAGACTAAAACTGTCTAGTCTACATTACAGATGGTCTGACCAGTAAGTTCGACAAAGTGGTGCGTCGCGAGATCTGTCAAGTATCGATGAGAGGTGCGCAAGTGTGTGGGCTACAGGACATTGGCCCCGCTGATGCTTCTGCCGCTTACATGATGGCCATTGCTGAAGAGGTGAGATTGTCTCAATAGGTCTTATTGAGTCATTAGATTCGCGGAAGGACTTCCAGGTTTCAAATTAGATCTCAATACTTAGTCTATCTATTTTAACATCACAAGATTTAATGATAATAGCCTTACGATTACGTTATGCGCTGACTACTAAGCGAACAATCGTGTTTTCTAAAACTATCTGTCAGATTATGTGAGCGATATTGAAGTGAGCTATTCCTTAGCTTAGATGGGAAGATTAACAGGCATACTGTAATGTGAAGACACATAAAAAGAACCTGAGGTTTAATATTTGAAGATAAACTCAAACTCAAAGCTCAATTGAAATAAATATTTCAATTAGATCATTACAGGCACTTTTGAATGTCAAAACACAAAAAAAAATTAACTAAGCTACAGTCCCAGTCACAGGGCATAATAACTTGTGAAAGTACTGTAGTTGCCCATTCGAAAACGAAAGCGTAGATCCTATGGAGAAGAATGGGCAAGAAACTCCATAATAGGTAGTAACTGTAACTTCTCATTTAGCAAGTTCGGACCACTGACTGGCTTATTGTTGCAACTTTCCCCTATTTTTGTATAATTTGTTCACCCATCAACATTACCTGGATCTTCCGTCATTTCCCCAGGAGAGCAATGGAAGCAGCACATACGGCATTTGCTTCGTGGACACCTCCATAGGTCTGTTCCACATCGGACAGTTTCAAGACGACAAGCATTCCTCCAGGCTTCTCACTACTGTGGCGCATTATCCACCAGCTTTGGTAAGTATTGTTTCATTTGTTTATCTAGTTGCCCGTGTGCTGGTCAGAAATTATCCCAGACAAACATACTACCCATATAAATATATGCCCAAAACAAATAAAATATGAACTCACTACATTATACTGCCTTACTAAGCACAAAAGCGGTATCTCAAAAAAAAATCGTAAAGTAGATTTTGATGGCATCGGATAACTCAAATAAATTCGCATCTAAGTACCTTAGATAAAAACAGTATCTATTTTAAAACAACAAAAAAACTAATAAGCAAAAAAACTAATCCGTAAAGTTTTAACCAAAATATATCTACAAAACTTCAATGTTCTCGAAACTTACTTTCTCTGAGATATCGCTTTTGCATTTAGCACAGCAGTATAGGAATTGACGCTATCTGCTGATCCTCAAATTGCATCTTCTAATTAACCTACATATATAGGAGAGACATTGCCTAAAATCTTTCTCTCCATTTGTTGTTCGTCTGTCAGTGAATTTATGATCCTTTCAATGTAAATTTTCATGACGTTATTCGACCTGAACTCTAACTTCACCCACATATTTCATCTCCCTTTCCAGATAATATACGATCGTAAAACAACGCCCCGTACTAGCAAACTGCTCAGTACACATTGCCACAACGCGCGCAGAGAGGCGCAGAACATATGGTCTCCTGAGAAAACGTTGAAGATCTTAGCTGAGAAGTATTACAGGACTAATGCCGAGGGAGAGTGGCCTGAGGGGATCAAGCCGTTCTTACATGAAGGTAGGTAACACACATAAGTGGTACACGCGTCTTCGGGTCGGCATGATTTGTCAAAGCCGGGTGATAATATGTAAGTAAGTAGATAAACATTCGAGAAAATTCTTCCGGCTTTTTTCGAATTGTGCCGACCCAAAAACGAACACGATTCAGCGATGGTAGAAACCGAATGTCGATTTCATATCGGCGCGAAAATAATAGATCGATTTCAGCGATAATGTGCGCCCATAGTGTAACCCTATATAAAATATTAACATAGTAATAGTACACCCACATTTCGCTAGTTATGTTTAAGGCCCATGTAATAAGGGGCGAGCCTATTGCCATCAACCAGGCACAAACTCCATGGCTGCTACGGAGAAATTCCTGATGGAAAAGCCCAATAACACTTTGCCCGACCTGGGAATCGAAACAAGAACGTCATGCTCAGCAGTTGCGCTTGCGACCCCTAGCAGTCTGTACATTTCAATATCTTTAATTTGCATATGGTGTACATATTAAAGAGTATTCTATCTATCTTTTCTGTTTTAGGTGACGCCTTAGGTCTTACTCCAGCCACTAATTGCTACCTAGCAATAAAAGCCCTAGGCGGCGTAGTGTCCTGCCTCACAGACTGCCTCTTAGACATACAAGTACTAGGCATGAACCAGTTCACCTCCTACGCACCCCCCGACGTGCTAAACAAGACCTTACCGCCAGAGGTTAAGGTGGAAAATCGCTGGGAAGGCGGCAGCACTATGGTTTTAGACGCAATCACATTGAGGAACTTGAGGATTGTGCAAGATGAAGGTTGTTTGTATGAAAGGTTGAATTTCTGTTCGACTCATATGGGAAAAAGGTTAGTATGATATCTTAAATATGTAGTTGTAATAAAAGTGACATAAATTCTTGTGTCAAAGAATATGGTCAAAGAGGCCGGGGTTAAAACCATAGCGGAAGATGTTATTGAGGCCCAACACGATCAGAAAAGACGTCATTGAATTCTCAGTATGATACAAAACTGGTTAATGTGCGTTCCCTTTGGAAAAAAAATCACATAAAACATGTCTAATGAGATAAAAGATTTCAACTAAGAAAAGACAGAGACAGAGAGGTGGAATTAGAAGTTTGAACGTTTTTTTCAAGACGCCCCGTAATTGTACATATTTTTATTCTTATTTTAGATCTAATATTAGTTTGTAAATAAGGTAAATATATTGATGATTTAATAAAAGTTTTCGACATGTTTTGTGTGTATGTGACGCCAATGGGAACACACAGTAAGGCTGGCTTCACTTGTAACTGTTCCTGTATCAAACAAAAATGATTTTCAGGTCACTATATCAATGGGTTTGCGCACCGAGTTGCAATCTAACAGTCATAAAGGAAAGACAAGAAGCAGTAAAGGAATTATTTGAAAACCAAGAGTTGTGTCAAGATGCAAAAAGTATTTTAACTACATTACCTGACTTGGAAAGGCTTTTGGCTAAGTAAGTATTGTTTTAAGCTTAAAATAATTGGGTTTAGTTATAAACCGTGAATTATAACTAAACTCAATTATTTTATTGTGAGCTCCCGATATTTCGACGCTGTTGCAAGCGGCGAATGATGAAATGATGATATACACGGAAGATATCCCGTAAGTGGGAGTGTAAGTTTAAGTAAGTATTCTTTATAGATACAAAAACTCAACCATAGAGTTACGGTTTGAGGCAATGTTTGGTCACTCGGGTGGATTAACTGGGTTTAGAACTTTTTAATATAACAATATAAAATGATGTTGACGTAGCAAAAACAGCCTTTAGCGTTTCCAACTGACGGGACACAGACATCGTCTCTGAGAGAGTGAGTCGGCCACAATCCACTACAAGGTTCCAGTGTGAGTTGGTGGATGTCCTAAGAGTTCGTATTTTTGGTTCTGGGACATGCTGGTTTCCTCAAGATCACTCCTCTGAGTCTGAGTAGCCAATGATGTCAACAAAAACAAACATTTTCTTTTCAGAGTACACGCTTTAGGTAACCTCAAGCGATCGAAACAGCACCCTGACTCCCGCGCCATATTCTACGAAGAGAAGACATATTCCAAGCGAAAAGTTTTAGACTTCATATCAGTGTTAAACGGATTTAATGCTGCGCTCAAACTGGTGGACATGTTCTCTGATACTGATGCTGTGTTGCTGAAGAGGATCATGCAGTTCCACCCCGATGGAAAGTATCCGGATTATAGAGATACGTTGAAATTTTTCAAGGTAAGGAAATCACTTCAATAGTTTTATTGACAGCCTCTTCTGGATAAAGCCTTCTACCTAATTACGCTAACCTGTTATTTTGCCTTTCGCATACAGTACGTTCCAACCACTTTTTGAAGCTGAATAACCATAAAGAAATATATACAATTCTAATTATCAAGATCCTCCTCTTTTTTTAAATCGTTTAAAAATTGCATTCACGGTTTTCTACATCGACCGTTTTGTCGACGAGAAATTTGTGCAAGCACACCCGTACTTTATTTCATTCTGATCCACTTAGCCTAAGGAAATAAGTCTGACGTTCAAAAACTGTTGATTATCAACCTAATTTGAAAAAATACTGTTTTTGACATCCTCCCAGCGCATTTGTTAAAATATTATGTTATCATTGACACACATAAAACGTGATATTTACCATGTTTACATTTTGAGTTTCCGACATTTCGGCGCTGTTGCAAGCACCATGTTCACGGTTAAATATTAACATGGTAAATATCACTTTTTATGTGTCTTCTTCTTTCTTTATCGTGTGGTTAGTGCCTAACCTGGTGTCAGAGTTTCTATGCCGCCCATGGGCCTCTGACTTGGCTTTACATGCCGTCGAGAAATATCTCTCAGGTATGCTGGTTTCCTCACGATGTTTTCTTACACCGAAGCAAGTGATAATTATTCAATACGCACATGATTCCGAAAAATCAGAGGTGCGTGTCCTGGGTGGGGTGTTTATGTGTTATTGATGATATTATGTTGTACTCTAGGAAGCTTTCAACCAAAAAGAAGCTGAGAAAGAAGGTCGCATTCTCCCCGGCGAAGGCGTGGACCAAGAGTATGACAACACACTACAACTTATTAAGGAGATCGAGGAAGAGTTGAAAGACTATCTCAGTGAACAAGAAAAGTATTTCAAATGTCGGGTGAGTGCTGCGGATTTTTTTTATGAAATAAGCCTTATTATTGGTGTAAAAGGAATATTTTCCACGATCCGTGCCGTGACGATTTGCGACGATCCGTGCCCACCGCAGCGGGTGCATTCGTGCTACTACATGGCCAGACAAACTATAACGCGTATATTAATATGTATATCATGCACCGCGGTACTCATTTACTTGGTAACCTCTAAATAATGAAATAAAACTATTCCAGCTATCATACGTGGGCACAGATAAGAAGAGATATCAGATTGAGATGCCGCAGGGCGCTGCGGCGAAGGCCGGCTCCGACTACAACTTGGAAGGCGCACGGAAAGGATACAAGAGATTCTCTACGTGCGAGACGAAAGTATGTACAACAACTTCAAAATGTATATTGTACTATTGTTGTATTTTATTTGTATACTCACCTCTGTAATGAAACATTTATGTACAGTGAGTTATAGCAAGTAGATGACCCGCCTTTGCATAAATGGTAGAAATTTTAGAAGACGAATTGGTAGAATTTCATAATTTTTTTAAATTTTATTCACTTTGCTCAAATAAATAAAATATAAAAGAATTATTAAATTCTAATTGCTATAACCCACTGTACCACTACCTATGCACATAGTTTTACATATAGTTTCATCTGACAATTCCTAGTACTCGTATGACTCAGTATGATACACCTTTTTGTGTGATACTTTAGTAAATAGAAACCACCACCTTATGCAAAGTAGTTGCCGCCAGTTTAAAGTTAAATGTCTGATTTGCTTGCAATAGTTATCACTAGTTTCACACAGCAATGCTGCAGTAGGAACTGATGTTTACTGCATCTTCCCGGGTGTCGCACTTTAAGCTTTGCTACTAAATTTCGTCTTTCATATTAGTATTATATTGAACTTTTTAGCTACCACCTAAGGAAATTCAACTAGGAAACTCATTATTCCAATCTTTTCTAGGAACTCCTAGCCCGCATGATCGCCGCAGAAGAACAAAAGACGAACGTGCTAAAGGATCTAAGTCGTCGAATATTCGAGAAATTCTCGTCTCACTACAACGAATGGGAGACCGCTCTGCAATGCTTGTCTACATTAGACATATTGTTGGCGTTCACCGAGTTCGCGAGGCAGCAGAGTGGGGATGTGTGCCTGCCTGATATTACTTATGAGGAGGATCGAAAGGTATTACTGCATTTTTTTTCTAGTATTTAGTCGCGGCTTTCGCCCGCGGATACTTCGGACTTATTCCACGGCACTGTACTACTTACTGGCATAATTAGTATTTTATGTCCTAACCCAGGCCCAGGTAACTTAGAGGGTTTCTTGCTGAAAACCTTGCCATGAGATGATGCTAAGTGTTTTTTCTTGTCGCCAACTGGTCGCTTAGAAAATCCCATTGTAAAAAAAGAATCAGATTTTATTTCGAATTTATGAATTTAATTAATAAAATTAAATGAATTTAATGTAATGAATAAAATAAAATTAATTTAATGTAATGAATAAAACTAAATGAATGTAATGAATTTAATTAAATGAATTTTATTTATTTATTTTCCAGCCATACATAAACATAGTGGAAGGGCGTCACCCCTGCATACCTAACTTGGAAGACTTCATTCCCAACGACACACAACTGGGCACACAAGACGCCAGCCTGTTACTGCTGACTGGTCCCAACATGGGCGGCAAGTCTACGCTCATGAGACAAGCGGGGCTCCTCACTGTGCTGGCGCATCTAGTAACTATCACTGACAATATTCAATACTCACTCTGTAGTCCAATTTTTGTCTAATTCTGCAATGTACATAATTATAACCGTTTATTTTCCCAAATCAATAAGTTTTTTTAGTAGTAAAAGGAACAGGGTGAAAGAACCCTTATCTTTCACTGAAAAAAAAGGAGGATCCTCCGTCCAGAAGTCTGTTGTGTCTGATAGGCTATTGTCCCACAGCTGTTCTTATCAGGTTTCTGTGTACAGGATCAAATTAAATTAGCTAGTGTAACTTCGCAGACTCGATGGGTAACTAAATATGATAAAACAAAATAAATTTAATTTATTAATTGGATGCTTTGGAGTCAAAGACGACGCTATATTTGCATAGCACCCTTTAAAAAAATCACTTTCCACCTCTAGGGCAGCTACGTCCCGGCGTCAGCTTGCTCGCTAAGCCTGGTGGACCGTATCTTCACCCGTTTGGGCGCGTCGGACGACATCTTCTCGGGACAGTCCACGTTCTTGGTGGAGATGAACGAGACGGCAGCCATAGTGACGCATGCGACTGTACACTCGCTTGTTTTGTTGGATGAGTTGGGTAAGTGGCAACAATCAGTTATTTATATTTTGTACTAACATAACGATGCCGGCTTGTTTTTTTTTTTTCAATTACTTTTCACATAATTTGTTCAGTAGCTCCAAAAGCTGGCAACGACAGTCAAGTACCAGAAGATCCTTGTATCAGTGTAGGTATAATTCTTATAGAAAACATATTGTAAAAAAAAAAATACCAATCAATCTTGAGATTGTCCCCGGCGGAAGCCCGCTCACGCCACCTTTTAATTTTAGCAGTTCAATTCGTCGAACAAAACAACTGACAAATTTTGCCCGACTTAAAAAAGAATTTGCTAGTAGGAAGTTGGGTAGGTTTTTATAACGTTCTACTATGAGAAAGCCTTTTAAGAGCCTGTCGCCGACATCTGCAGTTGCCTGCAATTTTGCAGGCAGAGGCGGAGGAGGTTTACGGCCAACTAGGCCACTGTCCAGAAACCTTTTTTCTATAAAGAGTAGGTCATAAGAGCTAGCCGCAGGGGCAGAGGTAGCTGTTATTATTAACTATCATCAAGGCTGTATACTTATTAAAAACAGACATAAATACAGTTCAAACCCATAACCCTCCTTTTCGCCTTTGCCGTAGTCGGGTAACAATGAATGATTTTCCACCTTATAATGTTTGTAGGTCGCGGCACATCAACATACGACGGCACGGCGATCGCGTCGGGCGTGTGCGTGGAGCTCGCTAAGCGCGGCTGTCGAGTTATATTCTCTACGCACTACCACTCGCTGGTGCACCACCTGTCTTCTTACCCTGGGATCATGTTGGGCCATATGGTGAGGACTGTGTTCTATTTTTATTAGTTTTATGTTATATCCTACGCCTGGATTTGACTTTTATTTTTTGACGTGACAACGACTTATAATTCGATGGAGCCGGCTGCACGCACGAAAAAACATGACTCATGCGGCGTTGCCTCGCTCTGAGGCGTCCCATTTAAGGCTTGAAGTGCAAGCGAGAGCGCGGAACGAGCGACAAAGAGGCACAATCGGTGACGTTGTCACGTTCAACTATCGTCAGTAAACCGACTTTACAGACAACCGATTTTTTCAAATAAATTTGTGGAGTCCTTACAAAAATACTAGGTAGTCGTCAAGTTAGGACAAATAAGTCTTAGGGGGAGGTCTCGTAATGAGCGAGATTTGACCACACCCAAGTTTTGTTTGCCACACACTAAGAATTAGTACAGTAACGGTTTATACGAAGGTGAATCTTATTTGTATAAAGGTATTGTTCATATTGGCAGGATGCAAAACTCCTTGCATTACTTACCACAGGTATACTTCACTTCCACCCATATCAGATATTAATCATTCTTCTTCTATAACCAGGCATGCATGGTAGAAACAGACGAATCAACACCAGACAGCGAAGACCATATCCCAGAAGAGACCATTACGTTCTTATACAAACTTTCACCAGGCGCTTGTCCCAAATCCTACGGTTTCAACGCGGCTCGTCTAGCCGGCATTCCTAAAGAAATAACCCTTAGAGCACACCAGATATCGAAGAATTTGGAGAAGGAAGCCACGTGTGTTCGAGCCTTTAGGGATCTTATCAAGCAGGATAGTCCTAAGGATATCAGGGCAATGTTGGCAGCCTTGAGTATTTAGTTGTGGAAAACGAAACTTTTTTTTTTTTTTCAATTGTATGTGCCAGTATTTTTTAATGAAAGTTATGTTCAAGTTTCGTTTTGTCGTTATTGTTGTTGCCTTTGCGATCAGAATAGCATAATTATAACCCATTAGCGGATACCCTGCGTGTGCTACTACGCTATAGTGGCAAATGCATTGTTTTAGTGATCTAAAACCATTGGGATGTGCCCCAACTGGTTTCATTAGAAAGGCAATAATAAACGGTTGGATGGTTTGAAAGTCTATAACGGACATAGTTAGAAACAATTTTTGTGTTTTATATATATAGATAACATTCCCAGTCTTGGGAAATAGGCACCTACTCTGTGAGATGGAGAAGGCTATAATCTACCATGGGGCCAGTGCAGGGTGGTAGATGTCACATGTCTTCATGCAGGTTTCCTCACGATGTTTTGCTTCACAATTTTGAGAGCAGTGAAATAAATTACACACGAGTGCCTCCCAGTTTAATGTTACCAGTTCCTATTTGTTTCAATATTCTGATCGCACAAGGAGGACAGGAATTAATGTTATTAAGTCGATTCGTGTAATCGATATAGCCTGTAAGTTGATAATGTGATTATTTTGTGATCGGTCATAGTAGCAGTTTATGATTAAGTACCCACCAATTATTGAATCTTTTAATAAACCACTTTTTGTATCAATATTTGGTTTTATTTCATTTTCGAGTTCCCATTTTAGCACGAAGTATATTTGAAGTTATGTCAAGTATTTATTATCAAGCAGACAACATTAATATTTTTAACATGGCCACTCTCTAAGGTTGCAATACTGCTCACCTGGACTACCATGTGGTGACCTCAAATAAAGTTAACGCCCTCAGCCAGGGCTTACAAATAAATGACTGCTCGCTAAGGGCACCCCTTGTGGGTTTTGGCCTTCGGCTTAGGATGTTATTTAGGGGAGGGCAGCTAGGGACAGTCTGGGTAGTATTATTATTTATCGGGGAATTTAAAGCTACTGGCTCAGCGGCGCGGGCAGACTCGTTAAGTAATGGTCAGGCGGTAGCATAACGAGGCCGGAAAACAGAACGCTGTCTGTATTTACATTTACGGTGCTGGTTTCCCTACAGCTCTCTTGAAGGAGGATGGTGGAATCATGGGGTTCCACGAGAGTATGCCTTAGTCGGCGAATCTTCCCTACCTCGGTGAATACAATCACTAAATAGATAGATAGATAAAAAAATAGAATAGATAAATAGGTAGATTCAATCACTTAGTATTATATAATTGCATAGCACGTGTGTGAGTTCTATGTACGATAAGCTACCATTTACATCTTTTACTGACTCGAATTTACCCTGGCGGTTGAGAGAATGTCATGCTCACTCAAATGTCTCGCTGATGGTAGCGTGTGTGTCGGGTCGTTTAGTTCCCTCCAAAATGGTTGAGTTGAATGATGACTGATCCATGCGTCACGTTCGTGAACAGGCGCTGTCAGTAGGGACTGGTCATCTCGCAGCTGCCATGGATTATTGTATTTTTGAATTGTTAATTTTATCTTTTTACTCTGGACGCTCTTACTCGCACGTCTTTCTACATCGTTCTCACATATATGTGTAATTTCGACATGAATGATGTAACCGAGACTTTGTAACAACATAATGATTTAAAAGACTGTCCATGGAGTTTCTTGCCCGTTCTTCTCCATAGAGATCTACGCTTTCGAATGGGCAACTACAGTACTTTCACAAGTTATTATGCCCTGTGACTGGGACTGCAGCTTAGTTTTTTTTGTGTTTTGACATTCAAAAGTGCCTGTAATGGTCTAATTGAAAAAAATGCTTTGAAATTGAGTTACAAATCGGGCGGCATTATCTTTTGTGATGAGACCTATGTTTTAAAACATAGTGAGGATCTCGCGGTTTGAACATCTATCAGTTTATAATCACGGATTTCTGTTGTCATACTAATTTTATGTTTGCAACTCGATAAGCGTTATTGAGCTGCTCCAAATGTCATTGCATACGTCGCTTGGCTATTTTTATGTTCTTACCTTTTATTATCTTATAATGCGATTCCACATCCAAGTGCTCAATATATTTAAAGCCAACAAAACATAACATAAAATCACGCCTGTAATCCGAGAAAAGTTAGGCAGAGGTGTACCTAATAGTACACCCACACTTGACACACTTCGCCAGTTATGTTTAAGTTCAACTAGGTAATAGGGGGCGAACCTGTTGTCATCAATCGGGCACAAATTCAGACTCCGTGGCTGCTACTGGGAAATTCCTGATGGAATAACACTGCCCGACCTGGGAATCGAATCCAAGCCAACCTCACGTTCGGCAGTCGCGCCTGCAAGCTTGCGAACAACCAACGAGGCAGTTATTTAGGGATATCGTTATTATAAAACAAGAAAATATTTTGTCCTCTTTATTTTACACATCACCATTGTACTTAAATTACAAAATCATTGCACATCATGTCTTCGTAGACACTTCAATAACCCTTTAAATTTATCTAGGTACTTATTTACATTCCGTATAAGCATCATCCAACATTAATTATTTTATAATAAAAAAATACGTGATAATTTTGTGATAGCAATTCGCTTAAATAGTATAGGAATTATAATTCTTCAATAAATGCCTCTGGGATTAAAGAAAATAGTATTAAAAAAAAAAACATATAAAACGTAAAAAATATGACTAGTATGGGATTCGATGAAGAATTTCGGAAGTTCCTATGAATATTAATGAGTAAAAAAATTTAAAATAAATGTAATCTAGCTCTTGATATGCCTTTAATTTGGATAGCTCCATTTACAATTTACCAAACTTATCCAAACCAAATTCCGATAATAGGATCTTCATCAATAGCGATCGTCATTTCTATAATGTGACAAGTGAGTGTTTCCACTGTTGGAAGAGTTCACACAAAATGGGATGTTTCGACTGCGGCTTATAGTAACCAATAATCGCCATGTCTATGTCAGTTCATTAAACGATAGAATATTTACGTATACATAACTATTACATACAGTTAAACCAGAAGAACTATGCGCTTTACAAAATAATTCAGCAACGTCATAACTATATAAAAGACCTGTCGTTCTCAACATTAAAAAACAATAATTTAAACAAAACATAGTTTCTCTGGCACAAACTAAAATAACTCGTCTATAACTAAAATATATCTTTTTAATTCGTATCAAGGAATGTAATTCAACTAATACTGTTGTAAATACAATCGTCAATATTAATTTACGTAAATATCATAATTATAAATTAATAGTAGTGGAAAATTATTAAATTAATTCAGAAGAGGAAAACATGCAAAAATTTATTTCCGCAATTTTCAACCGGTAATATTTGGTGAGATATTTAATAGATGGAAATGTCATTGGAATGCCTATTAATTAGGTAATTATGAATAAATCATGAATTGCGTCGTTTATTTAAAATTGCTCTATAATATCACGCCTCTAATTCTAAAAGGATAAGTAGATGAGATCCATTGACCTTCTCCGAAAACGTAGAAGTTATTTCTATAGAGGGTGATTTTTTATGTCTCTTCCATACAATTAAAAATCTCTAATGTAATACATCATTAAGTGAAATATTTTTTATAGGCATTAAGTCACGTCTTAATTATTTTAAGTATATTAAACAGGGACCCATCTTTAAGTTATGAATCATCCTGTATTAAGTTTATCTTGTTGGGTGATAAACTGCAGTCTCGTCAATCTTATGCACTATTTACAGAGCTAAAATATAAGTATCTGTCCTTTGTCTTCCGACCTTCTAGAAAAATCGGAGAATATAACAAATGGGAAACATTAACTAATGAAGTTTTATGTGTATAGGATCTTTAATAAAATTTTAAATTATATTATAAACTAAGAGATGGACAACATTTAAAAATAGGTTTGTGAATTGAGAAATCACGTTATCCTAAAAGTACCTTTTTGTTCGGCCTCAACTCTAAAAGGAAAGCACCTTTATTAACCCAGATTTATGCCTTTACACTACTGAACCCGCCTTTAATAAAAAATAAAGAATTAAACTATTTGAAAAATCTCAATATGGTAGAGATTCATCCATAGGTCAGAAATAAGAGACACAAAACCAAAGTAAAAAAATAAATAAATACCATTCAAGTAATTCGTGGAAAAAATGGAAGGAGTCCTTTGCCCATCAGTGGGACAGTATAGGCTAGCTTATAATATATTAAGTAATGGGTGGAAAGTATCGCTAAAATTTAAAATCTGTGAACTTAATAATCTCATCTCTCATAACAAAATGGTGTCCATCTCTGATACAATTATGAAATAAATTCATGGCAGATATAAAAAATGTTGCTATTAAAAAATAAAATGTCTATTTCTAACATTCGTTAAAATAATAATTATATTCAAAAACCGTAATTAGATGATATTATTATTCAGAATTATTTTTTCGGTAAGGCGAAGCTTACTACCAAATATTTATGATACGTACTTTATAACTTTCTATGATTCAGCACCATTTCACTCAATTTAACTAAATTTCATACTTTTTAGTGGGATGTTGTGAACGACCGAATAGTGCAGACTTGGCTTTATAATTATCAGTATTTCAATCATGGCTTCAAAAAGATTATGGCTGCTTTTGTACTTACGAAACATACAATTTGTTTGTGGAATGCTAGCTGACACATCCATACATAATATTTAATAAGTAACTAATGCATTTGAGCAACTAACTTGCAGAAATAGTTAAAAATAGTAAGTTAGGAATTATATAATTCAAATACAAACACACTTCTCACACACCGGAGATATTTAGAATTGAAAAGCTTAACCTAACAAAAATACTCATTCTAAATCAGCTTCAACTCCAAACTAGACCAGTTTATTATCATGGCTCAAATCTATTTAAGCTGAACGCGACCCTAAAGCCGGAAAACAGAGTTATAACACTTGATGCGATGGAGTAAAATATGTACCGAAGTTGAAATATCATCTATAAGGGGCCGTTAGCAGACTTGCTGAAAAATAGATGGTGCTATTCCGTCTATTTCTCCCTCTGAAACAATGATGGCTCCTACGTCACATTAGTATTGAGATTCCCTCGAATAGACCAGCCACCACAAACCAAGCGTGTGGCATGGTCCTTTTGATGCGTGGTCATAGTTGGAACTAACGCAGTCATTTAGTTTTTTGAATACAATTTCACAAATGTGCGCTAAAAGTACCGTGCTGTAGTATAGATATCGCATCAAGTGTCACAAGTCTTCAGCTAAAAGCGCACCTGTTCGACTATTCCTGTACTTCAAGCCTGCACTTCACGCAGCCGCTACAACAGCCTAGAGTCATAGTTCATCGAAGGACGAACTCTCCCGCTCGTCGAAAGGCCGCGCTCGCTCGCCCCACCGCTCCCATCGCTCGGAGCTGAGAAGTGACTCCGATTCTTCCTCCTGGCTCGGGGTTGGGTACACGATGCCGTCTCCGAAGCTACAGCGTCGAGTTTTATTCATTATGTTGGTAACATTGTGTTTTTGTTGTTCAGTTGGTGGTAGAAAAGGGTTGCAGATTTAAAAAATAACAAGCAATATATTTTTGAAGATAGTTTTGTGGTGTGAAAAGAGGCAAAAATTTAAAGTGCATGTAATTGTGAGGCTTAGCTATGATACACATTTATAATAGGGCCCAGTTACATCGTAGGCTTTAGTGCCTGTACTGAATTAAGACTCAATACTCTTGAACTCCTTGGTCTTGTAGCAAATATGGCACTGGTAGCAATTCCGTTGGAGAAAAAAGTAAAAGACAGCAAGAGCTTCTTTGCTTTATTTCCTGTAAATACTTTCCTGTAATAATCATGTGTTTTAGTTCTAAGTTTGAGTTTAAGTTAATTTAAATAAGTTTGCCATTATGTAATGTTAAACATTAAACAAAAAACTACTGTCCTACCCTACACATAGCATATTGGTGCAGCTCCTGCAGCCTGTGATACAGGATTTTTCTAGTACTATCTCACTACTTATCTAACATTATTATACCTACATTGTAAATTTTTGATTCATCTTGTATTTTACTTTTTAAGTTTCTGAATAAAGATTATTTCCTTTATTCGATAATTATCTCATTTTTTTACATTTTTAAATATTTCTTAAAAAAAAAAACATAAAAAAAACATTTAAAAATATAAAAAATAGTTGTCCGCCGGTATCGGGAACAGGGTCCGAGCTACCGGTCAGGGCTCTTGAGAGAGGAACCTCCTTACAATACGCGCCGTGTCCAGAAGTACTGCTTTCTGAATCAAGCCCTTGATCCAGCTGCCAAGCGAGAGCCTCTTCAGATGTTGGTCGAGGCTCTTGGCTATTAAACCATTGGCTGATACGACTATCGGCACAATGACTGCTGTATTCACGTCCCACATGTCGACAACCTCGCGAGCAAGATCTAGATACTTGAATTGCTTATCTTTCTCTGCTTTCACGAGGTTCTCGTCATGCGGGACCGTTATATCAACGATCATTGCGCGACGCTCCAATCGATCTATCACCACAATGTCAGGCTTATTAGCAACAATAGTCCTGTCAGTGACGATAGGTCGATCCCAATACAACGTGATATTACCATCATCGAGAACTGGGTCGGGCGCATACTTATAGTATGGCACTTCTGATTCCACAAGGTTGTACTTCAAAGCAAGTTGCTGGTGGATAATCCTAGCAACGAGGTTGTGTCTGTGCAAGTACTCTCCGTTAGCCAGACGAGAACACCCAGAAATAATGTGTCGGATCGATTCTCCCGGACGGTGGCATGCCCGACATAATATGTCAACCGTGCCATCCTTCACAATGTATTTCCGATAGTTATTCGTCATCATAACTTCGTCCATTATTGCAAAGACAAAACCTTCGGTTTCCCCGAAGAGGTCACCGAAACGCAGCCAGGATACGGACGCTAAGAAGTCTACATCGGGACCATGTAGGGCCCGGTAAAAACGTCGAATAAAGATTAATTATTATTATTTTCAATCATGTAAACTTGCAAGACACAAGCAAAAATAGTTTAGAAAGAAAATCATCCTACCCATTACGCATGGCCCTTTGTATCACAGCTGCTTTACATAATTTTGTAATAAATATGAATGCTATCAATTTATTGTTCGTCTTTGTAAAAACATGTTGAGCTACACCTTGATAGAAGACTTTTATCTCTATCCCCTAGCAATGTAAAAATATTTCTTATTTAGTTTAAATTGTACAATGGTAAAACTTCTGTTTCGATGAGTATATTAGTGGCCCTTAAAATAAGGTGTGTGCTACATCGTTACCTACAGTGCTACACTACAGGACATAATTTTACGGCGATGTCATTAAAAACAGTCTATGGTTGACACTTCTCAGGTACCGTACATTTGGCGCACCCTGTACATTGTACAGGCATTGCTGCCATCAAACTTGTTGACTTCCAAAACATGAGGTATTGTGTGCCAGTCAATGCAATAAAGCAGAATCCAAGCAAGGAATAGGGGGTCAAAGTATCACCCAAAGATTCATGACATCAAGCCTGAAAATTTCAAGGTCATGGAGGTACAAAATCTTGGATAGTTGACCAGTAATGACTCATGCATAGAGCATCACCCATTTAACTAATGACATCGCCATAAAAAGCTCCCTGTATAACACACATCTACAGCGTGGTAAATATAAAAATACAAGCGCAACTTAATCCTCACTTTGCGCACACTTGCATCTAAGTCAAGCTCCTAACTCCGACATTAGCATGCAAAGGGACACCTATTTAATGGGCTAACTACATTAAAAAAAGAAGTGAATGACATAAATTTGGAATTGTTATTCAAAAAGGTTGGATGACGCCAATGAATGAAAAGCAACGTTAATTAGTCGAACGGATTTATTTAAATATATTGTAATTGTAATAAAAATATAGCGAAATGGAATTATGTTAGGTCCTTATACTATTTGCGGGACGGTCCTGCCCTTTCTGGGGCAGAGTCTCCATCTCTCAGTCTCGCGGCCCGACTCCGAGCTAAAATGTTAATAAACCTTTCTTATATTTCTATTGTAACCGTTATAGAAGAATATAATTTTTGAATAGTATAGTATATTTTGGAAAGATATGAAACGTGGGTGCTACAGATGTTTCAATTAGTACAGAAGATTACTTTGAAAAAAAAAGAATGCTTTGAATAATGTTATTGTAAGTAGTTACTTACTTTTTTAAAACGATAATTTTCGTTTAAATGTTTATGTTTAAGAAAGAGTAATTTACACTTGTGGTATAATTGCACCACAAATTACTAATTGCGTTTCGTTTGAAGGTGATAAAGACAGAATGATGTTCTCAATATGCTTAACGTTAAGTTATTTTTGTTGCAAGAAGACCAAAATATAACTTATATGTTGTTTGGACGTGTGTATTATATATTTTGACATTAACACTATCCATATCTCGATGAACAACAGAATAGTATAAAAGCTACTGTATAACGGTATGAATCGTCAAATTTATCTGCAGCACCCAAAATCATGCATAGATATAGACTGAGAGAATCAGAGAAAGACAATAAATTGAAGATAAGATGTATAGTTACATATACAGCACACAGACGTTTTAAATTAGAAAATTAGTAAAAACACTCCCAATGAAAGTTATGATGGACTATTTAATATTATTTGGATCCGTTTGCTCGCTAATCACTACAGCTTTCTACATAAGCGTCGTGTGATCAAAAGTGTAGCATCGTGAAATAAAAAACAAAATCAAAGAACAAAATATTTTTATTGTGCACAAAACATACTTACAAAATACATTTCTAACTTTATCAGTCTTGTGTGTTGTATATAGCTCGGAAATAAATGCATTAAAAAGCAATTTTGCACGTTGCAGAGTATTCTTTATAATTGAATCATAATTATTAAAATATTGAACCCATGTCAGCTGTTACTTCCCACATAACTTGAGAATATTAATATCTAATCATTTTTTATGTCGTGAACGAGATTATTGCAAGTAAACAATGTTTCTATAAGTTTAAATTGAGCATATACATGTCAAAGAGGCACTGTTGGTATATAAGAACATTCGAATAAAATTATCCTATTACGTATTAAAATATTTTTTCAATAGATATTAATTCGTATGCACAACTCGACTAAACAACCGATGATTTGCTCCTCACTTAGGACAAAAGTCTCCAAGCTTGGACTCGACTAAAGTAAACGAATAGTCAGATCGAATAAAATATTCAAAAAAATACCTGCCGATCACATTACTTGGCAAGTCTCGATTCATAATTCCAACCTTATTCTAAGGGTACAAAGTTTTATTTTAAGTTTCAATATACATTATAGTAGCAGAGCCCACGTCGATCGTATTTGTGTGAGCTTCAAGGAATCGTGACCATTTTCCGCGAAGAAAAATGGGCAGATAATTGTTGCTGTTTATAAGGCCTATAACAGCGCGAAAAGATGGAAGTCTACAACACTGAAAAGGGTAATTCAGTGGCGAGTAACGGGCCTATTTTTCGTTTTACCGTACGTACGATCTAGAGTTAGAATATTCGTATTAGCTAGATGTTTAGGTATAATATCCTCAAGGTATGTGGTTTGCTGGTGGGTGTTCGTCCTTGGTGTCTGACCTTGACCGCGTGGTGCCCATGGACTCGTACCCATGAGTCTCCTGGGCCGTGGTAAACGTCTGAAGCTGGTGCTCTCGACGGACGGGGAATTCGCACCCGTCTCCGATGCTGACAAAATGATCGCCATTTGAGAGGGATTTGAAATGCGTGGCGGGAACGAAACTATGATTGGCTTAATAGAGTGATAGCTCAGCGATAATAATAAAACAAATATAAAAAGGTACTAGATTTTCTTAGATATGTGTTAAAACGAATAAAAAAAAACATGAAATATATAATAGAGTATCTATATAATACATACAATAAACATATTGAAAAATGATCTTAAAAAGGTCCAAATGTTCGTCCGCGCCACGTTAATTTAAATATTTTTAGGGACATAATTTGCAATTTGGTATTAATAGTATATTTACAATAATATGTGATGGCTAGCCATAATATACAAATAAGTAGGTGGAAGCTAGCAAGTGGGGTGAACAATGATGACATGAAGGTATTTTATATAACTCCAAAACCCAAGCTTTCAAAAAGTAACATTGTAAAAAACAAACATACACAAATACATACAAGATCGTTTAAAACTAATCTATGTTAGTGTAAATCTTCATTTCTGTTAATTTTATGAAGTGTTTATAAAAACTTTCTTACTTTGGAAAAGTATTTTTGAAGATGATAATGAAATAAATGAATAGTAATATTGTACATAAATATCGTTATTACTCGTGTACATACATATTTACATAATATAAAGTGAATGAGACCCTACCTCCATGCCTAGTTAGTATAAGAGACGTCTCTTCCATTATTGCTAGTGTACTGTTGATTGTTATTTTCAATACAATACTATACTACACACACTAACAAGTGTTAGAATTGGTCATTCACTTCTTTTTTCATCAGACATGTAAGGGGACATGCACACAGGTCACACTTATCACGCAAATATATATATATTTGTAGCATCCATATCCGTATTAGACCTATATACGTGCGTTTGACTATTTACCCAAACATGCTGTATAACGAGTTCCGTGTTGCCATAGTTAGGTCAGTGTTGCCAGAACCACAATGGCCCAAGATTGAGTTTTTGTTTTTTTATAAAAAAGAGGTTTTACCTGGTGAAGACTGGTACCAGCCAGAGGTTGGGGCTGTTGCCGAAGACCTCCTTGAAGTTGTTGAAGCGGCCAATAGAAAAGCCGTTCTTGTCGGTACCTCCTCGGAACATAGGCGATCTAAACGCCTCTGAAATTGTAGGATGAAATGAGATTAGTATTTAGGTAAAGGTGGAAGTGGTACCAACAGTGGCTACAGAAAGTCGGGTTACACTGAAAACAAACATTCTTACTGTTAAGCCAGAAAAAGTATGCACTTCGGTAATCTTCATGTTTTATAATTAGCATGACCAACTCAGAGGCCCATGGGTGGCATAAAAAATCTGATACCAAGTTAGGCACTAACCACACGGTAAATAAGAAAAAAGATTATTAACATATACTATGTCACGCGTCAGAATAACTCCTTAAAGGCAACGTTTCTAAAATATTTACTGCGCTACTTTGTCGCCTTGCATCTGTCAATGCGCATTCGTGTGAAGCTTTATATAACGTTACCTACTCTAGGCGCACCTTGTCATTTTCACCCAAGTTTTCTGGAACTGCTGTTTGGAGTTTGTAACTCGTTAATCTATAATTTTCTAACCAGGGTAATGAAAAATAGACAGGCACTTCTATGGCTGTTACAGCACTAAATTAGATTTCATCATTTGTGTTCGTATTTCTGAAGACGATGATTGCCGAAGCGCATACTTTTTCTGGATAATCTGATATTACCACTACTATGAATGATTACCTAATATTACACAGATACTGTTTCAAATCCTCAATTGAAACCTTGTGAGCAATAAAATACATTTCAAACTACTGTATGGGTGCCTGCAATCGACTATACTCATCATCTGCCTAGCCTTTTCCCAACTATGTAGGGGCTTCCAGTCTTACCGGATACAGCTGAATACCATTATTTTACATGGAGCGACTGCCTAACTAGCCTCCAAAACACAACTACGATATCCCTTGGTAAGACTGGTTGTCAGACTTTAGACTTCCTGCAGTCGACACTACTACGAATAAATTAATCTACCTAATACAATCTAATGGTAATTTGTACACAAACTAATATTAGAAGTGACTGCAATTACCATTAACCAAGTTCTTTATCATACTGTTAATTATCTGTTTTGTAGGACTGCCCAAGGCGCGGTAAGACAAGAGCATATCTGAAACCAAGTTATACTTTAGTCTTAATTTAAACAAAATTTTCTTTACAATTTTAGGTCATCGTAATTGCAGTCAGCTACCAGAAAAAGTTAAACTATCTTACCAAAACTCACAAACAATAAGAGTTATTCATAAAAAAATATGTCAAAACATGTTTTTTCTTTTAAGAAAGAGGTTTATGAAACAAGTAAAACTTACCTAAAGTAGTCCTATTATTAATAACGAGGTAGCAATGGTATCCGAAGAGTGAGCCAAGCGATATGGCAAACATCATGGCTACGAAAAACGCAAATACTATGTGATAGCGCCCCGTACTCGCTGCCGTTCCGAATTCGCCCTGAAAACGGACTCAACACATCACTTAACTGGCAACTCCGACAAAAAAAAATAATGTCATAATATAGCACCTTTTAAACAAACAAATATAACATGGCAACTCACTGAACTCACTAGTGTCTTCACTTTCGTGGTGTACAGTCACCAACAATGTATACACTTAGCAAATTTCAAAAGTGTTTACTCGTGAAATAACTGTTTCTACTATGAGATAAGGCCTATTTCGTAATATTATGGCTTCCAAAATACGCTATTCGTCAAAACGTAGAACATTAATCAATACAGTAGGAGAAAAACGCTTTTGAATTTTGGTAAATGTTTACATTTCATTGCTCGTGACTGTACTAAGATTATACAGGGCGTTTCTTAAGACGATGTCAATTTTATTTGAGAAAATCATTTGACCAAGAAGAGTTAAATAAATAAATAAATATCGCTAGACATTACACACAGCGCCATCTAGTGCCACACTAAGCAACGAGGCTTGTGTCGTGGACACTAGATAGTTGATATACTACATAGATACTTTTTGTTTGTAAATACATACTTATTATACATATAAACATCCATGACTCGGTAACAAATGTCCATGCTTAATCACACAAACACTGCTCCTACCGGGATTCGAACCCGGAACCCTATGAACGTAAGGCAGCCTCACTACCGCTGCGCCATTCGGGTCGGGGCACTGCCCGTACATAGTTCTTAACGTCTTATTATACATCCCATGTATATTGTACTAAAAAGCATAGGTTTTATTTCAAAGAAGTGCATTCGAGTGAATTGCCACGTTTGTTTACATTAAAAATATGAGGAAATTGGAAATAGTGTCTTTGTTTATCATAATGAATTAAGCCTAACAAGCAAAATAATTGAATTACTACATGTGCAATCTCCTTTCGCCTTAAAAATACACTACTTTCGATCCAACTAAAAGCATCGTGAAGGGAACGAAAAGACTAATTATGCAATTACAAAGTACCGGTTTTTATACTACGAACAATATATTACCAGTATGACAGAATGATTAAGTGCCAAGAATATAAATCAAGATTGAAATACATAATCACATTATGACTCACAAAATTAAAGTTAAGCTATCTTTGTGTGTATCACTAAAATTCCTAGATTAGCAAAGATATAAAGTGCCAAGTGATTGTAATACTTCTAAACTACACAAAATGTTCCACACTGTTTAAATGTAGGCATATAATAAATAGCTTTCAAAATAAATATGAAGTCATCCCACTGCGAAACCGGTTCTAGACATTTAAACAATGTGGAACAAGCATAATTGGGTACAAACATATAGTGCGCTATGGTGCAAAACATTTGATTTCAACTAATATATACATAGATAAAATACTTATCAAAATATTATCAGATAAATGTCAAGGTAATTCGGATGACTTCGCCTAGCTACGTATGATTGTGGCTAATTTCGTACGACGAACACAGTTATGCAAAAATTATGCAAAATATTGAAATATTTATTGATTGCTTGACAAGGGCAGGAAGATGATGCTTGACAAGTTTGCTATTCATACCGTTAATCGAGCTACACAACAACCGACAAATGCGTGCACAGATTTCCTCAAAATATCATCTTAGACACTAACCTAAATCCTGCTCATTTGACTCTCACTAAGATTATGTCTGGACTTTAAAAGAGGGTGTGTACCTTTGAGTTTGTTTCGGAGTTTTTTCTCAGAGTAGTCGGATAGGAAGTAACTAGTACTTACTCTTTAAAATATATATTTTTTACGTGTTTGTGAAAACCGATTGACAGAATAAATATCATTTACCATGAAAGTAATTTAATACAGCATAAATGATGATGAATTTATTACGCGGTATAGTGCAATTAGTTACGGTTAGTTCATTAAGAATTCATTGATAACTGAATGTGTGTGGCAGTAATCTTGAAAGCTGTTCATTAAAATTTCTAACTCGTGCGAAAAAGAATAGACACGCCGTCCATCCGTTATCGAATACGTCTCGTATTATCTATCAAAAGCCTCACCGTAAAGACTTTATTGTTGAAAGTGCAGCTAGCCCATTGATATTTTGTGTATTAGAAACTAGTTGAGCAATATTAAATGATAACATTTACTATTACCTACATGAAATAATGGACGTTGTACTGAGCTTAATAATAATAACAAAATCTAATCTATGCAGCAACATTAACCTATTGAACGCGCCAACGTAAACAGGCTTGATTAAAGTGAAAATAATGAAACAATTACATTAATCATATCCATGCACATTTTAGATACAGAGCCTTTTCCAATCATACGGTCGCAGTGGGCATTTTTGTATTCCTGATACATCTGGAAATAGTACATTCTAGAATTGTCACTTTGTTCATTTAACATGTTAACAGAATTAGCATTTTATACCACTGCTTCCCTATCAAGTGCGTTTGAATCTACTTACTAAATACTAACAGTTATAGCAAAATTTGAGTGAAGTTACATCCTTAATTAAAAATTAAAGAAGGTTAATTGCAAAAAAAATCAATCACAAATAGGGCTGTCAGAAATTAAATACCGGCCAATAAGATTTAACACACCAAAAAAAATAAATGAGGAACATACCTTCCAAAACTTAATGAAATAAGGCAGACATGTGGCCATGATGAATAGACAATAGAAGAGAGCATAGCCGAGGAATAGCATAAAGAACTTGTAGTTGAAGAAACAAACGCAGTTGTTGACCCACGGACAGTGGTGGTCCATTTTAAGGACGCAGCGTGAGCATATGCTGCAGTGGTGTGCACGGTCTGGTTTGATGAGCACACACCGGTTGCAGTAGCGTACTGAGCCGGACATCGTTCTGGAAAATCAATTAATATTATTTATTTACTCCTTTCTTTTTTATTGACGGTTAAGGTATCATTTTTCAATCTCCCATTTTGTATGTCGCAATGTTGCCAGTCGAATTGTAGTACCATTCCACTGGCAACATTGTAGGGTGAAAAACTAAATCTAAAACGGCGGTGGCTTTCGCCATCTGCACCCAGACGGTTTTATTATTTGCCATGCGACGCGGTAGAATATGGAGGACTATATTATATGTATAAGAAAACATCTATGTACCAATTACCCATGTTTGCAAAGAAATAAATGATTTGATTTGACGGTTCCAGTCGCTTTTTTAAATACGTTGGTCGCAGATAGATGTTTTTAAAGTCATTGGCTGTGTCTGGACATCAAATCTACTAATTATTTGTTTCTGCACTACTCTATGTTTTTTTAGGAATAACAAACGCATCAAGAGCTAAATGTCTCGAATACTTCTGTTATATGAATACTAAGAAGTTCTTATGCTTCAAAAGATATCTTTGATACAGTTCTTCTTGGTAATAAGAATACATATTACACACAATATTAGTTATACATTGTAATATAATTTAGGTCAACATTGTATTTTTTTCTCAATTCTAGCTACACAGTAACAAAGTAGGGACAAACCTCGTTAATACGGGTATGGTCACGGCAAAGCCTTCTAATATTTCTTTTTTGGTTTCCTTATGATAAAACAACCTAGTGACCGTTCTTACGACTCTAGAATTGAGAAAAAAACTTAAATGAAATAATAATATAGCAAAAGTATAATCAGCCTATAAGGTTCCCACGATTGGGAGTCAGGTCTCCCCTCGGTGAGTGGGACTGGGCTGTATTCCACCACATGGGCCAATTGCAGGTTGGTGGATGTGACATGTCTTCGAATTTTCGGTTCTAGGACATACTGGTTTCCTTACAATATCCTCCTTCGCCGTGTCCAGAGCAGTGGTGATGAAAATAAATAATATAGGGAGGGAATATAAAACACAAAAGGGATATCCCTATTTCTTTCCATAAGCAAGCAGACCCTGATTTTGCACCACTTGATTATTTGAATTTTACACAGAATGGAAAAAATTGGCCAATGGGACGCGATTTCGCGTTCTCTGAACATAGCCTAGTGTTAGACAAAACATGTACGTGGACATGATACTGAATATACACCAATTTTTACTGTACATACATTCGTTCCAGAAACTCGTAGTAAAAGTACAAAGTAATGCCCTAATGCAAGTACCCTAGCTGCTGAAATAGTTACTGTTTAAAAGTCAAGTTAAAACAAGTAACTATAATCAGTTCCATGCAGTTTTTATATTATAAATCCTCTATTATAAGGTGGGTGGACCATGGAAGGCCATGCTCCTTCGAAGGCCAATTATTAAAATTTCGTAGTTATTGCCATGTGATGACAAATTCCTTCTATCTACATAAACATCCATCGAACTAGAAATCACAGACGCGGCGGTGAATCGCTCGCGCCACTATTTTGGCAGTACGGTCCCTTGCTTCATTGATATCGGAAATCGGCGACGTTAAAATAAGGTGGGTGTACCATAGAAGGCCACTCTAACAAATAAATAGTTATTATTCGTTTATTTACTGGATAAATGAAACTAACAAATATTTAAGTAATACTTTGTTTTATTACGTAATATATAAACCACTTCTTTTTATTGTAGATTTAATGGCTATTTATTAACTTTTAGTTTTAAATGACTGATTTATCATAATGGCCTTCTAAGGAGCCTTGTTCCTAGCAAGGCCATTTTTAAGAGTTCAATGAAACTTAAGTTTAATCAATATTGATCAAATCTGAAATTTAAAAAAGTGGTTTATATTTTACGGAATAAAACAAAGTATTACTTAAATATTCGTTCGTTTCATTTATCCAGTATATGAACGAATAATAACTGTTTATTTATTAGAGTGGCCTTCCATGGTACACCCACCTTAGTAAGACCCTCAGGATTTGGTTATTGGCAATAAGTTTTTAAAGAGAGTAAATAATAACAATACCTAGTTACTATCGGGAGATCTTTGGCATAATTATCCAATACCGCTCGTTGCGCGTCTTCGGATTCCGCGCTCAATAATCTTTCTAATTCACTCTCTGGTAATTTAAACTGAAAAAAATAAATCAATATTATAATACTATCTGATAACAGTACTCTTGACCGAATTTCGGCCATGGCTACCATAACATGGTCCGGCAACTGATCGTTCTTCTGTCGTGTTAGATCGCCGCCTCATCAGAATATGAGAGTGAGGGAACCGAGAGCGCACAGTGTCTTTACACATGTGTACTGTAATATTACTTCCAAACTATTTATACTTTATGATAATCCAAGTAAAGTTCATTTTGCACCAGTAAAATACATCAAATATTATTGAAAATATGCCAAGTGCAGTGGTAGTGTATGGACAATCAGGTTGACCACCCAACACATAAATGCTGCTTATGTCTTCAACACTAAGGATGTGTCTTCTGAAGTCTGAGATTCAACTCTAAAATGATTTTAATAGTTAAGTAAAACTAATAAAATCAACATGAATGGCAATGAATCCAAAGTGCAGAACGACTTCAATGAGGTTGACAAGGAAATTATTAACAGGAAATTAAAGCAATGAATGAGTCAGATGTCATAATCAGGTTTGCTAGCAGAGTGCTTTACCGCTTAGGAAATTAAGTTCAAACTGTTAACGCAAAACACAAAATATTTTGTTAATAGTGCTTTTGCACTGGCAAAAAAATCCTACAAAATATTATGTTGAAATGTTGCCTAGCCCTTTCCCAACTATGTTGGAGTCTGCTTCCAGTCTAACCTCCACATCCCAGTTACTGGCTAATACTATTGCTTACTCCTTGGTTTGTCAGACTTTCTTTTGAATCACAGCTGAGACTAATGGCTCAATGTGCTTTCCAAGGAAAAAGAAGAGGTTTAATTTGTAATGAATGGTCACCCATCCACAGACCAGCCTCGGGACACATAGGTTAAGTATCAACCAAACCATGTGACTCTGAAACTAGGGGGCCACATATCTTTGATACTGATTCCGGTGATGCCCCAGCAATTCTAATTTACCAGCACAAGTAATCCTTGGACTAAGTACTCTGTTACATAAAAAGATAACAGTGATTAACTGGTTTTTGTTGATAACAAATATATCAGTCCATACGAACATTGTATGATTATAAATACAGAAAAATTCAGAGAAAAAACCATAAAACATAGGACTTTTATGAGGATAACGATTCAGTTACTATCATCATCTTCCTGCCAGTGTTATGTAAATAGTAGTGTTTGCATGAAATCATTTTCCAAATTCTTCTCTTCTTCTTTATCGTGTGGTTAGTGCCTAACCTGGTGTCAGAGTTGTATGCCGCCCATGGGCCTCTGACTTGGCTTTACATGCCATCGAGAAATATCTCTCAGGCATGCTGGTTTCCTCACGATGTTTGCCTTCACCGGAGCAAGTGATAATTATACAATACGCAAATGATTCCGAAAAATCTGAGGTGGGCGTGTTGGGTTCGAACTCGAGACTTTTTTTGGTAGTGTATCAGGATGTAAACCTGAACAAAGTTTATATAATCATGTACTTGTTTACATTTCATACAGACCTTTTGATTAACACACACCGTTTTATTGATAAGGCACAAAAAAATTAGCTGATGAATATGATAACATGTAAACAAGCGGCTTTATCCTAACAAATATCAGAACCAATGATAGTCTATAAGAAAAATTTACTCGAAATGGCAACAAATATAATTATTGTAACCGTGAAGCTTTCATGAGGAGGTTGGATTGTAAGCAATCGCTTCACAGGTTAACTTTGGCCATCACAACAAGTAGGTATAATAAAGCAAACAACATAATTATATCACTATTATATCATAACTTTATTTTGAGGAAGTATCTTATGCTGTAAGGCAGTAACAATTTGTGTATTTACCTATCTGTGGAAGCTTGTAAATAGCAATTTAGTTATATATTACTGTTATTATAATGTTATTAGCCTGTAAGCTTTCATAACATGTAAAAAATAAAATAAATAATTAAAAAGGCAGAAAGGTGATATTAAACATACCACATTCTGTTAACTTAACAGTACATTATTAAGTCTTGAAAGTAGGTCAAAGATATTACACTGATAATAATGCTTCATTAAGTACATCAATTGAAAAGAATACTGTTTCTCTATGTAGTGTGAGTCAGTTAACGTTATGAGACATCATTTATGATCTGTTTATAATAATGTGGTGATTAATTTGTTGAATATCTGAGCATTCTGGGATTCATTTTACATTTATTTTTTGTTCTAATTACGAAAAACATATTGTTTACATTTCTTGTATATAGCTCCGCGTGCCCTACTGGCTCGGTTTCGACAGGAAAGTATAGGTAGCAAAACAAAGAACTAGGTTTAGAGCAACCTACTTCTGTGTACCAAACAACTCTATGACAGCTACGTAAGGTAACTAATTTGAATGATTAGAAAGTATAGCTTACCCTTTCTGGAATTGGTTTGACTACTGCAAAAACAGTTCGCCAATACGACCAGCACAACATTATCAGGAGAATATGATAGCACACCAAATAGATACACTGTTGGATCGTACTCTCAACTGTAACTGAAAAGGAATTTAGTGTGTAAAATATTGCAGAAATCATGCTTATCCAATCTGTTATTTATCTACAGTATATTCAAATACTAACAAATGCACAATTGGATAACGTAGGCATAATAGGACCAAACTAAAATGGACACTATTAACAATACTGGGAGCCATTTAAAAGCTCTCCAACACCACATATTGCACGTGTTACAACATCCACAATATCCTGACGGATTTACTCTATCTCTCTGAACGGATGAAGCCATTATATGTATTAAATTATGAAACTGAAAATATCCATGTTCTCCTCACAAAAAGGATAATAAAAAGTGACAATTGAACAATGATTGCCAGTAGCAATAAATTGAAAAGTTTGACAGACCTAAGTGAAAAATTCAATTCGAATGAAAAACTGACGTTGCTATAGCAAGTCCATGGTAGGCACCGGTTATTTTACTCTACTTTCATAGACAATGATACAGAGAACGCTGTAAGTTTTGCCAACATTTAGACAATTAATGTCAATTTGGGAGTTGATTTCTTTCTGTAGCGTCAAAAAATTTTGTTGTTTTTGTATAAAACGAATTCCAGAAAACTCTTCAAACTCATATTAGTTTTCCTTTTTAAATCATGGAGGTCAAAGAATGCAGCGATATAGCGGAAGAAGTAAGTAACAGTACAATTTTAAACGGTTGGCAAGTAAATATTGATTCATATTTTTATATCGAAAATGACGTGTTTCAGAATCAATTCATAGTGGACGATGTGAGTAAAATGATCAAAACGGCTATTGAGAATTCAATCGGAGGAACCGCATATCAGCACAACAAAGTAAATCAATGGACTTCAGCTGTCGTGGAGTCCTGTTTGGGCCAGTTGACTAAGCTACAAAAACCTTACAAATACATAGGTAAGTTGAAAGTAGGTGCCTACCTACATGTTCACCGGTGTTTGAACTTATGTTCTTGCTGATGCAAATCTCGCTGCGCCATTGTAACCAACGTAGTGCTGTTCAATGTTTTCACAGATATATTACATGGATCTTTGTTCCAAAAGTAATTGATGAAAATGTAAACAAATGGGTCAGAACATGTACTGTAGCTGCGAATTTTTAGCGCATCTTACAAATTGAGTGCTAGATTTCGATTATTTAATTTAAATAATAAAACATGTTTAAAAAAAAGATATATTCGCAACAGTTGAGGTTTATATCCGTAAACTCAATTTTTGGCAAAAAAATTCTTTTACAACCTAATTCATTATCTTCCTGCCCTTGTCCCATGTTACTTGGGGTCGGCGCAACACGTTTTTTTCTTCCATTCTCCTCTGTCAACTGTCACACTATCATTTACTCCTTTTTCCTTTATATCATTCCTCACACAATTCATCCATTGTTTCCTTGGTCTTCCTCTCCCGCTCTATCCATCTACATTTATATCCATCTCTCTTTCAGTCACATACAATTCGTCCATCATCATCACAGGCCCATACCAAGACGGTTGATTCCCTTGTCAACTTTTCTGCAACTGGCGCAACTTGCAAACTTCCTCTATTATACTCAGTCCTTACTTTATCCATATTAACTTAATAATATTATTCAAACTATATTTTTTTGGAAAAAATGGTACAATACAACTAAATGCAGATGAATGCATTGCTAGTAATTGTCTGGAAGTGGCTGCGTAAGAATATAACCTGAACAAGATTTGTTTACGCTTCCATCAAAAATTTTTGTAACAAATTAGACATAGACATCTTATAAAGTTATAACTTAACAAATATGTTAAAATTTTCAGTGACATGCACAATCATGCAGAAGAACGGAGCAGGTCTACACACGGCATCTTCTTGTTTTTGGGACAATAACACCGACGGCTCGTGCACTGTGCGCTGGGAGAACAAAACGATGTACTGCATCGTCTCCGTGTTTGGCCTTGGCATCTAACTCTCCAATCAAATGCTTCAATATATCATATTATTATGATAAAAATAATTCCATGAAGCATCAGTAATCATCACCAAAACAAGTATTGTATTGAGTTAAAATTGAAAAAAAAAAAATGTAACATTTGAGTAAATTGGTAGTAAGCTAAAGGAATCTTATAATTACTAAGACATTATATTTAAGTTATGTAAATTGAAGTGATGATTTTTCAGTAATAAATAGCTTCATTGGGTCCTTTATTTACAATGATGGTATTGTAGGGTAAAATTATATTTTGCTTATTAAATAAAACACTAAAAACCGCACACTATCTATTCTTTCCGAGTTGTAACTGGCTTATTTTATAGTCATTACTTAATTTTAAGTAACTAGGATATGTTTTCGTACACAATAAAAAAATACTAAAATCCTAAATGTTGGTTTTGATGTCTCCCTTATATGACTTTTGTAAGAAGTGTTTGCTCAGGGATTGTATTTGGGCTTTTTCAATAAAGTTCACAACGTTAAACGGTAAACAGTATATAATGTAAGCGGTAAAACACAGTGTATGGCACAAACAGGTAAACAATTGAAAGAATAATAACTTTAGCTGAGAGCGTTTCGCGAGCGTGACTTCAGCACTCACGATTTTTTGTCCACTGTTATAGTTTTTACGAATTTTCACTGAGTTAACGTTGGCCCCACGTTGGGCGCCACTGTAAGAAGTGTTTACTCAGGGGTTGTATTTGGGCTTTTTTCAATAAAGTTCACAACGTTTAACGGTAAACAGTATATAATGTAAACGGTAAAACACAGTGTGTGGCACAAACAGGTAAACAATTGAAAGAATAATAACTTTAGCTGAGAGCGTTTCGCGAGCGTGACTTCAGCACTAGCTCACGATTTAGAGTCCCCTAGCGGTTGGCTTGGCGCGTCTTGGAGTCGTGGGCGGTGTTGCCAGTTCTAAGATGCGTTTTCACAAAAAAATATTTAAAGGTAGTGCTACACTTTCTAAATTGAAAACAGTAGTGCAAATTGAGAAAACAAAAGCTTGGGAGAACCTTTTGTCATTTCCTGACAGATATTTTTGTCCTATTTTGGGCATATATCTCTCAAAAATATTAAAAACTAAAAGGTTCATGAGGAGTATATTAATATTAGGATCAGCATAATAATGATTCTACCAATGGGAAACTGGCCTCCTATGGCAGGTAGTGCCATAATTTTTATACATTTGCTAGCTGTACCTACCTGGCGTGCATTGCAATGCACTTTTTCCTACCTGCTACCTCCTTGTACTTTTACTACTCTACCTATCTTCCCTGGCGTATGTAGAACAACTGCAAAATTTTATCAAAATCGGTTCAGTAGTTTAGGGAGTCTATTGGGTATGAGCAGACATTGATTTTTCTAAATATAGATTTAGCAAAAAATGTGCTATCATTCGTAGTTTTATACAATCTTATCAGGTACTCAGAAGCCTGAAAGACGAACGGCCGTTTTGTCTAATCTAAGGGATAGGTATCCTGTAACCTAATAACTGGGTTTTTGAGGTAAGAGGCAGTCGCTCCATGTAAAATACTAGTAATCATCTGGCTTCTGGTTAGACTGAAACTCGACCCCCTTAAGGCTAGGTAAACCTCCAACAAATTTCGTTCTTGACACTTTTAGTCTCGTCTCCTCGCTTTCGTCGAAACAGTTGAGCAGAGAGGAGAAGAGATTTCTCGTAATTGTTTAGGCCAGCTACCACACTCGGCGGCCAAGCGGGCTGCGGAGACGAGAAGAGATTTCTCGTAATTGTTTAGGCCAGCCTCCGCACTCGGCGGCCAAGCGCGGAGCGGAGACGAGAAGAAACGTCACCACTTCAGCAGTGAGCGGTGCACAGCTTCGATGGATACACCCTAGCCCTTACGCATCTCCTCTCGTCTCCATATATATATAGTAGTCTTTGGTCTCCACTTTGGTGGAGTTCGGGCCTTATAGCTATATTACCCACGGCCATTTGAGATACTTGACAAGCAGCGCCACCTTGAACTGCATACTTAAAGTGGTCATCCTGTAACAAACGTATCTATAAACAAGTGTTTACTTCAGTAAATGTCATTATTTAAGATACGATTTTTATTATTGTAGTTTAGTAATTGCTTGAAGTTAGAACCGTAAAAAGTTTGAATTCTTAATTTTGCTTTCCTTGACAGTTCTTACTTCGTATAAATTCTTGTCTATTGCATAAAAACATTTGGCTCAAGTAATTACTTAACTATAGATACAGTTGATATTACTTACACATATCCAGTTTTAGAAAAAGTACTCTTATCAAATGAGAAACTGGTCAGGAATGCCGCGCTCTTGCAAGTGGGTGTCATAGGTGCCTATGTTATGTGGAACAAGTCCATGCAGTTTTTAGAGAAAGAGAACACCAAAAAAGCAATGGATGGACTGTGTGCAAGATGATATGGCTAAAATGGAGTTGACTCATCCATAAGAGCTGACGACTAATAGAGAATTATGGAAGAAGAAGACATGTTGCTCCGACCCCAAATAGTACATCAGCGTATAACTTCAAGCGAACTCGTGTTGGTACTACCGGGATAAAAGCATCCTAAAACATCTTTTAACCCAGGTCATGGTCAAGCAATGCGTATCAAAGTCTATTCAGCCATAAAAAGTTAACAGATATGACAGACAGAATTGCTTTCCTATTTTTTTATATTTTTAAGAACCTAAAACATTATACAAACACAAGACTACAATATAACAGATGGCTGGTTAGAATGGTCAAATCATTCGTCGTCTTATTTGAATTGTTTATGGCAGATAGGTCCCATTATGAGGATAGGTAACAGCATCTTTAGGACACAGCACTTAAGTATCGATCGAAGGTGATAAATAAAAATTATAATAATAACTGCCAAATCAACAAATTAAAGTTAATTCTAGGTAAGTCAGAATTAGTTGCATTCAATTAAGAAAATGGTTACAGCCTTTGATTATAGTTACAGCTAACAGCAAGTAAATGCAATTTTACAACAAAATATTAGGTATTTCTACAATTTTTATATCTTTTAGCGAAGTAATACTGAGATCAAAATCAATAAGTCTTAATTAGACATTGCAAGCGTTGTTAAATAGCGCAGAGCATTAATTGAAACAACGCGGTTCAGGGATTATTTGAATATTGGCGCGCTAACTGCAGCGCTACATATTTGTGTCACGTGACCGTCATCGATCCAATGGTTGAACGCTTCTCGGGTCCATTCAACTCGGCTCGGCCATCGCCGGGGAGAGGGACACTTCACAACACCGATTCTATTCATACATAGGAAATATTTATATATCGCTGTCTCTTTTACTCGTATTGAGAAATAATTAAATGAATGGTGAACGAGCGAAACGGGAATATGTTCGAGTGGAAATTATTGAAAGCTGGGCCAGGCCAGTCGCCATGTAGAATTTTTTGATGTGGGTGTTGTGTCTTGGGACGTCAAACGCTTCAATGATTATTATTTTCAAGTGAACATTAATTTTAGTGTAAATCGACATTTGACTATTCGCTTATTGATAAAAGTGTATTCGGTGAACAATTGTACATATTGCTTTGTGATCGTGAGCCATATAATCTGGTGACGGCAGATAATAAACTGGAGGGGGGCTGCTAAAATACTACGATAGGATAGTAACGACGTTTTACAACTCGAGAGCGCTCATAAAATTTCTCATCTCGGTGCGGGCGAGTCGGACTTCCATTTTGTTTTATTATGTGGTTTGGTTGTTTACACTGTGCGCCGCCTTGTGGACAATGGAAAGCGACGGTGAGTACCTATTGCTATCCAGTACTATCGAGAGTGGGCATTGAAAATGATGTCTGCGCATGTAGGGCGCACATGACAATAAACATGCAACAGTGAATAAGTAATGGTATTCGATTTTGTGCATCGTGTGGCGCAGCCGTGGTGGTGGCAGGTCTCATTAGTCATAGCGGAGAGCACGCGCCGGCAGTGCCGCGACTGCCGAGCTAGGTACGCGGCACACACGTTCCGTTGGGCTAATTGATTTCAGTTAAATCTGTAAGCATGCGCCGATCGTGTGCAGAACGCCTATGTAGGTACATACGTAGTGTGCGCGTTTACATCGCCCTTATCAGCTGATTACACTCCACCAGTGCAGTGGCTGCCTGGCTGCCTTGCACCACCAAATGTTTTTATTAATCGTGCATGGCCACGGATACCGGCGCTTATCATTCGGCCACTACTCGACACGACTGTGAGTTCATACAAATTTTGTTCAGTTTTAGTGTTTTCTTTCCTGACAACTTCGTGTACCAGTGCTGTAGTTTTTATGTAAACATCTTTGTGAGTTAAGTTATTCAATCAATCAATTCGAAAGACAAACAAAAAACTGCTATCATTGTAGCACAGTTTGTTATTTAACCAGCCAGCAACAAAACAAATGAATAAATTTCAACCTTTATGTAGATTAAAACTGCCTGATACAATAACAAAAATAATAGCAGATTGTGTCAGAATGTTTCCATTATTGCACAGGTGTAAACAGTATATAGTGTTCTGTGGGTGTAAATGAATAGGTTGATGCACACAGGAAAATTGTATTATCAATATTATGCATATTTGAAATCAACATTTTTATAAAGTAAATGATTGAGAATTACAAGAAATTCTTAATTTAAACTGCTGTTTACCACTTGAATGTGCGGTTTCAGTATTTTGTTCGTAAGTATTGAATGTCCTAACAATGTCTGTTTTCTTTTCTAATTAAAACACGACTTCTGTACTGCAATAATTTTCTACAATGTCATTTTCCTTCCCCATTTTAACATGGTCAATTATTTTTGTAATGAAATCTATTCATTTTGCAACAACAGAGTATTATGGTAAATGGTAAATACAAATATTTACCTCTCTAGCTAGATTGTTTATATAGCATTTATTTACAATATGAATGTGTCTCAATATTCATAAATAAACAATTTAAAACTAGATAGCAACAAAAAATTAAACCAAATACAGTGTCATTTAATATCTATCTAGGAATTTTAATATAATTTTAGCAGACCTTTTTTAGTAATAATTGATAAAAAAGAGGGACGGAAAATAATGACATGAAAATATTTTACCTCTAAAACAAACAGGCTGAAATATTTTAACGATAAAGTTAAATTCGAATGTCACATTGTATCCAAAACACAGCCTCAAACCTTAGATCATTTACTTACAATGATTTTGAGTGAAAGCAACTAACAAAAAGTATCCATATTCCAAAATAATATTATAAATGCAAACATAACTGTTTGTTTGTAAACTTTCACAACTAAACGGCTGATTGGATTGATATGAAATTTGGCAAGGAGATAGATTATATCCTGAGGAAGGACATGGGCTACTTTTATCCCTGATAACCACATCAAAATTTCCACACAAATGAAGTCACGGGCAGCAGCTAGTTTACAATAAGGCAGATGTGAGTAGGAAGAAATGCTGGAGCGTGACCTTGAAGGACACATACACTAACCAATAAGGTCCGTACAGTACACGTCTGCTGAAGTTCTTCAGAAAGTTCAGATGCTAGTACTCACAACCAGTGTGTGTTATGTAATGATGCAAGAGGAGTGTGTAAGGATTGTAGCAAATAGTATTCTGTAGTTTCCGCCAATCCAAAGGTAAACACACAATAATTTATGTACCTACGTTTTTATTAATAATAAAAAAAGAAGCCTGATTTTGCTGCCCGATTTAGATGTAGCACATAACTTATTCTCAGAGGTGGTAGGTGAATAAAAATGTCACAAAGATAATTGCTAGGTAGTGTTATGACTCACATACTGCAACTATATTTTGTATACCTCAGCCTACATGGAATATATTGAGACCCGTTGACCAAGGCCATAACGGCTTGGGTCTTCAAACATGTTAGAACATGTCTAATAAATATGCTATAGTTAAAATGAGGCCGTTACTACATAAAAGGTATTATGTTTCTTTAAGGCGCCATTTTATTTGAAGAATAATTTTTTAAAAGGATATTTATTCGTTAAGATTGTTAATGATGAAGTAATTTTATGTTTCCTTTTCTTTAAATAATGTGCACTATAGATAAATAGTACTGGTTACTGTGTTTGCAGTCTGCAATTACCGTAATTCTAAGTCATTTACATAGCTTTCAAAGAACATAGATGTTTTTTGCTGTTTTCTTCTTCTTGCATATGGGCCGTGGGAGCTAATATAACGGTTTCATTGATAAATTTTATTAATTATTCTTATCAAGTTGTGGTCTAATCTTAGTTGCCGTTAGTTTGTTATTTAATGTAGTAGTTACAGATTATTCTCGGTTTTTTTTATAAGTATAAAGAAACTAAATAAATAACATTGTGTTTTTAGGATTTGAATAAGAAAACGGAACTTGTCAACGGAACACTTGTGTGTCTGCCCGTTTGTTTTTAGTGTCACAACTCATATGCAACTTTGAGAGATCTCCATTAACTTGAATTAAAAAATTAAGATTAAAAAAATAAAAAACTTTAATACATTTATCAAGGTGTCAGCATAGCCTAAAACGCACATAATAGGTAATTTATATTCTAAGCCGAAGTGTAAAAACTACAAGATACTTGATAAAAACTACAAGATATTGAAAGCACATTCATGTTCTCTTGACAAGACATATTGTATTGAGAGGGAATTAATATTCCAAATCTGTACAACAACCACTAAAAACTGCATTATCAACTGAAGTAGTTACTACCATCGAGAATACAATTTACTTATGTATCTATACATTGATGTTACACCACATTTATTTATAACACGTAAGACAATTAAGTGCATATCGTCAGGAAATGCGATCTTAGTATCTTATCTCTCAAACATTATTTTTTGTTTATCTCTTAAATAATGCCATAAAAGGTCACGCAACGGCGGATAATGGCGTAATTAATTTGCTTGTTTTCGTTTACTTTACTACAACCACCTACACATGATATAGTTTGTGTACTTCGTAAGCAAACCTTGTATACTTCTACGTGGGGGTGATGATAGTAAGCAGCCTCGAACGGCCTTCGAATAGTAAGGATAATATCGCCAACGTAACTGTTTAATACTGAAGTTTTAACGACGTTTTAATTTTATTCAGTCAGTCGTCATCGTTCCCACGGCTGGGAAACAGAGGTGAGAGGTGCTGTAAACCACCACGCGGGCCCAGTAGAGTTGGTATTATTTTAATGTTATCCTGTTCTGTCCCACTGCTGGGCAAAGGCCTCCAATATCTCAAATCTTCCTTTGTTTTGATTTTTTTTGCCTTCGTATTGGTATTGTATAATTGCATATGTGATGTAACAGTCATTAAAACCCACAGGTCGGATAACAATTCATAAAAAAATAATTGACGGGTGTACAGTCACGAGCACCAATATTCATACACTTTCCTAAATTTAAAAGCAATTTTCGCGAGAAATAACGACTGTAACTTGGAGATAGGATCTATTTTATAAAAATATGAGTTCGCAAAATGCTATGTTCGTAACAACATGAAATTTTAATCAGAACAGTGGGAGGAAATCACTTTTGAAAATTGCTAAGAGTTTACATATTGGTTCTCGTGTCTGTACCTAATGTCTGTTACGATTTGGACAGAAACTAGCTCTAGTCATAGTCATCACAGTTTTGGCCGAGATAGGCCACAATAGCATAGCGGAAACGCTCAAAGGTTGCCTTCCAATAAAGCGGAGACGAGCGGAGCGGTGCAGATATATTTTCCAAGATTTGATCAATCAAAGGAGAGACGTTGGATTCAACCAATGTGATTGGTAGATTGGAGCACGTCTTGCTTAGGTAGAGAAATGACACAGCCAGGTATCACCGCCACTAATCATTTCTCGCAGCCTTTCTTCATTTTCGGTTTTTGCGTAACTGAGCTGTAACCCACGCCCCAAGCTCAGCCCGTTTTGCGGTCATTTAGGTGCACGATACGCTTATGCCGATCATACATGTAATTATACAGTTAACGCGAGCAAAATTGATATTCTGCCGAAGTTAGATGAGAATTGATCAATTGAGATATATGTGTAGTCAGTCGGTTCCGCGTATAAAAATTAAACAAAAGAGACCTCTTAGCCCCGGGTTATTGATCCGAGCTGAATCTATTTTAAAATTAACTTAAAATAGCGAAGTGCTGCGAATGCATTCGGAGGAAAAAAGTGAAAAAAAAATCTGCTCACATCAATTAAAAATGCTAGAAGTGTATTAAAAATAGTTTTATCACAGTATTATGCTTCTATGTGTAATAAAGCATTCGTAGTGAATATAATATCGTGTACTGCCGCTCGGTAGATATTCTATCATCGTTTGATTCCATTACTCATCACCGGTTTTTCATTGTTTTTTGCCCGAGACAGCCATACCTATAACAAGTTTTGTTGTAACTATCATAAATTGACGTCCAGTTGGAACTTGGACTGGACATATTAATTAGACAAAAGTTTAATTACTTAATAACATGATGTATTTTATTGTATAACGGGCTGGTGTCCGCAACTCTACGTCCAAAGCGCGTATTTTGCGTACGGAATTAATAACATGATTCACTAACTCAATACAGCTAATTATGTTGAATTTTACACAAATAATGTCCCCCGAAGTTAGTCTGAACATTTGTGACCACATCGCCATCAGATAACAAAGGTCACAGATGTTGATTGTCCAACTATTTTCTAGGTGTAGACTATTATTTATTTGTAGTTTATTATAATAAGATTTATAGCTCGAAGTTAAATAGATATTATCGTAGCGAAACGTCGCAAAAAAGGTATAAATCAGATAATTATTCCGCGCCAGAATCTTGGTTTTTATAATACTCTGGCCTTTCCTACCAACGTTGTTTTTCAAAGGTTTCCTTTCTTTTATAGATGTTGGCTTACTCTGCTTCCACTTAGTAAGATTACGACTTTGATTTGAACAGACAGAAGTCATACCGGGAGGGTGGGTACCGTAGGGTCTCGAGTTTTTGACCCCATGATCACACATCGGAACGACTTCATCAAATAGCTATCAGGGAACTGAGTAATTCAGCACTAAATAATGCTCCATTTATTTCCTTTGTCTGAGGTCAGTTGAGATTATATAAAATGCGAAATGTCCACGTTGCAGAAGCATTATCTTACTTTGTATTCTCTATTTTTATAGCTTCGCTTTTAAAACCATTTCGCTGTCCAATTCGAACTGTCGGGCGGGCGTGCCTTTAACAGGTTCCACTTTAGGAATTAGATTAAAAATAAAACCACCTGGAAAACTGGGATGCTTGCAAAATTAGGACGGAGCCGGTCGAATCGCAACTAAATTACAATCGTAATCTCATCATGAGAGAGGCACTTCATTCCGGCTAGCTTAAATACACGGAGTGGCAGGTTTTATGAGTCACTTACTGTGATTCAGATTGGCGAAATCGTTCACACAGTAACACTCTCTATTGTTAATGCGCCAAAGTATATTTTCGTCCAAAAGCGTTTAGCGCTTAACTCAGGATATTAATATTGTTGTCATGAGTATAAACTCGTATCTTGGGCTTTTTACGTTCAGGTGTCATGCTTCAATAAGGTCATACTGATTTGATCATTAGGGTTGCCATGCTGTACAACAGCAATTAAAGACACGACCGCTCACCTGTTTGTTTTCACTGATAATACAATAAGGATGAGTGTTCATTACGCGTACATTATAGTCTGTTATACTATTCGTAGAATCTAGCGAATGCAATAAGCAGCATCTGAATTACAATACCAGAACTGTTTGTGATATCCGAACGGACGGCCGGATATCTCCGAAAGTGGGGCGGGTTCAGGGAAACCAGAGCGGCAACAACCCTAGATATCGAGATACTAGCGTTCACAGTACAGTCCGGAGCTGACCACTAGAGACGCGTAAAGCATACATTAGCTGATACAACAGGTATTAACGTTATGCCGCACTCGTGTGTAATGTCCCTCGTTATGGTGTAATTTTTAAAGGGTGTTTAATGGCCATGTCTGCGGCAGGTGAGGTTCTATTGTTTGCTGTTAAAGTGCGTTTAATTTAATTAAAGGGTGCATTATTACGAGCATATGCTTGATATTAGAGGCTTCCGTTTCCCTTCAATTATTTTTACATTTTTGCGTCAGGCACCATTTTTTATGCTACGATAATTATATTATCGGCGCGAACTAATTACCGGTTGCAAATGAAACTTATTAGACATGTGAGATAAGCACGTGGCTAGGTGACTATGATGTTTTTCTTGCACGTAGATCACCAGCTGGCAGTTAATGTTTCCTGCAGCGCATGCACGGTGCATGTACGCATATGTCGATCGTGTAGATAATCGTTAATTGTTCTAATCATGATATGGGCCCATGATACCATGATCATCACCTTCCTGTGCTTATCGCAACTACTATACGTCTTCCAGTCGTGCTCTACATTCTTCATCTCCTTCCGCCCTACATCTTTATCGGTAGACGACAGCAAATCGGAAATACACCCTTGGCCATCTTTTCTTTCACACAATTCATCCTTCGTTCCTTTGGTCTTCTCTTCATCGCCTTGAATTTGGCACGCAATTTGGATTATCTGATTCTAGCATTTCTTTTAAAGTTAGTCGAGTCCACAGGCTCTTGTATTTTGTAATTTAAGTACTATTAAATTCATATATCTTAACAAAATCTCGTGTCCAATAATGTTGGTCCGCGAACTGTCTGTCTCCAAGTTCTTGGTATGGTCTGATGGGTGATGTAAGAGCACGTAATGCGTGCAACATATTTGCTTACAATTATCTTCTTCGATGCCAATCTATGTATACGTATTCTGTTGCCATAACCATACGGATCTTTACCCACAGCATAAATACAATGCCTGTTTCGTTCCGTTTTAAATAGATCAACAGACTAATGTGCAGCAATGTAGGTCAGACTCCGAACGTAATAGTTTTATCCAAAGTTTATTTCGACGATGGCATAGTATTGCATTTTTTGTAGTTCTGTTTCATATTTCTATTGCAGTATTTTTCTATGATTACAAATTAGTGTTGCTTTGAATGCATGATTTCCCTGTACAATCACTTGACAAGATTACATAGATTAACTATGTATGAAACCTAGATATGATATCTAGGCTATAGATTCTAACATTCAAGATTACATGTCTTGAATAAAATTTAAAAAACAGAATTTCGATAAACACCACCAGGGCAATAGTCGTAGACATACATTGTCGCTCTTGCAATAAAAGAAAACAAAAAACAGAAGTAGCGTTTACCAAACGCTACACACAAAATTGAAATGGACATGAAGATTAAAAGCGCGTACGCCGACTGTAAATCATTGTTGAAATAACGATATCTACATTATATTGACAAATACGGCTTGAAAATTAAATTAAATACATGACATTCGGAAAACAGGAAATATTTTCAACCATTGTCACACATTTCAGCATACATTGATGTAATTGTTCGCAGGTTCAATCGCGTTGCTTCCACGAATGTTCCGATGTATGTAACAGACAGTGTGACCGGTGAATCATTGGCTCGTACAATAGCACTGAATTTTTGTTTTTTTTCGGCAGGCATGCGTTACTCGCGCGGTGAGTGAGTGGTGGTAGCGGGAGGCGGTGATGCAGCGAGCACACGCGGGCGGCGCCCCGCATTCGCAGGCCTCCGCCTCCGCTCACCCGCACGTACGCTCACACTCGTACGCAGACATTGATGATCAGGTAAGGACAACAAAAATACAAGGTGTAAACGGACCCAACCAAGCATTCTGTACATCAAACTATACCCTACGCAAAAATTATTGCTGGGAAACGATATATATTTTTTGGGGCGAAAAATCATGTTTTACTGTACATTTCAATGAAACGCACTCAAAACATTGTGCTGATGGATGTGTTGAATTGTAAACGGGTCATGGAGGTACTTAAAGTTATAACCGTGAAAACTAGTATAAAAAATTAAAATAAAAACTTGTGAATAAGTTGGAACTTTGACCCCCAACATCTCCGTAACTAGAAGGTTCCCAGGTATGGTCCAGAACAAAAAAAATATCGCAATGACCGGGAGAACAAGTGCCTTCCGGCTTAATTAAGGGTCTATTTACACTCTTTACGTTATCACTATCAGGTGGGTTACCATGATCTGTGAGTGCAGGAATGTATTAGGACTATTCCGAGAGTGGGAAAGTAACAGCACGTCGGAAAGGTTACCAGAATAATACTATACCTTGTTTCTTATATCTATCTACTATACGGACTGTCTATTTTGAATAGGCCACCAAAAATACTGTACCGTTGATCATTCCTGGAAGGGCACAATTCATTCATTCAAATTAGGTTGAGATCAGCACTCCTGAATTCATAACAAATGATTGGTCCCGAAACGAACCCACCCTTCACGACTTCCTATTTTTTGAGTTGGGTAAATGCGACAATACACTCAGCAAAATGTCTGCGGATTATATATTAGAAAAAAAGCCAGACTTGAACACAAAATACTGTTTTTGACTCGTAAGAGTTTTTGCCATGAGTGACTTCATATTGGACACTTGACTGACTTCAATGTTCGGACACTGATATTTTATTGGACTGATACAATAAATTAATGGCGTCAACGCGTCGTTGATATAACGGGTTTCTCCCTGAAGCATCATTATCTTTTCTTGCCATAATTAAGTATTTTAAGCAGTACCTAAAACATTCCACTACCCATGTATTATTCGCGTTCTATTACCTAAGATAGTATTTATATTCTCGTTTTAATACATACATGGGCGTCGGCAAGATTATTTCTAGGGGGGTGCATTTTCAGTTCCATGAAAACCGCTCGATTTTTTTTTGCATTCCACTTCTGATATGTTACATTTTCATATAAGGAGTAGTAACTTTGTCGATTTATACAGAAAAGCCAACCAATCAAAAAGAAAAATAAGGTTCAAAAGCGAGCGAAGCAAGCTTGAGATTTTTTCTCGAATTTGATAGGTTTCTTTCGTTCTCTAATATAGAAAAAAATAGGGCTAATTCTGCCGATTTAGAGAGAAGCTTATGAACGCAAAGGACATTTAATATGTCTGAGCGAGCAAAGCGAGCTCGAATATATTAGGATATTCTTAAATGTTTATATGTATTTTCTTTCCCGACAGGTGGGGTGCAAGTGCACCCCCTTGCACCTTTTGAGCTCGAGTGAGACCTTTTTAGACCGGGATCCTTTGTATTACTACTACTTTTTGCGCTTTCTACAAAAGGTTGGAGTGCTTATTGTCCACATTTTTTGGGAAAACGATTATCACACGCCGCTTTTTAACAAAAATATAATTTAGTGGATACTAAACTATATTTTTGTTAAAAAGCAGGGTGTTAGATCTGGCTTTTAATGTGTGTTACTTAAAGCTTCCAAAAATCCCCACTAGACTGAGTTTATATAACTAGTGGGGAGTCCTGGAAAAAAAAATAACGATCCCCACTGGTGGGGATTTGTCGGTGGGGATTTCTGGAATAAATCTATTTTTCGATATTAATGGTGAATTTGGGCTTGACTATGTTCAGCAAGGTTTTTACCACAATAACTTCTATGGTGTGTGTAATAATTAGTTGTAACGCGTTATTACTCGTAGGTACAAATGTGATCATGCCATGTGCCCTATTAATTTAATACTACAATTCATTATTTCAATTAGTATTTTATACAAATTACCTGTTTCGGATTGCCCATAGAGGAATATCTTATGAATTACTCAACCCATGACGAATGCTATTAAAGTTATCGCTTGCCATTGATTTCATGGTGTTCCTGAGTTTGGTATGAATGGAGGCGATATATCAATGCGTAGTTTTATTTATTCATCTAATGAGTATTAAATAATAGTAGCCATAATTATGACGTCTTTGATAACGAGGAGCTCGTGGCTAAATAATAACTGCCGCTCGGACCAATCCTCAGGTTAAGCCGTACTTGCCTTGATTGGTCCGTGGATGGGTGACCATTACATGCCGAGTTTCCTCCGTGCCTTGGAAAGCACTTTAAGCTGTTGGTCCCGGCGTCATTTGTAGATCTTTGACAGTCGTTACAGGTAGTTAGTGGCCCGAAAGTCTGACAACCAGTCTTACCAAAGGTTATCGTATTAACCAATACTAACTGGGTTGTGGAGGTCAGATAAGCAGTCGTTCTATGTAAAATATTGGTATTCATCTGTATCCGGTTAGACAAGAGGCCGACCCCAACATATTTGGGAAAAGGCTGGGCAGATGATGATATGACGTCTTTTACTGAAGTTAAGTTTTGGAAGGCAATGAAAAAGAAGCAATTTTTTTTTGCATTTGATTATAAACGACTAAACAGTACCTAGTTACTTGATAATCCCTCATACTCACTGAAGACTAGAGGACGATTTACGATTATCGACACTATTGTAAATCTCTGTATTTATACCATGAAAAATACTGCTCAAAATGATGACTCTTCCTGTTTATATGTGGGGCATTTAACTGTTTAATTAAATATTATATTTACATTTTAATATACAAAGTTTCACTAGGCATTTCAATGTCAATAAGGAAAACTGCACCACTTAACATCTGTTGTATAAATATTCTATTGTAATGTGGGTTTTTGTTACAGATACCTGCTTCAGTGATAAGCAGTGTGGGCACAGTGAGCCTGTCTCAATCATCAACACATCCTACTCCCAACATAACCATGGCTAATCCCACGAACCTGGGCAACGGCAGCAGCGGCAACGCGCAGCCGGCTGCCCAACAAACACCAACTCAGGCACCCGTGCGGAACTTGCCCAAGAAACGGAAATTCGATCCCTCCGTGCTGGAAGAAATGAACTGCGGGAACAACAACACAGTGAATGCTCCGCTTCCAGTGGAATATCATCAGCCACAGTACCAGCCGTCTGTGCTGCAGCCTTCGCCGATAATCCAGCACTCTTCCCCGCCATCGGAGATGAAGACGTACATGTCATACCCCAACATCGACCTATCGGAATGGCGGGACCACAGAGTGTTGGCGAAGCAACGCGGTCTATACGTCCCGGGAGTGATCCGTCAAGCGGAGGGTTGTAAAGTGGTGGTAGAGCTCGACGGGCTGGAGGCCGACCCGATCGAGTACAGTGACGTGTTCGGTGTGAATAAGAACGATGTGATCAGTGACGCGAGCCCCCAAATGAGCCATCTGCACATGGGCTCGCTGTGTGTAGTGAGGACTACGGACCCCAGCCGGGAGAATGTGCAAAGTGTTTTCGTTGAAGGTCTCGTGTATGAAGTGCTTAATTCTCCTATAAGGATAAGAGTTAAGGTGAGGATTTTAACTGTATTTATAGATACCCTGTAAATAGTCTGTTGGCAGCTGTATAAGTATGGGCTTCCCCAATGATAGTGCTTTAATTAGCACACGACGGATTTGCCTTCGAAATACCTAGTTGTGTCATGTTGCTCGTGGTTTAATATCATGAAAAGGATGATGTGGCTTCTTCTTAGTTTAGATCAGTGATTTAGTATCTCAAAACACAGTCAGAGATTTTTTGTCTCTATACTTTTTCTGCGGTCGGATATCTAGGATGTTTCGGATGAGCGCCTTCCATCGGATTCTGGTGGTTTGCGACAAAAAATAAACAAATTTCATGTCAATGTTTATCGCGATTGTTATAATTGCCTTTTGACGCAGTTTATTATATTTACTGCTTAGGTGAATAGAACATTTTCAAATCGATAGCACAACTATTTATTTTTTTCTTAAAAATAACTAACATTTGCCACGGTATTTTTATATCCTATCCAATTAGATGTAGGTTCTAAGCGCAGGCAATATAATGCAATAAATGGCAATATAATTAAAATTGCATCATTCTGCGAGTTAGAATGATGCAATTTTTTTTAGAGTTCAGTAAATATTTGTTTGATTATGTAAATCTTAGACAATTATACTAAAATGGATTACTAGAAATATGTTATCATACGCGCAAGAATGTTATTCCCCTTTTTTTATCGAATTCTCATCACCGATCGTATCAACCTTTCGCCAATCACAAATGTTTTATTATCACATCGAAATAATTAACATAACCGAATTGATGCTTTTCGTATGCAGTAGTATGTCTAAGAAGTTGTAAGGTGGTAGTCGCTCCATGGCAACTTCCAATGTCCAGCACTCGGAGCTGACTAAACATAGGTACTTAACGAAAAACGTAATGAGTTTAAGGACAAAACAACGTTCAGCGTCAATTAACCTCATTCTTCTAATGTTATAAAAGTCAGTTTTATCAAAAATTAAGATCGATTTCCTGAGGCTATAACAATAATGTCTCCAATCCAGGTATCAGACGGCGATCTCTGCAAAGAGATGGTGGAGGTGAAGCGGGCAGACATCAGACTGCTGCAGCCGCCGTGGGCAGACGAGCTGGAGGACGCGGGCACGCACTCTTCGTCCTCGCTGCACCCGGCGCTGCGCATACATCACGTGCCTACTCAGGTGAGACTAGTGAGATGTGAAGTGATGCGGGCAGACAACAGACTGCTGCAGCCGCCGTGGGCAGATGAACGACCTGCCTGCTTTGAACAACTGAATGACTAGAAAGAATATACCCTCCTACTTAGTCAGTGCCACTTTTTAAACATTTTTGAATTGGAACCTAATATTAAATATCTTAAATAAATGTAGATTGCTTCAGACTAGACCTTGAAAAAATTCACCTGCACTTTCTCCGATCCGCCGTTGTGAGCTCTATTATAAACCTCCAACATAAGGAACTAAAACCTATCTTACAAAAGACTATCTTATCTAACCAAAATTACGTCACAGTTAATGATCATAAATTCTCACTACTAAAAATCCCCCACAGATGGGCGGCGACAACTTCTACACGTCATCCCCAATGCCGGGCGCAGGCGCAGGCGGCGTGGTGACGGTGGGCGCGCTGTCCAACGGCTCCATGGACGACCTGCGCAAGCGGCCGCCCTTCGACGACTACGGCGAGAGCGATGATGATCTACGCAGGGAGGACATCATGTTCCCCGCTGATGTCTCGCATATGGGTAAGTGTTGTTTATTCAAGCTCTACGGCAACTGCTAAATTTCGCATTTATGATTTAGTCCCATGTAGAGGGCGAGCCTTTTGCCAACAGCCGGCACTATGCTGCGGGCTGCTACTGAGAAATTCTTCATGGAAAAATCCAGAACTACTGCCCGATCTGGGTATCGAACCCTAATGCTCGGCGTGCGGCCACGAGACCAAGGAGACAAGCAACAGATTAAACAAAAAGAACCCATGTTAATCCAGAATATAGTCTAGTCTATCTTTGTGCTAAATTACATCAAAACCCTTCACTCATTGAAGCATGATTGAGTAACATACAAATCGTCGCTTGAGAATGATAACCTCGTATGTCCAGGAAACCAAACTTCACAGGAAACGAAAAAAACGTTTAATTGTCAATGTTTAAAATATTTTTACGTGCTTTTGTCTCATGTTTTGAATATAATAGATGGCACTAGTAGTCATATACTGGGTTCACAGTTTCGCTGTATTATAAAATACGTGGTTTTCATACGATTTTTACAAAAAACAAAAAAGATTTTTTGACATACGAGGTATTCATTCTACAGCGACGAAATATTGAAACTTTGACATTTACCATGAATGTAGTATTTTCCTCCTAACTTTCTAATATTAGCCTGTCAACATATTGCGGTCGATGGCGGTGTATCTTTCAAAGTCAAAGAATTTATTAGTGTGATTTTTGGTGATACAGTAGGTCTTATAGTTAGGTTATGGTAACTCAAAAAAACTACCCATTAGGGCCATACACTATTTAACAAATTAGAGTTCAAAATCAATACAAACAAATTATTAAGAATACAATCGATTTCCATAATAAACATTGAGAATATAGTTAATTATTATAATAAATATTCAGAATACAATTAATTAGTTAAGTTTTAATTATAATTTTCAGGCATAAATACATAATTATCAGCTTAATTTATTACATTTTGTCAAAAAGAAATTCGTCAATAGTATAGTAGCATTTTTCAATTAAAAAATTATTAAGTTCCCGTTTAAATTGTGTCAATTTTAAATCTTTAATGTCATTTGGTATTTTATTTTATATTTTCGGAGCCATACAGAGAATGCTTTTGTGTGGTATTTGAGGCTCTTAGACATAATTCGTGTCGATAATCTGGTCTAGTCGACCTATAGCGTTGCTCTGAAGCTTTTTTAAACAGTTCACTATTTTTCTTGACGAACAATGCGGTCTCGTATATACATATAAAGGCAAGGTAATGTTAATATTTTAAGAGATTGAAAATGCGGTTTACAACTTTCTGTTGGCTTAAGATCACATATCGATCTAAATCACATATCGATTCAAAAGACCCCAAACAATAATTATTAAGGTATAACTGTACCATCGAGGTCGAAGGTGGCTTACTACATTAATCCAGCTGTACCTCGGTCGTCACGTTCCAAGACCATTCGCGTAGTACAACTAGTACCTGAGTTTTTTGAAGGACCCCAACATCCCACTAACACAAAAAAGGGTCACCATTCAATGATATATTATACTGACCTGTTTCTTGCCATTCACATCCCATAAATACTTGAATTTAACCCTTCCTCTTGTAAGAGCTTACCTAACCCTTGTCCTTTTAACAATAACATTACATAAACATAACATCTCGCTTTTAACACTCGAAGGGTTGAGATAAGGTGTATGTACCTAATAGCTAGATATCCTAATAGGTAGAGTATATTTGCTTAAACTTCAATTATCCTCCCTATAAAATCTCGGAATGATTTTTAAGTTCCAAAGTCATCATCTTTCTGCCCTCGTCCCATGTTACTTGAGGTCGGCGCAACACGTTTTTTTCTTCCATTCGCCTCTGCCAACCGTCACGCTATCATTTACTCCTTTTTCTTTCATATCATTCCTCACACAATCCATCCATCGTTTCCTTGGTCTTCCTCTCCCTCCCTCTCTAAGTTCCGAAATAAAGTTGTTAAACTACATTGTATTATCCACATGTGACCTACTTCCTTGAAGTTAAGGTGATACTACGGTCTGCTCCCAGCCATTCTCCCGCGAGATGGCGCTGAAGTCAACATTTTTAGTTTATTTGGGTTTTTGTGTAATTGGAAACTTATTAAGTCGTAGGAGTAGACTTTGCGGTTATAGGATATTGCATTTTATTGGAATGGGTCATATCATTGCCTCAATCCACCCAATTCGACACATAGCCTGATTATAACATCTGCCATTGAATATAGTTTACACACACAGACGTACCCCTACGTTTACGGAGATTGAACACTAGAATAAATAAACTCGACATATTCCGATCTCTGCTAGTCGCTCCACATTTCTCCAGCTAGGTTTCAGCCCCTTGTAATAGGGGGCGAGCCTCGAATTGCATTTTACGAATATTCAATCTGCAGTCTCTTATCATACTATTACACGACCTGACGTTCAATAACACCGGACATGCTACGCAAAGAATGCATTTCCACAGAAATAATTCTACTTTCATGCTTTTAGCCACACCCAACATTCACTTCCATATAATATAAAGTGTAGGTAAAATGCATGCCATTGTGGACAGTCGACCGTGCCTTTTGCACGACAATAATAATTTTAATACGCGTAATCCCACTGTAAACTATGTATTTTTAATAAAATGTGAAAGTTTTTTTTCTGAGTCATGACATGGCGAGTTCACGGATTTGGGAGATATTTTGTTGACTATTTGGTTAGTTTATATACTGAATCATTTTATCTTTGGTATCGTCATAGTCAGTTATTTAGTTTTACTTGGTTCTTCAAACTGCACGGATTTTTGGACCTGAATGAAAAATAGTTAAAGAAAAGTGTAATACGACAAAGTTGCGTGATCACCGAACAAAATACTCGATGATCGCGCTCGACACTCTGAATCTGACACTCGCGAAAAAGTATGTTTTAACGACAAATTAGTGAGCCAAATGATTTTATGCCTATTATTTATGCGAAATAAATTACAATAATTTCCTCGTTGACTGATATTTATGAGCAAATTAATCTGATTTAAAAATTCAATCATAACATTGTTCTCGTATAGATGAAGATTTAATCTCTTTGTTATATTTTTTGCCGGTCTACACATCACATTGTGCACTAGACTAGTCTATTAGTCACACAGGAATGATAGTGAGACATGCATTCCGAACTTTTTTTTTTTATTTTGACAGCTAAACGCGTGCGCATTTCAGACTGCTTCGTAAATGTGACCCATTTTATGACGCTCGTTTACTATCTATTTAACGTGCATTAATTGAATTCTTCAACCAACGTGAAATATCTATTTTGTATACAAACGCATTTAAAACATTCGGTAATGTTTATTTGAACCTACTGTTTTAGTATGATTTTGAAATCATTATCACCTAGCCCTTGTCTCATGTTACTTAGGGTGCAAATTTTTCTTCCATTCTCCCCTGGCAACCGTCACGCTATCATTTACTCCTTTTTCCAATAGGATATGCATTGCATCATATAATCATCATCTATAGAGATAATCATCTATAGTATATATTTCTATGATTATCGACAAATGCAACGCAAACGTAGTGCAATGCAGCGTATATTTAAAGAATAGTTTTGTTTAAAAGTAGTTGAAGAAAACGTTAATTGGTTGCTTACGTCTGCCATTCCACGTGGTATTTTACAGCATTCGCGTTATTTTGACGTCGTACGTGTACTCAGAGACGCTGCAGAAACGCGTGTTAAATTGTATACAGTTACGTCTACATGGTATCAACGCTAACCCAGTTCGAAGACTCACACTCTCTTACTTTTATCTGTGGGAAAATCCTCACGAATACTGAACCGACAATTTTGTGGGACTCTTGTTGACTTCCCGGTTCTTACTAACCCCATGTGTCCAGGGAAATATACATATAATCACGCGCACCCCCAAGACTCTAACCCTGCATACCTCGTTTGTGGAGCTTCGAACGTACTAACAGTGTGTATTGTCAGCAGATTGCAGCAACAGCAAGCGTAGCAGTCTTCAGAGCCGCGGCAGCACCTCGAGCTTGCTGGAGCGCAGTCTCACACCCCGATCTCAACCCCCTACTCCTAGGTAAATCAACTAGCCTACGGGCAGATTACACCATTACAACTGAATTTGATCAACACATCTGGTGGCCTACTGTGGCCGCTTATAGCAGTATTGTTTTAATCTTACATCAGCGTGGGAAAGAGATGAAAGAAAATCACTTAAGCAATACTTTTTAAGGGCTGACGGCCCTTACCACCACCTCGGTTCGGGCCGTCGGCCCTGAACAGCGTGCAAGAGCTGTCAATTTCATCAATGTTACTGAATATTGACAGCTCTTGAACACGGTTTAATCGCTTTCAGTTACAATGGTGAAATACGTCCGAATTTTTCTCATACAAAAACATTGACATCACTTACCTTTAATAAAATGGGAATATTAAAAAACATAACTGGATCGCACTTGAAATCTCCAGTTTTGGCTGATTATAGCTATCGGTTATAGACCTGCATAAATATTCTTGTTAGCCTCTCTAAATAGATTAGATATTGTTGTAGTTATCATCAAAAATTCGCAAACAAAATTGCACCTGGTTAAACTGGAAGCCGACCCCAAAATAATTTACAAACGGCTAGTCATAAATGATGAATCTCACGAACAAAGAATCCATCTTCCCAACAGATCTCAAGCGGCAACCCCGCACAAGTACAAGAAAGGCGACGTGGTGTCGACCCCGACGGGCATCCGCAAGAAGTTCAACGGCAAACAATGGCGACGGCTGTGCTCCAAGGACGGCTGCACCAAGGAGAGCCAGCGCCGCGGCTTCTGTTCCCGGCACCTGTCTCTCCGAGGAGTCACCAGGTCTTCTAATACTCCACTGGCTCAAGGGTCTGCTCATACTCCGCAGCAGAGGTACCTATACACACTCTTCTTTCAACAGTTCGTTTACTTTTGATCAGGCTTGTCAAAATTAGAGTGATCTTTATCATCATCACATTAAACTGTGCTGTTCGGTTGCTGCCATTGATAAGTCTGTCAAACAACAGTGATCTTCATTATGATAAGAACAAAGTTGTTGTTGGGTTGCTGCAGTCTGACGTAAACTAGCTGTGAAAGAACAGTTTGTAATCTGTCAATTTGCCGAGTACGTGAAAAAAAACTTAAAGTTGTCATTTGTAATTCTACAAGGTAGTCACCGACCCGCACGAAGCCCGCGTGGTGTAGAGATATTTTTGTTATGACACGAGACTGTCCTTTGTTTTTGTGAAAGAAATCCAACTTACAGGTCAACCAACTTATCTGTGCAGGCGAGCAAACAGAACTAAAATAAATATAAGTACCAAGTTTGACATATCGATGCAAATTTTCTAGACAAGCAACGTCACCTTGAAATGCACACTTAAAGTGGTCTTACTATTGTTCTATTTCGCAAGTGCAATAATCCTTCTTGCTCGAATCTCGCCATGTTTTTTGAACTGCGATTTTGTTGCGATTCTGGCACTTTATATAGACTTCTTTATTTCTTAATAAGTTTTGTTGAAAGTAAAATAATAATTTATTCTAGACTTTTCTGCCTAGAATTTTTTGTAAGATCATTTTCAATTTAATTCTAAATAAAACAAGGTGCAGTAGCAATGTACAAGACAAGTATGGTACATTGGGATAGCTGAATATTCAAAATTGGTCTATACCTGCCATAATTGGTACTATAGAATAATAATAATTGCGTTTCCCTGATTCAAATCATGTAAATATGTGAATTTGCCTCCCGTTATATCCATTCGGTATGTACAGGAAATAAACTATTAGAATTATAATTCGTTTCAAAAGTTTCATAATTCACTGTATCCTTAATTTACAGTGAATGGCCAGTTTTATCCCTTCGTACAATGGAATGTGTTTCATCAGTACAATTTATTATTGAGTAATTATAATTATTTGTCGATCGCGTCTCGGTTTGAATTCAATTTAACAAGTAAGAACGAAAGATAAGAATTTGATGTAAGGACTATGAAATCAGCGCTGATCCTGTTTTCATTCCAATGAAATGGAACGAATCTATTGGAGAGTGAACCCGATGATTGGCTCTCCGCTACGTCTAACTGTCATCATGACGTCTTAATGCAGGAATATTTTAGTTCTACTCCAGTGTGGGAAAGAGACAGATATACCGGATGTCTAGCGCTAGACACTGGTCTTAGGATATTCCGGGATATTTTTTGTTGAAAAGAGCGCACATTGCCAACTTAAAAAAAAAACCGTAATTTAAAAGTACTAAAAAGATAACAAAGTTTTAGGAGAAGTTTGGTTTGAAGAGCAAAAGTCACCCTTTAATGCTTGTCTTCTTTTATCTATGTACATATTTGCATTATTATTTTTTTGTACAACACTATAACAACTTATCCATTTCAGAAGTAGCAGTAAATCGCTGTCCTCTAGCGGCACGGGCGTCGAAGGCGACGAAACGTCGCGAGAGTCCGACACTACGCCGCCGCACTACCGTGTGACAGGCCGGTTCGATTCCGATGAGACTGAGGCCGCGAATATGCTGGGTATGTTATTTTCAAGTCTCCGATATATACTAAACCATCCTACCGATGTGCCCCAAACCGGTTTTATTAGAAAGGCAATAATGCTAAGGTTTTAGACCACTAAAACAATGCATTAGGCACTAGTGTAGTAGCACACGCCGGGTATCCGCTAGTACAAAATATTTCACATACACCTACATGGGAACTTATGAAAAGACAAAAGCTAGGTGTATGTTTCGATATGATCGCTCTCTATGGAGAATAACCGGTAAGAAATTTCGCTTACCGTACTATTTTGAAAGTATTTGTACAATGTGTAGGGGCTCGTGGCTTAATAATAACAGCACGTGTCGATCTTCAAAGTTAAGCAGCGTTTCCCTAGGTTGCTCTGTGAATGGGTGACTAGCCATCACATACCGAGTTTCGAGTGGTCCCGGCTGTCATTTGTAGATCTTTGACAGTCGTTATAGGTAGTTAGCCCTTAGTCTTTCATATTACCCCGTGCTAACTGGGTTCTGGAGATCAAATACTCAGTCGCTCCATGTAAAATACTGGTGTTCAGCTGCATCCGGTCAGACTGGAAGACTAGAAGCCGACCCCAAAATAGATTGGAAAGGGCTTGGCAGATGATGCGGTCATTTACAAGCAAGTAGGTACCAGGGCACTTATCAAACAAACGAAACTATATTGTAGTTATCTACAATAAGGTACAAGTAAACTGTAATGTTACTCCAAACGTAACTTAATTACCACAACCACATCCTGTTTCTTAAGGCGCCAATTGACGTCACGTATGTCAGAAAGTAAAGTTGTTTGACGTCAATACTATATAATGGTTAGATATGATAGTATGTCTTATTATAGTTATTACACACTCTTATCAACGTGCGAATGAGTGTGCGTACGACAGGAATGTGAAAATATATTGTGGGTGTGTCTTGCTGGGCTAGCCCCCTCAGACTTCGGCTTCAGCTGGCTGTGTGGTCGAAAGTTATTGGGATAAAAAGTATCTGTAATAACCCAGGTCATATTCTGCCTGTCTGCCAAATTTCAACCTAGCCTTCTTCCCAAATATTTGGGGTCGGTTTCCAGTTTAACCGGATGCAGCTGAATACGAGTACTTTACATGGAGCGACCGTCTATCTGACCAGTCCGTCCAGTTATTGGGTCACTCGATACTCCTTGGCAATACTGGTTGTCAGACTTTCGAGTTACTGAGTAATGACTGTCAAAGATCTACAAATGACAGCCGGGACCAACGGCTTAACCTGCTTTCTGAGGTTAGGTTACGTTTGCAATATACGAATTGATGAAAAGCCTGATAAATAATAACATACGTAGGAAATTGTATAAATGTTGTTGTGTCCACAGTGTCCCTGGGCAGCTCCCGCTCGGGCAGCCCGGGCGCGTCGCCGGTGGGCGCGGGCGGGTCGCCCGGCCTGCGCAACAACCTGTTCGTGCCGATCTCCTCGCCGCAGCCGCAGCCGCACCACCCGGCCGCTCTGTACCATCATCATCTTATCAGGTAACCTCTACCTGCTTAGACAAGGGATCAAGGTTCGAGCTGTATCATGTTAGGGGTGGTACACACAGGGTCGGCCAGATCAAAATACATGGTGGAAGGGACACCGACGCTTAAACGGTTACCCATACGGCTATTCAGCACATCATTTTGAAGCCCCCACGTAGAAATTTTTCGTCGGTTATAAAAAAAAAAACCAGCTGTTTCCTACAAAACTGCAATACCTACACGGTCAAAATGCATGGAACAGCTAGTTTTTTTTTTTTATGATCGATGAAGTCTTGACTGTGCGTATGACCGGCAGCCTGATTGCAAATGCCTTAAATTCAGTTTAAAAATTCAGCTTAAAGACAGTTTTTAACATTGTTCAATTTGCATTTTTTACGCTGTTGTTAGGTTATGAATCTCTTGTAAAATCCTTCGGATTATGATGAAAATTGCATTACGCAATTTGGGTGGAGCATAAACTTAATCAAGACAATCGTATTAAAATTAACACTGACATGTTTTATTCTAGGCCTGAACTAGTCCGACCTAGCAGGGTAAACTCGCCAGTCGGTGGGGTCGCCACCAGCGTCATAAGAGTTTCACCAGGACCTAACTACCACTACCAGGTATTACAAAATACATGCCAAATTGAACTTTAAGACACTAGGCAATAATTAAATTACGGTAAAATTAGACATTCATTTCTCAGGTGGAAAACCGGAACGGGCCTACAATCGTTCAAACGAACAACATCTCCCAATCCAACGTGATCGGCGTTCAAACTTCTGGACTGAACTTACAGAACACTATACACACAAGTATCAACGCTACTACCACGACTCTCTCCAGCCTTACTCTGCCATCGAGCATTTCTCTCAACTTGAACAACTTAAGTACTCAGAGTCTGCAAACAAGTATCGCGAACACCATCCGTAATTCCAACGAGCTAGCCCACAATCTAATCGTCCCCAGAACTATTCCCACATCAAACGGGATAGACGTAGAACAGATATACCGATCGCAAGCGGTTCACAGAAACGGTATTCACGATAACTACCGCCGCGACACGGAAATGTCGCCGCCATTAAATAATCATGAAAATTTTCTGAATAGACGAGTCTCGGAGTATGATGATGATGACCATCAAACCCAAAGAGAGAATAATATACTCCGTAATGTTATTGACACTCGGCCCCCCGAACTATCCGAGACTCGCTTAATGGAAGACAATAATAAGAGGATTCTGAAGCCGGCGCCGCTTCAGGCCCGCTTGCTGTCCGTCGTGGAGCCGGACGTCAAGGATCCGGTGAAGAGGTACTATGTTACCATGGTGCCGCAGAATACATCGGAGAAGAAGTACGTGTTTATAAAGAACGAGCCGTCGGAGACTGTGCAAGTGAGTGACAAGATTTTTTTTTTTTTTTACTACATTAAAACATGTTGAAATATCCATTATTTCTCTCGACTCTTGTCTCAATGTTTTTATTCGTGAATATTTCGCCAGTGCGAAAGCACAGTTAGCCGGACAAAGTTATTGTATCAAACGAAAGTTGGTCAATGATATTTCATTGTTTCAATTGAACTGTATACCAAATTCAACTGAATAAGTATACTGTTACTGTTAGCCTGTATCATCCCACTGCTGGGCAAAGGCCTCTCCCCATGATTTCCAAATTCTTCGATCCAGGGCTAAGGTGGACCACTGATCGTTGGTTCTGTCCAGCTCGTCCCGCCATCTCCTGCGAGGTCTATCGCGTTGCCTTCTGGCTGTGTCAGGGCTCCATATCGTGGTTATTTTGGCCCACAGCTCGTCGGGCATACGGCAAACATGGCCAGCCCAGTCCCACTTCAGCTTAGCGGCTTTTTGAGCAACGTCAGTAATTTGTGATTTGGAGCGCAGTGTGGTGTTGCGTACATGGTCGGTAAGTTTGACGCCTAGGATACTGCGCTCCATTGCACGTTGGCAGACCTGAAAAAGTATAGCGTACATTAAATATTGACTTTCTAAAGGAAAGTTTCAGCATTAGGTATTTTGTGATTATCTTACCGCCATTATAGCTCGACTTAAGCATTATCTAAGTAAAAGTAGATATCACTTACGCAAAAGTAAACAAAATTATCTGACCACATAATCAGTAGGTATTTAATATTGTTTATTTTGTTAGTGGCGTGTGTAATTTGTTTTTCTTTAAGCCGATATAATTAAAAGCATTACTTCATCGTATTGGAGCTGCTTATCTATCTAATCTAAACCTTATGCAGTCAGTATACAGGGTGTATCAGAAAGGAACTACTTTCTCCATGATATCAACATAGAACAAAAAAAAAAAAAAATCACCTGTCCCATACATTTGGGTCGGACATCTGATGGTTTTTTCGCGATTACACATAAACTCCAATTTTTTTTTTAACTTCTTCAAAATTCGGAACAATATATTATGTCATAAGTTTTGGTCCAAGTAACATTTATAGATTCAGCCATATAATGCTTACTAGCTAACCCGCGCAACTTCGTCTGCATAACATTTCTGATTGATGCTCCGCTTCTATTGCTCGCAGCGTGATGTTATATAGCCTTCCTCGATAAATGAGCTATCCTACACTAAAATAATGTTTCAATTCGAACCAGAAGTTCCTGAGAATAGCGCGTTCAACCATCCAAACAAAAAAATTCTTCAGCTTTATAATATTATATAGTAATGCTTATTAATGTAAGTGACACATTTCAGATTGAGCAGAGAATAAATCATCTGCAGCAACAGCTCAACAACAATGACAATGAACAGGAACACCGGGGCTTAGACAATGGTGATCATGTAAGTAGCATACTTCTTCTTTATCGTGGGGTTAGTGCCTAACCTGGTGTCAGAGTTTTTATGCCGCCCAAAGGCCTCTGATTTAGCTTTTACATGCCGTCGAGAAATATCTTTCAGGCATGCTGGTTTCCTCACGCTGTTTAGTAGCATTTATAGATTAATTTTGCAGCGTGATTCTGAAATGTGTGGTCAACTGGTCATATTTAATTTTGCGGCATAGACCATCAAACTGAAAAAAAAAGTACTTGGGACCAAAATCAATTCGAGAAAAAATATTCAGTTGTTTCCTATGAATTCTGGGCGTAGGACCAACGGAATTTAAATACATCTCAAATAGAAGCGTCTTATTAGGACTTCATTTAATTAAAAACCAACAAGTACCTAAGTCGCCGGAGAACAGGAATAGAGCCACTCCAAATATGTTGCTTTTTTTCTGTTTTACTTTGACGAAGATTTTACTTATTGTTCAAATTAATACTAAATCTAGTTTTACAAGGGGTTCCGCCTCTACAAGCCTTCAGTCCTTAGTCGAATCTAGGGCCTTTCCGGCCTAGCTTAGATTAATAAACTACTAACTGTTTGTTTATAAACATGATCAAAAAATAACAAATTACTGCTCTAGTGAAATCTTCGACAAAATACAGGAAAATGAAACGAATTTATTGAAAACGTTGTTCCCGGTGTTTTGGCTTTGCGTCCGCTCTCCGGCGAATTTGGTACTTGTCGCAATCGTATGAATTAGAGAACTTATTGGAAGCTGTGATTTGAGATACATTTCAATTCTGTTGGTCTTACGCCCATTTTGATCAAGACCCTGTCAATATCTGCACTACCTTAATGTACGAGTATAGGACAGCTGATTATATAATATTTCCCCGAAAGTTGGACAGTTTGATTGTCTGTACCACACCTTTAATTATGGCCACACCTTTCTGATACACGGTGTATCTGTTACGGGAAAAAACCGATATCCGACCAAAATAGTTTGTCCTCGGTGAAAATTACCAGGCTTAGGGCTTATCACAAAAATATGATCATAGGCACTAGGCTAATTGATTTCAATGATAGTTAGAACTTGTGAACAGAGCAAGCTTTAAATCTTTTCTTTTGGTTTGTTTATCTTGGTGAAAACCCATGCACTACGATAAACCGGTTTGACTTGGGACATACCGGATAATTTCGCCCAAAATTGGGTTTGATATCATATCTACACAATATAAAACTTCAATCACTCACTGATAGACAACAGACTGTCTTAACCTCCGATTCTAGAACCAACGGTTTATAGTGAAAGCAAGCAGCAAGGAAGCCATTTTGAAAGTGCACCTTAAGGTTAAAGAGAGGAAAATAGTTACCATACATTCTCATAACTAGACCAATCATGGCTATGCAAGTTGGTTATTTTCGCCGATGGGGTTTGCCAGAATTGCCATCGGGCTCTTGGCCTGTAAGTAAATAAAGCTCTGTATATCTTTGTCTGAACAGTGGTAGCGGAGGGTAAACGGCCTCGGTACCTGCGGTAGTTTGTGGGTTCAAACCCAGGCACGCACGTTACTTTGTGTACTTTTCATCACCACTGCTCTCAGAACGGTGAAGGACAATATCGTGAGGAAACCAGCAGTCCCAGAACCAAAAATTCGAAGACATTTGACATCTACCAGCTCACTCCCTCGGAAATAGTGTAGGCTTGTGTCAGTGTAGGCAGCGGTAGCAATATTAAAGGCTGTATAAGCTATATCTTTACCTAAGTGACAAAAAACGTGAAAAACACCATGCTTTTTTTTCAATTTCCACAGTACATTTTCTACCGATGACTGTTAACCTGTAACTGAAACATGAATGTCTCTACTCAGTGTACTTTTCCCAAACATATTTGTTGTTTTTTTTTTTTACATAAATTAAAAATATAAAAATCATTCTTTATTTATAGGTAAACAACGTAAACAGCAGCGCGGTGATAGTGCACCCTAATCAGTTGCTACCAGTATTGCCGCCGCCCACGTCACACACGATTATCGGTGAGTACTATCACTCACTACATATACAATAGAGTAATATTATTATGAAAACAGGAAAATGTAATCAGAGAATTTCTCTTTATCTCTAGATTAGGTTTTTGCAATTGTCAGTGTGGTGGCCTTGTCGAGGTATGCCCGTTTTATCAATACACAGAGCCACACCTGAATACAAACGCACTGATTTCAACCTTCGGTTCATCCACGAGAGTTGGAAGATTTTTGTATGAAGCGTAGCCTACCTTACTTCCGCCATTTTATTTTTAAAGTAGCGGCCTCGCATTAAACCTGTATTTATCAATAGAAAGAAAGAAAAAGTATTTATTAGTCTCGCACTGGACAAAACAAAATGGTAACATGACAATAAAACAAGATTTAAAAAAAAGTAAACTTAAGAACAAATTAAAATAAAACTAACTAAACTGGGTCCGGTACGAGGCCAAAAGACCCCTATCTCAGCATGGTGCTGTAACATTAAAAAAATCACAGCGCTGGTATTCTGCTTAGTAGCTGGTATCAACACGAACAAGTTTTCTACAGTGTCACGTTTCCGAGATATACGTCATCAAAGTTTCAATCTTCGCCATCAGTACAGCTTTGATAGCTTATATTTAGGAAATGTGACGGGTTAAAAAAAATCTCTCATACAAAACTTGTTTGTATTGATACCAGCTATTGATTGATAAAGGTTTTATTAGTGGCTAATAAGATTAAAGTTGCACTGATGGTCGAGATTGTAGCTTCGATGGCATAGGTCTCGGAAATGTGACGCTTTAGAAGATTTTGTCCACAAACAAAATTTGTTTGTATTGATGCCAGCTATTGATTTAATTCGCAATTTTGAAAATAAAATAAAATGGCGGAAGTTAAGCAGGCCAAATAATTCAATGCCTTTTTAGTATTCCAAACATACGAATCTCGTAGTTTTTGTGAAAATGGGCACTAGCCCGATTTCTCTTAGGTATGTTTTATCTTTTTGCTTTGAAATGTAAAATTTTCCACTAGTTATTGTTTTTGTAGTAAAATTCAAAATTAAATACAACGTGCGATAATGATTATTTGATAAAGGAAGTTTATTTGCAAAGGATTTGATTATTTACGTGATGTTAATCACGTTTACATAATCGATATATCAAGCGAGTATGGCATTTGTATGTAATTTCTCTCTAAACATGATTTGAACTGCCGAAACCTAGCATTAACGAAAACTATCTTCTATACACGTGTAAGGCACTAAGACGCGCAAATTATGATGATGCTCGTTGTTCCTTACACCCTATTATACAACAATAACTTAAATTACTTTGAACAAAACTGGGTAACACCTCATTTGCCACCTTACGTAGATTCATTAAAAGCTCCAGAGACCAGATTCAGAGGCATAACATGAAAACTTGTGGTAAAATATTATAGAAGAGGAACATTGTCCGCTAAGACTACATAAGCTTGCTCTGTAACTGTGAACTCTCTGGCAACAGTATCAGGCAACACATTCCCGTGGCAGTCGCTGGTGCCGCTGCTGAGCGGGTCCCCGCCGCCCGCGAGCGCGGCGCCCGCGCCCGCGCCGCCGTCGCCGCGCACGCCGCGCACGCCGCGCACGCCGCACACGCCGCACACGCCGCATACGCCTGCGCCGCTTATCAAGACTGAGGATCAGATTAAGACGGAGGCTAGCGGTATGTTTTAGATAATAACATAACATCACACCTGTAATCCCCGAAGGGTTTGGCAGAGGTGTATTATAATAGTACACCCACATTTCGCCATTTATGTTTAAGTCCCATGTAATAGAGGGTGAGCCAACTGCCGTCAACCGGGTGAAAATCCAGATATCGCCGCTGTTACTGAGAAATTTCTGATGGAAAATCCCATTAGCACTTTGTCCGACCTGGAAATCGAACCCAAGACCTCGTGCACATGCCTTAAAACTCAACTAAACTATTTAGCATGGGATGAACGCGGACCGGGTGTTGGTTGCGCGCCTGTAAAAGCTCTGAATCGATTTCGTACCTAAGTAGGCCGCTACAAACACAATTCCTCACCCGTGCCTATTTACTTGCACGTTCGATAACCTATAGAATGCATGTAATGTAAGTTGGCTCTATGACATAATAATAACATCATAAAATCTTCTTATCTGCCCGTCTCATGATTGATAAAAAACATTTGAAAGAAAGTAAGTATGTGCCTTTCTTTCAGTTGAAAACGTTTACTTACATAAATAGTGTTCTTTCGAATTTGAACTCTCAGCTACCAGTACCATAAAAACTCAAATCACCGGTGTTCTGTTTGTCAACCTAAAAGACAAACAATGTATTCCAGACCCCCCGATGTGCATGGATGAAGATGACGAGGTGTTCGAGTCTGAAGACTCCGGGGTCGGTGGAGATGACTCTACTAAGAGACCTTCGCAGAACACGTCGGCTCTTAACTCGCCTGCTACTCAGGAAAAGGTAAGGAGCAGCTTATTAAAAAATAATTATTAGAAAAGCTAAACCTTTGATAATTTTCTTAGTATTATGAGAATAAGAAACCAGATAGTGTAACCTGTGGCCGAACCATGACGTCTTAATACAATGAGTTCTATTCCAATGTGGGAAAGAGACAGAGCTATACGGGATGTCTAGCGCATCTCTTTCCCACTCTGGAATAGAACAAAAACATTCCTGCGAAAAACTAAACTCAACTGAAACTTCATGGTGCGGCCACTGACATTGTACTGTTAACATTTTGTAAAAAAAAGTATACTTTTCTTTTGTCAACCAATCTTTAAATCAGGCTTTCATAAACGGTACATCTGGGGGCCAAGAGAGAGCCTAATGACTAAGTAAAGGCCCAGTAGTTTTTGGTTGCAATCTGAACGCAAAATATTGACTAAATTATTAATCTTCAAGGGGTCACAACTTCATGATCTTTCACAGGTTATTAAAAAGTTTTAGACATCGATCATCGAGATTTTGATAAAAAAATAATCTCTATATGGAACTCAATTTTACTTTCTACTTACAGAAAGAACGGATGCGCATCCGGCGTCCTATGAACGCCTTCATGATATTCTCGAAGCGCCACCGGCAGATCGTGCACCAGATGCACCCCAACCAGGACAACCGTACGGTCAGCAAGATCCTCGGCGAGTGGTGGTACTCGCTCAAGCCTGAGGAGAAGCAGAAGTACAATGAACTTGCTAGCGAAGTAAGCAAATCTTTTGGAAAAAGTATTCTTCATCTGTGTTCATGTTACATTAAAAAAAAAAAAACGGTCTTGCCAATGGGTATTGTATTAGCCAGTACTAGCTGGGTTGTGGAGGTCAGATAGGCAGTCGCTCCATGTAACATACTGGTATTCAGCTGCATCCGATTAAGGCTGAAAGCCGACCCCAACATCGTTGGAAAAAGGCTAGCCAGATAATGGTGGCGACCCTTATTATAGTGACCTTCATATGGTCCTCAAAAGTGCAGATTGTAAATTCCAGTAAGTGGGCCATGCTCAAGACGAACCACAAACAATTAGGTATTAAATCAATGCCTTTAAATCAACTATAATCGAAATAAGGGGGATTTCCGTTTTTTTTTTTGGCGGTGGTGCGATGCGGTTGGTACTTCCGTATTTGGGGCATTTGGTTCGATTTTAGATAGTTTTGGGATTTCGGTCGTTTCGCAGACAAGGAATAACTTTTATAGAAGCAAATCTACACCCTGAACTTACTCAAAATCGGACTTTCAACGTTCTGTTTTGAGACGTATGATACGTCGAGTTTAGCTTCTATGCTTTTACACTGGACACTGGCATGATACATGTTTGTTCATGACAATGCAACCCTAGTTAGGGTAGTGACCGTTTTATTGCCTTTACCATGTTCAAATGTTCAAGCTTGGTTACCTTCCAATACGCTATTTATGTATTGTCGACTTCTCATTACGTAGTTACTCATTACATACAAAACCGTTTTCAGTACATTTGAGTATCGTACGCACGTAATAAGGTATTGTAAAATTATTATTCGTGATTGTGGTTCGTGGCTAAATAATAATAGCCACACGGAATTTAAGGGTAAGTATAGCTAGCCAGGGTCAGTTCGTGGATGGCCATCCGTAACATACGAAGACTTCTCTGTGCCTCGGAAGGCTTGCTAAGCCGTTGCTCCCGGCTGGCGATAGATCTTTAACAGTTGTGAGAACCAGTCTTACTAAATTGAGAAGCAGTTATCATGTTACCCAGTAACTGGGTTGTGGATGTTAGATAGGTAGGCGCTCCATGTAAAATAAACCGGTCCAGTCTGTGGAATTCACTGCCGGCTTTGCTGTTTCCCGTTCATTATAATCTGGATCACTTTAAAGTTCCAGTGAATCGGTTTCTATACCGCATCAGCGCTTCACATCATTTAGTGTAAACAAAAAAACTGGAATGCAATTGCACCCTGTTAGACTAGAAGCTGATTCCAACATAGTTGACACCTCTGACCTAGACTAGAGTCAAGAGCAAACCCATCTTAAATAAAAATAAAAATAAATTGTTGAGAAAAGGCTAGACAGGTGATGATGAAATTAAATGTTGTATTAAATAGTATGTTCTTTTATTCTCAGGTCAAGGAAGCCCACTTCAAAGCTCATCCCGAATGGAAATGGTGCAATAAAGATCGCAGGAAGTCTTCCAGCAGTAAAGATCCTACTGGATCTATGCCACAGGTAACATAAACTATTCTTATACTATAAAGTCTTCTTCTTTACGTGTCGATGAAACTCAAATGGTGTTAGACCAGTATGTAGTCGCCTGCGCAGCTCTAACATTTACTTCGATTAAATCCTGAAACGTGCAAGTTGTTGTGCGGGGTGGGCGGGGCAGTAGGTGGGGCTTATCCTGCAAAGGAGCTCCACATTGGCTGTTTAGGATGGATCGACGATACCCCATTTGGCCAAGTTATATTTACAGCGGCCAACCTGGGTCCGCAATCGGTTAAGAGACTTTCAGATTGGCCACTGCAGTTCGAATTCACTATTAAGTACCTACGAATCATTTCAAATTCAACCTTATCTTTTTACTACAATGATCTTTTTCTGCTGTCTTATTTATAATTTGAATTTATACCATCTCCAATTTTTAGTAAAATCATTAAGCTGAACAAGATTTTAACTTACTCATAATGTCTTACACTAGATGGCCAGTCGCATACTGTATTTTTGAAGTTTATTTTAAGTCTACTGTGTTATTCTTTTAAAGGTATATCTTTAATTAATCCTTAACATGTGTTTACAGAGTCCTCGAACGCCCTCCGAGGTGATGACAAGCGGTTCGCTCACTATCAACACAGACCTACCCGTGCCGGTAGCTTCATACAACCATATTGGATCACCGCAGCTCAGTGACGATGAGCAAATGGTATGTTGATTGTTAAGTTTTTAACGTTTTTTTGTCTATTCCCAACTGTCCCCGAAGGTGCTTTGCTAATTCTTGGACGAATGTTAAATCATCACAGGTTAAATGACAATTGAGCACTGTATTTCATATACATATTGTTTGCTGCTTTTCATATTTGTATGTATATTTTATCTAAGGGCCTTAGCTGCCTGAAAATAAAGTGATTAAATCTGATGTTTCCTATCAAAGTGCAATACCTACACGGTTAAAATGCATGGAACAGCTGTTTTTTTTTTTAATTACTAGGGGACAACGTAGCTTCCCATTGTTGAAATAATCTTCGAAATTGGATCAGCAGTTCGGAAGATTACCCCCTACATTCAAACTTACAAATTCAATAAACTTATACATTTATTATCTGTTGCAGCCATCGCAGACACTAGAAGACCCGCCAGCAGCGGTACCGAGCATAGAGATCGACCTGAAATGTGGAGAGAAAGTGACGGACTCTGACTCGGAAGGACTGGACACACGAGACTACTTGCCGTCGCACCACGACCATACTAGAAGGCCTAAACCTATTAAAGCTAGGTAAGATTTATTATAACATAGTTTCTTTAGACCTTAGCAAACTTTAACTTATAAAACTTTCGTAGGTTTTTATTAATGGCACTGCCCAAGCTTTTGGTATCCACCCGACTGCAGACATAGATGCACTCTCTCTTCAATCTTCTCTCTGATAGTCCGATATAGTAGATGTCTAAACGCAGCAGTGACCACTAAAATTAGACCTACGTGTTTACATCAAAATAACATTAAGTTTTTTTGGAACTTTAAAGCTAAGGCAAAACTTTAATGATGACATTATAATGTATCTACGAGTATCATTGTATCGTCAATTTTAAACATAACAAAACATTGTGTCATGTAAGTAAGTGAACTTGTCGAATTTACGTGATGTTTTGCATTTCCAGGGCTGGTTCGTCGGACAATCTCCTCGGCGGTATAACTGCGTCCAGTCCAGGGGGACCTAAAGGTTTCCAGCCAACTGGAGGTGCTTTCAAGTCTACTCATGCTGATACCAGTAAGTTAATATATCAGACATATAATATGAGATGAAATATGAACATAATTTATACAATGCGATGTATAATGAATTAATGATATATGAATGGATGTAGACGATGTAAAAGATGGTTACCAGAACCATAGTTCGTGGCGATCTGTAAACGACAAAACAAACGCAAACCAAACGCAGGTCAGTTCGGTAAAGGCAGGTTCGGGTTGATGTCGGGCGCGCGGGTTGTAATAGCAGAAATCGTGTGAACCACGGCAAACGAAATGTGAGCGCGCGCCTCCCGCCCGCACGCTGCGCCCGGCGCGGCGCGGGGGAGAGGGGGGGCGTCGTTGCGGTTAATGAATGCCCCGTTGTCAAAACGCAACGCAAGAGCGCGCTCGCGCTCTCGCGCTCCAATAGAATCCTTGATTCGTGCTTGCTTGTTCCATGGAAAAAAAAACATTAGATTTATAAAGTGCAATTTTTGAAATCGCTGGAAAAATACGTGTACTTTACCACATTACAGAAATATCATCAAATATTTCACTGTATACTCAAAATCTCCCCTCTTTCCAGACGAGAATCATCGGCAATGGGCAGCCTTTAGCCAGATGAACAAGCCGCTGCTATCGCAGCAGGTGGCGAGCTCCGCCGCCGCCGCCGCCAGCACGCAGAGCCTGACGCACAGCGTGCAGGGCATCTCGCTCAGCACGCCCAACCTCTCCACGCAGGCCGCGCTCGACAACGCTATAGCGTCCATCATGAACTCGCCCACTAATACGTGCGGGGTTCAGGTAATTATTAAGGATTTTAAAACAAAAGTATACATTTCAATAGATATCATTCAGAGAAGTAATTGGCACAACTAGCACCCCCCGTTACCCCCGCAGGTAGGCCCACGCGTGCGCGCGGGGCTCGGGGGCTGCCGGGGGCGGGTGCTCACGATATGAACTGATATGAACCAAAACGTCCAGTATAGTATGATAGCTCGGGCTGTCACACTTGATTTGTTTATTTGCAGGCTGTCAGGAATCTTCGTATAAAGAATATTGCAAATCGGATAGACCTACATCTGCAAACGTTTAATTCTCTTCAACAACATCATTTCAGCCCTTATTCACTCACTATTGGATATAGGCATCGGCTTTTTTACTGCCATATTTAAAAAAAAAACTTCACGTAGCATGTATAAAAAAAAATCTATGTTCGTCTACAGGTGATTTCAAGCGGCATGTCCAACACGATCCCGACGCCGACGTCGACGCCGCACACATCGACGCCGCTCAGCAACCCCGTGCTCAAGAGTTTCACCTTCGTCAAGAGGAGTATTGGTGATAACTCGCCTTGTGAGTATTCGTTTGTTCATCTGTCTATCATTTTGTCGTCTAGTAGTTTACGAATATTTATAACACACACAAAACAGCGCAAATGTTAAAATACTGAGTGGATAGAACATTGTGAAACATAGATTCGTGTAAATGGACAATTTTTGTTGACAGTAGATCAGTCAACAAAGAACCGAAAGCTTCGTGCGTTCGGTTTTATGAATCACTAGCTTCTGCCGGTGACTTCGTCTGCGTAGCTTGGAATAAAATGTAACCCATGTGTTAATTCAATTTATAAACTACCTCACTACTTTCATTCAAATCGTAACAAATTTTCGAGGTTTATGAGTACGACGTTTCAAAATAATACTAAAAAACCGGACATGACAAGACATGTCATACAAAAGTAATTCATCAAAGAAAATTGTGACAATTTTAATTCTTTGTGTTACTTGACTGACTTTACTTTTTATGCTTTATTCCAAAAGAAGTTCTCGTCTCGTCACCACGACATGAACATTTTGCTGGTGCCGAAACAACAGAAGTTGCAAGTTTTTAATGGTTGATATTTATCGTGGCAGGTCCCGGGCCACTGACGCTCTCGCTGGACGCGTCCGGCAACCTGCTGCTGAAGCCGAGCCAGGCCTCCCTCAGCCCCGCGCCCGACCAGTCCATGCACTGCGTGCACCTGCAGAGGCTCTATGTGCCTACCTACAATACTGGTGCGTACATCGATGATAAATAAGCTGAATTTATACCACGTGGATTATGGACCACTCGCTTGCCAATGTCGGTCTGTGGATGGGTGACCGTCATTATATACCGAGTTACCTCCGTGCCTCAAGTGGCTCAAAAGTCTGACAACCAGCCTTACCAAGGGGCATCGTATTACCCAGTACTAATGGGGCTGTGGAGGTCAGATAGGCAGTCGCTCCATGAGAATTACTGGTATTAAGCTTCATCCGGTTAGACCGGAAGCAGACTCTTATCATGTTGGAAAAAGGCTAGGCAGATAATCGATTATGGGGCACTCCCTCTCACAAATAGAGGAGATCTGAGTTGTAAGTAACTGTTTGTTTTCTAAAAAATATGCAGTTGTAGGAATTGGGTTACCTGTTTTCTGGAGACAAATAAATCAATTTTAATCTATAATCAGTTCTCTGTACGATCAAAGACCTTATAATACACACGAAAGCAGACAATTAGCGTCATAAGAAGTTCCATGAAGATGATTTGGCGGCATACAGGGCGCGTGCATTCAGTGTTTGTAGAATCTTCTATACAATTTCTTTATATCATTAAAATTCACGTGGTTATCATTCATAAGCAGGCTGCAACTGCATCATTGTTGAAAAGCGTCAACTTTCCCATAATACTGTGACGTTGGCATTACATAACAGAAGAAGTATTATAACATGTACATGACTATTGCTGTATTGTCCACAGAAGTAGACACACCCAATAACAACAACCAAAGCGTGATGAACGTGCAAGGCGGACAATCTGTGATAGTATCTCAAAGTAACAACAATACTGCGCCTAAAACTACCACGTGAGTATTTATTGTACGTGGTGGGAGGGACATTGGCGCACAAACGATTACCATTTATTCAGTACATCATTTCGAACCATATAGGAAATTTTCATAGTTTAAAAAAAAAAACAGCTGTTCCAACCGTTCGACCGTGTAAGTATTGCACATTTGTATGTGTAACAGCACGTTTTTTTTAAAATTACCAATGAAAAATTTCTAAATGGGCGTCTTAGATTTATGGACATCTTTCTGCTGAGATCTCACATCTACATGTAAAGTCATCATCATATCTGTTCATTTTCAAATGTGTTCATTTTCCTGGTTCAGGATCAGCTCGATTTGCATTTTCATCTAAAAACCGAAATCCACTCTTTTCGCGTGTAGTTAGATTTTTTTTTTTTTTTTTTTTTTTTTTTTAATATATCTAATAAGTAAAACGAATTTACAGAGTCAATATTTCAAACCCCTAATAGGATTACTCCTTGTAAATGTTAACGCCTTTTTTTTACCTTATCAGGCAATGGGAAACCCCTGTGGAAGAAGCCCGTCCATTCCCGCTAGCGCCGACGCCTGCGCAGCTCGGCAGAGCGCCGCTACAGAAGAGACTTAGTCGGGGTAAGTCACTCATACCTGTGTCTCATATATACTTCATCATCGTACCTTTGAATTAGGCCCATACTCACCTACACCCACCTATTTCTCGAAACCATTCAATAATAACTTTGTGAACTAAAATAAAAGACATCCTGTTCTAGTCAAGCTTTACATGTTTCCGGAAACAATTCGTCCCGTAAAATTCTCATTTCGGACTATTAATAGAATCAAATCACTTCAGTCGTTCTCGAGTTATAGGCTTACCAACAACCCAACAAAAAGTATTTGATTTTCATTTCTAGATAAATAGGTAAAAAAATTGATCCATCGGAATACTGTTTATATCTTTGTAACTATTACCATTATTTTTTTCTTTAATAGCTGGCTCATTTGAAATATCAGGAAAAAGAATAACCATCCAGCCAGGTAACGCCTGACGATTTATTATCATTCATGTTCAAAAACCAGTATCCTAATACCACCTTCTCATCAGGAACATCTACCGGCTCCACAGGCAGCAACGATCCAGCGACTTCGACCGGCTGCAGCATCAACGTGCCTCGGTCCGAGGCGTCGATGAACAATGGGGCCTTGAGTTCGGATGACGCGACGTCGCCTAAGCAACATAACGACCTGCCCAGTCCGTCGCACAAGAAGACGCTGTTCAAAAAACGCAATGAGGATGGGAGGGACAAGTATGTATACGAAAAAAAAAAATATATAAAAGCCATCGATTTGAAGTATACGTGTGCAGGTTACAGACATATGAGAACATTTCAGTTTTGTCTTTAGAATGTCGCACACGTCCTGGGATGATTCGTTGGTATGAAGTGGGCCGTCTACTTCAAGCAAATACGTATACGCGTAATACCGAATCGACCTCGTCTAACTTATCAGATAGACTGTTGATGTTGGTGATGTTGCTGCGGAGTTCGTTCTGAAACTTCTTTTCCCTAGCGGAACAGTTCTTGGAGGGCGGGAATTGATTTTGAACGTCAAAAATAACATATAAAGTGAATCTCCGTCTATTCACTTTATATGTAATTTTTGACGTTCAAAATGTTGGTTCTCAGCCTAACTTGATTAAGTGACTAATTTCTTGCTCCCTGTAAGAAAAGAATAACAAAAATGTTGACTAACAGGTAACTTGGTTGTGTCACAGAGTACTGGAGACGGTGAACTTCGAGCAGAAGTTCAGCACCCTGCCGCAGTTCAAGCCGGAGGCCTGCAGCCCGAGCGCAATGGTGGTGCCGCGCAGTCCGCAGCTCTACATGCGGAAGAAACCAAACAAGATGGGTACGTTCACTTGCATAGTTAAACATAATGCAACGGAATGGCAAATAAAAATTTTAGTTGTAAATGGATCTTTTGGATCTTTGATAGTCGTTACAGGTAGTCAGTGGCCCGAAAGTCTGACATCCAGTCTTACCAAGGGATACCGTATTACCCAGTTCTAAAGTCAGATAGGCAGTCGCTCCATGTGAAATACCGGTATTCAGCTGCATCCGGTTAGACTGAAAGCCGACCCCAACATATAGTTGGGAAAAGGCTAGGTAGATGATGATGGATCTTTTGTTATCTGACCCAAATCGGAACTAATCCCGTTAATAAAACTAGGATGAGGTGAGATGGTGATGAGGTTCTGCTCTTTTCTGCCTGTCCATTAATTCAGTTTCACTTTTTCACAAACACTACACCGTACACCGTAATGCATGCCTAAATATTATAGCAATGTTGGAATTCCAAATCAGCCCTTAGTTGTGAGTAGTAAATGCAATAGTGCGCTTTTGTTTAAGCATCCAATTAGGTGTAGCTCAGTGTTCATGAAAATTGGATTAAGTGACTGTTTTTAGAGAGCAACACGATCTAGCTTTAGTTAATCCTCCTGTACTCAACACAACCTTCCTAACATTTAATTTGAATAGAATAGAATGCTTTATCTGCAAAGAATGTAGGTATTACAAATCAGGTGTTAAAATGCTTAGAGAATCCTTGTACATTCTGCTTTTAAGGCATGCAAAATTAATATAAACATTATAACTAAAGAAAAATAAAAAAGAACTAAATCTAACAACTTGAAATAAATATTTTAGTACATCATACACTCTAAGGCTACAAAAAAAATCTAAATTTAAATTATTTTTGCATTGTAATCTACAGAGGAAGAAAACACAGTGGTAACGCCTCAGATAGAACAAGAAGTGATGAACGGCAACGGCATGCCGACGCCGCATTCCTACGGCACCCCGTACACGACCACTAACAAACTCGTCGGCAACACCTTCTTTGGACCGGACTTCAATCTGGATAGTTATAAAGGTATGTGGCTTTCCTTTTGTGATTGATTCTTAGTGTTATCCTTGGTAGCAAGGATATCCGTAGGGAATAATTTGCTCCATGGCGCCATAACTTATTATTATTGGGCATTTTCTGGCTGTCGTCTTTGTTTTGTGAAGTGACAAGTAAAGGCTGTGATTTGGTCCTGCAATACTTTTTTTGTAAATTGCTTACTCAGTATGATAAAAAATTGGCCCAAGTATTAGTCCATTAGGTAAGTATAAATCGTTATTTTATCGGTTTTTACCGCCGATTTCGCTTCGCAAGTTTTAATTTGTAAAGCGTAAATTCCACTGCTGTGTACAATACGTTCCACAATTTGCGATTCACTTGTTTGCAAGCTACGCGAGCGTGGTGCACGGTCGTGAGTCGCAAAAAACGGCCCCGCCTACATTTATATGTATACTAATATTATACCCAAATAAGCTAAAGAGTTTGTTTGGTTGAACGCGCTAATCTCAGGAACTACTGGTCCGAATTGAAAAATTATTTTAGTGTTGGATAGCCCGTTTATCGAGGAAAGCTATATGCTAAAACATCACGCTGCGACCAATAAGAGCGGAGCATTAATCAAAAATGTTACGCAGACGAAGTTGCGCCGGTCAGCTAGTGTATTATACCGGCCAAATACCGTGGGGGCCTCGTCTTGAATATGGCATTATGTACATTGTATCTCTACAATGTTAGCACTCCAAGAGTTACAGGGGTTATTATGCTACCTGATCAATAAAGTTTAATTTTGGTCAGTGTCGTCAGAAGGCATGGAGGACATGTCTCCGCGCACGCCGTGCTCGGGCAGCGCGGGCGGGTCGCGCGGGGAGGCGGGGCACCGGCGCGTGCTGGAGCAGAGGCGCCATCTCGTGTTGAAACTGTTCCAGGAGCACGGCATGTTCCCTACCACGCAGGCTACTACGCACTTCCAGGTAAGCGGGGAAACGGTCTTCAGAGGGTGCATTCTAGAAGATGGCAACGTCACAAATATCTGTCTGTTATTAATAATATTTCATAATATCATTCAAGAATATTGATTAAGCGAAATATTTGACAACTTTCAGAATGCACCCTCTTCACTAACGCACTGTGACAGAACAGATCAGCAAGTCCTCTCCACTTTCGAGCCAATTATTGAGTGTTAAACTTTATTTTGAGTAACGCAAAAATCTAAATAGAACATAGACTCTGTTTTTGTATTATGAACTTGAAAATCTTGAAATACAATAACTGGCTTGATGATTTGGGCTTGGGCCGATCTTAAAATGTAATGTAACAGCCTTAGACTGGTCTTTATCTTAATTATTCTGGAATAACTTCAATTCTTGACAGCTTCACCTAAATCACATTTTAAAGCATTTCTTTCATTCGTTTCTCATTATTTTTTACATAGGCAACCCACATGGACATTTTCCCGACAAAGATGGCTCTACAACTGAAGATTCGCGAAGTGAGGCAGAAACTGATGGCCCAGTCAAATCTTACGCCCCACTCCGAAGTGAATACCCCTACTAGTAAGTATTACTATAGTGTAAATTAATTCTGGAATATCCTATTACAAAATAAAGTAATTACAATACTAATTCCGGATATTATATTCATATTAAACTTTATCATTTCCATGATAAAGCATCCTTGCATAATTCCAGCGACTGTTTGAGAGACATTAATTTTTTTGCGAGGATTGTCATTGATACGGTTCTTGTGTGTTTACTTGAAGAGTAGTATTTGTACTTTATTTCACTTTTCTTTCTATACTACTATCAATATAAGGGGTGGAAGGGACACCGACGCGAAAACGGAAACCACATACTCAGTACCTGAACCTCCCCACATAGAAAAACAGCAATTTCCTACAAAAGTGTAAACCACGGTCAAAATGTATGGAACAGCTGATTTTTTTTTTCGCGTCGCTGTCCCTTCCGCCCCATATGTATAGCCTCACAACATGTTGTTCTCAAAACAAAATATAATTTTTATTTCAGTAAATTCTCCAATCGCGTCCCTGCAGCCTACCTCGACGGCCAGTTAGCGCTGCGGCTACACCATCTCCATCATTGTGCGCCAGTAGAAGTAAGAACACGGGACATTTAGCCGTTGACAGCACACGCACCTACACGTACTCATGTCTTACATTATAAAAAACACATTTAAGGTATTGCCAGCAAGAAAAGCTTGTTCATCTTGACATATCGAGTTGTAGAACAGTTCGACTTTGTAGAGCGGCTTTTGGTCCGGTTACCTGTCTTTCCGAAACTCAATGTCCTATATTCAAGGTCTGTTTCACATACACGAGTATTGACTCGTGTGTGTACCTTTTTTTGCTGGCAATATTTATTGAAGTATTGCTAGCACGGAAAGGTACACTCCTCGCAGCTTTTGATGATAATTTTGAGCTTAAATACTGAATCGTATCAAAATAAACTGGACAGATTTACACTGACAACGGCTAAATTCTACGTGTTCTCAATGATGGAAATGAAACGCGTACGTTTCGAGACAATTGATCATAAATGCAGAAGCATTTAATACAGTGAATAGATTAATGTATAGCTACTCGTTTATAGTATTTTATTATTATTCAGAAATACTTTTTTAATTAATAAAAAGTTGAAAAAATCATAAAAATTAATCGGTAATGTTAAGTCCGTGAGAATTGGCGATGCATGGTCTAATTGATTCGTTGATTTAAATTGTATGTTTAAAGTAGTTTTATCTGAAAAATAACAGTGGTACTAATGGTTTGTTCCCTTTTCCAATAGTATATTTTGATCTTAACCAATATTGATTCCTTTATATTATACGCACTGGGCCGTCAGGCTGTAGCAGCTACTCTGACTCACGTGGCCAGCCGCCTAGTGCGACTTCCCTATAAGTGAGTAAAAGCAGTCAAGTGGTTATGAGATATTCATATCTATAGTGTTTTACATTACAAGTAATACAAAAAAAGCAAAAAATCACAAAAAAATCCGACTTCTTTCTTCTAAGGGTCCTATAAAGTCAGATTGTATGAAACAGTTTTTGTAGTTTGAAAGTTTTCAACTTGACGACATTAGAGCACCCTCAGATTAATAGAAACATATCTTTATTCGCTTTTAATTGGTTATTTAATTAATAAATCATTTATTTCATCGTTTAAAGCACATCGTCATTAGGGGCACGATCTCAATTCTTATTTGTATATTTGTATTTAAGTACTTTTTTGGTGAGTGCTGTATGTGTATGACTGAAGTCTGTGTTGTTGCAAAACCAGTTATTAACTAAGATGGGAAAGTTACATCGAAAATAACCCTTCTGCTAGACATTAATACTAAAATAAAGTATAGAAGATTTCATATCCTGTAATTGTCTTTATTTTGTTTTCTAAATGCTCAAAAGTATGTTTTTATTCTCTCGGTATCGTCTTTACATTTTATCATTTGATTTAACTGTAAAGTTATTAAATATTAATAATATATTACCCAATACGGGCAAAAGCCAATAATTTTATAGAACTGACCAGTTGAATTTCGTTGCAAAATGAGAATCACTTTATTACAAACAATATAATTATAATTTTAGAGAATTATATATTTGCAATTGATATATTTAGCTGATATAGTATATGTACTCCTGATTTGTGTGTTTATCGAGAGATATTGTTTATTTAAATGTTGCCTTCACTCGATTAGACATTGAGCGAGTTGCGTGTAAGAATGTCTTATGGAAGTTGATTTTGTGATAAATGGGGATCTCTATTTATCAACACAATGTCAATCAATAGTATTGAACTGGTAAAATAGCAATATTTTTTCATTTGCAATGATTGAATGCCTATTTATCGTGAACAGTTTCAACAACTGAGATTATGAGTAGCGGTAACTATCAGTGAGAATTTTCATGTCATTGATAATTGCATTTACAAAAACAGACACGAAGGGTGTTGTTATCATAAATTGAGAAATATTAAAACTATCCAAGATAGTGTACAAGTTGTGCGAATCTAGAGACCTAAATAAGTGATGTGTAGTGCAACACATAGTGAGGTGCGCGAGTTGTATGAACTCGTCGAGTGAGGTTGATGCAAGGAACTTTGGTGCGAACATTTTCACAATTATTTAAGTCTCTATTATTTTGTATTGTTTTCTATTTATGTTGTGATGTTGGTCTTCCAAGTGTTTCAAATTATTTCATTTTATTAGATTAGTGACTACCTATTTAATTACTTTTAATAATGTACGTTGTACAGTGATTTATCGAGCGAGTTGTCGAGTGTTTATGATACTTTATGTATGCCGTGTTTGGATGAATCGTGACACAAATTGTAAACATTATAATAATTATAACTCTTTCTGTCAGTAAGCGATCGACGTAGTGATCCATTTTTAAAACATACTGCTATGGTTTACAAAAATAGCTCAAATCAGTAACGACACTAGATAAATCAATATTTATACAATATAATAATCTCATTGTAAATATTAGTTGTATTGTATAACTAGCACTAAGTATTCCTGGCTCTCAAAGTAATTAAGGTTTTATTTAGATAATACTAATTATATTATAGATAAAAAGATAAATATATAATTTATACATGTGAAATTTCGGCCAATACAAATGTTATGTATATCAAAATTGTATTTTTTAAATGATCTCTTCGGCGTTAATAGTATTTAGATAATTGCTTTAGGAGTCCGGAAGTGAAATGAATTTATTAAGAGTATAAAACTTAAGAGATATTTTCGCACGGTTAAATATTGTATCTCGATAGGCAAGTAGACGGGGCAGGTACCAAAACTCGACAGTTTGTTCTGTTCAATGTTTCTCTTGTCATACATCTAATGGCCTTTAGCGTGATCATGTATCTTCAATTTTTCAATATGAAACTAGCGGGATTTGGTACGCAACCCCGCGTAGTCAATTCATCATAATCCTCATCGTTGTCATACATTTTAACTCATAAATAAATAATAGAACTGTTACCAGTTAGTAGTAATATACACATATATTTTCGTCCCTAATTTGAATTAGTTATTCAACCTAGACGCTGTTTCGTGTCACACGTACTTGGTGACGATTGTACTTTATGTTAACGTTCAGGAAAGCAGGGTAATTAATTCAAAGTAAGGGCAAGCGATAGGCCTCTTTTCTTAATCAGTGAAATAACTATAACTTCGACTCAGAATAACACCCATATTATAAGATTGGTTTTCAATTTTACAGTATATCAATATAATAGAAATATATTTACTAATCAATATAATATCTTGTTGTGCAGGTGAATATCATCCCGAGTTAGTGAAAACAGTTGATTTTTCCTTCGAGCTTTTAGTTTGCGAAACGATTTTAATTTGATTATTTTTACGAAATTAATGTAGGTTCATGTATTTTATGTTTTTCACACGCACTGCAACATATATGTTTTCATAAGATTTCATAGATTTTTGGTGTTAACATTTCAAATAATATCAAATAGTTAATAGCGTTTTAATCAATAGATACTAAAGTTACGTAAAAGCAATTTCGCATTTAGTTTGTCAAATAACTTTATGAAATATCTATGAAAGCATACATGGTGATTTATTTACACACTTCGTTGCAATATCTAATAAATATATAAAAATAAATAGAAGTTTTCTTCCATGGTTTATGATTGCGATGGTTTGTACTAAATGTTTCAATTTGTTTTTAAACTGTCCATATCTTTATGTTTGCCTCTTGTTCAAATAATTCTAGTTTTGATGGCATGTTGAGTTTTGAGTGAATGTCTTTTAAGTGTGTTATACTAATAACAAATATGAAAAATCTTAAAATAACTGCATATTTCTAGTGCTTTATTGACTTTCAAAACTTAGTTCATACTCATTGATTTATTGATGCAGAATATAGTGCTTCTAAAATAATTCTTAGCTCTAGGCTTTGTCAGTCAATAAACAACAGATAATAGGCAGTTTTACTTTATTAGACTGAATTAACTATGTTGCATAACAAGTTAAATGTTATATTTTAAGAAATATTAGCAATTATTTCGAAAGGACATTTTAAATAAAGCATTTCATATTCGTTATTTATTTCTTCTACATAAGCTATTAGTGTAATTGTTTAGTCAAAATGATAAATGTAAATATCTTGTTTAGATGATTTATTTAGATTTTAAGTGTTCAATTTAATGTATATTAGATTGAATTAGAGACGAAACAATCAAAAGATAACTGAATATCCGAATCAGTAACCACTTTTACATGAGCAAGTTTTTTGAATGTTTATGTATCCAACCAATGGACCAATAAGTGGCACTTTAAATTTAGACATTGTAACCAACAACAAACCAACTGTGAGCGGGTAATAGAGAACGAACCCATAGTGTTGTGGACAGTTTGTTCAAGCATATTGGATCATTGTATGAACTTATGTTAAAACATAAAAACCTCGAAAACATTTCTCGTATTTTATTTTGAAAAACTGCTTTTTAAATTTTTCCTAAATCTACACTTGTAAATTATAAAGAGGTAATGTTTGTAAGAGTAGATGTAGGGGGTCATCTTTGGAATTACTGATATGATACTGCTTTTACTAAAGGGAAGCTCCATAATTAAGGGAGTGTCATAGGCTATATTTAACATCTGTGGAATAACCAACCATAATGCGGGCAAAAGCTAGTGGAAAGTATGTCTCACATAGTGACATACACCACACATGTACTACAGATAGATTATTTCAGCATTCCACAGAGATAAAACAAAGGTGATATAAAAACAAACTTATTGGTAACAATAATTTATTTATTAACTAATAACAATTACACTAAACTCACAAGTACCTATTTTCAAGTTCACTATATTGCATTAATCAATAAGCCCGGCTTCGCTTGTTCTAGCATAGAGATAGCAGCCTGTAAGCTCATATTTTCACCAGGGTCTGTTATGACTAGAAACTTTAAAGCTTGCATCCTAACTAAAGCAAACATACATCCTACACATAAGTTACAACCACTTATATCTAAATATTCCAAGGTGTCGCCATTCTGACCAGCTATTCTATCTATGCCCCACACATCAACATACTTATTATTCTTCAAGTTTAACCACTTCAGGAAATTGAGGTTCATCAGGTTTTGTAAACCTTCATATCGGATTCCGTTGTGGTGGAAAGTGGAACAGTCTACGGCTTCTACCAAGTATCCATCTGTATAGCGATCAGGGAGATTCAAGGTATTTAAATCACCTGAAATCCATTTTGGAGAATCCTTCAGCCTGTAAAAAAATATATCTTAGTCATTGGCCATTGAAGTTTGTGAAAAGATGGGGGACATTATTTAATCTGAGCTTGATAGTAACCAAATAACAGGCCTTGAATTTAAAATGATGAAGTTGAATCTGCCAAAGGTTTGATAGTTTATATTTCGGGTGAGCTCGTGGGTAAGTTACATATGTTACATTGGTTAGCCAACTAACCAATGCACTTGCAATGGCACTTTCACAGTGAAAGTGCCAAACTAGCCAGCAAAATTCAAATTTTCATAGGTTTTTTTGCAATTTGCAGGTCAGTATTGGGTTGTATGTTGTTATAAGTACAAAATATGATTCAGGACCGTAAAACTCACGTAGTTACAGATTTTTAATCATTAAAATCATCAATACATCCCTCTAACTTCATTTAACCCCATTCAATGACTATTTCATTTTTTTTTTCCTAAACAACAATTACTAACTGTACCAATTGAACTTTTTAAAGCAAGTTTAATGATTTTAATAAAATATATGCCATTACTAAACACAGTATTACCTGATAGAACATTCACGATATGCAAAGAAGTGCACAGCTGCTAAATTAGATCCAAGAGTAGCAACTCTTTTTGGCAAATACCTCTGGTTCTCTATTTCTTGAAGAACTTTCATGCCACTCCACCAGTTTTTTATTACTGTGAAATTTAAATTAGGTATACTTGACATCATACTCAATATATCAGGGCTTGGATTTTTCTCCACGAAGACTGACAGCTTGCTTCTGAACTCCCCATCTCGTTGGATCCAGGGTTTCCTCCATTCTGGGTACGGTTTACCATGAACTAGTCGTGTTTTCTGTCCCTCTTCTTCAATTTGATATCTCGTCTTGTCTTCAGAGTATTGTCGACCGAAGGCATAAACAGATCGGAAGCATCTAAAAGGTTTTAAACTGAGCGACATTGTTATTTTCTGAAACTATGTTAGGACAAATTCACATATTTCGGTGGTGATACAATTTACACCAGAGATGGGTCTGAGATTTGTAAACAATTTATTTTTGAGTTGAGGCTTGATTTTAGAAACTTGAGGTTATTTCTATAGTTTTGACATTAGGATGGAATTCTATGACAGATGACTATCAGTGACAGTATTGATTTTGACAGGACTGTGACATTACCAGAATGGAAATAGTAAGTACCGGCAGTGATAGGAAAACTGAAGTCAATTACGAAAGTACAGTCACGAACAATGAAATGTTTTCACTTAGATACATTTATCTTCTGACAACAAAGCCTGGCTCTTTTTATTGGTACGACAGGAGGGCGCTGTCGCCAAACATTTGAGAAATGGTCATTGGAAATTGTATTGAAAAAGCAAGTTGGCCACGCTTATGGCTACGCTCGTTAAGATCCATATCTATATTACTGCATCGTTTTTTTTGGCCAGGTTGACTGTCTGTGCCAAATGAAATCATCTTTTCTATTTATTTAATTTTAAAGAAAGCTTACAGACTAATAATAATCTTGAATATCATGCATAGGTAATTAGAGATATTTGCTAATTACAAGCTTCCACATTTATATATCTATTTAGTTACGCGTTATTTGCGTTGACCAGTTACAGCGATTTGAGTAAGTAAACAGATTACAATGTAAAAATATTGACGAATTGAAGTAAAGTGTCGAATCGGCGAAAATGGCGAATTAAGGAAAGTGTCAAGTTGAAGCAACTGTCGAATTCACACAAGTGTCCAATCAACGATACTGTCGAATTAACTAAAGTGACTAGTGAGGGAAAGTGACCAGTGTTACGCGGAGTCGATAATAGCCTGTCCTGTCCGGTGTCCAAGTACCGCAAAAAACTTACACATTTTGTTTACCAACCAAAGACCAAGTGTCTCCTTTACGAAGGATCCAAACAATTCTAATCAGTCCAAGGCAAGGTGTCAAAACATTTTCGAGCTCGCTTCGCTCGCTCTTGCAGCCTAATTTCTCTTGATTCTTGACTTGGTCTAATCAAGTAACTCCTGAATGAAGGGTCGAAACTCTTGTAACCTTGAAGATGGCAAGGTATAAAATTTTTCGTGCTCGCTTCCCTCGCTGCTACAGCCTACATTCATTTGGATCTTAACTTTGTCTATAAGTCGCTCAAGTTACTCCGGTAGGTCAATACAATTCTAATGTGTCCAAGGCAGGTTGTTCAAATTTTCGAGTTCGCTTTGCTCGCTCTTTCAGCCTTAGTTTTTTTTTAATGGTATCCCTAAGTCGATTAAGTGAAACCTATTTCTGAATAAAAAATGTAAATAGTAAACTTAACCCTTACAAATCCGTTTTCACTCGCACCCTTCTGCCCCCCTAGCTCAAAAGCTGGCGACGCCCTTGTGTAGATCTCATATTGAGGGTTCCATACTTGAGAAACGTACTCAAGGTGGCTACGCACTAGAGAACAGTAAAGAACTTTTAATGGTTTTAGGGAACGAAAGCTAGAACAAGTTCTAATAATGAAGCCCAAGGCTTTGAACGCCTTGTTGCCAACTGTTTCGACATGATCATCAAAAAGCAGCTTGCTGTCGTGTACCACACCAAGATCCATGATATTGGTTTCTTTACTTATGTAAGTACCATCTAGTATCACCTGATAGATTAGACTTGTCGAGACCAAAAAACCAACACCTACATACATATAAGTTCTAGCGTAACATTCCACTCATTTTCTAACTTCAAATAAATTAGAAAACAGCTACGGTTAATAGTAGAAGCCGTTAAATAGATTTCTCGGTCATATTTCATCAAGTCACTTTTTATTTCTCTCTGCGGGTAAATTTAATTATCCCGTCGTCACGTCTCGAACATAAAAGCTTAGTGTTTTGATATATTTTTTAGAACGCAGAGTATTTGCGCTTTTCAGAACAGTTTCTTGAAGGAAACTAGTTTTATGTGTACTTTAGATAGCGGTGGTTCCTGGGTCTTGTTTATTTCATGATCCATTTGAAGCTGACCTGAAACTGAAAATAAAGTTTTGTACACATATAAATAATCGAAAGGCCAAAATCTAGTCATGCAGACCCTGCTACCTAAACATTTTATTTAAAAAAGAAAAAACGTTCAGTATACTTTTGTCAAGAACTCCTGAATCTTTACTTTAATGCTGACTTATTGATGAATCTAGAGGCTTTCTCAAATTTCGAAATTAGTTGTATCCAATTTCGAAATTTTAATTGTTGAAGTTAAAGTGAATAAATATCTAGCGGCAAGAGTATCCTTTCTTCTAATATTCTCGTTGCTCTATCTCAGTCTCCAATAACATAATAACGCTTAGTGAATTAGATTTTAATCGAATCCAGATGATGCGTGGCTCGAGTCGCCTGCAGTCACTAAGTTGGCTTGACACCCAGTAATGGCGGGCGACACAGAGTCGTTAATCTTGATTTAAAGCCGAGCTTTCACTAAATATCTTTGGATTTTCAGTAGATTATTTTGTTTTAATGTCTTTGGAAAAATAAAGTGGAGAACGAACGCGAGCGAAAATTTAGCTGACCTATGGATCGGTAGATATAAAAGATAAACTGGTAATTGGGTTCTTTTTGTGTGAGCAGAATGTATAGAACTCTGAACTATGCACCAACATTATTGTGACAGAGTAAACTTCAAGTTTGCCTCATATTATTACTAAGTAACAGTACTCACCTAAATACCTACTTAAGCTTTTTTGCTTCAAATGAATCCTTGAATAGTCTTAAAATACCCATCCGATACAGAACAATCCCAAATTAAAATTTCGCCAGTTCTAATTGTACATTTTGGCGCTCAATTTCGCCCTAGCGTACCTACCGCTGGCGTAGTTGGTAACTTCGCCTTAATTCTCCGTACAGCGGAATTTCGACTATCAGAGTCGCACGTTTGTTCCCCGCTTAACGCTTCGAGTCTCAGATTGGACGTGTGTGGCATGCCTGTTAATTCGATTGTTCTACAGGTAATGAGCCAAGCCAGCCTCAAGTAATAAGTTAGAGATTTTAATGCAATCTTGGTTTATTTGCCGCTTGAGACACAAGCGCCCTAATTGGTCTAGTTTTCTAATGTCTTTGATTAGGTTTGTATGTAGGATGTTCAATTTAGAGAGTGGGTAGATTAAGTTTTAACTTTTCTTTGTTATCTCGTTTTTGTTGTGGTTCATTTTCTTCTAAGTTCTGTGTTATTTTATTAGATATGTTTGTGTAATATGCTCGGTCTTAGCCAGGAGACATGTGGGTAGGTAGGAAACAACGAATCTAGTAAGTATCTTGACATTTTAGACCCTAGTTCTATTTCAGAATACCTATAGGCTTTTACTAACTCATATCAAAGTAATTTACCCACCTGTCCATTAAAAGCATTGTTCTTAAAACAATTCATCCACGCAACATTTAAATCGTCTTTTCCTGAGGAATAAGAGTAGGTAAAGCTCGTATTTAATTCATCAACTGATGAACTGACAGAAATATCCGAGAGTCTCCTTTACATTTCCGAAGCGTACATTTTTAATTTCAATTTTAAATTCACTTGTTTATTCAATCACTTGGGTATTTTTGTCCATATGTAGTCTGAATCAAATATCTTCGTTGTTTCCATTAAAACAGAGATTGGTTTTGCAAAAATGTTGCGAATCCCTGTTCGTCGGTATTCAGATCACGTCGCGTCGTCGTGCTTTTTGTGAATCAGGGACGACAAACATTTAAATTGTTCCCCAAATTACTAGACGCGCTGTTCGACAGTGTACTGTTACAATATCGAATAACTATTTTGTAGCTGAATGTATTTCAATCTACATATTCACCATTAATTGTTGTTTACTCTGCGCAAGTTGTGCAGTCGTTAGTTTGTTTATTTGCGTGCTGTTTCAATGTTGATACAGAATAAGGTAAAAGGAATCATGGCGGTATTGATTACAAACTCGGTTCCTATATGCGGCAACCTCGGGCAGGTTTATTTCCAGGGAGGTGCACCTTCAGTTCCATGAAAAAAAATTGTAATATTTTCGTTTATCATATTTTTTTTTCATTTTAATTCATACATTGAGTAACTTTGTTTTGAGCGTAGCGAGCTGAAAATTTTAGCACTCACCTCGAATTTGGTAGGTTTTCATTTGTCCTATAATTTAGAAATAGGTACGGCTAATTCTGCCTATTTATAAAGGAAACCTTATGAACGCAAAGGCCATTATTAAGATTTCTGAGCGCGCTTGAATATTTTAGGATATTCTCGGAAAAAATAGGTTTTTTTTGTTCATACATTACAGAAACGACAACACGAGTAAATTATTGCTTTCTGCCTCAGATAGATTGGTTTCTCTATAGTTGCCCGAGATTTCAGAGCGTTTGAACCACCAAAACCCTCCCCTGACTATATTTCACAAAATAGCATAAAGTTTCTTAAAATTTTACGTCTGTTCCGAACAAAAGGAAAAAATAACAATAATTAGGATCTAAATAACGTAAATCCTAATCGACTATTGTGGCTGAATATGAGTAGGTTACGTTAGTGCAGTTGTGAATAGGAATAGATAAGTGTACTTTAAAAAGTTTTATCTGTTGACAACAACTTATTAGCCGTCCTCATTTTTTGGTGAGTGAAGTGCGGCGCGAGCACGCGTCATCGCGTCAGCGATGAGGCAGGCGCCCGTAATTTGGCGTGATACAACCTAATCATTGTAACTCCAGCGCGCAAACGACCCGAATAACAGGGTTGTCACTTGTCACATAAAATGCACAACAAACCGTTACACGAGATGAGTATTTACATAACTAGATCACAACGCAACTGTGATATTTCCGAGCCGTTGGTTACAAGACATATGGACATGATTAAGCTAGCATTATTGTGTCTTCAGGAGCATATTTCAGTCGGTCGAGCATTATTCGCACAGTTGGAAGCGAGCCAGCCCCGCTCGTGATGTATCCTCGGGTTACTTCCGGACTATTAATCATAATTCAATAATGTCGGCCAATGAATTGCCCATTTTCGGCGTTCATGGAGTTTTTATGTGGGAAACGGTTTCGTGTAAGTCGTTCTTGTGGGGAGAGGTTGAGTGGTAATTACGTAAATGTTCGTTAATATACGTCTCTTTGTTTGTCTGTTTCTGTGTTTTGCCGGAATTTTCCGAACTGCTTGCGGGAATTCTGTCAATGAGGATGCCAATGGACATTTACGAGTCTGAGGTTATATTTCCAAACTTTTGGCATTTACTGAGAATTAACTAACTAACAATAAGCTTAACCGAGACCGAGACTTGTTTTTAAAAACATGAAATCGATTCTGTTTGCCAAAAAACTATATCTTTGAACAGAAACTTAGCAATTAAGAGTATATAATACTGTCGTCTCCATAGCGATAAGTCGATTTGACTACCAGAGTCGGTATTTATCGGGGAAACTGCTGTAACAACTAATTGGATGAACTTCTTCGGGTAGTAATAATATCTTATTTTCAGTCATTGACAATTTAGTTCAAGTTTGTTATTTAAAACTTAAGTTGTCGTCGACTAAATTTTGTTACGGATATTAGTGGAATTTTGTGTTGATAGACGCTTCACAAAATTATTATGATTTGTATTTTTTTGAGTGCCTCGACTATCGGTCTCGTGGCCGCAAGCGCGATTGCGAGCACGAAGTCCTCGGTTCGATTTCCATCTGGATTTTTTTCAGTAGCTGCCACGGAGTCTTGATTTGTGTACATGGGACCTAAGACTGCGCAAAGTGGATGTACTTAGGTACACCTCCACCTAACTCTTAGGCGATTAGAGGAGTGTTGTTATGTTATGATGTATTCTCTCTCACGCTACACTGTAAAGTCAGATATCAAGATATCTTTAGGAGAGGCCTCAGAATAATCGACCAACTGTGGGATGATCGTTGGAGGATACTTGTATAACGTCGTAGTAAAGAGATTGGCCAGTCAGCAGGCTGGTTGCCAGGCTGGCGTCCCTATTGGTTAAAATAATATTAAAAAAAAACAGGACAAAAAGTAGGTGGGTGGTAGGTACATGTAGGTCTTAAAATATTAGATGTCTGTATTAGGATCATTCTGTATCACAAGTGGAAAGAGCTCTAACAATATTCCACTTGTAGGACAAGAGATTTTTAAAACATTATGTAACGTTATATAGTAATATGCAGTGATAGTGCTGCTCGATATTCCCTACATCAAATCCAACAACTGTGAACCTAAAAATGTCAACCCAAAACATTAAATTCAAGCAGAGTGTTCCATCACGAAATACAACTCCGCATAATCCTCCACGGATCAAAAGTACGATTTTACGCTAAAACAACGAAAATATTTGACATAGCAAGCTGTGTTTGTGAAATCTGCCTGAAATATCGTCCTGTACAAACGACATGTTCAACAAACTTTGTAAGTAGGTATTAGGTATTATCCATCGCCGTAAATCACGGAAAAGGGACGACGATTTTTCACCAGGGATACAATAGTTTGTTTATTTAATCTGAGTGAACATTGGACATAAATATAATCCCGTTCGCATGAATCTTAGTGCTTTATTGAGGAGCCTCCGTCTCTTAAACTACGGCGCTTTATGCGTTTTTATTAAAAAGGAAATTAAATTTGTAATGGCTGCCAGGATTAAATTATCTTTGTTTAATATTTCTGTGTTGGCTTTAAACGGTGTTTTGGTTAGGTTTTTATTTTATGTTAGTAGTTTATTGATGGAATATTTTAATTAGCTTTAGAATTGGTTTTTCAATAGTCTGATAACTTTTGATCTGATCAATAAATATGACAGTTTGACATGTACCAAAGCTGTCAAATTAATAGTTACTTTATTCTCCAAAAAAAAAAACAGTGGTCTGACTATTGAAAAACATGAATTGTTACATTTTTTGTGAAGCTAATAATTTAATTTTCCAACATTGGAAATCTGGAATAGATTATCTATTTAGATAAACCACAAAAATTATTTCTACCTATGTCCGTTATATATTTTGAAACCATCCAACCGATGAACCAAACCGGTTTCATTAGAAAGACAATAATGCGAGGATGGTTTTAGACCACTAAAACAATTCATTAGGCACTATAGCGTAGTAGCACACGCCGGATATCCGCTAGTTGATTATATTGTTAGTAATCCTTTGAAAGCAATCACACCTTAAATATTAAAATTCACAGCCTGCGTGTACATACAAACACAAAATACATCATAATTTTGCTATCTTTTTTCAAACTAAATACGAACCGAATAAAGTCAATTTTTCATAAAGCGACTGCCTATCTGAGCTCCACAACCGTAGTCACCGGGTAATACGAAACCCTAGGTTGCCAAACTTTCGGCTTTCCAAACCAACGTGCAGAATACATACTCCCAAAATCCAACTATGTAGAACAACAAAATCCGCCACCTCGCTACATGGTTGTAAAACATATAACTTAGTACACATCTCATCTCCGTAACACGACACTAATACCGCCCCGCGGGCTCGCAAACTTTAAAATGAGCCATTTCAAAACAATATCTGACGGAGATTTCCCAAAGGTCGTAACTTCATATGTGCCAAACAGGTCATATAACGCGCGAATTCAAAAACTATGCTATAAAAGAGACATGTAAAATATGAACGTGTTTATATTGCTGCGACTTAACAGAATGCCGTGCCTAACATTTTTAAAGCGGAATTTTGTTCGTCAGTAATTATGATTTTGGTGTAGAATGAAGATCGTAGCTGCGTAGTTCCGCGTAGCTGTCTGCTACGCCATTGCTACGGCGTAGTCAGTTTTGTGAGTGAGATTCTTTGCATTGGACGTTTAGTTGAATCTAAAATACTTGTGCTATACGTAATAGATTTTGTTTTATCATAATAATAAAAGCTGTAGCGCTCAGATACTGAAAGATTAAGCTTAGCTTTTAATCTGTTGTCAAATCTCATGGCACGTTTCTTGATTTTATTGGTTTTCTGTCAATCAACAAAATATAACAGCGTGTTCATTAATTTGGTCTTCTTATGTTTTAACACCCTTTTATTAGCTTCACCTGTTACTATTAAAAAAAACCTTAGAAGTTTTTGACCTACTTCCCGGTTTCCGGGTGAGCTGAAATTTTGCTTGTAAAAACATGTTTAGTTTGGATGACAATGCCATGGCATTGTCAGCTAACCATGGTTAGCTAAGTGACGATATTCTAAATCCTATATATGGCGGACTAGTTATTTTTATGCATTCCCATAATATGGGTATCAAATGAAAGGGTTTGCCGAGAAGAATACGGGAAATAAAATGAAGTCATTCTAAAGCGTGTTTTTCTTTTTTTTTAACTATAATTTTATTCAGAAATTTAAGAATATCTGGTAGATCTCTTAATCCATACTAGATATCTCCTTCACAATTTAACTCAGGTCAGAACCATTTTCCTTATACCCGAAACAGTTAATGTAAACTTACAGTATACAACATATTTCGTGTGTTTACGCCTTACAAAGTGAAGTGTATTCGCTAATATTTCAGGGAAACTTCCCGGATCGAATCTAACTTAAAGTTAGTCGAAGTTAGAGGACGCGCTTTACTCGCTATGTGTCTTTTAGATTGAAAATATTTCGGGATCAGTGTACCTACTTTGTTACTGGGATGTTCGAGAAGCTTTTATACGGTTTATAATAGAAGAGTTTTGAGGGAAATATGTTTAGTGTTTGGAGAAAATGGGTGTAAACATAAATAGGATGGGGTTGTGACTTTTCATCGTTGATTAACTTTAACCTTTTGAGCACCACAGTCTCATATACGTGACAAGCAAGCGCGTGCCCTGTACGCCAACGACACAAACATGTGACAAAAATGCGATGCACTATAAAACGAAATAAACAATTAAATCATTACTTTTGTGTGTTTTTAATTTGTTATTATTATTTGTTAATTTAAGTCTTGTCTCTTTAATAATATTGTTTATTGATAAAGTTTTGGAATCCGTATTAATTTTATTTATTTATTAAAACTTTATGCACAAGTAAAAAACTGTACAAAGGCGGACTTAATGCCTTGGGCATTTTCTACCAGTCTACCTTAGGGTGATGCAGAGACAATACACAGGTGCAATAACAAAAAAGAAAATACTAGAAAATATTTATAATACTTATATACATACATAAAACAAAATATATAAAGTGAAGAGAGATAACAAGAAAAACGAATCCGCCAACTTTTCGTGTATATGCTCTCGAGCTTTCATTTTGAAAGTGAACCGACTGGTCATCGTATCATCTGATTACGTTAATTTTGTAGGTATCTTTTTTGTATGCGGTAAAATTGTGGCTTGGTGTGGGGGGCACGTGCTTGCGTTTATGCTCTAGCGTTCAAAAGGTACTAGGTTAGTAGGAAAGTCGCTAAAGAGAAAATCCATGATTCTAAAGGTTAAAAATGAAAATTTTGTGTTATTTGAGTTCAACAGCAAATAAGTTTCCACAATATGGAGGACATTGATGGCATAGATATAAGATCTAAGGCGTGCGAAACCCGGTTTCGGTCGCCTAGTATAACCCAGTTTTTCCCGGATTTTACAATGGGACCGAAACTGGGTTTCGATGCCCTAATAAGATCTAAACCAGAACTACCGAGAGTTAAATCAGAAAAACAAAACTATTTATGCGCGAATAAAGGGTCGATTCAAGTTATATTTTTCATGCGAAAAAAATCATACGAACGATTTTTAAACGGCTCCCCAGCCGCCTAACTCTCAATTAAAAGGGCGCTGTTTTATGAAAAATAAACAATACTGTATTAAAAGTCATTATTAAAACGCTTTATTTGATATGTTTTATATTCTAGTCGTAAACTTGCGCCTCAAATGACCCCTAATCACGGTGGGAGATTAGCGCAGTATTACCATTCTTAAAGGTTTACCCGTAAACACACTTTATTGAGCAGTTTATGAAGAAAAAGCTGAGAATTATGACCGTTAATGGTACATCATTTATTTAAGTTACGCTTTTGTGGTTATTAAAATATGCGACGGTTATAATTTCTTTTGAGAGCGGCGATTTGTTTTGTTGATTCAATGGGTGTAATGTGCTAAGGCTGGTTCAATAATATTACCTATAATTGTTCTTCTTTCTTCTTAGCTGACAATCTACATTGATTTGGCTACGAGTTTAACGTCTCAGTAGTACCCCCCAGTTCCTGTTACGTGCAGTCAACAAGACACGTTTAACTCGATTTTATGGGTTAGTCCCTGAGTACCCCGATCTCTGATGCACCCGTACCGGAGGACCCCGAATTCGATAAATATGATTACATTTCTTTCATCACCCATATCTATAAACAAGTGAAAGTGATTACTCGAGTAAAAGTCATTATTTAAGATACGAGTTTTATTTTGCAATTGCTTGAAGTTAGAACTGTCAAAAGTTAGAATTCTTAGCTTTGCTTGCTTTGACGGTTCTTACTGCGTTTAAATTCTTGTCTATTGCGAAATAACTTATTGATTGCATGAAAATATTTGCATTAGTTAATTTCTTAAACTCAAGCAATTACTTTAACTTGACTATAGATACGGGTGTATGCATCTCATCGTATGTGGAATAACAATCACAATGGGACAATATTATTGTTTTAACCAAAAATATCTGTAAGCAATCAATCAATCAATCAGTTTATTTGTGAAACATAGGTGTTTACATAAATAGGGGGTGCGCTATGTTTTGTCATAATTATGGCATACAAATTTATAAGTGACCCATTAGGTGTCATTAGATTATACATGCTTAAATATTTTAAATTAATCCAAGCATAAGTATATGATTTTTTGGCAATCCAAGGACATTGCCAGCAGCACAGAAACGATCTCAGCACAAGCTTCAAGCTCCTTCAGCTTCAATCTTACTAACACAGTTCTAAACACATCTCATCACCTGCCTTTTCCTTTTCCCAACTATGTCGGGGTCGGCTTCCAGTCTAACCGAATGCAGCTGAATACCAGTATTTTACATGGAGCGACTGCCTATTTGACCTCAACAACCCAATTAGTACTAGCTAATACGATACCCCTTGGTAATACTGGTTGTCAGACTTTCGATCCACTGACTACCTGTAACGACTGTCGAAGATCTACAAATGACAGCCGGGACCCATGCTCTCCGAGGCACGGAGGAAACTCGGTATGTAATGGGTGGTCACTCATACACCAACCTACGTAAGCGCGGCTTAACCTGAAGATTGATCCGAGCGGCTGTTATTATTTAGCCTTGAGCTTCTCTGTTCCAAACACATGTATTATTATATAATCACTGAGTACACAGGAAGCAGGTGTAGCTCCAGAATAATAATTACATTACGTTTGCTCGGATGTCACGAGCTTAATTAACTTTGCCTAGTTAAGATCGAAACTAGGAAATTGAAATTGGCGCTGCTCTAGTTACAAACTTATTAGACCTTTGTATGTTCCCTGGCTTATACAGTACCGTCTTCACCAAAATACGTATTAAGAATCCTTATATACTGCCGGAAGTGTTATAATTTTATACATTTAACTTTTTAGCATCTCAATTTGTTAAGTTAAAGTTATATACAGGGTGATTTTTTAAACGTTGGCAATAGGGGCGTGCAGTACTCATGAAAATGAACAACTTTTACTATTGGACTGACTCTGAAATCGCGAAAATAAAATATCACTTGCTGCCTAAATTTTTTCCAATCCCGCGACCAATAAGTATGAAGCAGCTGATATTATTTTCGTGATTTCAAGCTCGGTTCTTAAAGTATTGCCAACGTTTTAAATATCACCCACAAAATCTTGGTCTTTTATACAAGTCGGTTAACGACAGCAACAATTGCAATAAATTGTGTTGGAATAAACATACAGCGACGGAATCCCCCTTTTCGCTGCAAATTATTATGAATAGTAATAGATTGACTTGGCTCTTGTGATACAGGAACTCCTAGTACAGGAGCCTGGGCTACACTGATGTTTGTCTCTTGAAGTGAAAAATATAAAAAAAAATAATTAAACACGAATTAAAAATTTAGCTTTCTTTTTATACTAACGGAATCCGGTACAGTAAAATTACAAATGTTTCGGTTAGGAAATGAATCAAGTTAGCCTTAGTGGACCGTTATACAAGCACCATGAAACAAGCTAACAAAAAGAAACCGTTAGGACAAAAAAACGAAGAACATGACAAAAACGAAAAAAAATAAAAAACTAAACTGGACATAATCAAAAACATTATTAACAGAAGTACAATCAATTCATAATTAGCTACTCGATGAATACATGCAAACTCGGTAATGAAGTCCGAATTAAAGGAAACAAAACAACAAGAGTTCATAAACGAACTACTTTCATGAACTCTCTATAATAACGTTTGCAGAAGTTTTTCAATAAAATCTGCTGCTTTGAATGGCTGCCATTGTGCTTCCATTGCTACAATAGTATCGGAATAATGAACTGGTATTCCGACCTGAGTTATGTCGAGCTGTTTCTTTAGATGTACTTGTCAATTTGTCTGTATTTATAAATTACCAGTTTTAGTCCGCGGCTTCGCTCGTATCCCACCGGAAAGTTTTGAGTATGACTCGGGGATAATGTAGCTTTCCATTAGTGAAAGAATTTTCGGAATAAGATCAGTATTTCCGAAGATTACTTATTATATAAGTGTAATCTTACCCTTACACAGTAATCCCCGAAGCGTTCGGCAGAGGTGTACCTAATAGTTCACCCACATTACGCCAGTTATTAAATAGTGGTAATATTGACTGTTCTTCTCGATACTGCAGGTATATTCATCATCTGAGTAGCCTGTTCCCAACTGTGTTGGGCTCAGCTTTCAGCCCAACAGGATTCAGCCAACTAACTAACGAACTAGTCGAACTGGTGTTACGAAGCTAATATTTCTTTAAGGACTCTCGCTCGTTTCATTAGCTCCCAATATATGTAACTCTGTAAAAGTCATAAAGATCAGAATGCATCTCAGATTCTCAGCGAAACTTAAACTGTTACAGAACAAAGAATTAATTATTCTACCAGTGAACAGTAGATAAGTACTTCGTGCAACGCCAGTGTCAATTTAATTTTCATTCGGGTTACGACCTCGCCCGAATTTGCTAAACATGCACTGTATAGTTACATAACCAGTTTACTAAGACCTTCTTTACTTAAATACTGTGTTCCTTACAGTTATGTAATTAAAGTAGAAGAGAGCGGCAAGGAAGGCCAGTTTATACTAGGTAATGGTATAAAAGGAATTCGGGTAGTGTTGACAACGTTGCATTTGCGACGACTGGTGCATTGTTAAAACTAAACAATAATACTTTATAAACTATTTGCGTTATTATGGGATGGGTATTAAAAGTTCAGTTTTGTTCGTTGTTTTTAAGTACCTATTAGTTACACGCTGTTTTGTTGCATTTTACTGTGCTTTTGTGTCCAACGTGTTGCAAACAACTATGTCACACAACGAGTTATATGACAAACATTGAATAGGAAACGGGTCATGGAGGTATTTAAAGTAAAATTATAACATTAAAAACTAGTATTTCAAAAACAAACTTGTGAAAAATTTGGAACTTTGTCCTCCAATATCTCCGTAACTAGAAGTTTCTCAGGTATAGTCCAGTACAAAAAAAAATGATCTCAGTGACGGGGGGCCTTTCGGCTTCGTTGAGGGTCTATTTACCCCCTTTATTTCCAGTAATTCAAACCGTGTATGAACAAATGTATGAAAGTGTATGAAGGAGTAGGTAAGGATCTTACTAGGACGCTTTATTTAGTTCCTACGTACAGTAAGAAGCACAGAATGTGTGAGTTTATGTCGTCACCATCACGTGCCTAGCCTTTTTCAAACTACTTTGGGGTCGGCTTCCAGTCTAACCAGATGCAGCTGAATACCCGTGTTTTACATGGAGCGACTGCCTATCTGACCGAATGAGTTTATGTATCTTATTTTGCCCGTTGACAGCATGTCCCAATAAAATTGCACCAGTACTACATTTCACAAGAATAATTGTTTGTCCATTTATAAACGAGCAATGATTCGACAGTTAATATAATTCGCACATTTTAAAATTGGACTATTCAATGATTGCAAACGCAGTAACGATTAAACAACTGTTTATATTAGTGACACGTGATATTTAATGTATTGTTATGTTAAATAACAACCCGTGTTTAATATCAGAATTGACAAACTTAACTGTATATTATTTTAATGTTACAAACCTACATATTATTTTGATTTGTGATAATTTTATCTTATTTCGGTCAGTCCGTATCGGGTCCATTCCATAGCCAATCGTCTCTGATCTCCGATGATCTACTGTGTTTGATTATTTCCTGTCCATATTCCAGGACCGACCTTTCAATTAATTTTAAGAGAAGCTTTTTACCGTCACTTAGCAGGGATAAAGATAAAAAAGGAACCTTTGCTCTAACCCACGTCATGTGTGTGTGTGTGTGGTGTCCACCTGTGTGTCAGACAAAGATGAAATGTTAACAGACAAACCGACATACAGACAGAAGTACTATTTTAGCATTTTAGATAAGGTAGCAAATTAGGGACATCCCAATTCGCTACTTGAAAAAAAAAATCAATGAAAACTTCGCCAATGAAAAATAATCCATGTACAATGAAGTAAATCTTTTTATTACATTTGGCTCTACCACAGCCAGGTAAATATGGTTAAAGGTAGAAAACTGGCAAGGAATATAGCCATAAAACTGATAGTTATGATAAGAGCCGACACAACAACAGATTCTAACTGGCACATTTTAACTTGTTTGTTGAAACCGGTAGTTGAACTTTCGGAGTCGATACAAAGCTCTGGAGTTTATCCAAAACATATGAAGTTTCTTGAACATTGGAAGTTGTCAAGATTTTGTTGTGGGGTTTATATCTCATGATTTTCTTCTATCCTGATATTCAATCATCATCTGACTGACTATCTAGCGCAAGAACTTGACAAAGGTAACCACACAGTAGGAATTTTCCTGGACCTCGCCAAAGCTTTTGACACGATTTCCATTCCAATTCTGTTGCGCAAGCTTGAGATCATAGGTGTAAGAGGCACCCAGCTTAAAATATTCAAAAGTTATTTAGAAGATCGTTCCCAGTGCGTAAAGATTGGCAATGTTCTCAGCGATTTTCAAAAAAACTCATTTTTTGGTGTTCCCCAAGGAAGTATTTTAGGGCCCACTCTGTTTTTGATTTACATAAATGACCTCTGCAATCTAAAGCTAGAGCATGGTACTATCATAACTTACGCTGACGATACAGCTCTACTTTTTTCGGCTGACTCAGAAAATGAAGTCTACAAATTTGCGCAACACGGATTCAATATTGTAAATAAATGGCTTCAAAATAACTCACTAACCCTAAATACAGAGAAGACAAATTACATTAAGTTTTCGATGCGCAAGCAAATATCGAATATCCCCTCAGCGTTGCATGCTCATATTTGCCAAGTCCCTGCAGATAGCCAGTGTAAGTGTCCTAATATACAAAAGACTGATAAAATAAAATACCTGGGTATTATTATAGATAAAACCCTTACTTTCAAACACCATATGGAAGCTGTAAATAATAGAATTCGTAAGCTGATATTCGTATTCAAAAAGCTTCGATTTACTACAGATCCAAAAATAATTAGACAGGTATACTTTGCTCTTTGTCAGTCAATTTTGACTTACTGTATTACGTCATGGGGTGGGGCGAGTAAAACTTTGTTATTGCCCATTGAAAGAGCTCAAAGAGCTATTCTCAAGGTGGCTACTTGCCGCCCTTTCCTTTTCCCCACTAACCTCCTATATAAATCTTGTGAAGTGCTAACAGTTCGACAATTATTTATAATGAGCACTGTACTAAAACAACACGCAGCACTTCCTTATAGCACTGAATTAACTCAAAGGAGACGGAGAGATATAGTTTGCCCTCAAAAAAGTACAAAACATGCTTTCACAGCCAAATTTTATGTCTACCTCGGACCGCTACTTTATAACAGGCTAAATAAAAAAGGAACCATCTACTCCTTAAATCACAGTAACTGCAAGAAAACCCTTAAGGAAGCTCTTCAATCTTTGTCCTATGAAGATACAGAGAAATTATTACTTGTGCTAAAGTAAATATTGTTCGTATTATTGTTATTTTTAAATTATTATAAGCTAAGTTAATATACTATATTTTATACACCTTTATACCAATAAGATTAACATGCTAATTATGTGATTATTTAATCAATTAATAATACCTATAATCGCCTGAAACACAGGACTACCTAGTTCAGGCAAAAATCATGGGTGCACTTGACATAGATTTAAGAAAAACTGTATTTAATGTTATACCTTTATATTTTTTGAATAAAAATTTATTATTATTTATTATAATCACACCTTTTTCCATGGGGGTAGGTAGGGACTTCAGAACGCCACCTACTACGGTCTTTACATACTCCTGTCCCCATCCTGTCCTGTGCTGTGTCCTGTCTCTTATCTCATATCTTCTATCCTATGACTTTGTTTCTTAATCTTATTTGTTCTTAAGTTTCCTTTTTTTAAATCTTGTTTTTTTGTCAAGTTACCATTTTGTTTTGTCCAGTGCGAGACTAATAAACACTTTTTTTTCTTTAATCTGTAAGGTTAAAATAATTTCTGGTTATTATTATTTCTTATATGTACATCTAACTTGACCGTTAACCTTCTATCATCGTCGTCTATTCTTTTCTTATCTTTTATCTTCAATCAAATATTTGAATTGTTTTCCTGCATTCATTTATAATTGCTCCGAAATCTATTTTTGCTCCTATACGATAAAATGAGCTATATTTGTGATCACGTTTTCGAAAACGGATGTAAGGATTTCGATGAAAGTTACAATATGGGGGTTTACGGGGGTTAAAATAAATCTAGCTAGGTCTGATTTCTGGAAAAAATCGTTTTCTCTATTTTCACCCGAGCAGAGCTCAGTCGCCCAGACATTATGGTTTTAATTTTCAAAACTGGTTTAGCATAAACTAAAAACCTCTGCCCGGAAGTAATTGCGGGGACAAGAAAAAGTAGATCCTTCTAAAGAACACAACGGAGTCTTCGAATACCATGTACAAACACATAACACTCATACTATCAAGTTTATATATTTTATAGTATCCATGTTCTTAGAGTCGACAAATACGATCATTTGTTGTTGTTAGTTATTAATCCGCGGTTGATTAATAGTGAGGACGTGGCGGGTGTAATTGCCGAATTATTCAAATGATTTATGAAGCGGCTCCCGGATCCACAGCGAGCCGAATGATAATATAGTTGAGTTATAAATAATTGTGTGTTTATTCCTGGATTGATTATGGATACAGATGACCGCTTTTGAATAATAAGTTAGATGGGAAATACAAGTTAGTTACGTTTTGTTCCCGAAATAGTAAATTTAGGTCTTTCATTACACATAACATAAGGCCTGTTATCCCCGAAGGGTTAGGCAGAGGTGTACCTAATAGTACACCCACATTTCACCAGTTATGTTTAAGACCCATGTAATAGAGGGCGAGCCTATTGCCATCAACCGGCACAAATCCAGACTCCGTGGCTGCTGCTGAGAAATTCCTGATTGAAAAACATAATAACACTTTGCTCGACCCGGAAATCAAACCCAGGCCAGACCTCCTGCACTCGTTCGAAGTCATGCACCTAAGGCTCGCGAACAAAATCCAGTCGGTTCCCACGCGCCCTATCGAGTGTACCTGCCTACATACCGCACTCGCTCACCTTTAGTAATGGTTAAATCTCATGCAAATTGCAATGTAGACTGTCAAATAAAACTACCAACAAAAGTTCATCTTTTTTTAATGTTACTTAACACATTAACATTAATGAATTATTTATTAAATAATTTTGAAAAAACATAAAATAGCCGGCCAAGGAAGCAATGAAGCATGAATAAGGAAGTGAAAATTTTAAGTACATGTTTTCCTAAGGAGTACTTTTTAAAGTTATTTGTTAGATTTCGAATTTTTGCGACGATTAGATTTAATAATCGAAATTTACGGGAGGGTACAAAGTTCATTAACCATTATATTAAAGTGAGGCATTTGTAATTTTCAATAAATAAAATAAAAATTTTGTTTTAAATGTACTAAAAACTGTTCTTAGTCACCCATTCCACAGTATAAATATGGACAGTATGGAAACTAAGCCTAGTTGAGGAGATAATTACCTACGCTCCATTGAAGCAATAGGGTTGTAACTTTTAATGTTTTTCATATTGTTTTTTTTTTAATTTCCATTTTTGTTCTGTAGTGATCAATCAATCGATTTAAATAAGTAGCTTACAAATACCGCGGAAAAAGATCGCGGAGACAAACTAACTTAAACGTGACCACTCGTCTTGACGCGGCACTTTCTACTGAGAGCACCGCGCCGGTCATCTAGGAGTCTCGTCGTTGCGCATGTTTGTGTGAGTATGCCGTTTTGACCGTTTGTAGGTAGTTTCCCTACTGTCCATATTTATATTGTGCCCATTCTTTTGTGTAATAATTTCTTAGTACAGGCAGCCCTAGCGTTGCGTTCAAGGACGCACGTGATCGCCCGACACCACAGCAGACGGCTTAGAAGATACTCTCGAGCGGGCGCGTAAGGTACACTTTAGCGTGCACGAAGGCCTGTATATTTTTGTAGGTAATTATAGCGTTAGGTATCTATCTTTTCCTACGGAGTGTAGTATCTGTTCCGTAAGGAACTATTAATTAAACTGTTGTTAACTGTGTTGCAGCAGTGATAGTCTAGTGGTGTGACCGTTGGACTGCCAAGTCATAGGTCTCGAGTTCGAACCCAAGACACGCACCACTGATTTTTCGGAATTATGTGCGTATTGTACCTATAATTATCACTTGCTTCGACGAAGGAAAACATCGTGAGGAAACCAGCATACCTGAGAGATATTGCTCAACGGAATGTCAAAGCCAAGTCAGAGGCCCTTGGGCGGCATTAAAACTCTGACACCAGGTTAGGCACTAACCACACGATAAGAAGAAGAAGAATTAAACTGTGCCCAGGCCATCATACTCAGCAGTCACTTACGACCACTGGACCAACCAGGCAGTCTTTTAATACGTCTCTCATATTTCGCTGACAATAGTTTACATGATAAACAGGGTGGCTTTAGACCATTTCATTCCATCAGTATGTAATTTGTATGAATTTGCACATGGAGCGACTGTCTATCTGTCTTCCACATGGTCAGATAGGCAGTCGTAACCTTTTGGACTGGAAAACGACCCAAAACATTGTTGGGAACAGGCTAGGCAGATGTTGATGATGATAACGTAATATCACAGGTTCTGCTTGACTGACCTCCACGGTCAGTCAGGGAGTAGCTCGTTGTAAAATACTGGTATTCAGCTGTACCCGATTTGACTGGAAGCGGACCCCAACATAGCTCATAGTTGGGAAAAGGCACGCAGATGGTGTGTCTATGGTCTTTATTCATGGTGTGGCAGTACCTAAAGCTTGACAACGTAGCTATATCTTTCATCATACAAAGTTACTACAAATAATTCAGACCTCTCAACGAAATCCCACAGGCCATAAGCCCAACAAATATAATATGCATACAACAACAAAGTAATTAAAACCACATTTGAAGTATGTAGTGTAATCTAATGCGGCGCGTGCTAAAGCCAAGTGTTAATGTTAGCGTGCAGACGAACATTACTTGCGCGAACTACTTTATAGTACGAGTAATGCCTGATACATATTTATTTGCAGTATTGCTAAGTTTTGTGTAATTGTGTTGTGTCTTTAAGGGGTTGTTTTAGAATTTGTAAAACAAGCTTCTGCTCGCGCCTTCACGCGAGCTATAGTCAGAAATCATCCCACAGGAACGTTTTAGATGTGCCTATGACAGTCGGGTATAATGTCACTTCTCATTAGTGAATGAATTTTCGGAATCGGATCAGACGTTCCGACGATTACCCCTTACATCCAAATAACTATCGAAATTAATGTACCAGGTACACCTCTGCCTCACCCTTCGGGGATTACAGGCGTTATGTTATGTTATTCCTTCTTGACGCCATGGACGCCGCGATTAGCCAAGAAATTTAAAGAAGTCGTACCATCAACACGAAAGAAGAAGAGAAGATTGTAAAAAAAATTATCTTGTTAGTCGAAAGATTCGACAAAACAAGTTTGAAGTGACAAAATACTCGTACATCTTATTTGTTGACCCACAAACCCAAGATACGCCACCGAGAGTCAAACAAACAACTAGTCTTACTAAGTACTACAAACATCGGTCTACAAACTTAGAGTACGTACTAGAAAAAGTTGCGAGAAGCTCTTTTCTCCGCGAGGTCAAAGTTTCGCGGAAAAATTGAATACGTAATGAGGTAAGAACAAGATTTACCAACATTAATTCAAGGAACTGAATAGTAAATGCTTGTTGAAAATGAACAAAAAATGCTGAATATTTTTGTAAGTTTGAATTATCATGCTTTTTTTGGTGGATCTTGAACATTGTTGCATTCCGGCATGGGGCAAGTGAATGACATAGGACATTTATACCACCATCCCATGATCACGTAGATAGTAAATAAGATAGGCTTTAACGAAAGCTGATAGTTCACAGAAGCGAAACAATAATACATAATATGTCTTCTGGATTAACCATCTGCCTTTCTGCACAAGAACAAGAACTTGAAACATTGCAAGCAAACTTCAAACCGTAGTTGTATTTTTCATGGTTTTGACAATGTCATTTCCATTCAGAAAGCAAAGCCTATCGTAGAAACTAATAGAGTGTTTACCATGTAGTTGTGTCACCGCCTCTGAGTACATGCTCTAATATTCGGGCTGCATAGTCCCGCTTTGTTAAATTCTATCCTGAATGTCCCAGGACACAGCGCTTGTCACCTCTAGTCCTAAGGTTGGGTCACACTAGCACGTCGCGGAGTCGAGGCATGCTTGAGATTTACAACTTAAAAAGTTGGTCAAGCTTGCGTTTGACCGCAACTCGCCGGATGTGAAGCGATAATGCGGTCTAGGGTGGAGCATGCATGCCTAGAAGAAACCGATTCACTCGAACCTTGAAGAGATCAAGATATTATTGGGGAGCATAGACGCCGAGAGTTCATTCCGTAAAGCGAGGCTGCAAATGCATGGACTTATTATTTTGCCTTTACTTAATTTTCCGGATTTTGGGGAGTTTGTCTCAACTTGTCAAAAACGGTTTAATCGACCGTTAAAGGAAGCTTGGTCACGTTTAACTATGACACCCAGAAAAGGTACTTTTTGAAATAAATCTAAACTAGAATCTATCTAAAAAGTCCCTATCATCATGCGTTTATGCGCAGTCACGCATTCGGTCGGGCGGAGCTGGAACAGGTTCATTTATTCAGATTAATCCCTGCATGTGTGGCGGGCTATTTCTAGGAAGCCCACAATAGTGGCCCTGGTCTATCGGGCTACTGTTCGGTATTTTACTCGGAAAATGTCAATTATCACAATATTGATATTGTCATTGAAGAAATGTGACTGTAGCTAATTTAAATAAATGTTTGACATATTTATATTTGTATATATTAAATGTATGAACCAGGCATTGTCAATCCGTCTATCCTATAAATGTGCTATAAGAATCTTTTTAGCGCTCGATTGACGTTGACAGCGGGGAGCTGGTGTCTTACCATGACGTCTTAAAGCAGGAATGTTTTAATGTCATTCCAGTGTAGGAAAGAAACAGAGCTTTACAAGGTGTCTTTTGCCATCTCTTTCCCACACTGGAATAATACTAAGCACCTGTTGATAAATATTGAAAAAAGATGGCGATTCTTGTACTTATATTGCTTACCTGTGGCTATTTATGAAAGACATCTAAATTCTTACTTACTATAGGAGTCGAACTGATCAAATCGAGGTTATCATATTGAAATTTTCTATCATGCCTTGTCCGCACTTCGCCGTGCCTCGTGTTTGCTTCTCCTGAGCACAGTATGTACTGCTCCTTACTCCATTGTCCCCTCCGCCCCGCCCCCAACACATGTACAACACTAACTCATCGCGGCTCTAGTTAACAACTTTTAATTCTCTCCGCGAATTTCTAATCGAGTTTCTTTGTTAGTTCTGTGCTTCGTTTTTAGTAATGATGGCGGTAAACAATGTTTTTTTGGGGCGTGGGAGGAAAATATTTACTTGAATGCTACTTGAGTCTTTTAAAAACAAAAAGGTTTTAGTCTCAAAAGTCGACCTTTTCTTGATCGAAACTAGTTTAGTTTAACTAAAAACACAGATAAACACGGAAATTAACCGTTATTACCTACATTAATTATCATTACAACCTTTAGCCAATAGTTAAAAAAAATTAAAACGACCCAATTTACATAACAAAACACAAAACGAATAGTAAATATCAATCACCATGCAAATACACATCAATTCAAATGAGATACAATTCGAATTTAATACATACAAACACTCAATGAAACCATCGTATGAAATCGTCCGTACTTTTCACCGCACGAAATCAACCATTTCACCAATCAGTGGTCGGACAACGGAGCTCGTGGCTCGTGGCTCGATGTTCGATGACACAAAGCTAATTTAGAAGGGTTCAGTTGGCCGAATAAAATCTAATTACACATGCGAAGCCTCGTAGACCAGGAACAGATCCTGTGATGTTGTGTGCAGGAGTAATAAAGGCTAATCCAACACGGAGACCTGCGTCGCCCGCGTCACAAATTGCTACGCTTTTGTTCGTCAACGAGGGATTTTGGCGCACTGTCTATGAATGCATTATATGCTCCTGCATAATGCAGAGCTGCGTGTAGGGGCATTAACAAATAGGTTATGTAACGACTTGAATAATTACAACAAAGTGCATATTTATAATGTGCGGTTTGTGTGGATTGTAGGTGTACATGGACCTTTAGGCGCCTCAGCGAACTAACCGCCATCTTGGATTTTCAATACAATTTCCACAGTGTCTTATTGTTTTTATTCAAGCGTCAAAATAGCGATATTATTTAAGATTTTGACACTATTAATTTTAATTTTATTAATAGATGAAGAAAACAAATAGTTTGTCTGATTTAGAGGTTTGGATTATTAACAGATTCAAGAAATCATTTCATGTTTTGCTATTTGCATTGCGTCCCAAAATGTTTACATGTAGTAAAGATTAAAAGAAACTTCTAGTATGATAATCAGAGATCGGAATATGGAGAGTATTTTTGCCTAAACTTCAAGAAAGTAAGTAAAATGTGGATAATACCACCCTCTAATTTAACGGCTTCATTTCGAAACTTAAAAATCATTCCGGGATTTTATACGGAGTTGTTATCCACATGTTACCTACTTCCTTGAAGTTTAGGCAAATACACTCTACCTATTCCGATCTCTGATGATAATGGTCGTAACCAAATGAGGAACCAAATATTACCATCATAAAGACATATCGCTTACACAGGAGTATCCTTAATACTACAATTTCAAAGGCTAAAGAGACCTTCAACCGTTTCCTTGGCAGCAGGCCTTAGTCGTGGACGACAGCCTTCGGAAGCTGCACCAAGTGACCTGTCTTACTAATTAATAGACGTAGACACTTAAGTACCATTCATCTTCATGATTTGTTGCACACGTGACTGAAGTACCCGCATAATTCGTAATTAATTTGTAAAGTCAGTGTTAATTTTAACCACCTGTTTATTTACTTTAAGCGCAATACATGACCCGGCGGCCTAAACATTGAACAACATATACTAAATTAATACTAGCCCGCCGACAAAAAGTTTCCGACTTAGGTCGGCGGGTTTGCAACTTTGGTGTGTATTGCGCTTTAAATTCGTTTAGTCAATTAAAAGTTAGCGTGGAAGATATTTCGCCTAGCCCTTTTGACTGCTAACCCTGATTGTTGTATTTGTGGATATGTGTCTGGTGTTCTGTGAGAGAAAGTTCTGCAAGAGTGTCCACTGTTCCATGTTAGTTTTAATTTAATCCCTTGAATGTTGTCAACTTGATGCTTTCCTTTTTTTTGTTTTCTGTTTCTATGTATTATTGTAATTTGTGTTATACCGTTTTAATTAACTATTTAATAAATAAATAGATATCCACCTCGATAAGACCGACATTGCACCCACAGATTTCCTAAATGTCATTGTAAAAGAGCTGTGTCACAATAATTATGGTGTTCAACAAATCGACTACCAACTTTTAAAAAGCCCGTACACTTCAACCAACTTATCCGTGTAGGCAGAGCAAACACAGCACTAAAATAAATGCACCAAATGTGATATATCGATGAAAATTTGATGACAAGCAACACCACCTTGAGCTGCATACTTAAAGTGGTCATACTATACAATCAAATTACATGTTAGTATCATACTTTGACAGTTGTATGAAATGCCACTTACACGGCAAACTGATAATAATGTGTTTATAGGAAAAACAATTTAAATTTCCCCGATTTACTCATAAACCGTAGAAAGTCCCTGAACAGTCTTTGGGCAAATAATAAAATTTTAGTGTCTCGACAAAATGTCTGGCCACTTGAAATCTGTGAACAAAGGAGATTGTAGGATAGGGAAGGAATATCCTCAGGGCAGCTAGCAGACTGCAGGTCAGCAGAATTGAATGCAGTGTTTATAAGTGTGCAGATTAAGCGATAATTTTCAAGGAGATTGTATCAAAAAGCAGCATCGAGCGTGTTTTTCCTTATCTTCCCGAAATGTTCTGTTATCACAATGAAATGCTGACACACGTTTCCGTATAACCGCCGTACATGAAAGAATCACAATGAAGCTCTTATGGTTACTTTCAGTCACTTGCTAGCTTTCGTCAGGAAGGAATATAAAAAAAATATTAAAATATTTATTAGTTTATTTTAATTGTATATGTGTATTAGTATCTATAAAAGTATATTCCTACATTTTCGAAAGTAGTATTCTTAATTTATTTTTTTGTACCCTATCACAATTTTGTCCTATTTAACCCAAAGGTTGACTGGTAGAGAATGCCTTGTGGCATTAAGTCCGCCTATGTACCACTATTGTACATGAAGTTTAAATAAATAAATAAATGTAATATTAATTTGTAGGCTGAATTTTAAGCATTTAGTTAATTAGGCGACCTGTTTCTTAAACAGACTTTGCAAATTACCTAACGCTTCATTAAACGTGATGAAATGAATGTAGTCGTTTAGTCTTTAACGTTACAACGGAAAATGGCGAAAAAACAAACCTTCCTTTTATTTTCCAAACAGTTTTTAGTACAGTTTCAATCTACCTTGAATTCCGGAAGCATTGTAATGCGGTGTTGTTACGTAACGTGTGGACTGTGCAACTGTATAACTGTGCAAATGAGCAATTGTGCAACCCGCTGTGATATAAAAACGACGCGTACATTTAATGTAATTAACTGTTTGTAAGTTGTTGCGTATTCCGCGCTCCCCACTTTCTAGTGGATTTAAACAATTACTGTTCATTAGGATGCACACAGAGCCCGCTTTTGTAATGCAAATCCATTGTTTTTGTGCACGACGCTCCTACACTTTTATGTGAATGTATGTAAATAAACTTGGAAGTAGGAATGTACGAATACTTTGCTGGCTCACAAATGAAAAGCAATTTCATAAGTGGAATGCACCAGAAAGTACATACGAAGTTCGTCTTAACTTTATATAAAATTCAATATTTCCGAGGGAGGCGGCGCGTGCCGGTCCGAAGTCACACAGTCGCGACTAGACCGACTCCACGAATTTAAAGGAATCTACCATAAAAATAGTAAACACAATTTCTGGTTGTGAAAAGATAAATTTCGGTCCAGCAAACATGGCTGTATCTCGAGGGGCGGAATCTCGCGCAACTTTGATTTGATTCTTGAATTTGGCGCGGCATATAGAAAATATTGCAAATTCAGTTTGTTGTGTAGTGCGGAGGCGAGCGGCGCCGGGGGGCAAAGCTCGCTAGCAATCAGATTTCAGGCTTGGGAGCAGTCTGCTTAGTGTTGTGTTAGTATCGGCAAAGATACTCTACTTGATACTATGTACGTAGCACTTAATTGAATTTTCCTTGAAAACGGGCTTACTGTGTATATGCATATAATAAAATTGTAATACATATAACAAAATTGTAATACATATAATAAAATTGTAACAGACCAATGTCTGTACATTGAAGATATTGAAAAAATATTATATGGGGGTTCTTTATTAGAGCAACAAAGGCCATGTCTGTCTGTCTTTCTGTCTGTATGTGTGTACGCGCATCACGCAAAAACTACTGCATGGATGCCTAACTTAAATATATTCTACATTTTACCACAGGAAATGATCTTTTTCCGTTATTATCTACTAGATTCTAAGTACCACGTATGAAGTCGCGGGCAAAAACTAGTCAGAAATATAAGCGAAATCGCGATTGGTCCCACATTGGTCTCATCCAGCGATTTTGTTTTGTACGAGTAAGCAGATATAAGTGAAATGTATTAATTGATTCCAGGAAGTTCTAAATGTAAATAATAATATTATTTGCGCTTCGATATTATGTATCGGAAATAGTAACAGAAATCAACTCAACCGATTAAAATGTAATGTATTTTGTAACGGTTTTGGACACGTTTTGATCAAAACAACATTTTCCAAACTTCCGGGAAACCATGAGTAAATAAATAAGAGTTATTCAATCATAAATAAGCTAGTTATATAAATAATCTTATCAAAATATAAAATAAGTTAACCAGTAGCTGAGTTTTGGAGGTCAGATAGGCAGCTGCTTCCGGTTAGACTGGAAGCAGACCCCTACATAGTTGGGAAAAGGCTAAGCAAGGCGGATGATGATGAAACGGCTTCCGTCACTGACGATCCGTCATAAAACACGATACGTCGTAGAGATCGCTATCAGCGATAAGCGCCATGCCATTGTAACCATAATATTAACAATTTTTGTAAAACCGTTCTGTATCAATTTTGGTGTACAATAAAGTATATTCTATTCTATTCTATTCTACGTCATGATGGAGGAACGTTCACATTGCATTCGGAATCGTATTTTATCACGATACGGCAAAAAAAAAACGAATTGGTGTTCACATTAGCTCCGTGATTTTTCAGCGAATCCGTCACAAAAATTCACGATTCGTTTTCTTTGACGTACTTGATTTTTAAAAGACGAGACGTGTCCGTCATTTTTCACGATTCGTGATGCGTGTGAACACGGGCATTTTAAAAACATCGCCGCCGTCAAAAAAAAAAAATAACGGATCGTGAAAAAAGACGATACGTCAAAAAAAAAAACGAATCTTCGTCGTGTGAACGGGCTGTCACTTTATCAAAATATTTTCATTGTTTTTGCTAGTTATTTTTCTTAGAACGTTTAATTACATAGCTTCAAGCCGCATGGAAAAGATTAAAAGATAACTGAAACAAACAAAGACCGTAAACTAAGAAATAAGTAAAAGTTATTTCTTACTCTTTAGGCTTGAGACATTTTCTTGTTAGAGTTTTGCCGTGCAGTCGGTAGTAGGCACCCTCGTAGCGCAGACGTTTTTAATGAATGAAACATACTAGTAGCTATCATCTTAAACTTTGAAGAAGAAGAAGAGGCATTTTCCTGCATATATCCATCTAGGTTCGTCGTTCACTCGTCCGGTCTTCTGCCCTCCGTCCAGATTTTGCTCTGAGTTGTCATTTGTTCGGAGTATTCATCATAAAGGACCCCCTTGTGATTTAAACTATGGAAATTACTTGTGAAATTCCAAAATTGACGCCGTGCATCCGCGAAGAGTCCGACACTCGTATGATGGTCTACGTTGCAGATGCATATATAGATAGAACTGGGGCATTGCAAGAAAATTATAAGCACAGTATACACTGATGTTGTAGTCATAGCTGTATACTGGAACCCATCACGAAGAAAATATAAAAGATCAATAAATAATGTAAAAAGAAAGATTTAAAAGTCAAACATCCGATAAAAGACTTTTTTTGCAAATGTCTAGCGTTTTGTCACGACATTTTTAAATTTCAATATGGTAACCCTATACATACTCCGTATCACTACGCTCTATCCAGGAGGTGGAAGCGTTACAGCGTGGCGTGCAGTCGGGAGTGTTTTCACTCGATTCCCTCGAGAGGTTTACATTGCCAACTAGCAGTAGCAGGGTTACCAGCGAGAAGCGTGTTGACGTGAAGCATGGCGGTTTCCGCACTAGTTTTATGTACGGAATATTTTTATTTATGACAGTTTTTTTCATGGTTTATTCTTGTCTATACAATTAAAATCACCGTTTTTTTTCTATTCTATCTAGTTTATGTGTTTACTTGTTTCAGGTCTCCAACTGAATAATTAAAAATAAATCAAAATGTCACTTAATTTACCAGTTACCTTAAGTTATATGGTACAGATGTCTGAGTATATAATATAGGTATACGTTTACGTTAGCAAATCTTTAAAATGTCGCATTTGTCGAGGAGCTCATGGCTAAATAATAACAGCCGCTCGGGTCGATCGGCGGTGCGGTTCGGCGGCGCTTGCCTAGGTTGGTCTGTAGATGGGTGGCCACCCATTACATACCGAGTTTCCTCAGTGCCTCGGAAAGCACGTTAAGCCGTTGGTCTCGGCTGTCGTTTGTAGATCTTTGAAAGTCGTTACAGGTAGTCAGCGGCCCGAAAGTCTGACAACCAGTTTTACTAAGGGGTGGGTATCATCCAGTAGTAACTGGGTTGTGGAGGTCAGATAGGTATTCGCTCCATGTAAAATACTGGTATTCAGCTGCATCAAGTTAGACTGGAAGCCGACCCCAACATAGTTGGGTAAAGGCTAGGTAGCTGATGATGATAGACACCCTCCAAATTTAGGCTGCATTTGGCTAGAAATGAAGACATATTATCTGCTTTTAAAATTATTTTGATGGTTATTTGGTCTTTATCCTTCGATTTCTTACAAGCGCCACCAGAATTGGTTATAAAAGTAGTTACATAACGATGTATATACCTGGTACGCCATTTACACCAGTTACCTAAATCCAGAAGTGACCTTTGTTCAGTCTGTCCGTAGGAGCGCGAAACATTCGGTCCCTTGTCAGAAGCTATGATGCAACCTTATTCTTTAAAGGACAATAATTACGAGTAAAAAATATCTTTAAATATATAATATATAAAACGGGCGAAATTGCGTGGGACAAAACAGAAATAAGTGGATAAGGTACAAGACCAATTTTTAAAGTTATGCCTTTTGCAACACTGATGATGTGTCGTAAAATTTTGATGAAATAGTTTTTATTTTATGGAATCTTTCCTGTTTTACAATAATGTCTGTTTGCACTCGTATTTTATACGTTAGACTAGATTGTGTTATACGTTACGTTTATAGGGAAGAAAATGAACTTTTCATATTACTGCAGACGCTTTTAAATATATGACCCTTCCTTTTAATCGTGACGAATTCCTGACAGGAAAACCCAATAACACTTTGCCCGACCTGGGAATCGAATCCAAGACGTCAAGCTCAGCAATAACCCTTGCTATCACTAGACCGGCGAGGCAAATAACTTTACTAAAAAATAACAAGTTAGAGTTGACTATTTCATTAATTTATGAACAGTTTAATTTAGCTAGTATTTGTGGGTATTGCTCCGAGAAATCTCTGAAAGGCGTCACGCCAACCACTGATGTGTATGTACGGGTTTTATAAAATATTGCACTAAAAATGAATTATGGCCGAGAAGATGTCATTATTTTTATTGCGTTTGAGAGGAAACCGAAAAACATGTTCTAGTTTAGTTAGAATTCAATAATAATTAAAATGACTAAAATTAACTAACTACAAGCTATAAAAGAGCATCAAAAAACTCCTCCTCAACGCTGTCAGCCGGTAATGTGCCCAAGAAACTGGCGGCGTTGCCACGTTGTATGGCAACACTTAGCTTCTGGCCAAGGTAAAAGCCAGCCCTTGGGTCACGGGAAGCGTCAACTAGGCGTTTGGAAATTTCCTTAAAAAGGCTGTGAGCACTCGGCCCTAGAGATTCAACCCCAAACGGAGAATAGAAGAATTAGGTACATTTTGTTTAAAACGAGAGCTAGGGAAGGTAGCTTTTCAGATCGAAGTAATAGAAGAGTCTTTTATTTTCGGCCATAGCCACCCTCAGGCGTCCAGTGAGTGACCATCTTTGCCCATCTCTCCGGGTTCCTCCGTGCGACGTGGCCAGCCCACTCTCACAATTACATTATCATAATTCTGGTGAAAATAGTAACGTGATATGAAATGGTTTTCATTCTTAAATGAAAAGGGGTCTTCCGATCAGACTGGAGTTGTGTCTTGTCGGCTACTAAAGGTTGTTGAGTTTCTGTTTAAATATCTATGCTAATAGCCCGGACGGGTTTGCTTACGCGATGCAAGATTTTGCGTGACGTCAGATATGAAACGTAGATAGAACTCGGCATTCATAATTCAATCGATGGATGTTTCGATTAGCAGAAAAGCAGATTATCTATACTAATAATATTATTATATAAATGCGAAAGTTTGGATGGGTGGATGTTTGTAACTCAATTACGCCAGAACGGTTGAACGGATGTGCATGAATTTGGCATAGAGATAGATTATAGTCGGAATAGCACATAAGATACTTTTTTTCTTTTAATTTCAGTTCCACATCCAAAGGACATCACCCAGATCGGGCTATTTTCAAAAGTAAACTTATTATTTGGAAAGAGCATAATATAATATAAACATTTTTTTTTATTATTACACCAAAGTCGTAAGTAAATCGCCGGCATCCGGCAAATAAAAATTGCCCAATCTGGGTGATCTCAGGTACTTTGTATAATGATTGATTTTGGTGTAATGATAAAAATGTTTATTATGTTATGCTCTATCCAAATAATACTGTTTATTTTGTTGGCCCAAAAATGTATGGAGGGTGGGTGATCTCCTTTCCACGCGTAAAACAGCGGCAACAGCTAGCAAAACATAAATGAGAATTTAAGCTCATAGTAAGAAAGCAAACGACAGGCCAATCATCGATTTCAACATAATACCAAATCAAACATTAACTCTTTATTTAATAAACATAATCCGGAAATATTTAAGAGAACAGATTTAAATTTATGTTGAAAAAAGCTATTTATTTCACGAATGAACATTAAAATCTAAACCATGACCTCTCAGGGGAAATCAGATGGTACACAAAATGTTGACGAGCCCTGGTCGACGAAGCGACAGACTTATTCTGTCATTTCCCAGCGATTTATGATAAAAAAGGTTTATTAAGTAAACTGATTAGCCCGACATAGCCCGCCTCATAGCCCGGTATAGCCCGGCTTATAGCCCCGTTTATGATAGGACAATTAGGAATGGATCTTGGTTGATAAATGTTTTGTTTTTGCATTTATCTGATGTTTTGTGAGAGCAAACGGCCATTATCCTCCGCACTGTATACATATGGCAGTAATTAGTACTGATGGATAACTTTGGAGTGCTGTGTTGTTTTGGCCTTGGAAATTATGTTTGTCTTTTTGAGTTGGGTGTTTTGAAAGAGAGGAAGGTGACGGGATATGTATTAATTTAATAGTAATTTTTCAAAATAGAGATAGAGCATTAGGTTTATACGCCTACTTAACATTTAACTAGGTACCGTTGGCCTTGTTGTCGCAGACAACTGCCGAACATAAGGTGCTCGGTTCGATTCCCAGTTCAGACAATCATTTATTGGGCTTCATCAGGAATTTCTCAGTTGCAGCCCGAAGTCTGGACTTTTGCAAGGTTGATGGTAATAGACTCTTCAATTGAGATAAATATGGTAATTTAACATAATCTATTTCTTGTTTATGGAGTGTTTTAAATATGACTTCGTGTATAGACAGACACTATAATATGAGAATTAAAAGTAACCTTTTGGGGATTTTTTTTCCTCATAAATACCCACTACAATTAGATTCATATTATCTATGAAAGAAATCCTCGGAATAAGAAAAATATTTTCATTTCTTTCGCTTCTAGGTACCGACGTATTATTCACAATCAATAGCTACCTGTATTTTAATCTTCGCGGAGCCATTGTTGGATCGGAAAGAGTCTGTCTTTAAAGAAAATCTATAGCTTATGATAAAAAATGCAAGAATTTTGCAAGTTGAAGCTACTTGGTATATTGATGCCAATTCCTTTTATCGTGTTGAAAATTTGTAAAGGAAGGTTAAGTAGCTATCGGACAGCCAACATTTGGTAATGGAAAAATTATACAATCTATGATGGAACATGTAAGAGACGTTAAAAGCGAACTTCGCTCGGAAAAAGCTTCTACAGTGGTGTAGTGAGCCGCTGGCAAAAATTTAAATCGTTCGATTCACACTACCGCGTCAAAAATGAATACGAATATGATTTTGTTCAGTTGCTCAAACAATTCGCTTAAACGAGTAAGTGAACTGTTTGAGCAACTGTAAAAAAACTCTACTATCTATAATGTACTACAAGTCTAGCAAATAAAAATTTCATTTCATTTAAGTTTGACAGTGACATTTAAATAGTTTTTTCTCGTTCACTCATATTAAAAATAATGATCTATTTTTCCATACGGGATGTGCGCGCTGCTGAGCGAAGAGTGAGCACTCTTTACGCGCGACTTACGTATGGTACATATTAAGAGCACGTCTAATGATCTAAACCTTTCGTCGTAGGTTTGTTCAGAACGTAAGTGGCGACGTTTCTAGTTTACACATAAAAGTTAACGGCGCGTGACAATAATTTTGTTAACTAATACGTTGGACTACATAAAAGTTATTTACGAGAGTCAATTTGCGTAATCATGCGGGGCCGGGTAATAACGTGATATGAGCGAAATTACAGATATGGTGGATATTACTGGAGTGTTGCCAGTTTCGGGGAACTACGTACGGTTAACGTCGCGTCGTAGCGTGCAAGAACTTTGATAGGAAAAACTGAAGATTTGCACTCCGGGTTTAGTTGGAATGTGAGGAATCCTAGTGTTTCGGGGAATTAGTAAGGTAACATTTTATTGAGTAGTTTTTCTATGGTTTAAACATGATTTAAATATCTAATAGAGGTCAAAGATGGCCGCTGCTAGAGGTGACACAACACAACAACTATCACCGTTTGCTCTTACTCAGAAAAAAATGCCGTTTAGAAGCTTAGCTCGGCTTGGAATTGTGCTCTGTGAACGAAATTGTGCACTCAACGTATTTTCAGCGCCTCGATGTTATTACTACTAGGTAACTTCTATCTCTAGACGCTGCCTGTGATATGTGAATTGCTTTGATAAATACTTATAACATTCGCTGCCCTAAAAATAAAACTTGAAAACCTTGTTGTAGTTCAATTTGGTGTTGAATATAAATGACAATAAAACAATGAAGTTACAACTACAAACAACAGAAAAGTTCCCTAAATTGTCTAATAACAAAACCTTCCTTTGACGAAACTTTAAAAAAAAGCCTGTACCAACATATAAATCTACATACAAATTGATGAGAATGAGAGCAGCCGTAGCCAAATTGGAACTAGATTGGCGCAGCAGATGTGCTCGGCTATCTATTGGCTAGTCAGACTAGTACAATTGAGATGAGCCCCGATTGATGCATATCATTTATAGGGGTTAACGAACCCAGGGTTAAGCTAATAGGAAAGACTTTGAATGGTCAAGTTGTTGGATAAATGGGATTTTTCCTTGTTGAAGGCTTTTTCGTTATCAATCCTTTTTTTAATTGGGTAATTTGTGGAATCTGACGATTATGCAACCGTCGTGTTCATACAAGGTGTAAGCGGAGCCTTCACGAAGCCGCCAACCAAGCGTTCCGTACATTAAACTAAGGAACTCAAGCAAAAATTACTGCTGTTAAACGAATTTTATTTTTGGGGTTTTACGGTACAACTCAATGTAACGAACTCTAAACATTGTGCTGATGGATGTTTAGAGTGGAGTTGGAACTTCGACCTCCAATATCCGTAACTGGAATGTATGCATGATATTGCTACCGCATTGAAGGGGTTAACAACTGCTTTTTACACCCTTTATGTCAGTCATTTGTTTAGAAAACCAGAAGATGCCCTGTGTCGGTATGATGGCGTGTTCAGGCTCGCCGAATGAAATGAATGTCAAAGAATGCTTCAGTGGAAGTCGTTTGGTTTGTTACCTAATGGCTGGATGCAAATAATGGCAAAGAAAAGAATGCTTACGTATGATTTTGCATGTTTGTTACCTACTCTCGATAATTTTCAAGATGAGAATTTACATGTCCTGTTTCCGTTACCATTTTACTTTACGATATTATGCACTTAAATTGTAAGCTACTTATTGTCACAGTTATCATTGCTTTAGTTAAAAGAGAACGGCAAGTGTTCATAATACAATAAATCAAGAGCTGCCTAGCCAATAATCCTTACCGCCAACCTGGAAAAGGCGAAGATAGTCTACTTAATACCTGAGCATAAAAATACTGAGTCATACTTATCATAATTATTTCTTTTATCCCATAGAAATAATATTGCAAGATGACAGCATCGGTACTGTCAGCGGCACTTAATATTAAGCTAACGACGCGAATACAATAGATAATATTATTTCCACTACAAGCTCAAGTTCCATTGTGATTTATTTCTTAAGTCGACAATAGTACTTTGTTACTGCGAAAATGGAACTTAAATCTTTAGGAAACGCTTTTACATGGTATGGTGCTGTGTTTTTAGAATGAGTCTAGTGTACTACTACGCTGGTTATTTAAAATAAGTAAATATGAAATCCGCCTTTGAACAGTTATTTTGGTTTATTCCAGAAATCCCCACCGACAAATCCCCACCAGTGGGGATCGTTATTTTTTTTCCAGAAATCCTCACTAGTTATATAAACTCAGTCTAGTGGGGATTTTTGGAAAAATAAGTAACAATCTCCACCAGGTGTTGTTGTTTCTAAATGATTTAAAAAAATGCAATTTAATTATTTCAGAGTTAATTATAAAATTATTTGCACAGTAAATATTGAAAAACTTCAGTCACCGGAAATCTGGTTTATCATAAATGCAATATGCATCCAGAGATAATAAAATATACACCACTAAAAATGAGAATAGATTTTAATGCATAGTTCCATAACTAGGGTTACCATACGTCCGGGCTTGCAGCACTGGCGCGAGCACTGGCTTCCAGCACTGGCGTGAGCACTGGCTCGAGACTCCTATTTTAGATTAAAATTAGTAAAGTTTCTAGTAGCAGTTATGGATCTATTGAAAATGCTTGGGAAGCACATACGCATACGCGGCAAAAAAAAAAACAAACAAAAAACAACTTATCTTATACATTTCGTCCGCATAGGTATTGAACTTTTTTGTAGAACAGCATATTTTTAATAAACGACTCAAAAATATATGTTGGGAAGTTTAGAATCTTGTGTGAATTCAAAGTAACAGCTTACTCGTTGTTATCCCATACACCACAGAATACTTCAGATGCTGTGGTATAGCTAACCATGCATAGTCATCCAAACTAAAAATGGCAGCAAAATTTCAGCTCAAGCGGAAACCGGGAAGTGGGTCAAATCTAAATTCTAAGATTTTTTACGTAGATATTTACAGGCAAGCTAATAAAAACTTGTTAAAACCGACTCCCATAACAGACGCTATACGTCGCTGTATTTCGTCCACCTTTGTCGTTCGAACACAAGTTTGAAATCCCTATTAAACCCAAGCTTGCATTTACTTCCTCTTTTCAAATACCTTGTTCCTTCCTGCTGCTATTTCCTTCATTAACCAACATAACTGTTTAGTTGGTCAGCCTCCACGAGGCTTTGATTGCGTGTTTGACTTGCCTTTGCCGCTAAGCCAACTTGCGCGGTCCTATAATATGAACAGTCAACTTACTGCGGCTTTTCTTACCCGTTACTCTATTTGTTTTGCTTTCATTGTTTATTAATTAAACGAGCGTTTGTGGGTTTTATTGTTATTTGAGGAAGCTGTTACTGCTTTGCTTTCCTTTCGTAAGGTTCATCTGATTAGATTACGAATTCGTGATTCTTTTTTCAGTTTCATAGTAGGTACATATTTACGGATGATATTAATTGTGATTGTCTCAAACATTAAACTGAAACGCTATAGTTTAATTGTATTGTCGATTCAAAACACGTTTTAATTTTACGTTTTGTTTCAGCCACGCGTTCTTACTAGGCTCATCGATTAATAAAACGATTCGTCCTCTCATTGTGCATATGCCGTTATTCTTCTTAACACACCCAAAATTACCTGCTATTGTTTTACACAACAGAAGGATATATGCCCCGTCAATCGGGATCCATTCACCGCTGACCACCCCCTACATACATCCATTACGAACGACGTCGATACACCACAATCAAACTGAATTTTATTTGCCATATTTTAATCTACCATTGCAGCTTTGACTACGGCTAGTCGGGGAGAACAAAATATATTCTATGAACTTACAAACCGGATGTGTGGTTTGGTGAACAGCTTTTGATATAAATGGATTCATGACTGGACAGAATAGGAAGAAAGGTATAAAAATTGTTTTTGATAACATTTTGAATATCTTACAGCCGCGGCTTAGCATTTTTCCCAACTAAGTTGCGGTCGACTTCCAGTCTAACCGGATGTAGCCGATTCCCAGTATTTTACTTGAAGCGACTGCCTATCTACCTCCAAAATCCAGTTAATACTGGGTATAGTATAGTTTAACAAGCTGGTGTCCGCAAATCCACGTCCAAAGCGCGTAAAAAATTCAATCCACCCCAGATCCCCGTGAAACGCTAGCTACGCCTTGGTGTTGCTGACAATCTTGCGGAGAGTACGTGGGTTACAAAAGTACTTTGTCCTGTATGAGGCAACCCCTGGGCAGTCTAGAAAAACATGGGCTGCTGTCTCGTTCCTCCATGCAGGCTCGGCACAGTGGGCTATCAGTGACTCCTATGAGAAAGAAGTGTTTATTAAAAGAGCCTTGTCCAGTGGCGGCGGCTGTAACTGTGCGCTGCTATAGTTTGGTCTGCCGAAGCGCCTGTTTGGTGAAGCGGCCGCCTAGTCTAGTACTGGGTAATACGATACCAATTGGTAAGACTGGTTGTCAAACTTTCAGGCCACTGACTCCCTGTAACGACTGTCAAAGTTCTACAAATGACAGCCGGGACCAACGTCTGACCGTGCTTTCCAAGGTACGAAAGAAACTCAGTATGTACCTAATGGGTGGTCACCCATCCACGGACCAACCTATGCATCACGGCTTAACCATAAGATCGACCAGAGCGGCTATTACGAGTATTATTTAGCCACGAGCTCCTCTAATTAATCTAATAATACAAAGAGGTAAAGTTAGGTTAATCTTCGAGCCATACTGATTAGATTTCGAAAATTGTGTCATAGGCTACATTTAAAACGTTCCCGTGGGATAATTTCCGACCATAACGCGAGCGAAGTCGGAGCCGCGGGCAAAAACTAGTAACGTATAAAGATGTACTACTAAAACCAAAAGAGACTTCAATTAGTTATTTATTATAATAATGCTTTCTTTTTAGTGAGTTTGTGGTGACCTTTTTGGCACTTGGCCACCATAAATATCGTCAAAAATAACGGAAATACGGTACATTTGAATATACATACATTAAGTGCTGGTCAAGATTTACTGGAATAATTTTATTGCTGCTAGTTTTTATTGGGAGCTGATAAATTACGAAATCTTATTCATAGCTCATCATGAAGAAACCTCCATTGACTTAGGTCTCTTTATCAGCGTTATGGCGAGTACTTAGTCAGTAAGCACTTTGAGCACAATTCACCTTTAGGTTCTTTACGATTTGCAACATTCATTCCAAACAGTAAATGAATAATTTTTCGAAAAATTCACAGCCAATCCGGCTTTAACTGTTTGAAATGTACACTATGCGTTTCGGCCTCATGTTTAAATATTTATTCCCGCATGCGTGTAATGAAAATAAAATAAACACAAATAAAAATCACGCAACAACACTGTCACTAGAATATGTATTCTATTATTTTTCCAATTTCCACATGAACCATCCGACAGGCGTTCGTAGTAACTAATCATTCGCAAACACAGACCGCCATTTTTTTATTTAACGAAAACAATATTTTATTACAAACGCCAGCCAGTACTATGGCTGAATAAATATTACCTTTGTCAATAACACGTTGGCGTAAAAAAGTTTAACGAACGAACGAGGAATGAGTGAATGAATGAAGTTTGTATGAAATGCATTCGCCGGTACAAAAGATGGAACTAAATGTTTACGGAGGGACAATTGCACACAGCGTCCGGAGACGGATAATTGTTCACGCGTCTGGAATTTCCGTGCATGGGAATGTCCACGTGTCATCCTGACCGAAGTTGTTGTGAAGGGGAAGGTAAGAAGGTTAGGTTTTGTAACTCACTCTGATATAGTATGAAGAGTGTTATGTTCGTGAAAACAGTTGGTGTTGCAGAAACTTGTTCTTGACTTGTAAATAGGTTAAAATCTTTGTGCTTTGCACTTTTTTTCTGTTCGATTAGAATAATCTGTCTGTAACTTTCACTGCTGCGACATAGGCCTCCTGTCTTTAAATTGGTGTGAGCTCTAATCAACATGGCTCCATTTCGGGATGGCATCTTTAAATTGTCGGTCCCAGCCCATGAGTTTGTCAAGAGTTTTTTTTAAATATCATTTATTGAAATACATTATAACGAGCCAACTTGTTGTGCTTTAGGAAGCAGTATAATTGACGGTCAAAAGCCACAAACAGTAGCACAAGTTCCCAAGTTCCGAGCAATCTTCACCTGCTTCCTCTCACCTATAAAGTGCCAAATAGCTATCGGGCAGTCTATCCGCTTCGCAAATCGCTGGGACTTGTGTTTTGTAGCTATGAAATATTCAAACCGTTTGCCGTAGGTGCGGTGCGGTAACGTGCTGTCCCGTGCGGTTCCCTGCGATACCGTGTGGTTGGAATTGCGCCTGCTTCGATGGTTGTTTCGTTTTGTTCGCACGGCATAGCTGTGGTTTTCAGTAACTAAGCTTTTGAGATTTTTAGTAGCTGTTGGTTGAGGTTTTATTGAGCTGTTAACAGTTTTAGTGCGTGCTTAAATTAAGGCTATAGCTGTTATTATTATTCTTCTTTTATCTGAATGGATCTACTTCCCGATTGGTCCCATAGAAATTTCATCGCAATCGGTTCAGCAGTTTGGTTTTGAAATCAAAATAGCTGGAAAAAAATATGTCATCCAAGTAAAAGAAATTGCGAAATTGATACTTGACAAGGATTTGTGTGTGATGCGATAACTAAAAAGGGTAAAATAAAAACTTTTTTGCAAAAAAAAAACCGACTTCCAAAAACAACACAAAAAAAGTGGAAAATAACTTTACTTTCGGAAGTCGGTGACTATTGTTTGTTTCATTGACTTTTTTGCCACCGGCAATTTTCCACTTTTTTAGTGTTTTTTTTGGAAGTCGGTTTTTTTTGCAAATAATTTTGATGTATTTTGGTCCTAGGTTCCCACGTCTGTTTATTTGGCGAAATTCTCAGTGGAAGCTTGTAGTTCAAAATGGAATGCATTACGCAACTGGCAATATTCTCATCTCCATTAAGTTCAGAGATACGAACACAGATTCCAGTTGAATATTCAGTTACACCAGTAAAATAATTAAGGCAACTCTATACAAGTGCTTTTTTTAACGAAAGTTTTCTGGTGGTATACCACCAGAAAACAATTCCCAAAGAAGAAAAACACAGAAATGAAAATATATAAAATTCAAGTTGTAACGCAATCTCGGGATCTCCCGATTACATGCGTGAATCTGGTCGAGATTACCGGTAATCCGAAGTCAAATAGCATAATAACCTTAAGGCGTTACCTCTCGATATCCGGGTGGCAATAAAATTAAAAGTTTTCCGATGCGCTGATTCGGGAAACGCTCGGCAATTGTCGGGAATTTATTTGTGAGCATCGAAACTCGGTTTTGTTTTCTTTTGGAGTGAGATCTGGATTACTTTGTGAAAGTTATTTAAGTAAATAAATAAACAAGTAACCCATACTTCCCTTCTTGTTGTTGTAACAGAAATCGCATTAGTTGGAATGTAAATATTTGGTTTGCATTTCCTTGTACAAATAACTAACTTGTCGGATATCCGGTTGATTTTTAAATTAAAAGCTGCTGATTTGAATTGTAACGGTGGTTGGTGACGCACGTGGCTAGATCACGTGGGCAGAGTCATAGTGGGCTGCACGCCATTTTAGACGAACAGTCTTGGACGAACCGTCGAAGTGATAGCACCACTCTGAAACTGTCTCTTCACCTAGTCTTTCGCCTTAACGTATTTTGTGCACATGTAATTTAGTTAACCTAAAACAACATTGATTCAGCGTGTGTGGTATTCTTGCACGAACACCTACGCTATGTCAGAGCCTGAAGCGGGCAACCCCGCTGATGCCGGTTCTGTCGCAGACCCTATGCGCGTTCCTACAAACTTATAAAATAAAATCTGCCTTTATTTGTTCGTATTTTAAACAATGATTGATCTTTTTGGCCAAAGAGTCAGCATTGCTATCCAACGTGGCAATGCTGCCAGCCTTCTGGGAAATTTTCCTATTGACAACGATGTGGACGAATTTTTTGACGCCCTGACGAATTTCGCGTTTTGATACTTATACATATTTTTAGTATTATTTTCGTTGTAATAGTAGCTTGTAAATAATGTACATAGAAGAATAAAAACATCATTCACTTCCGCCATTTTATTTTATTTTCAAAATAGCAGGCACACATACATATAACCTGTATTAATCAATAGGTGGCATCAATACAAACAAGTATTGTATGAGACAAAATCTTTTAAAGCGTCACATTTCAGTTTGAAGTCGGTGGCAAAAAAGTCATTGAAACATACAATAGTCACCGACTTCTGAAAGTAAAGTTATATTCCACTTTTTTTTTAAGGTCGACTGTAATGGTTCTGGTTTTTGTTCCGGGATCGAAGTTTTTTTTTTTCACTTTTTAACCCCCCCCGTATGTGTGTCTGTCTGTGGCATCGTAGCTCCCGAACGCATGAACCGAAATTAGTCGGGAGTGTTTTTAGTTATGTTTGATGGAAATCGGTCCAAGTTGGCCGCCACCACAAAATGGCGAATACCTTTTTTTTACAACTCCCTCAATATGGGATCCAATGAAAGGGCTTGACTAGTACAATAATGTACACTATATTAAAAGGGAATGAGGAATATTAACTAACGAAGTGAAAACTAAAAACTTATCCGCTCTGTCGGGGTGAAGTGTATGGAGTAAACGGCGAATGAAACTGCGTCCGGTATATATTTCTATATTATATATAAATTTCTCGACCCTTCTAGTTATTACAAATAACTTAAGACGACGGTGGACAATTTACTTGACATCTATAAAAGGCTAAGGAGAAGATACCGTTATTTAAATTTTAAATTTAATTTTTAGTTATAATGTACTCCTCGCGACCTTCGTGCGCGTTAAATTATTACTATAAAATATTGCTTCCCTATTTGAATCACATTTTGTTAACAATTTCATGGGTTTTATTGTTTTGCACGGAACCCTAATTCTTTTTATAAAATAAACTTTTTAAAACCGGCTCAGCCGTTTCGGAGATTAGCCGGAACAAACAGACAGACAAAAATTATATAAGTACCGTTACATATGCTAAAAATAATATTTACAAACAGACACTCCAATAATATTTATTTGTTTAGCTGTATAGATATAATATTAATCTAATTTGGATTGCCAGCACTTTCCAAACTGTATCAGACAACTGGCAATAGGCTCACGTTCTTGTAGGCTTCGGGTGTCTTCAGTAAAACGACACCCTTCGTTTCTATCTAAGATAACTTTGAAATAAGGGGGGCAAAGAACCAAGCATTTTATTTTTATAAGTTCAGTTAGGACTTAATAACTTTTCATTCATATGCACACTAAATTTAAATTCTTATCCGAAAGTAATTACTAAACATACAGAAAAATAATATTTCTTGTACAACCGCTTTTATAAAAGACCTGAAATGCACTTATTAGTCTCTCATGCAACATTTCCCAATTCCTACCTCGTTGTTCCATGTGCAATCAATAACAGTCGGGAAGTTCGTGCAAAAGAAAATGGCGACGTATCAAAAGTCCAATTAACCTGATTACAGTAACATTCCGCAAAGCCAGGGGCTCCCAAGTTTTCTCGCGAAATTAAGCTTCACCGAAGCTCTGTTCAGGCACCTGAAATTGTACACTTAAGCGGTTTATATATATGTAATTAGTTCGAGCTGTATATAAAAGTTTTCTTGAAAATATGTACTGGGAAGTTTGTTATTTTGTTGTGTTGAGGAGATTGCGGACCATGAAGGATTTTTTAAAATGTATTTAACTATTTATGTACACACATTAGATTACACAGGAAAATAGCATATAACATTTGAGTACATAGGTACTGCTTATTTAATAGCAATTTGTATTAGCAGACCTGCGATATGACAAAGAAATGTAGACGATAGTGTGTGAGAAAGGGAAGTTAAAAATGTGTATAATATTTATTATATACATTTTTACCTTCCTTTTAAAAAATATATATAAATAAATGTACTTCATCCCTTTTTCACTAACGGAAGGAGACACAGTCCTAATGAATGGGTGCTTACTGAAATATTATTGCTTTAATTTAGGCATCCCTTTAGTCACCTAGTAGCAACTAAGACAGCAACAACAGCAACAACAGCAACTGGCGATACAAGGTACAAAATAGTTAATCCTTTTATGGTGTATTCAGACAATAATAACACCGTTTCTTTTAAATTAAAACTCAAAGCATTTATTTCAAATAGACTCGTTACAGGAAGTTTTGAATAGTTAAAAACAATATGTATACCCTGTCCTATAGTCCAGCCACAGGCATACCTTAAAAAGCGTTATATCCTATGGACACCATTTTCAATCAATCCTTCCGAATCAATGAACAAAAGAAAATATCAAAAACGAAAAACAGATCAAGCAAAAACTTACTCAAATTACACGGCAAAATTAAACCGTACCGTCAAAATAACCGGAGTAAAACCGTACAAGTGCCGGACATCACCGGATACCTTTCATAAAACATTAATAACACCGATATCAATATGACGTCACACAAATTAAAATGCCCGGAGCCACAACATGATCTGTGTCGTCTGCAGAGAAGCAGCTGGTAAGCATTTATTGGGGAGTAAAGCTATTTACATACGAGGCAACAAAAATGGCCAGCTTTATGTTGCGCGAAGTTGTCTAACGTAACGCTAGCCCAAGGCTGTTCAACTTATTCTGAAGGTGGGCCAAATTTTTTTAATTTCATGTCGTCGTGGGCCATCGTAAATAAAACTTATTATAGTAATAATTTTTTACCAATTTCTGAAGAATACTGTGGTTGTAAATATATACTTTCATAATTAAAATATGTAAAGTAATTTCTAGCTAGATATTTGCTTACTGTAGAATGGGTTCATAAGGAGAAACATTTTTTTTTATCTGGTTTTAAAATCATGAAATCTGTTCTCAAAAGACTATTGTCAGTTGACCACTTTTGGCGGGCCAATTCTAATTCGTTGGCGGCTATATTGTGGCCCGCGACCATATGTACCATTTACAGTCACCGGCCGCGGTAGCAGGGCTTACACTATGACGTACGCCCGTTAGTTTATACCTAAAGCCATACACTGACCTCTTGTTTTATTAAAACTCCGTATTGCGCAAGGTCAGCTCAAAGTATACTTTGCACAATTAACAATACTTCGTCTTCGTGAGAGGTGGATTAATTAAAAAAAAAAAACAAAAATAGTGTCCCAGGCCACTTACTACGCCAAGTTGCCCAAAAAAGTTGCTTCGTGATTACCCAGCTTAACGATTACACCTACTCATTCGTAGAGCATAATTATTCCGAAAGGTTTAAAATAAATGTACAGTGTAATCGATTTAAAATTTCGATTGTGGAGCGTACAGTTCGATTAATATTCAACAGTATTCATTATTGTTGGTGTACGGAACCACAAGCGTATTTGCAATGATCGCTAGATATTATTTATTTATATTGCGCTCGGATGAATTGCGAATGTTGTGATTAAACAGGTGCATTATTTAATATACATTACGTGTTTATAACAACAATATAAGCACTGAGCTGTTTATTGTAATTTGTATGTAGGCTGTATCTATTAGGTAGTGTGTACAGAAATAAAATTAAATGTTATGTTTTTTGTTTGTTCGTTGCAGTGGTTATTAGGAGGACTATAAAACCAAGTATTCACTTTTGAATTCAATCAATTCACCGATGGACCTATTATGTATACTGTGGTTGGACGTAGGCCTCTCCCAACCCCATGGTGTCTCACAAAGCCCTGTCCTCCGCCTTTAGCGTCCAGTCTGACGCAGCCACCTTTTTACTTTTAAATCATGCGGTTTATGAACACATAAGATACTAATAGTGATGAATAAGGAAAAGATAGTGATAGTTTAGGGGTGTACCGTCGTACTGCCAAGACACCGACAACGTCGGACGTCGTACTGTCTCGAGTTCGAACCCAAGACACGCACCTTTGATTTTTCGGATTCATGTATATATATGCTCCGGTGAAGGAAAATATCGTGAGGAAACCAAAACAGCATGCCTAAGAGATTTTTCTAGACGGCATGTAAAGACCTCATCTTACGGGCGGCATAAAAACTCTGACATAAGTTACCACAACCACAACCACATAAAAAAGAAAGAGGTAGTTTTAGAATGGCTCCAAAATAAGATATTCAATTAACTTTCTTCCCTTTTCTTTAAAACACAGCACAGTGCCCACGCATATACCTTCCCCAGTCTACGCCCGCATTCATATTCACGTTTCTCGAGAGCATCATCAGAACGCGATATATATCTCGCAGATCTGCTACAGAGGTTTATGGTCTGTACAACCACTTCTTATAGCAGTATTAATTCAATGTTACTTTAGTGTGAGAAAGAGATGTAGCTATACAGACGTCATTCCATCTCTTTCCTAAACAGAAGTAAGATTAAAATAATAGTGGTATAAGTGGTGATGGTAGGCTACGTGATTTTCGGGCTGCGGACAAACAGCAGAACTGTTGGTGCGAAATATTTGCTGCTAGACTAAAACTTTTTGTTTAGAACAATTATTAAAAGCTACAAGCTTTTAAATATAGGTGTTACGTATTTTTTTCGCATTTTTTTAACCCTTTTCATTGATACCCATATCATGGGGTGCATAAAAATAACTAGTTCGCCATCTTTGGGAGTCCACCATATTGAATTTAGAATAACGTCACTTAGCTAACCATGCATTGTCATTTAAACTAAACCTGTGTGCAAAATTTCAGCTCAATCGGTTGAGGATAACTGCTTTAAAAATTAGTTGAAGATTTGACCGAAACAAACATAAAAACGTTGCAAGTTAAAAATAAAAATAAAACTCGTAAAAATGAGGCGGTTTCTAAATGAATAAGTCTCATACAGAATTTTAACACAATGCCTAAAACCTCTTAAAGCGATTTTGTTATTCAAGGTCTTATATACAAATAAAGACATACTACAGGTCTGGTTTAGTAAGTAATATGGAACGCTGACGCAACTTTAATAACATACGTCTCCGAGACGTATTACAGCATACGTCGCGTAGACGCATTACAGTATAACTCTTTCAGTTGAATGGAGAAAGTCAAGGTTTTATCTGTAGTCTAAAAACCGTTGCCATTTTGAAAAACTTTGCTTTTAATGTCAAGGGTAAGTTTAGTTAAAAGTTTACTTATATATTCGCAGATTTTCGTACTAAATTTATCAATAGGTACCTATTTAAATAAATAGTTATTTAATAAATATATTACTAATTGTCTTGATACATAAATATGCATAGGTGGGTCTGGCTAACGCCTTTGTTGCTGAAAGGGGAATATTTTTTACCCCAGAATGACTTATTCTCAATATTTTTGTACGACAGAGTGAGGAAAATAAGAAGAAAATAATTTAGCACCTTGGTACCCACGTATGCGATATCTGCATTTAAGAATCGTCATCTGCCTAGCCCGACCCCTAAATAGTTGGGAAAAGCCTAGGCAAATGATGATTCAGTCTAACCGGATGCAGCTGAATACTAGCAGTATTTTACATGGAGCGACTGCCTATCTGACCTCCACAACCCAGTTAGTACTGGGTTATACGATACCCCTTTGTGAGACTGGTTGTCAGACTTTCGGGCGACTAACTACTTAACGATGTCAAAGATCTATAAATTGACAGCCGGAACCAACTGAGAAAACTCGGAAACTCTAAAAAACTTTTAATAAAACGAATAAAAAATACTTCCTTAAAACATTATTTTACTAAGCGTTGTACATTATCCCGACATAATAAAAAAAATGGGTCAACGTCAAGTTTTCTCCGTCGAAAATTAAACTTTTAATAAAAACAAGTAAAAAGTTTCATAGACTTCGTACTCAGGAACTTAATTTTTAATTAAGAATGCTTTCAGAGGAGTTGCTTATGTAACTAATTAAAAATGTAATATTAATGATCGGCTTAAAATGGAACTAAATGGAACTGACTGGGGTAATTATTAATGATACCGAAGGTCGTGGTTTCCAGATAGTGTTAAAATTGTTTTCTTGAAGATATACTATCTTTGTTTTCCACTTACGGATATTGTTGAGAAAAAAATACTAAAGTATATGACGGCGTAAGCGATGGCTGAGCGATAGCGCCGTTGTCATTAGGGTTCGGTGGTACCGGGTTCATGATGAAATGTTAAAATAATAGTTTCGGTTTCGGTACACAAAAATCACAGTTTATTATTTAACACAAATTTACATTAAATAACACTAACAAATAATCTCCACAAAATGGGCAAACCGACAGTTTCGTTCTGAAGGAGTGACTTGGTTGGAGTTCCGAGCAAAAGTGATCTCGGCACAATCCCCACTCTACAAAACGACTCTGTCCACGTGCCGCCATTAAAACAACATCTGACGTCACGGCGTTTACCCCTACTACAATGGTCAAATCAGCAACTTGATGTTTAAAAGTTATCGCTTTCTCCGACACGGCCAGCCTGACAAGTTACACGTCCTCGTGAGTACCTGTAACCAAACAGTCAAATTTGGAGCAACAGTACAGGCTCGGTCAACCTGACCACATCTTTATGGAAAAGCATAACTTGAAAATAACAGTTGTCAAACAAAAGGTTCCTCTAAGTCTCAATCATATTTACTCAGCAACTAAATCAACTTCGATCACATACAACGCTCATGGCCCAGCTGCCGCAGCAGCTAGTGACACTTATGCCATCCATATCGTCATCACCTCACGTGATACGATCACACACATCACATAGAGTCTGCGACTCCCAGGTCAGTACAAGACCAAAACAACAATAGTCTCCATTGAGACCCAGGTCCCCGCCGTACCACCAGCTGCCCATCGCCCCCTGAACAGCTCACAAGTGAGCTGCAGTTACGACTACAGACTAGTGCGTACGGTGCGACCAAATAGCCATGGTATGTGTCTACTACTCGGTGAAGGTACTTTCATCACCGTCCTCTACGTTTAACTCATTAGGAACACTACTTAGAGGCATCTTTCGTATACGATCGTGAGCGTACTTGTAGGTTCTATTACCATTCAGTGATTTTAAAACATAGCGATCGTTTTCAAGCAACTCTAAAATTTTGAAAGGACCTTTAAATTTGGGTTCTAATTTAGTTTGTTTTCTTTCTTCATTTTTGATTAATACCAAATCACCAACACTGAAATTAACTACTTTGGCCTTATTTTTGTCAAAACGGGCTTTTTCATAAGCCGCACTCTTCTTAATACCGTCCACCGCGTGTTCTCTCGCTTCTGTTAGGTCAATTCCGGTTTCATCATCGTCATTATAAGCGATTAGCGTCAGAGGCCTAGCAACTTTTCCTATCAAAAGCTCTAAGGGGCTTGATTTCGTAACACGGTTCATTGTGCAGTTGATAGCCAACTGTACATCGTCCAAAGCATCCTGCCACGACCTTTCCGACGTCTCTACCGCGGTTAGCATACCCTTTAACAAACCCATCTCCCTTTCGACTTGACCATTCGCGCGACTAGATCGCGTAGCAATTAAATGCAAGGAAATGTTGTGTGAATCGCAAAACTTCTTCAACACTTTGTTGGCAAAGGAACGACCTTGGTCGGCGATTATACGACTAGGAGAGCCAAATAAAGCAACGCTGGACTTCAAAGCTTTAATGGTGCTGGCTGCTCATGGAGACTAAGCCTATGTGGGCGACGTTGTACCGTATAGCCAAGTGTCAAAATATCGCGTCCGATCATAACATCGTATTTCATACAATCGTCGGGTAGTACGTAAAATAAAATTGACAGTTCGTTATTGTCGACCACAACATCGCTAAGAATTTGTTCAGTGCTAAAAACATTCGAATTGTTACCGATACCAATTACTTGCACGGTTGAAAGTGAACGTTTGCCCGAGAATTTATAAGCTACACTTTGTTTAACGAGAGAACACTCGGCGCAGGAATCAAAACAAAATGAAAACGACTCACCGGATTGTTCCAATTGCCCGCAAACACCTGCCATTTCGCAGCTATCGACGCGTCGCTCCGCCGTTGCGTTGGCAGCGCTGCCCGCCGACGATGACGCGCCACCCGCACTGCCGCGTTGGCAGTTCGTAGAGATGTGTCCGGCTTCTCCACAACGGAAACACGTTATTCTTTTGCTGGAACCCGATGAAGTCGCCGCCGGTGTAGTTTTCTGGGCGTTTGCTCCAGCAGGCTGCGTAAACTTCGAACGACAGTTCACCGCTTTGTGTCCCGGTTTTCCGCACTTATGGCACGTGAACATAGTGGAAGTTTGTGGCTTTAAACGCTTTGCATCAGTGGCGCCATCACCGGTACTGCGATCGAACTTCCGCTTCAGACTTGCACTCGCCAGAGCTATAATAAGCGATGCACCCTCCAGTGGACGTTCGTCGAGGCAAATATCGATAGTATCGCACCAAGCACGTGGATCGGTATCTGGTAGCTCCGGATTAATTTCTGGCAGCATGATCTGAGGTGCCACTGTTGGTGTCCTGATGGCTTCGATCAGCTGCATCATGTTCTTCTGCTGCATCTCGAACATAGCACGCCAGTGGGAATCGAGTCCAGATCCCAATTCTGATGACGGCGTAAGCGATGGCTGAGCGATAGCGCCGTTGTCATTAGGGTTCGGTGGTACCGGGTTCATGATGAAATGTTAAAATAATAGTTTCGGTACACAAAAATCACAGTTTATTATTTAACACAAATTTACATTAAATAACACTAACAAATAATCTCCACAAAATGGGCAAACCGACAGTTTCGTTCTGAAGGAGTGACTTGGTTGGAGTTCCGAGCAAAAGTGATCTCGGCACAATCCCCACTCTACAAAACGACTCTGTCCACGTGCCGCCATTAAAACAACATCTGACGTCACGGCGTTTCCCCTACTACAATGGTCAAATCAGCAACTTGATGTTTAAAAGTTATCGCTTTCTCCGACATATATAAAAATAAATAACCAAGTTCCCAAAAAAAAAACTAAATATGTAGTTTAAAACAACTTTACTTTCGGAAGACGGTGACTTTTGTTTGTTTCATTGATTTAAATAAAGTTACAGAGGAGAAGTCATAAAAATAATCATAAAGTTATTATGCCCTGTGACTGGGACTGTAGCTTAGTTTTTATTTTATTTTTGTGTTTTGACATTCAAAAGTGCCTGTAATGGTCTAATTGAAATAAATGCTTTGAGTTTGAGTTTTAATACAAATGTTAATTTAATATTTTTTTATGGGACAACCGCGCAAGCTTCCTCTATCAAATAAAAGAAATTGCGGACCAGTAATTGCGGTGAAATTGGTGAACATACATGAAAAAAAATATACATAACCTCCACCTGTTTTACTTAAGGCATACAGAAAGTTTCTGAATTCAGATAAATAAGACTTACGATACATTTATTGTTTTTCATAGTATATTCCCTCGCAATTAATGCATTTTTGCATTCGCTGAAACCATTGTACAAAACAGTTGGACTAGTCTTCCTTAGGGACCTCTTCAATGGCTTCATGGAACGCATTCACCGCCGATTCAGAGCGCGTAAAACGTGTGCCTCCAAGTTTGTCTTTAATTTTTGGAAACAAAACGAAGTCGCAGCGTGCGAGGTCCGGGCTTTAAGGCGGATCCGTCATCAGTTTCACATTTGAAGCCTTCAAATACGCTTCCGTTACCTTAGCGGAATGTGAGGATGCGTTATCGTGGTGGAGAAGGACATCGCTTCGAAGACGGTATTCGCGAACTTTTAGTAAGACACATGCAATTACTTTGTTTTAGGCAATCTAACCGAGTACGCATAGTATAAACGCCAATTACCGTGCCTCAACAAAATATACTAAAACTAAAATTCTCCCTAAAATATAACGTGAACAACAATCTGATGACACTTCAATTTTGTTTACAAATATTATATCAACAGTGTAATGTTATCGAACTAGCACTTGAAGGCACTCAACAGATTGAAATATTCATAGCATGCCTATACTGTAATTTAGTCGTAAGTAGCTATTTGATGTGGGCCATTTAATTGATCTAAGTTAATTACTGCTAAATGGGCCGCCACTAAAACAAGGGCTCAATACATTAGAGCCTTTAACTTCAGTTTAGTGACATTTTGTGGACAATTTCATACCTTTAACCCTGAGTAGAAAAAAGTATAGAAGGTACCTATAGTTAGCGTGTGAATTGTGTCCTTGACTTCAAGTGGAAGCGCCAGGAAAGCCCGCGAAATTCATTATTTTTCTAGTTTTTTTGCAATTAGCAGGTCTGTGTCAGGTTGTATGTTGATTAAAATATGATTTGCGGCTGTAATACGCATGTATTTACAGAATTTAAACCTTGAATACACACACTCTACACACACACACTATATGTGCTCTCTAAGTTCATTTAAACCCATTGAACGCCATTTTCATGAAATAGTCCACGTACAGCCCGACACTGACCGGCAAAAAAAACGTAAGATAATTTGAATTTCGCGGGCTACTATTATATCTTTTGTGCTTTACGTAGAAATGTTCGTTACAGTCGAGTCTTGTAGGCGAATGTGGAAATACAGAAGTCTGGCAAAAAATATGGTATACGGGACATAAGATCTAGGTACTGTTTTGCTAAATTCTTACTTCAAACATTTTGCTGTAACTATGAACTGTGTTGTTGTGTAAGCTTTGCTTTTTACTAGTTGGCATACTATTAATGTGGATTTAAAGTATTGTTTTCGAAGAGAATTTTATATTTATATTCTATGCTCTTTGCGAGGTATTTCTAGATGGAATTGCACTATGAAAAGACACAAAATAAAATGTCTGGCAAATCGTTTGGTAAACGGTATTTTTTTTAAATACTGCAAAATCATTGCTTGTGTATGTAATAATCGGTTCAGTTACCTACAAACATCTTTTAGGTAAAGCCATTTTCATAGAAATTCAATGTTTAGGTAAAACACTTTCAGTGGAATTACAAATCGAAGCTGTGAATTCTTGCCACATTTTATTTGTGTATCATTTCAATTTTAGTAAGACAGACTTTTGAATCTTTCATAGAATTTTTTACCAATAAATGATAAATGATGTTTATTTTGCAAATAGGTTTTTACAAACACTTTTACACGTCTTCTTTTTTAAAACTAGATGAGGCCGGTGTTTCGTATCTGACTACTCTAAGAAGAAACAGCCGAAACAAACTTAGAGGTAATAGTCTCTTTTATGGTCCAGACATATTCTTAATATCTTAAGCAAGTACATATTTACCAAAAAAAAGTCCACGACATCACAAATATGGCACAAAGACGATAAATATATAAGCTCAGATAAAAATAGGCAGAAACTCCATAAAAAAGCAATATAATCAAAACTCGACGCTTGAATGGTAAAATTGTTAATATCGCTAAATCAGCGTTTTTTGCCCAAGTATCTATTTTATTTAGACCTCCCTTACTGTTAACTTTTGACTTGTTTTTTGAGGAACTTAAGAGGCACAGCAGGTCAAGTTGGAATGGTTATTCTGTATCAATTTATCTTTGCCTAAACTTGCAAAGCCGAGGTAAGTGACGCTGAAAAATTAACTATTGGCCTCGCGTTGATGTACAACCTTTGTGACGGAATATTTTTTGGTCCTTTTTCCTTTTTAAAAATCATTTTCATTGTTACACGTTAAAGGTAACAGCTGGTATAAGTTACCTGAAATAACCCACCTGAAGAAAAAGTTTCAATGAACGATAAAACTTAAACCACCAACTCATCCATATTTTGTGCCATTTAAAACGCGTTAAATGCAGGTGTGGCAGTGTTTAAAAGTATGCAATTAAAGCTATTGCTATATTATTGATTACATTTTCGTCACAGAGGGTTAGGAACATATCTATCTATCTATATGTCGTTCTCACATAATGTACCATCTCAACAAGAATGATGTATCCAAGATTTTTGTAAAAACATTATGATTTAAAAGAGTGTCCAAGGAGTTTCTTGCCCATTCTTCTCCATAGAGATGGGCAACTACAGTACTTTCACAGTTATTATGTCTTGTGACTAGGACTATAGCTTCATTTTTTATTGCTGTCTTTGTTTCGAAAATTCAAAAGTGCCTGTAATTGGCCTACTTGAAATAAATGCTTTGATTTTGATTTTTTATCTAAAAATAAAAGAAATTCTTATTCAAATTTTACATTTTCTCCTTTTACTCGCAACAGTATTTTTGTAAACGAAGTCATTACAAACGTTGTTAATATTAAAATGGTTGGTGGTGCTGAGCTCTTTGTAAAAGTTTCATAAACTTGGACAGTTCACCGAGAATACCGAAGGATTAAGTTGAAAATTCATTACATTGCCAATTAGACCTTTGTGGTAAACTCTTCGGTATGCCGTTATGACGAAAGATGAGAATTTTACGAAAAAAACACCTCACATAATCCTATTTCGATTATTTCGCAGGCGATTAGACTTTGATTGTCTTGTTGCACTTAGGATACATAATTGATTCTCTTAATTCTCATCTTCCTGCCCTTGTCCCATGTCACTTGGGGTCGGCGTAACACGTTTTTTACTTCCATTCAATTTGTAATCTCCGCTAGATGCAATATTTTTTCATCCATCTTCTTCACAGACCAGTATTCCGATCTATACCGTACACAAAATAGATATAACATAGCTACTTGATTGAATTAGAGTACTCAATGTTAAAAGTTAACAGGGTAAACCGAACCATGGTGGGTATGTACCATTTACTCAGAAATAAATCATTCTAATTCGAAACTAAAATTACTAGGACCAACTTTTCAAAGTATAGACTGTGTGTTTAGTCATAATATTAAAAACTTGCACGTGTTTGTTATTAAGTACTTACCTATATGTTAATTATCGAAGTTACCAACCAATCCGTCATCATCTAACAGTATTAATGTCTAATACATTAGTGAGTGACTACATCAATATTGCAGGCCGCATCCCCATTAGCTGGCTTCGGTTGTATAATTGGCGGAGACGTATGTACTTGCGATATTTGACAGGTATCTGTTAGGCGGCCATTAGTGAGCCGCAGCTAGCCCGTCTCTCTTGTGGCTTTGTCACAATGATTTCTGCATATTATACAGTGATGCGTTTGAGTTGCGTTTCTTGGCGAGTAGATTGACTCATTTTTGGTATTTAATCTTAATTGCTGCGGAAACTATGACAAGAAGTTAAAGTTAACGTAGGTTTCGGCAAAGAAGGAGAAACTCCGTTCCCACTCGCGGATGTCAGACATATTTCATATTTGCGGTTATAGAAAATCCTATTAACAACAAACGTTTTAAAGATTTTAACTGCGTTCATACAGGTCCGTTACTACCAGGTCCTTTTTCAGCTGCAGAAATACAAGACAGTATTGTCCAAAGCAGTGCTGACCCAGTGTTAACGGCTCCGAATTACAGGTTGTAGGCCAACAACCGTGGGTTCGAACCCAGACAGGCGCGTTACTTTCTGTATTTTTTTTTATTACCACTGCTCTCAAAGCGGTGAAAGAAGGTCTATGACAAAGCAGTGGGAACAGTCTGATTTGATGATGTCAATGTTAATAGACATTCCAATTGAATTCACATATTAATAGCTATTTATCATATCAGCGACTACACGTAGTCAGTAGCCTGACAGTCTGACACCCAGTCTTCCCAAGGGACAGGGTATCGTATTACCCAGGACTATCTGGGTTGTGGAGGTCAGATAGCCAGTCGCTCCATGTAAAATACGGGTATTCAGCTGCATCCGGACTGGAAGCCGACCCCAACATAGTCGGGAAAAAGCTAGGCAGTTGATGATGATGATATCATATCAGCGACTTGAGAATTTCCAAAATCATGATTAATTTGTGACATAAGGTTTTCATTGACCAGCTTAAACGAGCCTAAACGTCTCATTCTACTAGCACAACTCAAACGCAGCACCAAGTGACGTACCAATAGTACGTATGAAGCACTCAGTGTATTTCCCGAGTGTCTGTACGTGAACTGTCATGGCGTCGAACCATCAGATTGACGGAACACACGAGTTGATACACTCGCATCAATTTACATATTGAACTCACTATGTCAGAAAGTTACACGGAAAATTCTGCATTTTATAGAATTGTGTGTGTGTTTTTTTCCTGTTTACTGGACACTAGCGTGCGTAATCTGTGTCGTGCTTTTGTATTTGAGGCGCGATGTCATGTATTCATGTAGAAAACCACTTCAAAAAACAAACAGGGTGTTTGGTAGAAGGACCGACACATTTTTTGGGGATTGGGGGTGTCATTTGCTAGCTCAGAAAAATTGCTTATCAAGTTAACTGAATTTTAAAATTTTGAAAGCACATTATGTGCTGTATACCATTTTTAAGAAAACATTGACATTGTAGGTAACACCACAAATATTGTCTTCTATTACAGCTTCAAACAAAAAAGTTTTGATGAATTTTGACATAAACAGCATATTCTATTCTTCATTTCGCGAAATAATATCTAATAAATAAATCCCTAAGAAAATTGTGTCGGTCTGTCTCCCAAAACACCCTGTAATACCTGACGTATATGAATTTTTTAACTGTTTCCCAGAAGGCCAGCTGACTTAAGCTCGCAAGCGTTATAGGCATATTAACTTATTAATCCCTCCCACACACATGTTAAATTACAAATTATTCCTGTTTTCAGTACACTGTCTTTGTGGGCGTAATACCTAATCCTGCCTAATGGTTTTCACATCGTCATTAACACCCACTTTCTCGGCATTATACGGTCTATTTAGAATGCCTCAAGGAACATCACCAGCCACGTACAACAACCAACACTGAATACAAAATCGCCAAAACTATCAACCATACACGCAAAGGAAATAAGGGAATTCCAAGAGATATAGCACCCCTGATTTATTCGAAACATTTAATCACAGGAGCTTATCTCTCTGCCTATCCGTTGCAGTATTCGTAATTTCACCTGTCATGCCTTAAACAGGCATAGCGTACGTTGAAAACGCTATCCGGAGTGATGAAGTATCTCGATTGCGTGCCAACCCTGAAAAATAGCATCCCATGGCTGTAACGATCGACATTTGTAACTAAATGTTCGCCGGACAACCCTATGAATTATTCGCATACTTGTGTAAATAAGGAAGTAGCGTTTTATGTGAACGTTGACATATTGCGCGCATATTTTTTGTTGATGACAGTTGTCAGCGGTTGCGGACATTTTGGTAGAATGTGGAGACTGGGGCTATACCTGAGGTCTTGGAAGCAATGCCTCTCTTGCTAAAAATATTGACGATTGTAGATGATTAATGTTATGTTGGCGCTAAATCAGATTGTACTTTTTTAGAAGTTTGAATTCTTAACTTTTTATTAATGCATTACTTCCCTTAAAATTTATGAAATGCACCCTAACTCATTTGCTAAAATATGTGTATTAGAGTGCATCTAATCAAGGATTTAATCAAGGTTTAATCAAGTTTAGAGCTAATTAAAACCACTGTTTTAATTGTTAAGTAACACAACCTGCAAATAAAACCCCACTAATAACTTCTACTATAAACACGTCCGTTATAATTTAAGTCTACCCATAAACAATTCGTCAGTAACATGAAAAAGCGAAGGAAAGCAGCTGAAAATACCAACACGTTAATAATAAATTGTGTCGGCCATTTAAAGCGGTCGGTTGCATAAAATTATATGATTTCCATTTCCGCGACCGCAACTATAACATTTTTAACCGTCAGTTGCATACAGGCGTACAGGTATGATAAAAACATTAAAGGTATACCACATTAGCGCGCCGTGTGACGACTGACGATATCGACGTAATGAGGGCCGCATCGGGCCGCGGGCCACATTCGGGCCGCTGGCCGCATTCGGCCCGCGGGCCGCACGCTGTAAACAAAACGTGAAATGTACAGTTTTATTGTAGTGCGGTCTCGTTACCGCTATGATTAATTGACGACTTGCTCGTAAATGTTGTGTTTGTTATCGGTATTGCTGTTGTTTTCGAAGGGATGAGTTTCTAGCGGGGTAAGTTTAATTAGTGTTTTAGTTTGCAGTTTAATAAGCTGTTCTGTAACACTGAAGTTTAAGTGGAGCTAATGTAAAAAGCAGAGCTCTGAGGTTTTTGACCAAATTTTAAAGTACAACGAAACCTAACGCTATTGAACCAGCATTTTAGATCTTCAAGTAAAAATTATCCCCGCATCTAATGAACCAATCAACTAGACATCTGTAAACAACCAAAAAACACCCCTCTTCCCTCAAAATCATCTCCAAACAAGTCTAAACGAAGCGCCGTCGATCACCCTTTACAAATGACAGCGTATCTGCTCAGCTCAACCCTCAATCGCTGCCTAATGGAAGCCGAGATGGATGAGCCATCCCCTGGGACATGGCAGGCCGGGTGAAGCGGTCGCTGCCAACGTTTTAACTTGCAAATTAAAATGACACACTTTTCAGGCCTATTGAGATGGGGGAGCGATGTTTGTTGGTCACTTATTTTCTCAAGCGATGGCGGAATGTAAAAGATGGTGTTTCCTGCAATCTTTAATGTTCTACCACTAAAAGGGATTCCCCATGACTTCGTTCTTTCGATCCAAAGGTTATGAGAACCTATCCTTGGTCAAGTCAGCTCGTCCGGCTAGTTTCTATGAGGTTTGCCGCGACGCTTTCTGGCCGTGTCAAGGCTTCTCATCGTGGACTATCTTAAACAAAATATAACTTACACTGATATCGTCCAAAGTTTGCAGGAAATTAGTGGACTGTCTAAAATTAAGAGAGATGCAAAATTAATAAAAGACGGGACCATGTTCGTAACAATTTAAGGTTATTTCTCCTAATCAGTCCCTCAATGGTGGTCAATGTAATTTGGTATATTGTACAGGTGCCATTATCATAGTCCCTGTTCTACTACGTGTTCGTACACAATATCATTACTTGTGACGGTTGGTTCGCGATGTATTCGCGCGTCCCCCAATGCGCATGTAAACAAACCCAGTGGGAATATCACTTGGGGACAGTCGCTACCAAAAGAGACAGCAAATATACATAAATCTGCGAGCTACTTCATATACGTAACATTTTTCGAGCTTTTAGCAGGTACTATGTTAGTGTCCCAGGTTTAGTTAACCTATTGTGACTGTCTGTCACGTTCTCTTAATTATTAAGCAAATATCTCAGTCGATAATTATTTCAAAATCATCACACGGTATCGGGACACATAAACACTTATTAACATTAAACCTTTATTTTATGGCTTGACGGCCTGACAAGTTACCGTAATTAATAACAATGCGTTCCTTCCCTTCTTAGAATTGTAAAGCAACATTGGACCACTTGCGAACGCATAAATTCTTTATTTAATGGAAAGCGAACTAGGGATGAAAGCCGGCTGACAAGTCAAAATTAATATTTCAACGAATTCTTAAGAAACGATAAAAACATCCGATTTCTGAGAGCGATCTTGAATGCGAGTGCCAGATTCATCTGGTTGCCGCATGTTGGGTTTCACCCAAACGAAACAATTAAGACGTTTGCACAAAAACGGCAACAAAACGGCCCTGTGAAAGTATAGGAGGAGTGAGCCAGTCGTGGCGTTTTTCTAAAGAGGCTGGGAATGTAAGAAAGGTTGAGAACTCGGGGAAATCGGCCTTAGACCGCTAATGGGTTCGGGCGAATAAGCTAATGAAGTTAAGTTAGGAGACTCGGTGGATAGCGAGAGGCTATGTCCAAGTGGGTTATCGCAATAGTGCGATGGTGATTGAATAAGTTAAATATAGTAGGGTGAAAAGCCCTGCTTAGACTAATCTAGTATGTGTGTGTATTTGTTGGTGAGCGGCTAGGTGAGTCCTTTATAACAATAATTATCCTAGGCTGATGGTTTTATCAAAGTTCTTAAAACTAAACAGACAGAAACGTGTTGCTGGGGAGTTTGTTGCGCCACTTCTTCTCCCCAGCTCCAACACTAGGAAGTGGTGAAGGGTGGGCGTTTTGGGGCTGCCTATAGGGTTTTAATAGAGTTGATCTCCAACTCTAATGATAAATGATTCTTGAGTTTTGGTCAACTCTAATATCTGGTAATTCTTGAGTTATGTATTTATTAGCTCTAACTAACAATTCAGCCTTTGCCTTTTGAGTTTTGATTCTCAACCCTATTATGACCAACCATATAGTGATTCTAGAATAATCTATTCTGTATCTTTTACAAACGATTCGGTCAGGCTGACTTGAACACGTGTCTTGCATATACGAAAGTTGTACGAAAATTGCACTCTCCATGGGGAGGGATTGGAATGGTTTGATACCACATTTATTTTATAACCAGTCTATGAACTGTTAGGGGCCATGTAGATTACTGATGACATGATGATTGACTTTCTGTCGCTGAAAAGCCGCCTTGTCACGTACACCAGTTCGAAAGAGCTGCTAGGGCCACATGAACAATAGGTGTTAAAGTGTTGCGAATAATTTGGTCTATTTTTTCCAAAAGTTGTGGTTGTTAACAACGAGGAGAAGAATTTAGACCAAATCAAATTGGATTGCTTAAAATAATAAACAAAATCGTTATTATTCAATGAGCTTAAGTTTACCTATACATTTCCATTTTACAAAGACATCAACCACAATATATCAACACATTGTTCCGTATCGGGAACATCATTAGTTCACTTTAGTCGCCCTCTGATGAGTGAGTCGACGCAGCGTCATTTCCCCTGGCTCGCTTACAGCGGGCAAACACGTTGGAATTCGTCACTGGCTGCCTAATATGATCGTCCCGGATCGTGACACAACCTGGGAACAGTACCGAAGGTAAGGTTAAAAATTTTCAAATCTGCTGTGAAAGTTCTGGTTGGCTGTTCTCATTAGTTGATAGAAATGTTATTGTGCACGAGATTTGTCTCATGTTGAAAAAGATTTATAAACGAATTCAGAGGCTGCCTGCTAGAAAAAATGTTGCAAAATGCCTGTTTTCTTGAAAATTGAGTAAAGTCCTTCAGCAAAAGTGACACAATAGGTAATCGCTGGCTCACAAATAAGATATGACGTTGCTTTATTGGATGGATCATGCGGATTTATAATGCGGACTTATACATACATACATGTATTATATTTTTTTAATTTGAATATCTCATTTTTCAATTATTCTTTAGTGTGGGCCTTTTCTATCCATCTGTTGTGTGCCCCGGTCCTTCATAACACGAATCGCGTTGTATCTCCACGCTTTTGGCATGTCTAGCCCAGCAGATAGTCCTCACCAAACATGGTTACATAGGCCGGTGGTCCAGTACTGCGGTCTTGAGGGAACGTTGTCTAATTATGACGTTTGGTCATAAATCTGCCTTGACTTTGAGTCCACAGTCATGGAAGGGGGATGACGTTGTATTGTTGCGTTGTTTTGGTTATTTCAAATATTGTTACTTGTGGGACAAAAATGTAAGAAGATAAAGAAGATTTCGAGATTGTTTATTTCATATTGATATTCCTTCTTGATCTAGAGGCATGATGATGATGGTTGTGTGCCATAGATACCTCCAAGTAAATGTAAACAAATAAATCTAGCAACTTTTATTCGTTGTAACTCTTACTGTGATAAGTCTACTTGTAGTATTTTACTTTCAGTGGAACATGCAGCTTCAGTAAACAAGAATCTGATCCGATGTAATCTGTACCAGTCTGCGGAGGCCAATGATTTATGTTAATTAGTTGCTGTGAGGTTTCAGCGTTAGCACATATATAGTTAACTGATGTACGTGCTCGACGAATCCGTATTTCTATAGTAATGTTATAACATAACATCGCGCCTGCAATCCCCGAAGGTAAAGGTGTACAAATTAGTACACCCACATTTCGCCAGTTAAGTTTAAGTCCCATGTAATAGGGGCGAGCCTATTGCCATCAACCGGGCACAAATCCAGACGCGCTGCTACTGAGAAGTTCCTGATGGAAAAATCCAACGACACTTTGCCCGACCTGGGAATCGAAGCCAGCACCTCGTGCTCAGCAATCGCGCTTGTGATCACTGGACCAACGAGGCATTAATGTTATATGTAAATGTATACATAATTCTGTTTGTCGGTCTATCTGTCTGTTATATTTTTACGGCTGAACGGATTTAAAGTGTGGCACTTAGGCAGACCATGATCTAGGTCAGGATATAGAACACTTTTTATTCGGTAGTTCGCGTGGGATAAGTTTCGACCTCCTCGTGGTCGTAACCGCGGGCTGAAGCTAGTCTAATGTAATTTTCTCAATCATTATTGAGAGCATTCATTATTCAGTGTTTCGAGTCACACAGTCTGTTCCATGACAAAGACTCCTTTAAACCATATAAGTCAATCAAACAAAGCGATTTTCTCCTCGTTTCTTCTATCAAGAGACAAACAATAACAGCGTGTAGCCTTAAAAAACGTTATCTATCAGCAAAGAGAATATCGGAAGAATAAATTTATCGGCTGTCAAGCAATAACAATAAAGAAACAGTACATATCGGATAGGACGCAATGAATATTGTATTACAAGGCTAGGAGTAGGTAAGCACAACAAAATGTTCGAAAGGAGGTGGTAGTAGATGTCTTTGTTACTATGAATTATACGGATTTTGTTCGGAATAGTGGGGAAAGAGCGATTATTTATGGCTGCCAGTAAATCTCGGCTTATAATGTATCGGAGTCCTATTCACGGCTCGTGTGACTAGCCTCGTCGCCCGGCGCCGCCCGCCAGCCTCCACAATTTACGACACTATATTTTTACAACTAGGTTCTTATGAAAGGCAGTGATTTTTCATTTTTATAACTTTGTATGTCGCTCGGAAAATTCGTAAACGTTTCCAGTTCGGAAAACTTGAAAGTTTTCCGGAAAATTCTCTTTTTCAGCCTGGGTAGTGTGTACCTGAAGTACTTATTTTGGCGAGAGTCACTTTGTCTTTGACAGTAGAAGTACGGTCATGTTTACGAACTTCTTGTTTTCGTTTACTTGTATGTGTATTTTATTAGGTTCACCTGTAACTCATTAAAAAAAATCTTAGAAGTTGACTGAAATCGCGAAAATAAAATCAGCTGTTCAGTACATTTATGTTCGCCTAACTCGTCAAAATGTACTGAATAGCTGATTTTTTTTTTACGCGATTTCAGGATTGGTTCCATAGTAAAAGTTGTTCGTTGTAATGGGTACTATGACCCCTTAAGAGGAATAAAACCACTTAAATTTAACCATGTATAGTTATGTACATATATAGAACGACCACTTATTTCAATTTAGGAGACAGTGGAACTATGCGCAAAACCCTGTCATTTTATTCTCTCATTAAGGCCACATTTTAATAATAGAAACTCTTTGTACAATGCCACTATATCTATGTATTTTCTTTTAAACTAAAACTACTGACATCAAACCTTAACAGCCCGTTCACACGACGACGATTCGTTTTTTTTGACGTATCGTCGTTTTTCATGTTCCATATATTTTTTTGACGACGGCAATGCTTTTTAAATGCCCGTGTTCACACGCATCACGAATCATGAAAAAATACGGACACGTCTTAAAATCACGTAGTCTTTTAAAAATCAGGTGTGGCAAAAAACACGGATCATGACTTTTTTGTGACGGATTCAACTGATTCGCTCCCGAAAAATCACGGAACTAATGTGTTCACCATTTCATTTTTTTGCCGGATCGTGATAAAACATGTTTCCGTATGCAATGTGAACGCCCATCCGTCATGACGTATCGTGTTTTATGACGGATCGTCAATGATGGAAACCGTGTGAACGGGCCGTTACATTAACACACAAACCAAGTCATGGTAGAAAAGCCTCTTCTTTACTGTCGCTTCGTTATTTACCCACGGACGAACATTCGACTCCGCAAAATTGATTCCAATTCCGATTTCACCTCTGGGAGCACTAATGCTACACGATTCGGTGTTCTGTCGACATTATCCCCATTTTCCTTTAGTTTTTTTTTCCATGGGATTTTATTTACGGGTAATGGGACCTTTGGAAACAAATGGGACATACATAGGTACTGGTTCTTTGATGTTTTGATCTCACGTGTGGTAATTAAGGGTGATGTCCTGAAATCGATTCAAAAGATTTTTTAAAGGTTCTTCTCTTGAAAAATTCTTAGTCATGGATCGATTTAATTGTTGGTCTTAAAATTTAAATTTTCATTTCATTTATTTCATAAAAAGTTTTACATTTTAAATTAAAAATTAAAACGAAATTTTACATAAAAAATAAACACAGCACGGCTTGTAAGGTTTACAATTCCACATAATACATAAAAAATTAAATTAAATTATACAATTCAGATTAGGGACAATAATTAGCACTAATATCAATATAAACTAAAAAAAATGCATATTATGTAAGTAGATAAATCAAATGCTCCATTATACCATTTTTGCCATTTTTTATTCACCCTGAGCTGAAAATTTTGAAATTAGAACAGAACGCTGTTAAAAAAACAATAAAGCATTATGCACACATAAAACCCCCATTCCAACAGCCACAAAATTCAAATTAAAAGTAATTAAACTGTTCCCATACAATTACAGAATTAAATTAATTGCGATTAATTAAATCCAAGTGCCCTGTATCGAGTTGCGGGCGTCGTCAAGTCTAATTCTGTACCTACATACAGTCGGAACGTTCCTCAAATTAGATTACGTTCCCTGTTCCCAGCTTAATTTCAACCCGGATTACTGTATAATGAACTTTGTGCAGATATCTACGCCTGTATTCCGCCTTTCTGTTTTTTTTTTTTTTTTTTTAATATAAGGCCGATGACGATTGCTTTTGCTGCGGCTTTTATTTTTGTATAAAATGTGAGAGATCCATTGGGCTTCACACATGTTATTGAATTTTATTTGCGCTTCAAGGTGAAAGGAATATTGGACTACCATTGTAATGAAGGTAAAAAAACATGGGTATGGTATGGGTATGTAAAATAAAATAAAAATATTGCATCCCTTTTGTCTTCCAGTTCGTCATTTTCGTTATTATATTATAGTTACTCAGACTCTAAACAAACACACAAAGTAATCCTTGTTCTTTATGCTTAAATTTTCTTGATATTATTTTAACCATCTAGTTACACTTTTCGCTGACGCTAAATGAATGCCTTGAAATCTAACCGTGCGCTTTTATTAAATCATTATTATAGTTCTTGCCCTGTCCAGTTAAAACGGAAACTAATTTAATAACTAATTCTAAAACTTCATCCCAAAAGTCATTATTAACAACTAAATAAACGCCGTATTAAACAAACACTCTATTAGTTTCCCTTGTACCCGAACACGCGGGTCAAAATGCACCGAGCCTTTGTTTCTATTGTGCTAAAGTACCAAAGTAACATGGTACACAAAAGAGGTTTACTTATATATGCATTATAAATCCAAGCATCCATTTTGGTAATAAGCCCGCATAATGTTGTACTAATTATATTAATCGTGCGTTTAGTCGCGAACAGGGATGTAATGGTTTTTACTCAACTGGAGTTAATATGTTAATGTGGGTGTATGCTTCGTTACCTCCGCGTTAATTTGACAGGGAAGTGTATTATGGTGGCCTTTTTTTGTGTCGGTGACGTATGCGCATTTCTGATGTATCCTGTCACAATTTTAGATATGCATTTTCTCGATGCAAAATACCGGTACTGAGCTGCACACGGTTGGATGGGAAGCCGACCCCAACATAGTTGGAAAAGGCTAGGCAGATGATAATGATGCCCTTTACACAATATCAACTTACAAAAAACCGGTCAAGTGCGAGTTGGACTCGCGCACCGAGGGTTCCGTACAAACCTGTGGGTATATAACTTTTTTTTATATGACGAAACTAAAAATTTACGGTTTTCGTAATTTTTCCTATATCTGTACTATAAGACGTGACTTCGTACAAAATTTCAAGATTCTAAGTTCACGGGAAGTACCCTGTAGGTTTTGATTCCCGTGCGAGTTTCGAAAATTTGCGGAAATTTGTGGCCTAAGTGGCTGTATCTTTTGATTGCGTTGACTTAGAAGGTTGATTTTTCTACAGCTTCCAGGGACAGTAGAACTAAGTATCATATAGAAATTTCAGTTTGATACATCGACGCGTTCCTGAGAAAAACGGTCTTGACAGACGGACGGACGGACGGACGGACGGACAACAAAGTGATCTTATAAGGGTTCCGTTTTTTCCTTTTGAGGTACGGAACCCTAAAAAGCATTCCTGAGAAAAAAGATCTTGACAGAAAAACGGACAACGAAAACATCCTTTAAGGGTCCTTTCGTTCCTTTTAATGAACTGAACTGTAAAAATCATTGGAACGCTTAACGAATAGTACCTTGAGTGGCAAATGAAAACTGTTTAACATAACCAAACGTCACTTTATTCACGGCGACTTTAGAAGTCAGAAATAGTTGGTGAAGTCACAGGTCAGTTTTGATACTCATTCTATTTGACCAAGTTTAAAACTACGTACTTCCGCTCAACTTTCCCACTTTGTATGCCCACTGACCTTCTGTGGTCAACACGATAAGGGGCTTAATTAAAATTACCTGAATTAGAAGATTCTCGTTTCGATAGCGTTTTCTTTGATTAGTGATACCAATCTATAATAGTTTTGGGCCAATGATTTCTGAGTTAACAGGTATCTACTACTTATATTTAGCCAAGTTTAGTTTAAAAATATGGCGATAAATATTTATTTTTGAAAGTAGATTTTTAAAATAAACCTGGTCACGGATAGAGAGCCCGAGCTGCTAATAAGGAAATTCATTTCCACTTTACCTAACCTGGAAATCGAACCCAAGTCCCGAGTTAGCGATCAAGCTTGCGACCCGCTAGATCACCCATTTCAATAATAAACTTTTTAAGTTTAAAACCATACCATGAACGAATACGATATTGCAATCCATTACTAATTTATATTCCAAACAGTGAATAATAAATAACACAAACCTACGCAAAAATATCGAAACGATTTCACCTCATAAAGTTTCAAACGTTATTCAAATGCAAGCGAAATAAAACGCTATGCGCTATACTCGCAAGATTTATATCAAAATGATGCAACAAATAAGTAACCGCTGCACATCACTTTATTTACCCGGGTTCGCTGCAAGCCGGGTAAGTCGACGATTTGTTGACTTAAACTTACCCGGTTCAAGCAACGCTGGATCGCGATGAAAAATCAATTATTGTAAAAGCGTGGTTTATCTTGAAAGTGCTCTTTCAGTAGGGTTGGAGTTTTAGAAGTTTGTTGGTTGTTTGTGTACAGATCGATTTGTAAACAAGAATATATTCGAGTAAATACTAATTATGTTAATAGTGATATGTTTATCTTTACCAGACCTAGTTGTGTTTCTGGCGTAGGTAGATTTGAACAACAGAAACGAAAAATCAATTTCTCACACACTATTTTGGAGTTTGACAGAGACCACAAGGTTATATAGTGATTCAATACTCTCGATGAAGAAGAGAACTAAATGATAAAAACACCGGAAATCCAAAAAATGGCGCACTCACTCAAATTGCTTTTCATCAATAACAGTCTTATGACGCACAAGCCACAGCACTGTTCTCCCTCGCATGCACTTTGCCTTTAAGTCCTCCTCATCAACAATGATCGAAGAATCCACCACATCACTAGCACATTCTCCTCATACATTCATTGTATGCCTTCACATCACTGTCTCCACACACAATAACATTACATCTCCGCCCTCCTTTGAAGTCACACACATTTTTATTCTCAGTTTTAGTTTTACATTTCATATCGCCGACACAAGTCCGCAGCGCCTCCCTAGTACAATCACGTACAGGTAGGGTTACCATTTCTCTATCATGCACAAACATAACATCACACCTCTAAACCGCGAAAGGTTAGGCAGAGGTGTACTTAATAGTACACCCGCATTTCGCCAGTTATGTTTAAGTCCCATATGACTATTGCTATCAACCAGGCTCACCACAATTCCACACTCCGTGGCTGCTACTGAGAAATTCCTGCTAGAATAAACTCATTTATACTTTGCCCGGCCTGGGGATCGAACCCGAGATCCTCATGCAATCCACAAAAAGCTGGACATTTGTCAAAAAGTTCAAATACTTAACTTTTTTAGTAATTATTGGTTCATATACTAATTTGAATTTTTCTACTTACTAAAAAGTCCCCTTTAGTTGAAAAACGAGCAGTGATAGCCGAGTGGTGTGACTGTCGGACTATCATAGGTCTCGAGTTCGGACCCAAGGCACACACCTCCGATTTTCCGGAATCAAGTGCGTATTGTATAAATATCAATTGCTTCTGTAAAGGAAAACATCGTGAGGAAACCAGCAGGCCTGAGAGAAATTTCTCGACGGCATGTAAAGCCAAGTCAGAGGCCCATGGGCGGCTTAAAAACTCTGACACCAGATCAGGCACTAACCACACGATAAAGAAAGAAGAAGTTGAAAAATCCGGACAAATGCCCAGGCCGGACAAAGTCCAAACGGAGTGTAACCCTACGTGCAGATATTGCATTCGTTTCGAGTCTGGTCTCAAGTCTAGTGAGACTGTGCTACTGCGACGTCCGCGGGATACTCCGGACGCGTCCGCAATCGTTTGTGTACGTGGGTATGTCGGGTAGGTGCTTAACGGGTTGAAAGCGAGATTGGAATAAATAAAGGAATTATAAGAATAATGGTGTGTCTTCTTACTGAATTTCTTAACGAAATCTTTATAAAATGGACATATACGCCGGCCGACCAGCTATACATGTGTTGCTGGAGAGGTTATTCCACTGCTTCTAAAAATTAAATGTTATGCAAAATATGTAGTTTTAATTCCGCGAAGAAGATCCAGGCCTTTTTTTTTTTTTTTTTTTTTTTTTTTTCGGATGGGAAATCATCAAATGACTTCTCCCGCTCTGGGCTGAGCGGGAGGGAGTGTCAGACTTTTACTGACTAAAACCCATCCATGTTCCTTCATCGCCCTTTGTGTTCCGGGGCCGCGGTATCTAGATATATATATATAAGCATGATCTCTTATCTCCATATTAATAAACGCAAAGAAAATTACAACGATTAATACAGGTTGTACCTTCAGATTAACCATACATTTTTCGATAGTTAAGTTTGGCTGGCATATCTCTAACTCCATGGGGGAAAGTGCGAAAGCAACACCAACCAAGAAACGGCCTATTTTCGCAAAATCATAATCGATACCAACAAAATAAAAACGTCACCCTCAAACCCAATTTACCGAAACAAAACGCCCCTACCAACAAGATAACGTTTACCGTTACTTAATAGTTATTTGACGATAATTTACGGTGACTAAGTACGGAAGGAGTGGCTTGGCGGCAGGATTGAGTTTCGTCAATAATGAGGTTAGAGGGCGCGCGGGTCTCGTGTCAGCGCTGCTAACTAAGCCGTGCGCTGGATAATGATAATTATGTGTCGGCGTGTACGGAACTTGTGTTCGTTTGTGATGCTGGAGGGGGATGAATTGAGTAAGCTTTTGGACACAGGTAGAAGATGCGGTTAATAAAGGCAGACAAAAAATGTGTTTTTGTAACCGACTTCAAAAAAGGAGGAGGTTCACAATTCGGTTGTATTTTTTTTCTGTGTTTGTTACCTCATATCTTCGACATTTATGAACCAATTTGAAAAATTCTTCTTTTATCTGAATGAATACACTTCCCGATTGGTTTGGTTTTTAAATCAAAATATCTGGAAAAAAATATGTCATCCAAGTAAAAGAAATTGCGAAATTGATACTTGACAAGGATTTGTGTGTGATGCGATAACTGAAAAGGGTAAAATAAAAACGTTTTTGCAAAAAAATAACCGACTTCCAAAACAAACACTAAAAGAAGTGGAAAATAACTTTACTTTCGGAAACCGATGGGAGGTTTTTTTGGAAGTCAGGTTTGTGGACAGTTTGGAGGTCAGAGTTTTATGCAGTTTTTGAACATCCCATCCATGAGCTATGGATAAAGACCTCTGATGTTGGCAAGTAGATTGGGACGATTAACTCAAAGTTTCGAATATTTTCTTTTAGTTTGACGTTGATTCTACCTTCTATTGAACCAGATATGCACAGCAACATAGGGCAAATATATATTTATTTATTTATTAGGTACACCAACAGCAGTACATACTATGAATAAATATGAAACAAAAGAAATAACATTAATGTACTGATATGTGTGCCTAATACAGGTATACGCAAAATTAAATTATTACAGGTATACACAAATATTTGAGCTACGCCAAAATATTGTTAAATTAATAGATAATAGCCAGATCTGGTGGAGGTATTTTGGGTAAAATAATTTTCTTGATCTTTCATTCGCGAAGCCAAACAAAAGCATAGCAACACAGGCAGATGTCACAAGTAGCAAACTGGCAACACAGCCTAACTTCAAGCACCATCAAATATAGGGTCAACTCCCCCACAAATCACGCAATATATTCGAGTTCACTTGTATGTAGTGTCAGAGTGTCCTCGCATAGGTTTTGCCCGTGACGCCGCTCGCGAGCTGTGAATTATGGCCTCGCAGACACTCGACCACACCCGCGGGAATTTACAATATGTGCACTATGCCTTGTTTTGTTTAGAAATATAGGATTATAATGGTGTAGTTGAGAGAAATATGAATAGGAGAAACAACAGGTGTGCAAGGTTTTCAATTTTTATTTCCCGTGGAAAAATTATGCCTGAACTCATTTTTCCTCTACGAACTACTTAACAGGAAACTTAGAAATAAACGAATACACTAGAAACATTATAAGTAATAGTGCCCTTATATTACTGACTGCCTCGTTGACGAGAAGTCGCAAGCGCTGCTCGACCTAAGTTCGATTCCCGTGTCGGGCAAAGTGTTATTGGGTTTTTCCATCAGGAATTTCTCAGTAGCAGCCACAGAGTCTGGATATGTGATCGGTTAATGGCAGTAGACTCGCCTCCTATTATATGGGACTTTAAACATAACTGGCGAAGTGTGGGTGTGCTATTGGGTGCTCCTCTGCACAACTCTTCGGGGATTGCAGGGGTGATGTTATGTTGAGTAATCACCCTCATCATTAAAACCTTCCCACACTCATCTCACACTACATACTGCACACTCTCCCCCGAAAATTCAGCAACAAAATCCTTATCGGAACCTGTACTTACAGTAAGTCCGTAATAATTGCGCGGCAGTACGGCACCCGTTAAATTGATATTTACTTAGTACGTGGATCTTCCTGGGACGCTATATTTGCCCGATCGGCGTGCATAAATCATCGGAATCGTGTTGAGCGTGCATTAAAGCCTTCGATAGCGTTGCATGGGAACGTTACATTATATTTGGCCCGATATTGTTTAGGATTTTGAATAGTTCGGGAAGATTAATATGTTGGTTGTATTTTTGGGGATATTAATGTTTTTAGGCTTACATAATATGCTCAGATATGAAAGGCATTTTGCGGTTTTTGAAAAGTATGTATGATAAGTAACATTAAATAACATCACGCCTGTAATCCCCGAAGGGGAAGGCAGAGGTGTATCTAGTAGTACACCCACATTTTGCCAGTTATGTTTAAATCCCGTGTAATAGGGGGCGAGCGTATTGCCATCAACCGGGCACAAATCCGGACTCACCAGCTGCTACTGAGAAATTCCTGGTGGAGAACCCCAATAACCATTTGCACGACCTGGGAATTGAACCCAGGACCTCACTCTCTCTTTTCACTATTATTAATACATTTGATGCACGATCGAAGATAATTCACTAATTCTAATCGAGCTGCTGTTACTTTGTAGTCAAATAGCAAAAAGACTTGTTGTAAATGTTTTATAAAAGGTGGTATCTTCGTTGATGACACCATCGTCTTTGACACGCTGCGAAATCGACACCTCATTCCCGACCAATGGTAATGCTGAGATCTGTAAGAGTTCCTAGTCATGCCATTTACTCTTAGCCTATTTATTATTTTTGTATGAAGTGGCGCTTTTTAACAACTGTTATGGGTTTCCAAAATCACCAGCCTCAACAGACGAGGCTTACTCTTATGCAAAGCCCACACGTCAGCCCCACAATTTCAAGTCCATTCCCATTGCCAGCACGTACGCGCTTCCGCATTGATAATTTGGCGGGTAAACGCAGGCATTTAAATAGTCGGCAAAGAGAATAATTCCCGTTGTGCATCGTAGTTGGTGGTACAATATAGACGGGTCGAGAAAACCCAGTCCTGGCAAATTACAGTACGAAGTTCAAACTTTCTTCATTTATCGACTTAAAACCTACTGAGCTATGTTTCACAGATTGTATAGTTCTGTTCAAAATTTATGGCGGCTCGGAAGTTAGCTGCGAGTGACGGTCGGCGCATTATACAGTCAAGACGATACGTCCTCTGTGCCCTACTGATACCTAAAATTGAGTTCAGCTTCACGTTAGATGTTCCGAGCCGCCATAAAGTTTCAACCTTTATGCCTGAGCAGACCGTCATTTGCAGCTAACTTCCGAGCCATCATAAAGTATGAACAGAACTATATCAGACAAATCTTTGATCTGGTGGTAGGTACTAATATCACTTGATATTGCTGATAACATCAGCAAATATTAAAAAGGTTTAGGCGAAAGCCACGTGTAAACCATAGTCACAATAATAGAATCCACGACTGCCGTGGGTAAAGACCGTTTTGATTGTTAAAGCTACATCAAATGGCTAGTCATTCATGTTCTGTGCGTCACCACGATAATTCTCTAGACATTGCCACATGTCACGTGAAAAGTCCTTAAATATGCATAGAGAGTACTGAAACACGCGTCCCGGCGTGTCAATTAATCAATCAACTGTGCCTATCACAGTCCACCGATTCGTTGCGGATGGCACGTTTCAGTGCCATCACTTCTTTTTAAGTGTGGCGTCAGGCACGGATATGTGTCACGTTATTTTTGTTCGACGCCACGGCTAGAAGTTAGTGAAATTAGGCATCGCAACGAATCGGTTAACATAGGCCTCTACCCTGCCTACTCTCGCTGTATTCCGCCTTCCGCATCCAGTCTGAGCCACGTTCATAAGGTCAGTCCATCTAGCAATGGGGCCGCCCCACATTATGTTTGCTCGTTGCAAAAGAAGCATCATGAATATCGCATCGAGTAGATCGTCTTCATGCTCCAAACCGTACGAAGTCACAGTACAGAGTCTTCTGCCTTTCTCTTTGCAGTGGTATGCTGGGCCTGACACAAAGGCCTCGCGAGTCCGCCGCACGTGTCGGCCTCGATCTAGGCCACGCAAGCTTATACACAACCACGGATGCGGAATTTTGAATCTTTGCGCGGCCGCACAGAGTATTCATAACGTGACCTGCTGGATTTGATGTGTGAGCTTTTCAAATATATCTATCGTGAAAGGGTGGGATTGCATTTGTGGGATTTGTGTATTGTCTGGTCTTCAGATTTTGACGATATGTTTAAGTGGCTGTAATCTATCGGTGGGTGTTTATAATGTTCCTTTGTCTAGTCTGATCATGATCTCACTAACTGGGACACAGTTCTGCTATTTGTGAGTTTGACTAGACCGTGATCCACCCAGCAGGCCCAGTACGAGCTGGTGGACGACACATGTCTTCGAATTTTCAGTTCTGGCAATTGCCAGTTTCTTACGATGTTTTCCTTGGCCGTTATCTTCTTTTTTATCGTGTGGTTAGAATAGAATATACTTTATTGTACACCAAAATTGATACAGACAGGTTTTACAAAAAATGTTAATTTTATGGTTACAATGGCGGTCTTATCGCTGATAGCGATCTCTTCCAGACAACCTTTGGATGGACTGTACGAACATGAAATAGAAAAAAAGGGGGGTAGTCAGTGGTGTACTAATAATTATTAATATACAAAATTTAATATAATACAAGTTATTTACTGCTTATCATGTAATATAAATACAATGCATATAAATACAAATATATATATATATAAATATTAAATAAATATTTTGTTTTATAAAATAAAAAAAAATAAAAAAAAAATATTACAGAGAAAGAAAAAAAAAGGAAAGGTTAGTGCCTAACCTGCTGTTAGTTTTTATGCCGCCCATGGGCCTGTGACTTGGCTTTACATGCCGTCGAGAAATATCTCAGGCGTCCTGGTTTCCTCACGATGCTTTCCGAGCTTGAGACTTATGAACCTTAACCTTCGCTGTTATGAGAGCAGATGACACAAAATAATAACCTACGGTCTATATCCATAAAAGACTTGTTGATTTAAAAATAAGCTTTATCTTTCCTTATTTTTTAACTAAGGATTGTTGTTTTTTCCATGTACTATTGTTTTATCTAACAGTACACAAGGTATATCCATATTTTACCATTACACATTCATTGAAAGTAGTGCTGACTACAAAACATTGACAGAAGATTGTAGCACTGTAGTAAAAGCGGATACTAATTAATACGCGCGAAAACAGTCGCGTAAAGCTGATGAAAGCTTCACAGTGACCAACTAATTAAAAAAGATTACGCTTATCAACGAGTCCATGACAGCCGCATTATCATTGATTAACCCAAAGCTTACAACACAACGCTACGTAAATTAGCTGGCACCATTATCTAAATCCCACCACTTTGCTCGATGACTTCTAATTAGCTAATCGAAGCACCGTCTGGTACATGAATAATAATAAGCTTGGATGACAAAGCTAGTGCTGTGCCACGCTTCGTAATCACGGTGGACATTATCCGCAAGCCCGGCTATGACGTGGCTTGCAATGACACGCTTGACGCGCTGTCACGTCATGTGACGTCATCTGACGTCAGTGCGGTGTTTGTGTTGTATCGGAATAATTATCACAAAAAAATCATAAATTGGTGTGACGAATAAATACAAACTACACACATACATAAATACTTGTTTATTTTAGGTTTTTAGCGGAAATGTTTGTTTGGTTTTGATATGTAAATGTTGATGTGGGATGAAAAGTTATTATTTATTTTCGATAAAGGATTTTGTTTTTAGTATTCAGGCGGGTTTTCGTCAAAATATGCAAGTGCTGCATTTATATGAATTTATGCGACTGTAACTGAAAATTCCCACTGAAATAATTTTAGCAAATACACGGTTTTACTTTTGAGCCTTTGTTAAGCGTTCAGCTCGTGTAAAGATTTAAATTTTATTGCATTCGTGAATTAATATTTATTTATGTTGCTCTGGCTTTTAGTAGTTAATACATTCAAAGTGGTGTTTTTGCTACTCTAAAAGCTTTTTAATGGAAAATATATTCAAATATATAAAATAAAACTTTGTAGGTTGGGATCGATCTCACACATGTTCTACCATGTCCCGCAGAAATTCTAGATCTAAAAAGACGTGTGACACCAACAACCCGTGCTGGGCCCTCATGGCGGATTACGGGCAGTCTCTCTCACAGAGTAGAGGAATGTATCCCAGGCGTGGGAACATTATATTATTATGGCTTAATCAGCTTTTTAACATTAAAAAGAAGTAATTTTTAAAAACAAAGTGCTTCAGGAAATCTGCAATTTGCTTGCGACATTGACACCTACTTTACACCTGCGGTTTGTGGTTAGTCTCATTAAACCGCCCAGTGCACATAGGTGGGTGGCAGTGGCACCTTGGGTTAGCTGTGACGTGACAGCTGACGTCACACGTCACGTCACCCGTTGCACTGATTACGGTGCATTTTTAATTATCAGCGTGTGTTAATGTATTCTGGATGCTTTCATCCATTCGTTCTTGTCATATTTACACCACCACCTTTTCTTTATATGGTGGTGGTGGTGGTGTAAATATGACAAGATGTTTGCTAGGAAATGGTTGTTCTTGTCACTCAGTATTTTATTATTTATTCATGCTTCCATGCATCGCCGATGTTGGCGATAAGTCTGCGAGGTTAAAAAGGGACTGGGCGGGTTACATTTTCCATTTGGGCCTGATGACGGTTGTCGTCAGCGAGACAGGTCCGAGAAACGCTGGCGTGGCGATTTAGACTCGTTCCTGACTGATTGGCCAGAGAAGACAAAACACCGAGAGAGTTGGGACGGCATGGGAGAACCTTTCGCCCAGCAGCCGGACAGAATAGGCGAATAAATTAAAAAAAAATGCTTCCACAAGATAAACTTAATCGAAAAAAGTTAACTTAAAAATCTCGCAAGACTGCCGAGCCAGAACGAAACGTATTTGAATGTGCAAGTGATGAACGTATATAACATTCTGCAAAGAACATGTCACAAAATGACGGTGATACATACGAAACAGCTATGTGAAAGTATATATGTTACACGGAGAGTAGCAGTGCACCGGGTTACCGGGTAACGACTGCAAAGCGAAACTACGAGTTCCCACCGCGCAGTAAAAAGCACTTCACACCGAAATTATCATCATTCCAACAAAAAAGGTGCAATAAAGCCTTGGGCTACTCGGCACACTCAGTTAGCGTCATTACGTCGAGCGGGGGAAAAATTCGCTTTTACTGAAAATTGGGTAATCGACGGCCGACAGGCGGTTTATTATTTTTAATATTACCCCTGGAGAGTGTAAATGGTGTGCTCCCTGAGAGATGCTGTGTCGTAATGTCGGCATTAGTTTGATCGACGCAATGCCGACCTGGTGTTAACGCTGATTGTGATACCCTTAATTGGTAATTAAAGTGCCTATTTATCTTTTTAAAACGCTTTCGAGATACTTAAATGAGGGTAAAGGTTTTATATTTTCGCGGCTGAATGAAGTTCAGGCATTGTTGCATGAAGTACTAGGTGTTGTAAATAAAACGTTCTTGCTGAGTCGTATTCGGTTTTGTAATGAGTTTTTTTATGAGGTTTTCGCGGATATTTTTTATTATCATAATATTTTGGCAAAAGAAAAGAGGAAAAGTGGGTACATATTTAGCCTTGTCTTTATTTCAGCAAATTCAGCATTGTAAAAGTAACTTTACAACCTAAACAATAACTTTGTAATGTCACTCTACAACTAATTTTCAAGGCAAAAAAACAACAAGGTAAAACATATATCCTCAAAAATTCTCCTTCACTTTAACCCTACACTACTATTCTCATATTCCTCTTGGTACGGCATGCAAAGTGAAATGCCTGAGAAATACTTAGATGTCGCCATTCGCGAAAATATACGCGCGAGCGTGATTCGGCGTGACACGATGCCTCGCCGCCGGCATGCGGTCGCCTCATGCCGTCGTGCCCTGCCCAAATTGAAACCGCTAATCGAGCTGTCAGACTGTCACTCAACTGACATTATTTTATGTTAACCTCAACCTCAAGGTATATTTTTCGGATATTTGTAGAGGTGCGTCACTTTTTGTGATATTTTTTTTGAGTAAAGGTCGCCTTTTGCCAATTTAGTGTGTTTTTATATAAATATTTAGAATTCACTAGTAACTATCTGATGCCGAGATATAATGCACATAGACCTCTCCCAACCTTCGCCACAACACAATGATGGAATAATTAGTAAGCCAATATTATTAGTTTTATACTTTACTGGTGATGTAGTAAAAATCCTACAAATTGGAAAAATAAAACGGATTACAAACATCGATTTACAAAATCCCCAAACACGTTAGTTCCTCATTATGTCAGTATCGAAGCTGATTAGCGGTTGACGTGAATCAAACAGGCGAACACGCTGTAAATCAGGCGCGTATCGTCACGCGAGCGTGTCACGCTTGCCAAGCTATCTGTGACGTCACGTCACATCACGTCGCCTGCTTCAATTGACAGTTCTAGTGTTTGAGGTAAACAATCACTTACGTAAATAAATAAAATTATAGATAGCACTGCTTGCTGTTTGAAGCACCCACGATATTGACAAGGTAAATAGGTTGGTGATCTGGGTCTCGGTTTATTTAATGTAAAAACCAAGTACAATAAATATGAGCATGGGTAGGGGAGCTGCAGACCCAGAGGTAACGCCCCTGGCTTACGGGTTTTAAGTCATGGGTTCGATCCAGGCAGGCATATATATACCATTGTTCTTGAAAACATTGTGAGGTAACCATGTGAATCAGATATAACCATGTGTGTCAGGGCACGCGTACTGAATTACGCTGCCGTGCTAAACGCAAAAGCGGTATCTCAGAGAAAGCCAGTTTCGAGAAAATTGAAGTTTTGTAGATATATTTTGGTTAAAACTTTACGGATTAGTTTTTTGTTTTAAAATAGATACTGCTTTTTATCTAAGTTAATTAGATGCGTATTTATTTAAGCTATCCGATGCCATCAAAATCTACTTTACGATTTTTTTTGAGAAATCGCTTTTGTGCTTAGTAAGGCAATACGGCGTGGCCTGTGTTCCAGCACTGAGATCACTATAGACTGATAATACTTTTCATTATGCTAATACCACGTGATGTAATTCCGCTTCTTATTTATAAAGCGCATTTATGATTGACGTGAAACAAATGACTGATAACTTATAAAGCAATCGCATATCATCACGTGAAAGCGTCCCGCTGTCGTCTATCAGTTACGTCACGTCACGCCACGTGATTTAATTGACATTCAACTGTTTGCAAACTCTTAGATAACCAAAGTTATTGCTTCTGCTGCTACCCACGTTATAGAGTACGGAAATAAGTGTACTTCCCGAGTGTATTTTGTTCTAGAAATAATTAAATTGATTGCTCTCGTGACATATAACCGCTCAATATGCCTATAACTAAGTTTATTGGCGATTTACAAGCGTTACAAACAGCTTTTTTTTTCAAATCACACCTTGGCCTGTCACGCAGTGACGTGACGTTCGGGTTGGTGACGTTTGACGTCTCCTGACAGCGACCAAATCCTACAGGGATATGTCGGTCGACACGAAACTTTGTGAAATTAATTGGTTACCTTTTCACAATGAAATTGAGACTAAGGTCCGCTTTCACCTAAAATCACAAAGTGCCTTTAGAGCTAAACATACATCGCTCTGTTTCTATTAATCTTAAGAAATTGTCAGGAACATAATGGTTTTGGAAATGATGTTTTTGTATTTTCGGACAAAGATAAAAAAGCCGACAAAGACTAAGATAATAATCTAGCAGTCTGTCACCATCTCTTAAAAACCGCCAATTTAGTCCTTCGCCAGATTTCTGAGTCACGGACTGTCTTTCGTGTGCTTACAAGAAGGGGTGAAAATAAATGGACTTCTAATTGATTTTCTAGCATCAATACCTTTTCATTAAACATTCGGTACCAACTATAGATAGTTGGTGGTGGTTTTAATCTTTTACACAATTCTAGCATAAAGCTTTTTCCAATTATAACAAGATCTAGTTGCCAATCAAAAGCATTTCTACCCACGTCCTAAGGCTCCTGTCTTACCGCCAGCGTTTAGCTATTAGCGAGTAGAGCTAGGTAGAAACTAAAGACCTGTTGAGGAGAGCAGCGAGTGGGCGACGGACAATCACTCGCTGGTAAGCGTATGTACCAGTAGCGGCACTATAAAAACTACTACAGCACCATAGTAAAAAAAGTACTACAGCGCCCTCTATGACACAAATGAAGAACTGACATCAAAAACCCAGTTTTCTGATGTAAAAATCCAATAACAGTTTGCCCGACCCCGGATTCGAACCCAGGACCTCATGATCAGCAGTTGCGCTTGAACCACTCGACCAACGAGGACCGAACTGTCTTACTTACGAGACTAACAATCTTTTGTACGTTTCATGAACGAGAAAATTGTTGATAAATAGTACATAGTTCCCTCGTCGTTTTTTTTTTTTTTCTTTTTCTTTCGTATGATTATAATTTTCCATTTCATGGATTCTGGATTCTCTCATCTTCGACGCCGAAATCTTGAGGTCTAATTTAACATTTTTTAGCCAGACATCTGGCCCAAACTTAATTTACTTTCTTCACATAAAGATGCAACAATAATAATAACCTCAAATTAGTAATTTAATATTTAAAGTAAAGAGGAAGCTACTGACGTAATAAATAAGGTATTAACAAAGGTATTTCCATTGTTTCTATTATCCTAGTTTAGTCACCCCCAGCAGATTAAAAGTTCGACTCTACGAATTGTTCTATCTGGCAAGTATTCTTTAAATGTAGTGTGTGTCTCCAAGGCGCCCGAAATTATTTTATTGTTACACATACATCTTTTTTTTTATTTTTAATACGAGAACACACACACACTCACACATTCTTTTTCGCTCTTGTATGATTTCTTACATAGGATCTTACACTTGATCCCACACACACCCCGGGTATGTTACATAGTTCCCTCGTCGTTACCGTGTCGGGAAAATTGTTATTGGATTTTTCAACCAGGAATTTTTCAGTAGCAGTCACGGAGTCTGGATTTGTACCCGATTGATAGCAATAGGCTCGCACCCTAATACATGGGACATAAACATAACTGGCTAAATGTGAGTGTACTATTAGGTACACCTCTGCCCAACCCTTCGGGGATTAAAGGCGTGATGTTATGATGATGATAGTTTCCTCGTCGGCGATGGGACAGGTGCTTAACTAAAATCGCCCACGATTAGTGCCGCCGGTGGATAGGAAATCGTAATAACGTGTCCTGTTTGCGGTGACGTGTATCCGGTGTCATGATCTGGTTGTTAGCGGTCCGCCATGTTTTGTTTATAGTCTATGGTCTCTAAATTATGTGAATGCTCCGCTGGGATTGGCCCGCTGTTTAGACAGGATGTGTAAAATTTTACTCTGTTGTGATTTGTGTTTGATATTTAATCATTGCGTTGGTGATTTCTGTGGGGGCGATCATTGTGATGAGGTATTAAAAAGATACAACGCAATATTAGTTTTTTTTTATTGTTCTGAGAAATTTACTATTTTAATTTCTTTGACATTAAAATGTAATAACAGCTGTCAACTTTCTTAGACATTGAATAAATTTCAAATACTCAAAAAAATAAAAATAACATTTTCCAGTCTTTTCAAGTCCTTCGAGAAAACTGTTTATAACACGTTAACAAAGCGTTGTTACTAATTATTATAACAAAAAGCAACCGCACTCCTCTGCTAATTATCTTGCTCTCTAAACAACGGGGCCGCATGCAAAGGACTTAAGTTTGTAAATTACGACAAAACTTGGGTAATTTATCAATAATTAGTTGAGAATTCATTGTTAAGGACCCCTTTCTTTATGTTTTATTGTAATTAAATATTTTTGCCATTATGTTTTGGGTAAACTTTTTGAATTTTGATCACGGCTAATTTAATTTTTATTCGGCCTTGGTGGAATTAATTGCTTTTGAACGTACCTTTTGTTTAGCTTTCTTGAAGGTTGTTTTCACCTATTTTACGATAATATAATGAAGATAAGAATGTGCATGAGAATGTGCTGATAAAGAAATGCCATCCGACCCTCCTCTTTAATCCAAGCCCCTGATAGGCGGTTTCTGGCAGATACTAAGAGGAAAATCTTTTAAAGATCTTAAACAACTATGCTTTACTAGCGGATACCAGATGTGTGCTACTACGCTATAGTGCCTAATGCATTGATTTAAAACCATCTTCGCATTATTGCTTTTTAATTAAATCGGTTTGGGGCAAATCAGTTGGATGGTTTCAAAGTCTATAACGGACATATGACGTGGAAACAATTTTTGTGTTTTATATACACACATAGCTTTTGAATATAATAGGTGCCTACCTAACTAAGCTAGAATTAGGTTTAAGTAGTTCTATAGCGCAACCGGCAGTGTACGTCCTGTGTCGTCTAATTATATCAGCTAGAAGCAAAACACATGCCTATAATTAAAGTTGACATTCTAAACCATCGCAAAATATTTAAACGAATAATTTCTAAAACAAATCTTAAAAGTAGAATCAACTAGAGACATAACATAAACTCATATGTCGGCTAAACTACAAACATCTCCAAGACATGAATCTGCATTGGGACCACTTGAAGCTCGCCCGGCCATTAAGCACAGGCTCCAAGATGGCTACAAGGCATACGTAATGATAGCTTGCTAACTTGTTAATTTATCTGGCTAATTTGTTAGAGGATACACGATCAACTGGTTGAACTATATTCAACAGTTTGAATCTAATTGTTTAAATATTATGAGGGAAGAGATGTTGGAATGGGGGAATGAAATGGAAGTCAGTTTCACATTTTGTTCGGACAGAATTTTGATAGTCGAAAGGAATAGACTGGTCACTGAATGCGGAAGATAGGGAGTAAGTACCTCGTGTTGTGTGTGGTGTAGCCTAAATCGAACAGAGGGTTGTGATAGGTAGGGTTTATTCATTAATTGATGATATGGGGTTTTGACCTTGACTTTTAGCAATAAGACCCTCTTGTTGGAAATCCTCCGCCGTGGGGCCGGCGGATTGATCTGTCAGACTCCTACTGACTAAAATCACAGAGTGTTCCTCCTCGTCACTTCTGGCTGGGGTGCGGGGACTCAATTGCATTCTCCACAGCAAAAAGACCTCTGCTTCAACCTATGTAAGATATCAACATTTATATTTGTTCGATATTTATATGGTGTAAAAAATAAAGAGTCTTTCAATCTACGATTTGGTAAGTTTCCATTAGGTACTAAATCCGAAGTCGGTGGAAGCTAAAAATAGAAAAGCTCATATCAAGTGATCTGATTCGCTGTTGATTATTAAGTTATAAAATATATAACTACAGAACATCATTGCTCATTTTGTGTTTATTTTTGTTCCAGAAACCAGCTTCTAGTAGATCAAGAACTTCTTTTATAATGGTCATCAGTCGTAGTATTTTTTTCAAATATACTCTACTTCAACATTCTCTCAAAACCAAAATAACTTCACGTAACAAACTGAAATAAAAATAAGTTCAAACCCATTTATTCCAAGCATCGTATTTACCTCCCGTGAAGTACGTTTTTAAATCTTACTTTTCTATTATGAGTGGGCTGCGAAAATACTTGAGAACATAAGCATTGTATGGACAAGCTTTGTGAGCGGGACAGGCAAGAGAAAAAAGGGAAATAAGGCTGCTTGAGCTATTGTCCGGGAAATATAAAAAGCCTAAGAAATATTCGATAAGCCTTACGTAGGGTTGTCATGGATTAAAATGATTATGGGATCAGATTTACCCTTGTTAGTGATGTCCTTCTGAAAGGCCGGGTGCGTAGAACTCACTACGCGTGCGCTTGTATGACCGCGTTCTATTCAATAAGAGCGATAGTCGCGTTCATTTTGTTTCGCGAACACGAACGCATCGTTCTGCTCCAAAAAAAGGTAGTCCACCTAGAGCACCCAGCCGAATGGCACCCAGCCCAGTCGACGAAGGCCACCTATCAATGTTTTTGGCAGGTGCTCTTCGTGGATTCAAATTTATTTTTATATTCATTTCCACGAAGGGCACCTGACTCGGCAGCCTAGTGCTGGGATGTATTTCAGGACGTTATTCAGTTAAAGATATCGATAAAAATCACTAGAACGTACTATCAGTACAGTACACACAGCGGCACAGTACAGTTGAAAGTAGTATTAGAAACAAAAATAACCCAGCAAAAGTACTAGGCTAGCATAAGTTTTAGGTGGTGTGTATATTATTAGTTCCTCGCCAAAAAGGGTGCCTTCCACTTTTCCGAACAAGTGACAGATGATTGCAATGATCGCGTTTTCGCGCGATGATTGTTTGTGTCAATTAGGGACGTGCATATAACACATGGCATTTCGAAATTTTATCAAAGCTTCACTATAGTACCTAGTTAATATAATACATACCTACCGTCATCAAAAATGTCTCATATCTGTTTTCTAAATTTCCGATACATGGGAAACTGGGTCAAAATATTAAAATATCGGGGTTTCGGGAAAGGGTCATGACTCCACACAATGGTTGTTTTTAAAGGTATACCTTACAATGTGGGTTCAAAGATTAAAAGTAGGTAATTTTATACGTATTTTTGGCGTATTTTGTTTGTTGGATATATTAGTATGAAACCCGTATTCAGGCAACGGTAAAGTTTGCCCGATCTTTGTGTTTTCCAAAAATGCTAAGAATAGGTTAGCAATGGTTGATTTTTACACAAATTTATGTACATATAAAAGAAGAAAAGTATTAAAGGGCGTAAAAAATTCGTCCACATCGCTGTCAATAGGAATAGTGCCCAGAAGGCTGGCAGCATTGCCACGATGTATGGCAATGCTGATTCTTTGATTTTTTCTCCACATGAGTATAGTTGCATGATGCACCTATTGTCAAAAGGCTAGCCAATTGTTTTACAAAGTTTTGTTTTATAAAGTGAGGTGATATTGTGTCTTCAACCGATTGTCTAAACATAGGCACTGCGATTATTTCAGTAGAGGATAACTGACAGAAAACTTGCTCGTCATTCAAACACTTACACGTTTCTGGTTTTCAGTGTTCAGTATTGTATAATTATCACTTGCTTCGGTGAAAGAAAAACATCGTGAGGAAACCAGCATGCTTGAGAGATATTTCTCGACGGCCTGTAAAGCCAAGTCAGAGGCCCACGGGCGGCATAAGAACTCTGACACCAGGTAAGGCACACACACTAAAAAAAAAGTGATCAGTCATATTCTCAGAGCGGTTTCTCTTGGCCAATCACAGAAATATGTAATTTTTTCCACAGTTTAGATTAAAGAATGGTTGATTTTTCCAGTGGAGATTACAGTATCGTTGATTTTCCTACAGATGAGTTTAGCAGCCCTGGAACACACAATGGGTATTCAATGGCCAGTTAATATAAAGACCCCGATCTGTTTTGTGTTTTCTCAAGAGGTCGTGTTTATTGATTATATTGGGAACTTGATCCGCTGTACCAGGAACGCGATTCTTTTAATTTGATTATTGTGACTTTCAGAATTCTATGTTATGGGGGAAGAGACTGTTTTTCTATAGTCATGCTTACTTATTGAATGGATACAGTGAATTTGGATCGAATGTCTTTGATTAATCAAATTTTGGCTGATTTGGTTTACAGGTACTGTACATGTGTTTGATGATTGATTTGTCTAATATAACATAACTTCACGCCTGTAACCTCCGAAGGATCAGGCAGACGCTTACCTATTAGTCCCACAGTTATGTTCAAGTCCCATGTAATAGGGATCGAGATTATTACCATCAACCAGGTACAAATCCACAGGACAGGACTTCGTGGTTGCTATTGAGAAATTCCTGATCTTCTTCTTAGCGTGTCGACGGCAATCTAAATTGTGTCATCCCAGAATTGAGCCACTAGTTTGGCGCCTTCAGTAGCGTCCATCAGTTCCTGTACTGAACAACCATCAGGACACGCAGGGCACGATATTAAGTGTCCCATCGTTTGTGGAACAGCACCACATTTACAGTCCAAGGCAGAGTCATTAATGAATTGCTACGAACAACTTGGGTCCGGAGTCTATTTAAAGACTTCCAGGTCAGCCATGGTAACTCATGTCCTGGTGGGAGATTTTCAGCAGGTGGAACGAATGGGTCGGGTAAGGATGCACTACCTCGCCACAGCTTTGGACTTTCCGTAGACCGCTCACCAGTGAGTGGGGTGACACACTTCATAAAACTGTTTCGGCTTTTCAGCCTTTGCGGCACGAGGATATTTAGGTGTAAAGGGTGTCGTGTGAATTCCTGATTAAGAATCCCAATATGTAATAGACCCAGGAATCAAACCCAGGACATCATGCCCAGCAGTGGCAATTGCGACCACTGCACCTACGAGGCAGTCAACTACAGTGAGCTACAGTTACTATTCATAAATAGTTAATTTTAAAAGGAGTCGTGAAAATTCGTGATCATTAGCTAGTTAAAACTATACAAGGTGTTGCTTTGCATCCTCGTCACATTCAAGGAGGTAACTATGCTAATGATTCTCGACCCAAATCAATAATAAAATGGGTAGGTAATTTTATTTTTTTTTTCTTAATATCGGAAATCGATAAATGTACACCACCCGTATTAAAACGCGGCCCGTCTAATACTAGCCCTATAACCGTGCTTTCACACACACACAAACAAACGCAAACGTTTATTCGATAAACGGGTGATTCTCCTCTTTTGAAAAGGGCTTCTGAAATAGTGTCAAATTAAAACAACTAAAAAAGCAGCGTTTATTGTTATTGACCAGGTACCGTAATTTATATTGATTATTTACGTCTTCTATGACAACCTCCTGAATTTTCACGAGGTTGCAAAACTAGACCTTGTATAATCACAGTAACCGTATAAGACATGCAGCAAACCCCTGGGGGTAATAGGTATCAAGCTGTTCTAACCGGGCGGGGGTGCAATGTTATTAAGTTGTCGCCAAGCGATCACTTGGCGGTTAAAAACGCGGTTAAGCTGAGGGCGGCAACAAGTTATACAAATATGCTTATGTATAGTTATAGCAGCTACATTACACTGGTAGTATGCCATGTATTGTCCTCCAAACTAAACATGTATGCAAAAGTTTAGCTCAACCGATAGGGGACATCGGTTTATTTTTAAAGTAAAAAATAAAGCTTGTAAAAATAAGGCGGTTTCTAAATGAATAAGTCTCGTGTAGAATTTTAACACAATGCCTAAAACCTCCTTTAAATTCAGTTGCAAGATTTGACCTAAACAAACAAATATACAATCATTGCAAGTTAAATAAAAGCTGGTAAAAAGTATCAGGCCTAGTAGGATATTAACTTTACTGGATATACATAACTCACGGTTAATTTATTTTTAATAACCAGTCGTCATTCTAACCACTAACCATCGGCTCCAGCTTAATACAGGAACCGTATAAATTAACGTCACACCTCCCCAACAGCCTAACCTAACAATGTCAATCGTAAACATGCACAACACAGCGCGACCTGCCAAACAGTTTTGTCAACCGACAGCTGATTTACGACCGAACATACACGAATGATAATTCCGACGCAATTCGATTCGGACAATTTGCTGGCATCATTTGCATCTATACGTCACTAATCATAATTGACGAATAGTTATACGTTGCGTAGATATCGGAGTGAGCTGTGTATCGATAGGGTGGGCGGGGAGCATCGAAGATAGGGAGACATGGTTCCCATATTTAAATACATTCTGGAGGTGTATAACCAGTCTTAACAAGGGGTACCGTATTACCCTGTACTAACTGGGTTGTGGAAGTCAAATAGGCAGTCGCTCCATGTAAAATACTGGTATTCAGCTGCATCCGGTAAGACTGGAAGCCGACCCCTCTAAAGTTGGAAAAAAGGCTAAGCAGATGATGACTCAAGAGGTGTATGTTTTTTTATTAATGGACACATAAATCTTTTTTTTTCTATTATTGTTTTATAATTATTAAGAGTCACAACATTTTATTTAAGTTGGTTTTCTACAGAATATTTTAGACTCTGATATTTGTTTGTATATGTTTTCGAGCGTATGGCACTCGTGGGCTGCAGCTGAAAATCAGCGTCATTATAGCTTGTGTTGCCATCTGGCATTATGCTGAGCTGAGGCCCTTTTCGCATGAATAGTTTTATCTAGTTATTTTGTTTAATTTTAAGGTGATTCTGTTTTTTGTAATGCCAATAAACACTATTTTCATTCTTTTCTTTCTAGCTGTGAAAGTAAATCACCGCCAGTCAGTCATTAACTGCGCATCTACTACACCTCGTAGAATATACAAACAAACTAGGACCACCCAGCCAACCCTGGTGATTATGGCAGCATCATCACAGTTTTGCGGAATGTAATATTTTTGCATATATATATTTGTATATCTTTTGAAAAATACTTTGACAGTCCGATCTTCATAATAAAGAAGATTGGATGCGAAGGTGATGAATAAGTAGGACGCAACTTGGCTTAGACCTTTGTCCATCGTAGGCCGCCATTTGTCTCATAGGTCTTGTTGTTCATTAGTTAGTCAGTCATGCCTTATTTTAATTCATTCATGTTATATGACACTATTACACTAAAATATGTATATGCACATTTTGATCACATCAAGGCGTCATGTACCGCGTCATTTGTTTCAGCTCACTACACTACGCGGTTGTATTTCATGCATGTTAGATTAATTGTATCGGCTCCGCGATTGTGTGGCTATTGTCCAGCTTATATCGGACATCGGTCTCTTTTGTGACTAATATGTTACAAAAGGTGCATGGACATCAGACATTATTGTCCATAGATATACGTTGATGTCTTAATGTAGTGACATGCTCTTGTTTTTTCCATTTTTGTCGGAAGTAAATTGAACTGTTTTGTGAACAGTTTCTTCGAAGAAACTGTTTTCTTGTTTTTTGATTAAGAAAAATTTATACCTTGGACCTACATTATTTAAAGCGCAATGACATAGGTAAAGGTGAGATTTCTCGCTGGAAATTTCGCATCTTCTATCCTGCCCGTCGCGTACGAATAGAATTCCGAGAGTGTGGCAATCGCGCCATGCTGAGTGGTCGCAGTCACGACGAGCAAGCTGTCAACTTTTTTTGTTCCATCCTGTTGTTTAATAATATTTGTAATGCGTCAAATAAATATTTTTTCTTTTCTTCGTTTTTTTGTATATCTGGATCAACTCTCAACAGGAATGGCGTTTATTTTGGATAGCTTAAGGTCCCATATTTGTTCGACATTTCCATCTACGCTGATACAATGTGACATCGTCCACGTACTGGTTACAATGTATTACGTCACATTGACTTACATTCTAGATGTAGTCAAACTTTCGGTCAATATTATAGAATCTTACGATAGCCTACCTATGGTCGCAAGCGCAACTGCTGAGCGGATGAGGTCCTGGGTTCGATTCCCAGGTTGGTCAATGTGTTATTGGGTTTTTCCATCAAGAATTAGTCAGTAACAGCTACGGAGTCTGAATTTGTGCCCCACGGTTGGCTCGCCCCCTATTAGATGTGACTTAAAACATAGCTAGCGAAATGTGGGTATATCATAATAGTAAACCCACATTTCACCAGTTATGTACACCTCTGCGTAATCCTTCGCGAATAACAGGCTTGTTGTTATGTAAAGTACGGTAGATAAAACATCAGATGAATTGTTAATAAACTTCCAAGATCATGCGATTTTCTCCATCTCACATAAAAAAAACACACCCCTCAACACACAAGATACTTAACAAAAACGATACCGTTATGCTTACGAGGAGAACTTTCATAAGTACACACCATCGTTTATACTCTCATCTCAATATGAGGCTGGAGTAAATCTCCTACGTTAAGTGCGTAAACAAAACTGTAGTCTGTAGCAGAGTAGGCGTACCCGCGGCATATACCTTGTTCACCAACTTTTATTAGTATTGGAAAAGTTCTATCGAGGTTTTTTGTAGCCCCAACTTTTGTTCGATAAAAATCTGTCAGGTAAATTTTGTAATATGGTTTTTTAGGGGTCCGTATACCACCATACCTCGGTAATCTCTAAAACTTGTTTTTATGCATCATGCAATATGGCCCCTTGGGTCAATCTTCAACAATTACATACCGAGTTCCCTCCGTTTGGTCGCGGCTGAGGAGTATCGTATTACACGGTCTAACTGGGTTGTGGAGGTCAGATAGGTAGACCATGTAAAGTACTGGAATACCAGAGCAGTGCAGCTGAATACAGCTGCATCCGATTAGACTTGAAGCTGCCCCCAACATAGTTGGGAAAAGGCTACACAGATGATTATGATTATTATTTTCACGGTTAGTCGTCTTCTGGTGTCTTATGCTGAGAGATGGGCCTTTTGGCCTCGATACAGGACCAGTTCAGTTAGTCTTATTTTAATTTGTTCTTAAGTTTACTTTTTTTAATTCTTGTTTTATTGTTAAGTTAGCATTTTGTTTTGTCCAGTGCGAGACTAATAAATACTTTTTATTTCTTTCTTTTCGTGTTGATAGTACTTTATAGATCAGTTGGTCATCGTAGGTAACAGTAGCGCCAGTATCGTTAATGATGTCCTCGTGAACTGGCGCGTCGTGGCACTTGTGGACATGGCGTGTATTACGACCTCGTGCACTTGGGGACATTCTAGTGGGCAGGTCATATTCTTGACAGGACCACGCTCACATTGTGTGTCGGACGGGTCTGTGATCCCTCAATTTAATCAATTGTAGCCTGTCTGTGTACGCAACTGATTGAGTGTTTTCCATTTGGGCCACAGCATATGGCAGAAGTTCCTGAGGTTTCATGAAGTCGGTTAGTGGAATGTTTCTCAGTTTATTATATGGATTTTTTTTCAAAGATACTGAGGGTGTTGTAAGTCTATTTTAAAAGAGTGGTATTGGGTATTTTAGAATTTATTATAATAAATAGCGTTTTAAAAATAATGGGTGTAAAAATAATACATTAACGAAGTCGAAAGGTACTCGTTCTCCCTGCTATTGCGATAATTTTTTTTTGTTATGGAACCTACCCGGGAGCCTTTTATGTAGTTACTGAGATATTTGGAGTCAAACTTCGAATTTTCTCACAAGATTGCTATAAATACCTCCTTGATCCCAGTAATATTCAATGCATCCATCAGCACAATGTTTTGAGTGCGTTACATTTAGTCCTGCCGTAAAACGTAATTTTTCACCCCAAAACAGTATTTTCCCAGCAATAATTTTTGCGTAGAGTAACTTAGTTTGACGTACAAATTGCTTGTTTGACGGCTTCAGGAAGGGCCGTTTACACCTTGTATAGTTTAAAGAGTCATATTTTTCAAACATACATAAAGAAAAACAAATGCAGGTAGTCAACAAAAATGACAAAGGATCCTTATTCAACAAGAGAACCCTAAAAACTTGAATGTTTACCGAGTTATTTATCGTTTTTTAACGAACACGCCTCCATCTTGGCTAGAATTGGGTTGAAACTGATCACGAAGTATGAAGTATCCAAGTTGGGGCCGCGTCAGCGATTGTTTGAGCTACTCCTCAGTTTAAAATTGATAATGTTCGTGGATCTGAGAATAATGAAGCAACTTGTATGCTGTTTTAGTTTAGTTTACACACGTGAAAGGTTTTTGTTGTAGTAAATGTTGGTGTTGTTGATTCTTTTGAAATAGTTTTTTTGTACAATCTCTACTGCAGTATGGATCCATGGTGACCTGGTGGTAACCGCAGGAACCCAGTCAGGGTCGGTACTCCCGGTCGCTTTTACTCACGGCTTCACCCCCGTTATATACGGAAATTAACCCACGGGAACGTTTGTAAATGTAGCACTCGGGAATAACGTAGCACCCCTTGACTGAACAAAAAACGGAATATCGGAATCGGATCAGTACCGAAGATTACCCCCTACATACAAACTTACAAACAAATACCTCTTAATAATTTTAATTTAGGCTCTCTAAAAACTGCGAATTAAAATATTGTGAGGAAACCGCCACTGTCGACAACCAAACAAAAAAATGGAATAAACGTGAAATTCACCAGTCTACACTGGACCCGCGTTGTGGGTTAAGGCGCACTACAGAGTGGAGGTCTGTGTCCTAGCGCTGGACACGTTACTGGCATACTTATTTTATGCTATTAATAATTAAAACCTTGTCTGATTGAGTTTAGTTTGCATTTTCGTTTTCTTTTTGCCCTTAACCTTTTGAACGCCATTGTCGTCTATACGTGACAAGCAAGCGCGTGCCTTGTACGCCAACGACACACATATGTGACAAAAAATGCGATGCAGTATAACACGAAATAAACACTAAAATCGTTACTTTTGTGTGTTTTTATTTGTATACTTTAAATATTTAAGGTCTTGTCTTGTCTCTTTAATAATATTGTGTATTGATAGAGTTTTGGAGTGTGTATTCTTTTTGTAGGTATTTTTTTTTGTATGCGGCGAAATTGTGGCTTAGCGTGGAGGGCTCTCGCGTGCGTTTATGCTCTGGTCTTTAAAAAGATAAACGTTCCAAAAACTAACGATCATATCAGCCACCATCCAATCTACATATTCTCTAAAACATAAATCAATATATACATTTCCATCCACAAAACAAACAATTTCCTCCAATTGAAAATTCACAGAAAGCAATGCAATAATTATTTGTGCAGCAGCACTATGTACAAATGGAACGTATTCGCATGTAAGTGGGTAGATCACAGTATGTTCTAGTTAGGGGCGACCCCGAGTGTGTGACGTTGGGCAATAAACATGGACAGTGTTGCCAGAACACATTATTACCCCGCGAAGTTGAGAGCTGAAATGTAAATTGTAGGGAAAATGTTCATTTGAATTTTACTATATTGTTAAAGTTGAGTGTATACTGTTTTTTGTTCAAAAAGTATAATAGGTACCTCTGATTCTATCTCTGAACAGTCTGCTAGTTTATCATTTTAGTGTAAACTAAACCGTGCTACACACATGTTCGCCATTCGGGTCTGTTCGGGTTTGTGCCCGGTTGATGGTGATAGGCTCGTCCCCTATTACATGGGACTTAAAACATAACAGGCGAAATGTGAGTGTATTATTAGGTACACCACTGCCTAACCCTTCGGGGGTGACAGGCGCGATGTTATGTGTTTATGTGTAAACCATGCTGCACACATGTTCACGTTCGGGTCTGCCTAATTCGGCTGAACTGGGCGATTTCGCCGCCCGGCCTGTGCGGTATCGTGCTGAGCGTTCGTAGACAGCTACGCCGTAGCAATCGGCTACGCTCTGATTTCGTAGCGACAAGCTACGTGCTAGATATATTTATTTTGAAAAACATGAGTAGTATGTATACAGGTCTTATAAGTAAATTAGATGTAGCTACATGTTTTGCCATTTAGGAGTGGCGTACAATTTTTTTTTTTTGGCCTTATGCCATAGGATGAACTTAATTAGTATAAAATTTAAAAAGTTGAGGTAATTACATAGTTATATTAGATGAAGAAATGTCGTAATTGAATAGCCGATACTTTCGTTTTTTAATCGTTTAAGAATTCTGATAGGCTGTAATAGCATTTAGTTAAAAGAAATCGTTTAAGCTGTTTTTTAAAGAGTCTAGTTGGTAATTGTCTAATAAGTTTAGGGATTTTATTATATATTACTGGTGCCAAATAGAATATGCTAGTATGCATCAGTGTCGTGTTCGGCCTAACTATTTCTAGCATATCATTATCACGACGACTCCGAATCGAGACTTCTGACATTTTTTTGAATAATTTAAGATTAGTTTGTACAAAATTAGCTACTTCATATATAAATAAGGAAGGTAAACTTAAAATATTGTGCTCAATAAAATATGGTTTGCAACTATCGGTAACCTTTAAACCGAACATAGCCCTAATGCACCTTTTTTGTGACTTAAATATCATTTCCTTATTGACCGAGTTTCCCCAGAATATAACGCCAAACCTTAATATAGAACCGACAATCCCATGGTAGGCAGTAAGAAGCGCATCGGTGCTTATAACCGGTGCAAGTTTGTAGAGTGCGTAAGCCGAGGAATTAATTCTTTTATTTAAAAGCTCTGTGTGCTCTTTCCAATTTAGACTTTTATCAATTGTTACACCTAGAAATTTTGTGGAGTTTACTTGTTTTAGAATTGATCCTTGGTAATTGATATTTAGGTTTGGTGCTGCTAGACGTTGACTGAAAAATATCACTTTTGTTTTATCTAGGTTAATTTTTAAATTATTGTTATTTAGCCATTTAATTATTGAAGTAATTGTTTCATTAATTTCGTTTTCGTAATTATTTTTATTGTTAGAGTTTATGGTGACCGTACTGTCATCAGCAAAAAGTGAAATCGGATATTTTGTTATTCCGGGTAGATCGTTTATGTAGATAATAAATAGTAAGGGACCCAATACACTCCCCTGTGGGACTCCGTACTTCACTATTCGTTCTTCCGATTTATATACTTCTTCTTTTTTAGTTGAGATGTTTATTTTGGAAATTTCAGTGTATTGTTTACGATTTTTTAAGTAGGTTTTTATTAGTTCTAGTATGTTTCCCCTGATGCCGTATGCTTCTAATTTACTGATGAGAATATCATGATTGACGTAGTCGAAAGCCTGGGTCATGTCGCAGAAAATTGCACAGACCGGCTTTCTTTTGTCTACGTTAGCCATGACATTATTAATGAAATCAAAAATGGCCATATTTATGGTTTTATTTTTACGGAAACCTTTTTGATCCTCTGTAAGAATGTTTTGTTTTTCTAAATAATTGTACATTTGTGTATATATATATTTTTCAAAGATTTTAGATAATATGGGAATAAGGGCTATGGGTCTGTAAGAGTTCATGCTTTCTTTATTGTCTTTTTTAAATAATGGTTTTACTATTACCGTTTTCAGATTCTCTGGGTATATTCCTGTGCTTATACATATGTTTACAATATAGCTTAGGTGATCACAAATATTATCAGCGACATATTTTATAATTTTTGTGGATATCCCATCATGCCCGACACTTGAAGTGTTTTTCAGCGATCGAATTATTTGCAGTATGTCGTATGGTGTACTTGGTGCCATAAACATAGATTGATTTGATTTGTTAATATTAATATTTACTTTCTCACCTGAATCAGATAAAGGCTTAATTTTGTCTACAAAAAAATTGTTAAAAGCATTTGATATATCCTGTGGATGGGTTACTGTTTTATCACCAATTTTTATGGAAGAAATGTTATCCTTAGGCTTGTTAAATTTTGATCCATTTATTATTGCCCATGTGGCTTTGGATTTATTAGGTGCTGTTTTTATGTTATGAATGTTTTGAGCTCTTTGTGTTAATTTAATTATGCTACGAACAGTTATGGTCTATTTTAATAAAACTCAAGCGCATTTTACTGCTATATTTGTCACATCATAATCTGCCTAGCCTTTTCCGTAATTTGTTGGGTCAGCTTCCAGTCTAACCGTATGCAGCTGAATACCGGAACGTTAGACTTAGCAATATTGTAAACAAGCTGTGTTACAATGTTGGAGTGCAATAATGTACATTCTGTCTATTAATCTACCAGTATTTTACATGGAGCGATTGCCTCTCAGTCCTCCAAAACCCGTTACTGGGTATTATGGTACCCCTTGGTAATACTTGGTCAGATTTTTGGGCTTCTGACTCCCCATAACTATGATGAATATCTGTAGCGGACAGTACAAAAAGTACTACAGCAACAACAACATAGTCAAAAAGTAGTACAGCACCATCTATGCCACAAAAGAAGAACCAACATCAAAATTCTGAATCGCGCTATTAAAGTTATCCGTGATTTAAGACTTTATTGGAAAACCAGACAACATCTGTCGGGCAGTGGCCCAGCAGCCATAACACCCGTCTGGTCGGGTAGTACAATTATCTTCTAATTTCCAACAGACTAACAACAAAAGCTAACCTAAATCTTTAACTTCTCCAAGAGTTGGTAACCCCGAACATAGCTCCGTTAGTTGTTATTTATTGCTCAATATTACCATCCGCCACTTACCCGTAATATCGCAAATTATGTGCATATGTTAATTCGGGAACGAGCAGTGAATTCGCGAGCTAGTGGCTTGCAGTGTGAGGAACGTTGTTTTACTTAGCGAGGTGCAAGTTACAGCGCTGTGTTTTGATGTATTGTTAGACGGCGGAGCTGCTTTAAAGCGCTTCTTAGACTGGTTACTGAATATTGTAACTTTTTTGGCTGTCGTCGATAATTCTTAGTATGCCCTAAGCAGTGATAGCCTAGTAATGTGACCGTCGGACTGCCAAGTCATAGGTCTCGAGTTTGAACCCCAGACTCCTCTGATTTTTCGGAATTGTGTCCATATTGTATAATTATCACTTGCTTCGGTGAAGGAAAACATCGCGAGGAAACCACCATGCCTGAGAGATATTTCTCGACGGCATGTAAAGTCAAGTCAGAGGCCCGAAAACTCATGAAAATTCAGGCGGCATGAAAACTCTGACATGTTAGCCACTAACCACTCAATAAAGAAAGAAGTATGCCCTTTGTAAATTTAACCTCGTAGTAAATTGAAACATCACTAAGGTTCAAACTATCTATGTAACTGTCACGTAGACAAACAATAGACATCCTATCGTTTTATATCGTCTATCGAAATTCGACCTAAGGGTGGTAAAGTCTTGTTCATAGTCTTCCCGTCATAGTACATCAATCTGTATCTCTATAAACTTCAGTATTTTGAAGTTCAGGGAATTGTATGCTCCACTGTTTGGTGTCTAGTGTCGGTTTATTAGCGAAACCGTAACCTTTGAATGTAAAGTAACCACATTAAATATTTCAAAACCTTACAAGTGTTTCAAAACTTCTCGTTTAAAAACATTTGGCAGACGACGAGACGGTTTTATTTTGAACTAGCTAACCCGCGCAACTTCGTCTGCTTTACATTTTTTATTGATGCTCCGCTCCTATTGGTTGCAGAGTGATGTTATATAGTTTATAGTCGTCCTCGATAAATGGGCTATCCAACACTAAAAGAACTTTTCAATTCGAACCAGTAGTTTCTGAGATTAGCACGTTCGACCAAGCACACACTCTTGAGCTTTATAAGTAAAAAGCTTTATAATATTAGTATAGGTTTTCCTTTGGTGTAATTCGTATCCTTTGCGGTCACACCCTCATACAATAGGATATCCTAACAGTAATCGACATTTTCAAGTATCTCATCGTAATTAATCGTAATTTGCTCTCAGATCACGCTCAGCGAGCCGGCTCCAGATTTAAGGGGCAGTTGCCACGCAACCATGCGCCTGCTAAGTGGCGCGACCTCATCTGATCGATTATTATGCTCTGATGAGGATAGTTAAGCAGTAGGTATTACTTGAATGTTATGTATTCGTTTCTAGACACTATCAAGGAATATTGAGCCTGTTCCCACCTTCCTGCGCTTTAGAATAGCGTAATTTTATTTTTCGTATTTTTTCAGCAAATCCTTTCATTTGATACCCATTTCATAGGGGTGCATGAAAAGTAACTAGTCCACCATCTTTGGCAGTACGCCATATTGGATTTAGGATGACGTCACGACGTAGTCATGACGTTATTTACAGGTGAAGCTGTTGAGTAGCTCGTGGCTAAATAATAACAGCCGCTCGGGTCGATCGTCAGGTTAAGCCGAGGTTACCTGGGTTGGTCCGTGGATGGGTGACCACCCATACATACCGAGTTTCCGCCATGCCTCGGAAAGCACGTTAAGCCGTTGGTCCCAGCTCTCATTTGTAGATCTTTGACAGTCGTTACAAGTAGTCAGTGGCCCGAAAGTCTGACACTCAGTCTTACCAAGGGGTATCGTATTACCGACTGCCTATCTGACCAACTATACAACTATACTATACAACCCAGCTCGTACTGGGTCAGGTCAGATAGGCAGTCGCTCCATGTAAAATACTGGTATTTAGCATTAGTATTTAGCTACATCCGGTTAGACTGGAAGCCGACCCCAACATAGTTAGGAAAAGGCTAGGCACGTGATGATGAGTTACAGGTGAAGCTGATAAAAGCGTGTTCAAAATGGAACAGAACTTGTATAAAATTATCTTCTAGGTATAAATTAAACTGTACCTACATATTTGGGATTAGTAAAGTTATCAATCACATAGTTTGAAAAACTGACTGACTGTCTCGTTAGTCTAGTGATCACAAGCGCGACAGCTGAGCATGTGGTCCTGGGCTCGATTCCCGGGCCAAGTGTTATTGGGTTTTTCCATCAGGAATTTCTCAGTAGCAGCCACAGAGTCTGAATTTGTGTCCGGTTGATGGTTTACGGATATGAGGAACACTACTACTGTCCATCTGATCGGAGGATCCTCACTTTTCTATAGGACTTGAAGAAGTTTATACTCTGTTCCTTATACCCCTAAACTGGTGACCCCGAATTGCCTGTTCTCTGGTCAGGGTCTGGTAATTATTGGGTCACCAGTTTAAACCACCCCGCAAAGCAGTGAGTGGTGTGACCGTTGGACTGCCAAGTCATAGGTCTCGAGTTCGAACCCAGGACACGCACCTCTGATTTTTCGGAATCATGTGCGTATTGAATAATTATCACTTGATTCGGTGAAGGAAAACATCGTGAGGAAACCAGCATACCTGAGAGATATTGCTCAACGGTAAGTAAAGCCAAGTCAGAGGCTCATGGGCGGCATAAAAACTCTGACACCAGGTTAGGCACTAACCACACGATAAAAAAGAGACCACCCCGAAATGGACGTCAGCGCAGCCTTCGAGCAACGTGACCACTTCATCATCACGTCGGGGTCATTAGTTTAGGAGTATGAAGAACAAACTGGAAAGTTTTTCATTCATTCTCACTAAAATGACAATAGGCTCGCCCCCAATTACATGGGGCTTCAACATAACTGGCGAAACATGGGTGTATTATTGGGTACACCTCTACCTAACCCTTCGGGGATTACAAGCGTGATGTTATATGTGTAGACTAAAAAAATATTGTAATTCGACAACCTTATTTCAAACTAAGTGCTACAAATCTACATGTAATTACTTTTACGCTTCACGTGTGTTAGCTCACCATGTTTCTAAACAAGAGTGGACAAAAACACAAACATTGCTGCCTGTCCAATGTTACACAGACATCTGGGGCGTCACTCGTAGCGTACTAGCTATGTCACGCCGGGCGTATTTTCCATATACAACACATTACACGCCGAGCGCGAACCATAGTTTGGTCTTGATTTGTGTACCACGTATTTCTGCTACGCTCGTTTAAGTGCAACGTTGAAGAGAGACTTATTTTGCCATTGAGTCTCAGGTGAACAAAAAGTCGGAAAGTTATGTGTGTTATTCCATTTAATTACCTACTTAGCTCCATTAAATATTTCGATAGTTTGACGAAGTAAGTCTGTCTCGGTTCTATGCACTTCATGTAAAAGCTACCTTGAATGGTCAGTTCTACTACCTTCAAATTCAAACAAAAACCGTAGCATGTATAGCTGTCACATCTCTTCATGTGTAAACCCTCATTACTTTGACCCTAAATCAACGCATTTATCTAGTCGGTAAAACAAAACCCTAGCGGTTACAACTACATATGCACTGATAAACTAAGTACCACCATTTCACTAAGGGCAAAACTCAATTGAAATAAAATTAATTCAGTAAAGTAGAAACCGCGACCAAACAAATTAAAACAAAGTGCATACTAAAAGCAAATGTCACTCAATAAATATTCACGTCAAATTGTTGGAAATGAATCAGTTTAACATAAAACTATTTATAACTGAATCGATTCATGTCTTTATTCACTGGAAGCTTCCGGAGGGCAGTTTTGAAAAAACTTTGAAGAATAAGTGGGTAGTCAGACGATGCGATTGTAATCAGTGGGGCACTGAAGCAATGGGCATGATATTATGTTATTTTTACGTCGGCTGCTTTACGAGAAAATAGAATGTTTCGCTATGGAACTCTGTAGAAGATTCGAGAATAATCCTAGAATGTTCCACTACTGAGCTGTGAAGAAGGTTCGGGAAAGCTGTGGAACTTTCTCGAAGGATGGGTAAAGCCAACAACCAATCTGATTTTGGCTACAAAACGAAGCGATTCGAAGTGAACTACAAGTGTGATATTTTAGTGAATAGTGATCAGTGGTTAATTTGTGATTGAGTTATAAGTCTTAGTGTTTTTTGATTTCTTGATCCCAAACCCAGTTCGTAACAGTATTCTTCTGTTCGATCTTTAAATCACTTACAAGAATTTCATTTTATACATTGTTGATTGTCTGACGATACCTTACAAAGTGGAAAGGCTAAGAAAAGAGCATTTCTTTTATTTCCCAAGATGCCTTGCGTTTTGAACAGAACTCGGCTAAGTGCAATCGATGCGAGAAATGCAAAGTCGTTTGCATTGTTTTTTCAAGGAACTGTCTGTTGCCCTTGTTTATTTATATTATTCGCTGATGGTTATTTATAGTTGTGCTTTACTAAGGATCTCCATTGGATTGTTTTTTTAACAGATTTTTCTAAGTGCTGTGTAATTTGTGTAAGATGAATCAGTGGATAGACCGCGGCGATATTGGCAGATGAGATTGTTACCATCACGTTTATATTCTGGATGGCTGAAGGCTGGAACAGGATCATGGAGCTTCGCACAAGCAAACAGAGGCGTGGGTGTAGTCGGGCTGCGTATGATCATGATGACGATATAGATCTTAAAGATTATTGATTTATACAAACTATCTGAAAGTTACCGAATTGAAAAAAGTCAACGTTGCTTACGTTGAGACGATATAAGCGTATTTGTATAACTTTTTTTCTAAAAGCTTATATAATTATGACTATTTTTGATGAGAAGCATTTACTGCTGGACACAGGTCCCCAAAATCGACGGATCATGGATGCTCAATGTTGCTGTGATCTCAAACAAAACGACGTTTTTATTGTCTTACCAATTTTACTCACGCACTGAAATTCAACGCAAAAACGTTTCATAATTGTTTACGGTTAATACTTCAAATTAATTTCAATATTCAATAGCAGTGTCATCATAGCTTGAACGCAGTTCAAATGTGCTAATCGCGATCAGCTTCAATGGTGTAATTAACTCTTAGTATGTGTGTGTACACACATACGAGTATATGATAATAATTTCACCTAATTTATGAAACCACTGCGTTATCTACCAAATGATACAGAGGACTCAATTTATGTACTACAAACGTACTCAATGTACATACGGATGTAATCTAAAATACGGCTTAGATTCGCGGCACTTCACGAAATATGAGCTCATTTGGGGGTGTTGTGTTACCTATTATATTTGGGGACGTGTGCTGTAATGTGACAACGAGTAATGTTAAACTGAGGGTAGATAGAAATAGATGTCGTGTTTATAACTTTGAATCGAACAGTGTGTGTTTTTTTTACTGTAACGCAATCAATATACTTTTAGGAGTCACCTAGGTTTAGATAGTGAAAACGGGTATGAGTTACATACAAATAATATACTTAGGATCTATAGGGAATGCCTTGTGTTATTAAATCCGTCTATGTACCACTACTGTGCACATAACAACACGCCTGTAATGCCCAAACGGTTAGGCAGAGGTGTACCTAATAGTTCACCCACATTTCGCCAGTTATATTTAAGTCCCATGTCCCAGGCGTGCCTATTGCCATCAACCGGGTACAAATCCAGTCTCCGGGGCTGCTACTGAGAAATTCCTGATGGTAAAACCCAACAACACTTTGTTTGACCCAGGAATCGAACCCAGGACCTCTCGACCAACGAGGCAGTCAAACTACCACTACTGTATTTTTAACCGACTTCAAAAAAAGGAGGAGGTTCTCAATTCGGTTGTATGTTTTTTTTTTTTTTTGTGTTTGTTACCTCATATCTCCGTCATTTCTGAACCGATTTGAAAAATTCTTCTTTTATCTGAATGGATCTACTTCTCGATTGGTCCCATAGAAATTTCATCAAAATCGGTTCAGCAGTTTGGTTTTGAAATCAAAATAACTGGAAAAATCATGATGAAATTTCTATGGGACCAATCGGGAACTACATCCATTCAGATAAAAGAAGAATTTTTCAAATCGGTTCATAAATGACGAAGATATGAGGTAACAAACACAAAAATTTCCAGCTATTTGGATTTCAAAACCAAACTGCTGAACCGATTTTGATGAAATTTCTATGGGACCAATCGGGAAGTAGATCCATTCAGATAAAAGAAGAATTTTTCAAATCGGTTCATAAATGACGGAGATATGAGGTAACAAACAAAAAAAAAAAACATACAACCGAATTGAGAACCTCCTCCTTTTTTAGAAGTCGGTTAAAAAGTCAATGAAACAAACAATAGTCACCGACTTCCGAAAGTAAAGTTATTTTCCACTTTTTTAGTGTTTTTTTTGGAAGTCGTTTTTTTTTTTGCAAAAAAGTTTTTATTTTATTTCGTCTCCCTTTATCCTCTCAATCCCTCTCTATTTTAAGTTACTGTAGACCATCCCCGCCTGTGCGTGTCGAGCTCATCCCGCCATCTTGGTCTTGGTCTGCTGCGATGTCGCCGGACGTTTTCCGAGTGTGAAGTTTCAAAAATACTTTATTGTACACCAAAGTTGATACACAGCACTTTTAGTTTCTTGCTAATTTGATGACGGCGTTATCGCTACAATAATAAAAAAGGGTTTTTTTTTTTTAATTAACTTTTGATGTGGGATGACGCAGGCTAACAGTATCAGTATGATTTACGAGTACCTTTTTTTTTGGGTGGGAAATCATCAAATCATCCTCTCCCGCTCTGGGTGGAGCGGGAGGGCGTGTCAGACTCTTACTGACTAAAACCCACCCGTGTTCCTTCACTTGCCTGAGCCAAGGGCCACGGTAACTCTTTCGAACAAATCCGCAACCCTGGCAGGATGATTTACGAGTACCTATGGTAGCTTCTGTGTTATCGCTTTACAAACACAAATGTGCAGATTAAACTATTATAACTATCCTATTTGACGAATTAATAATTAATTTTGAAATTCAAATAGCTCCACATCAACTTTACGCGACGCACTACTAATTCGAATTCGATAAATAATCTAAATTCTAATTATGCAGTGTGTTTAATGTAATGTTTGAGTTCATTGTTTATTAACTATCAACGAAAAGCCCATTTACACAAATACAGTTTCTCGTCTCGTTACCGATTACCATAAAAACTAAACGAAACATGGCTCGTGAAAGATCCGTTTAAAGGAAAACTAACATCAAGAAAAACGAGACAAATGATATTTTTCTTGCACTCTTCTTTCTTCATCGTGTGGTGCCGTGCCTAACCTGGTCTCAGGCCTCTGACATAGCTTTACATGCCGTCGAGAAATATCTCTCAGGCATGCTGGTTGCTTCACGATGTTTTCATTCACTGATGCAAGTGATAATTATACAATACGCACATGAATCCGAAGAATCAGAGGTGCGCGTTTCGGGTTCGAACTTGATACCTATGACTTGGCAGTCCGTCGATCACACCACAGGCTATCACTGCTTGCACTGGTTGATGATGATGGTTCTATGTTCGTTTGGTCTCTAAATCGACCCGTACCTAGCTACAAAACTCGAATGAAAAAGGGTGAGAATTTTCCCGGAAAGCAACCGTGGGAAAAATGTCTTTCGAGGAAATCGCCTAAAAAGTCTCGTTTGACACTCGACAATCGGCGGATTTGGTTAGCTTGACAACAAAAATATAACATAACATCACACCTGTAATCCCCGAAGGGTTAGGCAGCGGTGTACTTAATAGTACACCCACATTTCGCCAGTTATATTTTTTTTCAAGTCTCATGTAATAGGAGGCGAGACCATTGCCATCAACCGGGCACAAATCCGGAGTCCATGACTGGCTCTTTGGTCGAGTGATAGCAAGCGCAACTGCTAAGCATGAGGTTCTGGGTTCGTTTCCCGGGTTGCGCAGTATTATTAGGTTTTTCCATCAGGAATTTCACAGTAGCAACCACGGACTGCAAAAACATGAGTGCGGTAATCGCCTACGAGACTCGCCTAAACATTTCCACCCATATAAATGAGCCGGGATAATTATAACAGTTACAGAATGATACATTTAACCGTGGAAGTAATTACTGTTGTGTTCCCTGCGGTCGGGTCGTTTGATTCCATGTGAATTTTAGTTTAATGCCTAATATTGATATCGATTCTAATCGCCATTATTTATTGAAATGAGTGTGAACGCCGGTAATTTGCTTTTTGTGGATATGTGGTCAGGGTGGAAGAATGACGGAAGACAGGTTGACTTTAGAACACGTTTATTAACGTTCACAAAAACTAATATAAATGAGTGCGTGGTGACTCTGACGCGGTCTTTGGGCGAGTGGCGCGCGCGGCGCGCGGCGAGGTTCGGGTTAGCAGATGTCACACATGTTCTGTAGATTCTGTCTACCCACATGAGAAACAGATGTGTGTCTGTTTGTTAATACTAAATAGGTACAGGTGATGGATACTATGTAATTTAAATAATAATGAAGAATAAAATTCAATTGGTTTGTTTAGAGATTTGGTATTTCCAGGTTTTCAAACATTTACGTTACTTCATAATTGAAGTAAGAACATAGTAAAGATCCCAAAAATTAAGGGCATTGTAAAAGCGTCTAGCAAAAAAATGTGCTAACGAACTCGCGCATATTATTTATTTCCATTTTGTTTCGTACACCGCCGTTCAAAGGCAACACTTATGAAGTACTCCACAAAACAATCACTTCACACATACTCCTGTACACTGAACAACTAAAAAACCTCTCCCTTATTACAGTAAACGTTTCAAAGAAATTCATTCTCAGTTAAAAGAGTGGGAAAGTTAATTAACTTAGACCACGAGGACTTTACTTGTGGGTAACGGTTGAGGTTCGCTTTTTTGCCTCCCAGTTTCCTCCGACACTTGTAGATGAATTAAATTTCAAGAAAAAGCTGAATTTTCTAACAGAACGCATGCGTCAGCTGACGGTGCTGAACTAACAGTTTTTTTCCAGTTTTTTTTTCAACTTGCGACAGTTTTATTTTAAAGTTTAAGGACTAACTTGTCGGTACGTTGGGTCTGTCTAGGATAAAAATCAAACGTGGCTTTTGAAATAAGTATGCGGTTTGTTATTGAGATAATTTGAAAGGCTTGTAGCAAAGTAAAAATAGCCAGACGGGTCGATCTAGGTTCACATTCACAGTTCGTAGTATGAAGAATAAGTCAGTTTAAGGCATAGTGCACCAAAAAAGAACCCAAGTGCTGAACACTTTGAGTACGCGGCTGTACATATATACATAAAGCTCAGTTATAATTAATATCAATTTAACTTTTCGTGACCGTTTGTTTTATAAATTCTATGTTCAAATAATGTTTTTTTTTTTTAATATAAAAGATGCAGTTACAGCGCTCAATAGGGCTTAGTAGGCGTTGCGGCCGCTGAATTTCGTCCGATCCGGCCGAAACAGGAACTTCATTATTATAATTAATATTTTTGAGTGTTTCCCTTTCCTTACCAACACTGTAATTTTTTCCAAATCTTACCTATGGCAGTGTAATTCCAACCTCCACAGATTACATTGCTACTCAAAATGAAATAACTTTCTCTTCAATATCATTTGATATTGATGACATCCATGTTGGTTTCTAATTTTACTTTTTACTTTATTCAATGTCACCCTGTATATTGAGAAAATTACATATTTTAGACTAGAAAAAAACAATATATTATATTGTAAAAATACATGTTAATGCTATAAAAGTGTTATTAAGATTTTAATTTGATAAAGTGTGTTTTTTCAGTGAATATTTTTGAAATAGTTTCTTTTTTCAATTGATAAAGCAAAGGTGAATATAACGTTACTATGTAAGGCGCCTTTGAGTTTAGGGTCGAGCCTAAATTCAAAGGTGCTTCAAAATGTATATTTTGACCGCTACCTTTCGGACGAATCTATTAGAATTCCGTTTATTTGCCATTTGGCTACGAAACCTTGAAAAGCAAAGTATAGTAACTATAATAACATAACATGACATCACGCCGAAGGGTTAGACCGAGGTGTACCCACTCATCCATATTTCGTCAGTTATGCCCCATGTAATAGGGGGTGAGCCTATAGCCACAACCCGGCACAAATCCAGACTCCGTGGCACAATTGTAACTACACCCGTAACTCATTAATAAAAATGATTTATAATTAAACTAACTAACGCTTCTTTTGTAGGTAGTCAATTAATATAATACTTAATCCAAACAATGTGGATTATTAAGCTGCACTGAACTAATAGGTAAAAGCGCATACTTGACAAGTTAAATAATCTTGCTTTTGACTATTGTAACCCAAAAACAATTATTACAAATGGCACTAAGAAATATTGAACTGACTTGCACTAGATATTCACGGTACAATCGCCGAGAGTACGTTTAACGTCATCGCAGCCGGCCTGAATTGTGTTGCTAATTTTACAAAGAGTTTGTGTGCGACTGTACACGGTGCGAACACATTGGCTTTGTGAAAAGGTTCACAGACGAGATTTTAAAATGGTTTTTGGGGGAGTGACACCTGATATTATAATTCGGCTTTGGCTGTGCCGAATTTTTGTTTGTAGAAGTTGTAAATTGATTGAAGAGAAAAAAAAAGTTACCTTCATATACTTGGTCATCAAGCGTTTGGTTACAATCATTCAAATAAATTATATGCTTACTTTTATTTGACGAACCGTTGGTATTAACAAAAGAAACCGCTCCACAGAAGTCATCGTTTTGTCTGCAAAGGGCTTTACGGTGAACGGTCAGTCCTCTGACGTCTCGTTTGGAGGCAAAGCTGATGTGATGCGAAACAGTTGACCGGCGACAACCCTTAGTTAGGGGCGCACGTCAAAACGGCAACAACAAAGCTAGCAAAATACCAACATTTCCACCTCCTAGAGACGGTAAAAAACGCCGTTCAATATTTACAGATGACGTAAACGTAAATAGAAAGTAACAAAATCCCGCATAAATTCGCATTCGGCAGCCACAAGGCCGAATTCCGCATTCGGCTTCAGCGAAAAATCACGTACGTTACTCTAGCATCACTGAAGAGTATTCGTTATGTATATGGGTTCCGCGCTTCGCAATTACAGGTACCTTTGATGTGTGAGCCAGGGAAAATGAAATAATGGGAGTGGAAATATTTCACCAACAGTTTGTCTCTGCTGATGGATTGGTGCGACTTCAATGTTTGCGAATTAGTGTTGACAAATATTAACGTATTTTGCGGCGAAAAGTTACGAATGCGGGCTTTGTTTTCATTTGGGTTTTTGCTTGTTTACAGAGACTCGTAGTATTTTGACACCTCCGTGGGTGTTATTTTAAGCAGCAGATATGATAAACGGATTTTTTGTATTTTGTTTTTAATTGTTTTTGTGTTGGTTGATTGATTATATATGCCTTTCGAAGACTAAATGATATGTAGAAACATCTTGATGGGAGCCAAATTGAATAGTCGGAAATGGTCGTAGCTCGTAATAAATAAGCAAGTATGGCAGGTCCAGGCAATCCTAGTGGTTGAACCTAACATTACGAAGTGAAAGTCACAGTAAGAATTAAAGTGATTGTCTGGTTCCTGATGGTAATACGCCTTTTCACCATTCTCCTGCTCTTATTTGGGGTCGGCGCAGCATGTCCTCTTCGTCCATATTTCTGTAGCGGTACTACTAAAAGTATTACAGCATCATGTTTAAAAAAAACTCGGACTATATAGAAAAAACCCGACAACAACTGTCGGGCAGTAGCCCACCAGACACAACACCCGTCTGGTTGGAGGATCCTATATATTCTACAGATGGTATGAAGAACTTTAAACCCAGTTCTTCATACCCCTAAACTTATCTATTGGTCATCATCTCATGACCCCACCCACTTCTAGCCTTTTTATCTTTAAAAAATAGATTGTCACCTATCTTTACTTAATTATAAATCCCAACCAAAACATAATCCTTTCTATTCTCAGACAAGCCTCGTACGTTTATTTAGACCAAAAACTAGGCCAAGTCAGGACTTCACGAACTTAAATGGATCAGACTGGAAGTCGGGTGAAATGTGGTGAAAGTTTGGATGCAATTTACGGCTTCAGGCGTCTTTCGTTTGATATTCTCGATTGTTTGGACGTTTTCGTGTAACTTTATGTTTTTCACCATTTTGTGGGTCACATTGATTTCTGTTATTTATGGGTGTTCTGATTTTAGTACCTAATACATTTGCATTGTTGGATTTGAGGTACCTGGTCTACATAATTGGTACCTATAATTTTGAATGAAGCGACAAAAGACGTGTTTCTTTGCTTTCTATTACATATTGAAATCACCGAACTGTTTTCCAAACACGGTGATAAAGGTGTCAACTTTTTCGGTGGGGATTATAATCACTCATGTGAAGTAATAAAATTGGCTGTTTGGCTGAAGTATATATGCGGCGTGTCTCAACAGATAATGGCTCACCTTCCATCTTGCGCTGTATGCCCTGACACCTGCGCACTTGACGATCTAATGACCACATCAGCGCGCGGAGATCACATAGCTGAATTGTGGGCCAAATATGAAGACTTGCCATCGACACGCCAAGAAGATTGGCTGATATTCACTATTTTGGCTAACCAATCCGATCATAGCAATAATATCAAAATCTCAATCAGTTGTTCGATACCATCAGCAAAACTATTGAATATTCCCCCCGTCTTTTTAACCGACTTCAAAAAAAGGAGGAGGTTCTCAATTCGGTTGTATGTTTTTTTTTTGTGTTTGGTCCCTCATATCTTCGTCATTTATGAACCGATTTGAAAAATTCTTCTTTTATCTGAATGGATCTACTTTCCGATTGGTCCCATAAAAATTTCATCAAAATCGGTTCAGCAGTTTGGTTTTGAAATCAAAATAGCTGGAAAAAATGTCATCCAAGTAAAAGAAATTGCGAAATTGATACTGGACAAGGATTTGTGTGTGATACTATAACTAAAAAGGGTAAAATAAAAACTTTTTTGCAAAAAAAAAACCGACTTAAAAAAAAAACAAATAAAGTGGAAAATAACATTACTTTCGGAAGTCGGTGCCAAAAAGTCAATGAAACAAACCATAGTCACCGACTTCCGAAAGTAATGTTATTTTCCACTTTTTTTTTGTTTTTTTTGAAGTCGGTTTTTTTTTGCAAAAAAGTTTTTTTAGTTTTCGTTTTGTAACTTCATCATAATTCCCACTAACGAAACAACTGAACTACCCTCTCGAAGCCCCTCCACCTCTATTTTGGCCTGAGCTACCTCACGATAACCCTCACGTCCTCATTAGTGCGGTCCTCATGTCATCTGTCATCCTCTCGTAGCCAGGACACTTTGATCTCATGCGAGCTAACTGGGTCAAAACATTGTCGATCCTTGAAACATGCACGAGCGTGTTTTGTGTGCTTGTCAAATGGTGAGCAGAAGATCTATTGCGAAGTCACCATAGTATTGGGGGTGTACGTACAGCCTCCACATGTAGCAATACCTATGTTTGTGATGCCTGTACTATTTGTGTACACCTGTCGCGTACAAAAATAGATAAGTAAGGAGGAAGACCTACACATAAATCAAAGCAGTCTCACTTTCGCAAAGATTAATAGTGAAATGTGTCCCATACCAAAAAGATATGATAAAAAGATTACTAGATTGAGCGAAAAGTGTCCACACGTAGAATAAGCATGGAACAATTTAATACGTTCGCTGCGTTACGCGGCAAAAGCTGTTCTGGGGTTACGATTACCTATTTACCTAAACTTCTAAGTAGTTTTCGTCATAACATTTTAAGTTGGCTTCCAAGGTGTATTAATATAACATTACTGCTATTTGGTGGCAGAAATATAATTGCCTGCGTAACATTTTTGATGGATGCTCCGCTCCTATTGGTCCTCATCGATAAATGAGCTATCCAACACTAAAATAATAAATAATAAAATAATTTTTCTATTCGAACCAGTAGTTCCTGAGATTAGCGCGTTCAACCAAACAAACAAACTCTTGAGCTTTATAATACCTACTCTTTCGGGACATCGTCAAGCGGTTGGTCGACTCTTCCCGTGACCAGCGGGCTTGACTATATTTGGGTCAAAGAATCAGCTGCCAGCCGTCTGGGCACTATTCCTGTTGACAGCGATGTGGACAAATTCTTTGACACCCTTTAATACTTTTCTTCTTTTATCAGTACATATTTGTATTATTAATTTAACATGTGTTGTATTAATTTTCTTGTAGGTATAGATAATATGGCATTTCTCCTTACGAGTCCTTTTACCAGGACCTCCACTGGAACTTCTGTACTGTCCCAATTGTGACACAATACTCTTGAACTAATAACTAAAAAGTTATCCCGTTCCGCTGCACTTATGTTACAATTTATTAATATTGTTATCGAGCGCAAGTATGGCATTAACAACGAGCAGATTACGCCAACTTCTGACTTCTAACAATTACAATAAACGCTTATTATCAGTTCGGTTCAGGGGATATTGTTCGATATTATTAGTTTCATATGTAGTTTAGTTACAAGTATTACGCAGTAATAATAATAGTGTTTAGGTATAGGTATGTGCCCGACCCAGTTCTCGAAAATGGCAATATCACACTGTACTGGGATCAATCCATCATCACTGACAGGACTATTGTGGCCAACAAGCCTGATACAGTGGTGGTGGATCGATCAGAGCGGCGCGCAATGATTGTTGACATAACGGTCCCGCATGACGGGAACCTCGTGAAAGCCGAGAAAGATAAACAAATCAAGTATCTTGACTTGGCTCGCGAGGTTGTCGACATGTGGGAAGTGGACACGGCGATCATTGTGCCGATAGTCGTTTCAGCCAATGGCTTAATTGCCAAGAGCCTCGACTAATACCTGAGGAGGCTCTCGTTAGGCGGCTGGATCAAGGGCTTGATTCAGAGAGCAGTACTTCTGGACACGGCGCGTATTGTTAGGAGGTTCCTCTCTCAAGAGCCCTGACCACCGGTAGCTCGGACCCTGTTCCCGGTGCTGGTGGGCTACTATTTTATATATTTTTAAATGTTTTTTTTTTATACAAATTTTGTATAGGAATATTTAAAAATGTAAAAATAGGTAAGAAAAATAAATAAAGGCAATAATGATAGTGTTTTATATCCGGATATCGAGTGTTTGTAGAGTTATAAAAGTAGACGTCATTCTGAGTACACGTGCATTTAGTACAGATTTCACGAATGGGCTTTTGTGAGGAATCCAAGATTAGTATCTATTAAGGCAGTGGTCTTTAGAATACGTATTTATTATTGTAATCCTCTTCCAATCAATGTTAGGCTTTCATGTTAAACTGAAATAGCCGCTCTAGTACTTTGCTGCTATCGCAAATTTTATTTCTTGAGTTTTGCATCCTCGTCAAATTCAAGGAGGTAACTATGCTAATGATTCTCGACTCGAATCAATAATAAAATGGGTAGGTAATATTTTTTTTTCTTAATATCGGAAATCGATAAGTGTACACCACCCGTATTAAAACGTGGCCCGTCTAATACTAGCAATATAACCGTGCTTTCACACACACAAACAAACGCAGACGTTTATTCGATAAACGGGTGATTCCCCTCTTTTGAGAAGGGCTTCATTCTGAAATAGTGTCAAATTCAAACAACAAAAAAAGCAGCGTTTATTATTATTGACCAGGTACCGTAATTTATATTGATTATTTACGTATTCTATGACAACCTCTTGAATTTTGACGAGATTGCAAAACTACACCTTGTATAACACATACCCATAATGGTAAAGCATCAGGCTTACATTTAGGTAATAAGCAGAGGTGTAGAGAACACTAGAAAAGTACGGGAACACCCCTTCAATTACTTCTCTACTATTTGCCATGAGCCTGGATGTTTACCATGAACCTTGTGGAAGAACCTAGGACCCTACGTCCAGCTGCCACGAATCAACCCACTAGACTAGACCAACAAAGAAGAGAGAGTAAAGTAAAAGATAAGATTTCTAACTTTAATACATTACCGCACAGTAATTTCAATTTACATCCGCACTTAACCGCACGCATAAAACAAAACATAGCATGACAGTATAACATTACATTCATACATAAATTCAAACGAACATTTACAAGTAAAATGATGCCAATTACGTTAATTACAAGCATGACTTAAATCACTGTTTTAAGGGCTAGCTTTCATGACGGACAATTATGAAGTTTTGAAGATGGTTAATAGATTAATATGAAGTTATTTGGGCCTGTAACTACGGCATTTGGTTGTTTGATAATATGTTGTCGGAGTATTTATTTATTTACATTGAACAAATATGACCAGAATGAGTGTTTAAAACCTTTTGAAATTATGCATAGTTCTGGTATGTTAAAATAGGTTTGTTTAACAAATAAATGTTCAAAAATCAATAAAATAATGCTTCTAGTGGCGTATCCGCAGTTCGCCAGTATTAAATAACAATACTACAAAATCAATACTGCTTCATCTCTCCACAAGCGCGCATTGCATGATTGATTGAAAAATAACATGAACTCCAACAAACACTGCATCCGGGTATAGAACTGTATATTCAAGTAGCACACCCACAACTCATACATCACAACTTCAAACCGAACGAAACTTATAATCCGTTCAAACTGAACAACAGAAAAACGCAATTTTCATGATGCGAGTAGATTAAACAACTAAATTACTCAGTAAAACGCAAAAAAAACAACCGAGACGAATAACTTGTTACTTCCCACTAACTCCGTTAGCTCGACAGTGTAAAGGAAAGTGTAAAAACACAGAGTTGTTTTATGCAATACACTGTAATTGCAGCTCAACTGAATAAAATGATAAAAAGTACTTCTCTTTAACTGTGGGCCCGAGGCAAACATGAAATTAAATTGTGGCGTTCACTCGTTTGGAGTCTTTCTAGACTGTTTTTCGTGCCATTTACCTTTTCCACTTATTTCGTAGGGCATACCTGGAATTACCCAGGAATTGCCGTGGACTGGGGATTGTGTTTACTCCGTGTATGTAAGGTAAAGTTTGGTATGAAGTCATTAGGCAGGAACTGTGCTTAAGGAACTTGTGTTGCCTGATAGTGTTGGATATTATTAGTATACTTACGTCATGTGTGTTAAGTATTAGTGTTACTCTATGCGTCTGAGTTTCTATAGATATTTCCCAGCAAAAGTCCGGGTAAAATTGGATCATCGACGGAAGATTTATAAAACTCGGATAAAACGATAGTCAGAATTTTCGTAGAACGAGTTCTGGAGATTAGTATCACGTGATTAAACGCGTAAACAGTGATAAAATAGAAAGCGTTTTGTTTGATATTGCGGAATATTTATTTACTGAGATTTTGATGGCATCGGATGGCTTAGATAAATACGCATCTAATGAACTAAGCTAAATAGCTGTATCAATTTTAAAACAAAAACTAACAAGCAAAAAACTAATCTGTGAAGTAAAAACCAAACTATATTTACAAAACTTCTTTTGCATTTAGTCGGCAGTATTATGTGTATAAATAAAATATACGTACATGTTTAAATCAAGAGCAGATGTAAATGCCCATTGAATTCAGTTTAATTTCCTCCCAGACCACGTTGTACATTACAATTATTGCTGAACTGCACTTAACGAATGCTTTCTGAATAACACTGTCCATTTTCACATAATTATTTCAAGTATAAACGTTATTTCTGGTTTCATTATTTTTATAAATATCGTCTCTTGGCTAAATAATAACAGCCGCTTTGGATGATCTGTAGGTTAAGCCGTGCTTACCTAGGTTGGTCTGTAGAAGGGTGACCACCCAATTTCCTCCGTGCCTCGGAAAGCACGTTAAGCTGTTGGTCCCGGCTGTCATTTGTAGATATTTGACGGTCGTTACATACTTGTAACTACTACCGTCAGTGGCCCGAACGTCTGATAACCAGTCTCACCAAGAGGTATTGTATTACACAGTACTAACTGGGTTGTGGAGGTCAGATAGGCAGTCGCTCCATGTAAAATACTGGTATTCAGCTGCATGCGATTAGACTGGAAGCCGACCCCAACATAGTTAGGAAAAGATGCATGGAGGCAGATGACGATGATGAATGAATGTCGTTTACCTCTTCAAAAACCAACGAACCATCGACCCCCCACTCTTACATAGAGGAGGTTAGCAGACTTGCAAAGTGTTTCGTATTCCTACATCGACTTTCAACAGCATTAACATGAGCTTTTTGGTAGCATATCATAATGAAGGTCCAGTACAAAACCAGCTTCGGGTAGTCTAGCTGCCCGACTTTTGACGAACTGGGCCTATTTGGCGCAGCCGTGAGACACACAATAATATTCCCCTTTTTTGTTTAGTTTTCTTTTTGCTGTTACTTTTGTTTAATTTTGTGCGAAATAAACCAATTTTCTTTCTTTCTTTATAATATGTCCAAGTGTCCGTACGTTGTTGATTTGTCTGGACCCTCTGAATTCCAGCAGTGAATAGATTATAGGCTCAATATTCCATTTACCTTATTTGATGAAGGTAAAAAAGTATGGCAATAATAATAAATTAAGGGGTTTTATTATGTTTATTAAAAAATATTTAAAAATGTGTAGAAAAGACGAATAAAGGAAATACTACGTTTGGGGTGTTAAACTGTTATATAAAGACCTTTTTTGCTGACTAATTTCCGATTTTATAAATAAAAGATATTCTCCGAGTTTGACTAGTCCTAGTTGAAACCAACGGATTAATTAATGTCATTTATGCAGTTGCGATTGAATGCAGGACCGCGGACAGGCGTATTATGAAGCTTGATCATTCACTTCGAAAATAACAGTTAAGAAATACCGACCTAAAAAGATTCTTTACATTCACAACTTCAAGAAGCAAACAAACTTAAAATAAAATAAACAAGTAACTCTTAAACATGTTATTCTTTACAAACAGAGTGCAGAATCCTGGAAACAAGTGGAAACGTGCAACGGTCGCTTTTATGATACACTGTTACACAACTCGTACAGCGTTGTGAAACTGTCCGCGATATTATTATTAGAACTACCTACTGGAGCTATACAAGGTGTAGTTTTGCATCCTCGTCAAAATTCAGGAGGTTATCATAGAAGACGTAAATAATCAATATAAATTACGGTACCTGGTCAATAATAGTAAACGTAGCTTTTTTTTAGTTGTTTTAATTTGACACTATTTCAGAATGAAGCCCTTCTCAAAAGAGGAGAATCACCCGTTTATCGAATAAACGTCTGCGTTTGTTTGTGTGTGTGAAAGCGCGGTTATAGGGCTAGTATTAGACGGGCCGCGTTTTAACACGGGTGGTGTATACTTACCGATTTCTGATATTAAGAAAAAATATATAAAAATTACCTACCCATTTTATTATTGATTCGGGTCGAGAATCATTAGCATAGTTACCTCCTTGAATTTGACGAGGATGCAAAACTACACCTTGTATACTGAAGTAGGACTAGCTGCAGTAGTGGTATAGTATAATAGTATAGTATAGTGGGCATGAAGTCCGCCTGTGTACCACTCTTGTGGCATTAAGTCCGCCTATGTGCCATTCTTGTAGCCTTTTCCCAACTATGTTGGGGTCGGCTTCCAGTCTAACCGGATGCAGCTGAATACCAGAATTAATGGTATCATGTAACACTCTTGTACATGAAGTTTGATTAAATAAATATAGTATAGCTGTATGAACTATTTTATGAAACATACACAGGCCGGTCATCTATACTTATATGTTATCTTATCTTACTATTACTATAAATGTGAAAGTTTGTGAGGATGGATGAATGGATGGATGGATGGATGTTTGTTACTAGTAATTTTAGAAAGAGGTAAAGTTTGGATGTATGGGATAATCTTCGGAACTACTGATCCGATTCTCAAAATGCTTTCACCAATGAGAAGCTACGTTATCCTCAAGTGTCATACGCTATATACTATGACACTTGAATACGCTATATAATTATTTAAAAAAATCATGACGTTCCCGTGGGATACTTTTCGACCATACCGTGAGCGATGTCGCGAGGAAACGCTAGTTAGCTACAGGTAAAAATACTAACAGAACACTAGCAAGTTATTGTTTAATCACCCTTTTACAACAAAACTTTTTAACATTAAAGTTTTTACAACTAGTTTTTTGTGAAGAATCCTGTATTTAATCCAGATACAAGAATGGCACTCAGAAATTTCCATTTCCGCGATTGAAAAATAAATTTACACGAAAATTACTGTCTCACTTTTATATAACTTTTCGGTGCAAAAATTTATATTGGGGAACTCTCAGTATATTTATGTACAAAGCTTTTTATTACACGTGACAGCGTTGCTGGTTAAGTGGTCTCAAGAGCATGAGATCCTAGATTCGACTCACAGGTCTGGCAATGTGTTTTTCGGTGTAATCCGGAGTCCCATTACATGCTGGCAAAATGTAGGAGTTCTAGAGGTACTCACACTACTGCCTAAGCCTTCGGAGAAACAGGTGTGATAGTATATTATGTGCTTATTACACAAAGCAAGTTAGGGGTGACCAGTATATGGGGAACCAAGTATAGATAACCTGAATCCACTCATCCCCATACCCCTTACGTCAGGCACACTCGTACGTAGCGCCCTTGTACTGACGGATGACTCACTAATGACCGGCTGATGTCAGTGCAGCCATTTTGGTTGCCGGCTTACCCAAGATGGCGATGATTGAAACCAACAATACATCATCACCGACCTCTTCTACAATTATTTACTTTAAAAGTATTATTGTTGAAAAAATGTTTTGTTGTGTATTGTAGTATTATTGTATTATATTGACATAAATATCTCCTCCATGGGCCCCGGAACTTTGGAAGGTATACAAGCCGAAGGCATCTTTCAGAGGCTCGTTCGACTTTTGAAATGGAATGAGGCACCAATTCACTATTACCTACTAGTAAACCTATAGAACAAAAATAATTAAAACATTTTAACGCTTCAAAATTACAACTAAATAGAAAGTAAGTTAAGTGTGTATAATGGTGTCGAATACTTCACTTAACACTTCCTTTGGCATATCTTCCAACAACATAATTTTCCACAGAAAAGCATTACCCTATGAAATTCTTATCTACACAGAATCTACACAATATACACAGCAAACTCGGAAGTCGGATATATCTCATCATAATCTTATTACAACCAAGTTAGCAAAGTAGGTTGCAACGATAGCGTCTATACTGTATGTCTTAAGTCTGCACTTCCACTTAGACTTATACTAAGAAAAACAAACTCAGGTAGCAAGAGCTAAGTGTTAATGCACTAGTTAAAACCCTAACTGAGCACGTAGTTTACGTCCATTTGACGTAAACTTGCAAGTGCTACTGTTTTATATTTCAAAAACGTCTTACCGCCTCTTGTTATTCTGAGGCACGAATATGGATTCAAAGAACAGTTAAGATCATCGCACACGTGTAAGGACTACGTGGGATCAGCCTGCATCTGTTGATCCGTTCGGAATTCTTGGTATGAGACTCCATACTGCAATACACTCTGATAAGCATCGTAACGGCACCGCTTTGGGATCTACTAAGCAGCAATAACCAACACACCGTGTCGTATGCAGGTGGCGTTGAAAAGCGGGTTGACCACCACTCGCTTATGGGCCGGTTTGATACACGCTTCCGACGAGTTGTTCACACGCTTACGGCAGGCCATTTTCTACCTTATGTACAAAGTGGTAAGTAGAGCGAAGCGCGCCACAGCGAAAAAGTGCTTACGTTGGGTTGACGACGAACTCATGCGGTAGTGATACCAATCCCGTGCAGAGCTTACACGTGAGCGTTGCCCTTTAAGCAGTTTTACGATGACCGTAAACATTTGAGAGAACGCTATCTCACTTAGTTCACGCAGTCGTTTACGTAAACGTAAAATATGAAGAAAGCATCCGAAATAAAGGTGCAACATAAAAGTGGGCCAATGATAACAATATACAGAATCGTAAAAAATTTACAAGCCCTTATAAAAGTTTTATATTGTTTACGATCATCTCGTAGCTGGAATTTTATCTGAGTTTTAAAACGTAACAAAAGATGCTCTTTTTATAGGAGACAGTATAAAATTGTTTGGTTGGTACCTGTGAGCTGTGTGTCGCTTGCGCGGTCTTTGATGAAACGGTATTTTTACTTTTCTGTAACGTCGTAAAATCAAAATGAATAAAACAAAAAGCAGGCAGCAGTATCTATATTTATTACAACGCACATACTTAAAGTTATATCTACACACTTTTCGCCATTATATTTTGGTTTTAAAAGAACCTGTAGCAGTTCCAATGTAGGATAAATGTCCCTCCTCATAATGAAAAGAAACGAGCGATGCTAACGAAGTCTACCTACTTTTGATATCGTTTATAGTTTAGTAGATTCAGAGAGACTATGATAAGATAGTAGCAATTGCTTTCTAAGTGTTTCGCATTTCTGCAACTACTTTCACCAGGACCGACTGACAAGAATTTCGATGGAATATGTCAATCCCATTCATTTTGACTTTACCCTCATTGTTATCACTAGCATTCCACATTCTATGCAAATAAATTGACTTACTTACTATAATTTCAATTTGTCTAGACCGACTCCGAATTCGACAGAAGCTGGTTAGAATGTGTAAATTTCGGCTGTCTTTTTGTTCCTTTATAAAAGCTATTTAACTTGCTTTTGTTCATTTGAATGAGTAATTGGCTCACAAAAGTACAGTAACTAATGCACGTAACTGGTAACTAAATATTCAGATTAATTATAATTTAAAAGAAGACAACACTCATGTAGTCAGAAGGTGTAAGAGTTACGCGATAGAAAGAGAGGCAACTTGTAGGTGAATTTAACTGTAGGTAATATAGCGCTGTGTGGCCTGAATTGCACTTTATTGTGTCGTAGCAAAAGTCGCTATTAATTTAATTGATTTTGCGGAGAGAATCTTCTGTACTTGTACTTTTATGTATTCTGTGCTGTTAGTAACAAATTAAAGATTTGAAGCAATAGCTTGCAATAATTCCACTTTTGTGTACTCTGGGATTTTTCTTAACTTTCTTATTTTTATTATGTTTCAGAAGAAGACGTTCGACGTCGGGTCGACGGAGCTCCGCTGCGCGGAGCTCCTATTTCTGTCTGCAGGGTTTAAAGGAACCTAACCAAACCGAACCTTGGGGTGCCCCTGACGCGACCGTCTTCTTCTGGTTCAAAAGCACAAAAACAGACAAAATCAGGTTTTTGATCAAAAACCAACAGTAGGTGAATCGTCCGTTAGTTCAATCAACCTTAGGTTTGTAGGGGTTGTAGGATTGAACAAAATACTGTAGAGCTGAAACAAGATATGAGTATTCGGGCGAAGACATATGGGAAGCCACTTGAGCTTTGTACGAAATTCAGAAATGGGATCATATTTGCGCAGGCCAAATATAAATCTTATGCAGACATTTTGAAGTCACTCAAGTTTATCATCTTGTGCCACAGTGAGATCGACATAACTGATATCAGCGTAATCAAGGATGGGAAGTAATAGGGATTGGGCAAGCGCAGTTTTAGTGGCGGTTGGAAAAAAGTTACGCAATCGTCTCAAGGACTTGACAGATGCAAAGATTTTGCGACTTATGTACGTCCTGACTTGCGTTCCTGGGGACCCCAAGAAAGATGTTGGTCGATCCAAATTCCAAGGTTTTTAACCTTTTCGCTTGGTGGAATAGCGGTCCCGTTGAATTGAACCTGAGGTAGCTGCGACCAGTTTATCTTAAGGATCATCCTTGAGCTGCCAACAGGAATGACCTGAGTCTTTAACGGGTTAACCTGCAACCCATGTGCCTCACTCCACTCGCAAATCGAAGCCGGATCCTTATTAATCACATTAATAGCACCAACCAGATCCGAATGGGCACCTTGTATATAAATTTGCAAATCGTCTGCATAAAAGTGGTAAGGAGAAAGAAGTTTCTTGGAAATTGAGTCAATTAATATTGCGAAGAGTAAAGCAGATAAAACACTACCCTGAAGAACACCGGCAGAAGTATAACACCAGGAAGAGCACGACTCTTCTATGCATACACGTTGCCGGCCATACAGGTAACTACAGAACAAGTCAATCACCGTTGCAGATATGTTAAGCGAGCGAAGCATGACAAGCAGGATATCGAAATCGACAGTGTCGAATGCGTTGCTAAAATCCAGTAAGCAAAGCACCGTCAGATTGCCTACTTCCATGCCTAACCGTATATCATCGGTCTGTGACCAGGTCGGAAGCCGGATTGGAAGGGATTCAGCAGACTATTCCTGCAAAGAAAAGCACTAAGCTGATTGTGGACAAGGCTTTCTAGGACTTTGAATAGGAAAGGCAAGATGGAGATAGAGCAGTATTCTGAGAAGGAAGTAGGATTAGATTTTTTCGGTAAAGGAGTAATTTTGGCCTCTTTCCAAGAAACCAAAGGATATGGAGTAGTAGAGGATATGAATAGGAAGAATTTCGTCCAGGACAGGAAGTATCATTTTCCAACGACACAGTCACTAATTAGATGTGATTGAAATAACACTCTTCTTAACATCACAATCAGTGAATTGACTAAAAATTATTGGGGGATGATCCGCAGTTGGAAGGTTTGAAAGATGGTTTATTGTAGCTGCTTTCATGGCCCCATCGCATTGGGACGAAGATGAAAAGTGATGATTCAGTAGATCAATATCTAAATTTTTTGGAATAGAATTTAGGCGCGATTTTCTAATTCCCACGGATAATTTGATGTAATACTTGAGAGACTTGTTGGTAGTAGTTTGTTGCAGTAAAAAATATGTTCCAGCTTTTTGTCATGACTTTTTAAAGTTCAAAACTTTCATTTCAAAGTGATTTCTTAAGAATTTGATAAAAGCCCATCTAAGGATGAGAAAAGAACCTCTTCAGGGATGATTAGTCAATGATTACTTTGTAACTGTCATTTTGTTTACGTTCCTAGGGGTATTTTTATAACAGACTGTTAGTAGTATCATCATCATCTGCCTGACTTGTTTCCAACAATGTTTGGGTCAGTTTCCCGTCTTACGAATTCAGCTGAATACCATTTTACGTGGACATGGAGCGACTTCCTTTCTGGCCCGCTTAATTCAACAAAAGGAAAGGATTCTTATGTTGTGGATTCAAAAGCAGATATGTTTGTGCAATTTATTTTAACACCTATGCTTTCTAATTGGTGAAGAAAAACATCGTGAGACCAACCGGCATCCCTTACAACTAAAAACATCTAAGATATTGTGTCATCAACCAGGCAACGTGGATGCACTGACTACGCGTGGTGGAGATCGACCCTCAGTCTCACAGAACCGAGGCCTGTGTCCCAGCAGTCAGTGGGGATGTTATGCTTATTTATTTATTAATTGAAGTGTGCACAAAGTACAGAGGCGGACTTAATGCCATAGGCATTTTCTACCAGTCAACCTTTGGGTGATGCAGAGACAAACAGTGGCAGGTGTATATCTGAAAATAATTTTAATTTAATACAAAATATATTATACAAGGATATTAAAAATACTATTAATATATATCAAAACATATATATGTAAATAAACAGACAAACAATGGGGATAAAATTTACATTGTGACGATACTGCTAGGTTTTTCCGAATGTACTCGCGAATTTTTATTTTTAAAATATAAACGATTGGTTGCCATCCTGATTTGCTGGGAAAGCTTGCTTATGCCACTCTACAACTTCTTCGTTTTAACTATTTCCAGTCCAAGAACAAGCTTTTACTAAAATCGACTCCAAACACAACATTCAGAAATCCCATAAACACACAACAAAAAACCAATACACAATAAATTAATACACAAACACAATACAATACAACACGTTTCCACACAACTTTTTACAGCGGATATTACGTGTAACTCGACGACAACAACATGCGTCGCCCATGATTAATGTTGCGGGATGCAAACGCTAGATGTCAGTGCGGTTGCAAACGTAGCTGTACGGCTATAGCCGTGAGCTGACGTGCGGATGTGTTATTATGTTTTGATAGGGGGTTGTGAGTTATGGGGTTATAAGTTTAAGTAGAGGGAATTGTGAATCTATTGATAGTAAGTAGAATATCTAGTTGTAGTCTTTACGCAAGCAGTGATAGCCTAGTGATATGACCGTTGGACTGCCAAGTCCAACGGTCTCGAGTTCGAAGCCAAGACACGCATGTCTGTCAGCATGCGTGAGAGATATTTCTCGACGATATGTAAAGCCAAGTCAGAGGGTCAAGGGCGGCACAAAAACTCTGACACCAGGTGAGGCACTAACCACACGATAAAGAAAGAAGACTCAAGAATTTCGAAGAGAAACATGTCCTTCTTTTGTTTTTAAGCTCGTTAGTTTCTTGATATTGTAGGTGCACAAATAACATAACATCACGCCTGTAATCCCCGAAGGGTTAGGCAGAGGTGTACCCATTAGTACACCCACATTTCGCCAGTTATGTTTAGTACCATGTAATAGGGGGCGTGCCATCAACCAGGCACGAATCCAGACTCCGTGGATGCTACTGAGATCTTCCTAATTGAAAAACCCAATAAAACTTCGCCCGTCCTGGGAATCGAGCCCAGGACCTCATGCTCAGCTGTGGCACTTTCCACCACTAAACCATCGAGGCAGTCCTGGTACATAAATATTTAAGCTTAATGCAGTTATCCTAAACACCATTGTTGTTTGCACGACCAAAATATTAAGCAGACTCTGTTTAGTTTAAAAAAACTAACCGACTTCCAAAAAAAAAACAGTAAAAGAAGTGGAAAATAACTACTTGCAGAAGTCGGTGACTATTGTTTGTTTCATTGACTTTTTTGCCACCGACTTTTTTGGAAGTAGGTTATTTTTTTTGCAAAAAAGTTTTCATTTTAACCTTTTTAGTTAGCGTATCACACACAAATCCTTGTCAAGTATCAATTTCGCAATTTCTTTTACTTAGATGACATATTTTTTCCGGCTATAAAAAATTTCAAATCGGTTCATAAATGACGAAGATATGAGGTAACAACCACAGACAAAAAAAATACAACCAAATTGAGAACCTTCTCCTTTTTTTGATGTCGGTTAAAAACTTTCTATTGTTTTACGAAGTATGGTTAAATGGGCTTAAGTTTTCATTTATCTTTATCGTAGGTATTTATTGTAAGGCATGTGCTTCCTTTATACTAAACAGGCACACATATCCATTTCCTAGGTTAGCTAAGCCATAAATGATTACACATTCTTTTTTTTTAATCCTTCTCTTGATGGTATTTTTACCACTGTTAAGGAAACCCACGTTAGAATACAAGGTGGTTGTCTAGCTAATATTATCCAAAAATAATCTTCCACACAACCATACACAATTTTCCTATTAATAACCTCGCTAGTTTTTTAATTTATTCATGTCGTTACCCTCACAATATACCAGTACATACATATGTGCTTATATACCTACCAGCCCTTATCCCCGCCAATATTTAGAGTATTGGTCCCATATCGTATGTTGACATTATATAATCTTTGTATACATAACTGCTATTATCAGAGGTTTATTGCTATCCAATTTTGTTGGATATTGGCTAATAATTTGTTAGGTAAACTAGTTTTCTTCTGTGATTAGTTGTGTAAATATCATCTTGGTTGATATGCTTCAATGGGTGCAATAGAACTCTTGACGAAGTCGAAGGGTACTTGTTCTCACCGTCATTACGATATTTTTTTTGTTCTAGACCACTTGGGAACCGTTCAGTTACGGAGATCATCATCTGCCTAGCCTTTTGCCAACTAGGTTGGGGTCGGCTTCCAGTCTAACCGGATGCAGCTGAATACCAGTATTTTACATGGAGCGACTGCCTATCTGACCTCCACAACCCAGTTAGTACTGGGTAATAAGAGACCCCTTGGTAAAACTGGTTGTCAGACTCTCGGGTTACTGACTACCTGTAACGACTGTCAAAGATCTGAAATTGACAGCCGGGACCAACGGCTTAATGTGCTTTCCGAGACACGGAGGAAACTCCATATGTAATGGGTGGTCACCCATCCACGGACCAACCCCGGCAAGCGCGGCTTAACCTGACGATCGACCCGAGCGGCTGTTATTATTTAGCCACGAGCTTCTCCACCTCCTCCACCTCTACCCCACCACCTCCACCTCTCCACCTCTTCGTCTAGTTACGGAGATATGGGGGTCTAAATTCCAACTTAATCACAAGTTTTTTTTACTGGGTTTAATATTTTAACTTTAAATACCTCCACGACCACTGTACTATTCAACGCATTCGGATGCATTGCATAGTACGGGGGTCGGAAAAGTCACGGTTTACGGACACGTGATGTTTCACACCAAAAAATTAAATGTGGGTCAAGTATAAGTCTAGGCACCCCTCTGCCCAAGCCTTCGAGCTAATAGACAGAATAGAGAAGCTATGTCTAATGTCACATTTGAATGACAATGCTAAATGAATGAATGAATGAACGAATGAAAGATAGCTGTCGATATGATTGAATCCGTACTAACCAGATAGAAAATCTAATTATAATATAACCGACAAATGTACTGATGGATTGGTAAGGATGAAAAACAGCGAGGTCATGATGATGTTGGATTATATTCCTAACACAGAGTTGTTGTTATTTTACAAAATGGAGCGTAATATAATATTCCTTACAAAAAAAAAATTACTATTCACAGCTACTGACAACACACGGCGTTCTATAGTATGCGCCTAACCCCATGGTAAATAGTCGTGAGTATGTAAATAGCTTTATAACTAAATACCATTTCAGTTTATTTCTAAGTAAACTTCAGACTAAAATAGTGTTACTTAGTTTTCAAATGACAGTATATTCGTAGCAGCGCTACGCGGTGACGTAGCAATTTCGTAGCACGGAACCGACCGACCGCTACGCGTAGGCCCGTTCCGGCGACCGCTACACCGCGCGCCGCCCAAACCGGCGCCAAATGCTTGGGCCGGCAACCAGCCAAACGTTTCACCTAAATTGCATAGTTCAGTAACTTATTTTATTCTTATAATTCATATTTATATTATACTTCGTATAACCAACATATATTTTTAAACGGTTATCTTAATGGGAAGTCGGATATCTTTTTTATTTTTCAAAAATTATCTATTAACTACATATTATTCGATTTAAGAAAAACATTTGTCGTAAGTAGCTTCTTACTTTATAAAAGCTGTAATAGAGATAACTGATAATCTGAAAAAGGGTACTGTACCTCTTATGGTCAACTTGGACAACTATGAGTATGTGAACTCCTACGGAAAATTCCAACACACTCGATACTAGACAAAAAGTCCGTTAAAAAACTACAAATAACCGCCACAACTAACTCCTTAACACGCATATTTCTCGGTACGTTGTAGATGGTCACACATCCTCGAAATGACCTTAGCAAACATTGCTTAACCTCGAAGATCGCCACGTGCTGCCGACATTATTTAGCAACGAGCCCCTCATTTAAGTATTTTTACTGTAAGCTATTATAATGCAGCCCGTATAAATAATGAATGAATGCCATTAATCACTGAAGACTATTAAGGACACGTCATTTTTGCGATGGATGCCCCATATTTCCGGTCACAGAGCTTATCCGATGTCACTTGTCCTCAATGGATCACTATTTTGTAGGTTTCTTTTTTTATGTTCAGGCTGTCTATGCCTTTTGGGGTCACTACGAAAAACAGAAAATCATCTAATAAGTCAGCTGATTTACAACAAACTTCATATTACTTTTGAACTTGGCAGTAATATATGTACATAATGAACAAAATCCGTCAAAACAATTAACTCCAAATTCAACAGTAGAATACTATAAGTCTGTCTGTCAACAATTGTTCGTATCTGCTGAACGGATGTCAATGAAATTTGGCGTACAGGCATGTTAGCCGTGGCCTTACAGGACTTAGGATACTTTTTATCCCGGCAGAACGTACGCGTGACATAATTATCTACTTTCCCATGGGTGAAGCCGCAGGGTAAAGCTCATATCAAACAAAACTTGATAAAAACTGGCCTCCAAAAAATCATTATACCTCCCCACCGAGGGTGCTAAATCCCCAGATATAAATCCCTAAATATTTTTCCATTTTACGTAAGTATATTTGTTCGGCAACTCATAAAACTTGACTTAGGAGCAAACTAGTCTTGAGACATATTGCCTTCGTCTGATATTGGAAATCTGAGTTGTATGCACCTCATATTTGAGAACCACTTGAATCGGTATGAAAACCCCGCCGAATTGAAAGGTAAGAAACTACTGACACGGTCCAACATTGCAACTGCGATTTGATTTTGAAGTGTCACATGTTAGGTGAGTAGGTGAAGAGATTGTGGCGTTAGGTGTAGATGTGTTTTGTAAAAGTATCGAGTTTTATTTATCTTGTCGTATTCGAAACGGACTTAACAAATAATGCGATGCATAATGTGACCTATAATATTGCATTGTACTGTATATTTAATTTAATATTGTGTCAATAATATCGAATTGACTCCTTCGTTGGTCTAGTGGCAACGTGACTGCTGAGCAGGAGGTCCTGGCTTCAATTCCCGGGTAGGGCAAAGTGTTAATGTTTTTTTTTAATAGGAATTCCTCAGTGTCAGCCGCGTAATCGGGATTTGTGCACGGCTGATGGCAATAGGCTCGTCCCTAGTATTTACATGGGACTTAAACATAACTGGCGAAATGGGGTAATGGCTGTACTATTAAAGAACTATTAAAAATAAAGTACTATTAAAAATAAAGAAGGATGAAAATACGAATGAATTATCCAATACACCAACGAGGTACTCTAATGTATAACCAATACTCATAAATTCATACTCAGAACTCTCAACAAGACATCTTCCTCATGTTTAGCTTTATATTCACGTAGGCACTGCTCTGCTTATTAACATTACTACCACCTATAATTAACACACGTAAAAATAAATTACACGTAGCCAAATAAAAGGAATACATACACCTAAAAAAGGTGGTAATGTGAAATGAATGACGCCCCCGTCACGTGATACCCAGCTCAGTTTTATGAATAATTTAGCCATTACCAGCACTCCCAATTTCCTGGCAACAGGAATAATGTTATTTTTGATTATAATATCAAGTTTCCGAATGCGATCTCCGAGCGATACACGGGTAACGTTATTCGTAATGTTAGTCCGTACGTTATGTTTTGGAGAAATTATAATTACATGTATAAGTTAGGGGTTACTGGCACTGCGAATGACTATATTCGTCCTTTTTTTCATACCTAATTAATCAAGTCATTTTTGTAAACTGCTAAACAAATGTTCGTTGATTGGCACTTGTACAGTCAACCACATATCAGTTACGTTTTAACCATTTCACAGCGCCTTGGCAGTAGAAGTTACTTTTGTAGTGGTTGAAGTTTTACCACTAACATGTAACTGTACTATAAGTAAAATAATACAGAAACAATAAACGTAAAATGCACAAGGGAAATGTTGGGAGGAAAGTTTGGGCATAAAAGTAGAGAAAGACCAAAGAAACGATGGATGGACTGTGTGATGAATGATATGGCTAGAAATGACAGCGAGTAATAGAGAAGTATGGAAGAAGAAGACATGCTGCGCCGACCCCAAATAAATTGAGATAAGGGCAAGAGAATAATGATGAAACGTAAAATGTTAAATTTTACAATTCTTGTATAATTACCTCGTCCTCAGTAACCAATTTGGAGTTTGCAGTACGCATTAAACACATTTTGTTTAAAACATGCGGCATACGCCAAAACAAATTTCAGCAAGGTTACTTACATAACCTCATCATATAAAATCAAGACAACATCAAAAACAAAAACATGACATCAGAACCTCCGTCCATATTTGGTTGTTAATAAACTTCATTATAACCGCCGCTCCTGGCTTCAGTCAATTAAAACGTGAAAGACATGGACGTCCCTAATTGTGCACAATATGTACCTTTATTTACATGGCAGAGCGGGTTGAGTGAAATTTTATTATTTTATTTTTGTTTCACGTATGCGCACTTTACTTTGTGCAATTTGTTTCGTGAGAGCTCCAAATACGGTGAACAAAAGCATGGGCTTCTTCTTAGCGCGTCGATGAAAATACAAATTGAGTCAGCCCAAAATTTGGCGACGAGTTTGGCACTTTCAGTAGCGTCCATCAGCTCCTGTGATGTGCAAACAACAGGACAGGCAGGAGACGATATCAAGTGCCCCATCGTTTGTGGGGCACCACAAACATGGTGGGAAACTGACATGTCCTAGGAACAAAAACTTGAGAGGTGTCAAGGGACACCCGGATGGAACGAAGTTCCTTTCGATTAATTAGTGAAGGAATTGTAATTTTTTTTTTTATGTTATTATAATATTTTTTTATTATTATCAAATATAATTAATATATATATTAATATTTCGCATTGAACACCACACTGTTCAATGCTAAATAGAAATGAAAATATCTGGCTTGCTTTCTATAAGAGAGAGAGAGACAGACAGAGAAACATGCGACGCCGCACAGCTTACAATAGCTTACTATAGCAAAAAGTGTCGTGACAACTTTTCGTAAGATTTTTTTCCGTCTCGAAGACATAAGATGTTGATAACCCGCACTGGACACGCGGCGTTGATTATGGCCCTCTTCCTCTTCCATAGCTCCTAATGGAGACGTTATAGTATAGAATATAAGCTTATGCACGCGGCTTCGTTCAATTCTAGTTCTGTAACTATCTCATATCATCATACTACCGGGATAAAAAATATCCTATGTGTTAATCCAGGTTATAAACTATCTGTATGCCAAATTTCATCCAAACCGCTCAGTGGTTGGTTGCTGCGTGAACGAGTAACAAGGCTCCGTTCATACATCTATCCATCCTCACAAACTTTTGCACCTCGTAGTAGATAGATGATTTTTCTGAGTGAAGGTTACTGAAGAGTAACATAAGTAGTGATAGCCCAGTGTTGTGACCGTCGGACTGCCAAATCATAGGTCACGACTTCGAACCTAAGACACGCACCTCTGTTTTTAACCGACTTCAAAAAAAGGAGGAGGTTCTCAATTCGGTTGTATTTTTTTGTTTTTATGAACCGATTTGAAAAATTCTTCTTTTATCTGAAAGGATTTACGTCCCGATTGGTCCCATAGAAATTTCATCAAAATCGGTTCAGTAGTTTGGTTTTTAAATCAAAATAGCTGGACTAAATACATATGTCACCCAAGTAAAAGAAATTGCGAAATTGATACTTGACAAGGATTTGTGTGTGATACGACAGCTAAAAAGTGTAAAATAAAAACTTTTTTGCAAAAAAATAACAGACTTCCAAAAAAAATACATTAAAAAAAGTGGAAAATGACTTTACTTTCGGAAGTCGGTGGCAAAAAAGTCAATGAAACAAACAATAGTCACCGACTTCTGAAAGTAAAGTTATTGCCCACTTTCTTTTGTGTTTTTTTTTGGAAATCGGTTATTTTTTGCTAAAAAGTTTTTATTTGGATTAATGTGCGTATTGTATAATTATCACTTACTTCGGTGAAGGAGAACATCGTGAGGAAACCAGCATGCCTGAGAGATATTTCTCGACGTCATGTAAAGCCAAGTCAGAGGCCCATGAGCGGCATAAAAAGTCTGACACCAGGTTAGACACTAACCACACGATAAAGAAGAAGTAACATAACAAAAATTATCGTTCTACTAGGTAAAGGTCTCTTTCAACTTCTTGGAAAGAACAAAAAAGAAAATCTAAAACATACATACATACATGAAAAAAAGCTGGCAGTATCGCCACAACGCTAATGTTTGCCCCATTGTTTGTCTTTTTATTTTAGTACGTCCGTGTGTTATATATGTTTATTTATATTTATATATATTTTGTTATATATTTATAGTATTTTATATATCCTTGTAGTTTAGTATTTGATTAAAGTTATTTTCAGATAACACACCTACCGCTGTTTGTCTCTGCATCACCCAAAGGTTGACTGGTAGAAAATGCCTAGGGCATTACATTACACATACATTGTGCTTGAAGTGTTAAATAAATAAATTAATAATAAATAAACTCAGCTTGCACAGACACAACCTCGTTGCTAGGATTATCCAACAGCAACTTGCTTTGAAGTACAACCTTGTGGAATCAGAAGTGCCATACTATAAGTATGCGCCCGACCCAGTTCTCGATGATGGTAATATCACGTTGTATTGGGATCGACCTATCGTCACTGACAGGACTATTGTTGCTAATAAGCCTGACATTGTGGTGATGGATCGATTGGAGCGTCGCGCAATGATCGTTGATATAACGGTCCCGCATGACTTTCTCTGCTTTCACGAGGTTCTCACCTCGTGAAAGCAGAGAAAGATAAGCAATTCAAATATCTAGATCTTGCTCGCGAGGTTGTCAACATGTGGGACGTGAATACAGCGGTCATTGTGCCGATAGTCGTATCAGCCAATGGTTTAATAGCCAAGAGCCTCGACCAACATCTGAAGAGGCTCTCGCTTGGCGGCTGGATCAAGGGCTTGATTCAGAAAGCAGTACTTCTGGACACGGCACGTATTGTTAGGAGGTTCCTCTCTCAAGAGCCCTGACCACCGGTAGCTCGGACCCTGTTCCCGGTGCTGGTGGGCTACTATTTTATATATTTTTAAATGTTTTTTATATTGATTTTGTATAGGGATATTTAAAAATATAAAAATAAGTTAGAAAAATAAATAAACTCAAATTATTTTCCCATGGGGGTATGCTGAAAACACAGAGCGCCGCCTGCTACGATACTTACACAGTCCTTTAGCCTCGTCCACGTTCATCACGGTCATGCACAGACGCCGGTTGCAAGTACTACGCACCTTACCTTTCTGAAGAACGTCACCAATAAGGTCAGTGTATGTCCTTCTAGGGCGTCCCCTCCCGGCGTTGCCACAGTCACTCACATCTGCCTTAGACGCCTTTCACTCATCCTCTCATACTCTTTTAAAATTTTGTCACTACATCTTCTTTTATACCGCAACGTTCTAAAATGTAAAACACTCCAAAGCTTCTCACCATACATATTATAGAAGCGTATAGATGGTTGAGGGAAACAGAAAACCTTTCACGAGACGTAGGCGTTTCATAGCACGTAATTGAAAACCAATATCGAGTAACAATATTAACTTAATATTAATTTAGTAATAGACAAGTAATCGAAGTAGAACTTTGTACAATTTCCTTCATCTTACTACCTATGCTAATCAGTTATAGCGAACGTTATACAGTGTGTTTCTTTTTTCCAACTTGAAATATTTGTTACACAACAAGTCGAGTGCAATTAGACATATAGGTGGAACGAAGTTTATAGTGGTCTGATCATCTGACTTTTTTATTGAGTTCCTAGAGGTATGAAGAAGAACGTACAAAAAATGGTTTGATTCCCGGGTCAAGCAAATTGTAATTGAGTTTTTCCATCAGGAATTTCTCAGTAGTAGCCTAGTCTAGCTCAGCTCAGCTCTAGCCTCAGTCTGGATTTGTGCCCGGTTGATGGCAATAGGCACGTCCCCTAATTCATAGGACTTAAACATAACTGGCGAAATGTACTATTAGGTACACCTCTGCTAAGCCCTTCGGGGATTACTGGCGTGTTATGTTGTGTGTTCAGTGTAAGTTCCTACTTCCTTCCTTCCAACTACATACCATCAGTAAATCAATACACCAAAAAAATCCGTTCATTCAAATATTACACAGCCTGTATACTAGGTAACATTAACTATATTATACATGTAGGTATAAAGCGATAACTTTGAACCGCGGTTATATTGGTTTCCATTAGTTTAAGGGTCTTTGAGAGGCGCCACCATGGTTCTTCCAAGTGAACTATTTGGTATATTAAATTAGATACACTGTACGTATTAACAATTGGTCCAAACTTGTGTTTGATCGTGGAGACTATGGATAATGTGGGTTAAAGGTTTATTTATAAAAAAATAGTGCTGAGATAAATAATATTGTACGTCAAAGTTTTTTGGGTCTTTAATTTATACAGTACTATCTTTTTTCGACAGTTGGAGTAAAAGTAACGTTTAAAATTATGCATCTAACACTACACTTTCTCACTTTTTCACTTTTGACAGATTTCAATTTCTCTTGTCATTTTTATTTGTATTATTATAAATCAACAATAAACAATACTAATACAGTGAAGCTAGAGACCGCAGGACCACCTATCCCCATCAAAAGAGGAGTACGGCAAGGCGACCCTCTATCGCCTCGAATATTCATAGCAGTACTGGAAACGATCATCAAAAAACTAAATTGGGATAAAACAGGTATATGCATAGAAGGGACCCATATTAGTCACCTCAGGTTCGTCGACGACTTCGTCCTTCTATCAGAAAATAGCACAGAGCTGGAGTCAATGTTACAAGCGTTATAACAAGCAAGCAGAGAGGTAGGACTAGAAATTAACCTGAGCAAAACGAAGCTCATGACAAATGCCGCACAAACCTCTGTATGTCTGGACAACACGCCAGTAGAGTACGTTACGAGCTATGTCTACCTAGGCAAACAAATTTCTTTCCAAAATTAAAACGATGCAGAAGTAGATAGAAAGAAAAAAAAGCATTGGTGCCTAAAATAAATTTTAAAAAGTCAATGAAAATCAAGAGCCAAGTCATGTATTTCACCTTCATTAACCTACGCCTGTCAAACGTGGAAATTCACACGAAAAGTCAAAAATAAAATCGATATACGCTCACCTACGCTCTAAATTAAATGGAGATGGGTAAGACACGTAGCGAGAATGAGCGACGCGACGACTGATGGACAATTCGCATGACGTCATGGCCAGATACGACAAGTACTCGGAAAAGAGGAAGACATGTAACTATATGGTTAGACGACATCACACGAGTTGTAGGGAATAACTAGCTGACAGAAGCCTAAGACCGAGACCACTGGGTTTCTCTGGAGGAGGCCTTCACCCTCACCACTTCATGCATGCATAACGTTTTATTTTACATCTGTATTTTAACTTAAATCTATTTAATGAATATTTAAATTTTATTACAAATTTGTTTATATTACTTAATCAAGAAGAACGTATTATCAAGAATTTAAATTCAATCAAGTGTTTAATTTTAACATTTTATATAATATTTGTTTGTTTAATATTTGTATATTGTTATTGCAATCAAAAAATCAAAATTGAAATGAAAATATATTAAGGAAACTATAGACTTATCTGAAATTGAAACAAACAAAAACTTAAATGTAACAACTCTTTTTAAATGATTATTATGTATAAATTTAAACATACTCATGTAAATTTGTTATTTATCTTCAATGCATGAAATAAAAGGCTTTTTATTTTAATTTTGTTTATTGTAAATTAAGCGAGGGTTCAAAAAAATTCAACCAAAGACGGCAGTCAATTTGCTGGCAGCACTGATGACGGATGATAAATGAATGACGGCAAGAGATTTTTGTCAAAACCCAGATAACTCTTAAATATCTCTGCCACAAATTCACAGGATTTATTTATTCCTACGAGATTATTAGGTACCTACTCCACTTCACTGCCTTACTTTTTTGCCACACCCTTCCTAAAAAAATCCAACGCCCCATTTCAGAATCAAAACAAAACATTACCGACCTTAATCTGAAATTCCAACAAAACCCTCAGTCTTCCAATACACGCTCAAAATAAAGATATTCACGATATCCACCAACTCCTGTCTCCTCACGAACTTTAGTCACTGAACATCTTAGAGGATCTCGCTGAACACACTGGAACTCTTTCAATCAAAATTTAAGTTGATATTGGAAAAGTTTGCGGGATTGATGCGTACGTAACGGTTTTACGAACGATTTGCTACGGAAGTACGGTGTCCTCTGTGAGTTGGGGTGCTATGCGAAGCGATGGAGTGACGCAAGAGAAGCTACAGTTGTTCGGTTCGGGAATATTCGATTCGTCAGTATGTGTTGAAGAACAAAGTTGATTTTGGCTTGGACAATTATGCCTTCGTCTTTATTGACTATTGTTCGTAATCAGCATAGCCTTTTGTGACAGGGCTCCCGCATTCGAATCGATTTTCGATATTAAAATCATGGTGTGTGTAGCATCCCTAAGCTTAAGCATATATCCCAAACCATGTTGATTTCGTTAATATTTAACGTTTCGACCGCCTCATTGCTCCAAAGCTGCTGATTGCTAAGCGATTGATCCTGGGTTTGGTGTCACTATAATGTTAAATGGGTATTCCATGAGAATATCTTTAGTAACAGCAGCCTGGATTTGTGCCCAATTAATGGCAATGGGTGGTTATCTGATGACAAGTTAACATACTCACACAGTCACAACAACCAAGCAGTGTTGCGTCTAACTGTAGCATTTTGATTGAAACCTTACCAGCACATGTCATCCCGCGAATTCCTAAATCATTTTGAGTTTTGTCAATGGTCGTAACAATTCGATAATATATTTCACTATTCTATATACCTACCTAATTTAACTAAAAAAAACTATCACCAAAATAATTCTTCTTCAATATATCATGGCATCGCTTTATAGCATTCATCTCACACAAGACATCGAGTAGAAATCGGTAGAGATAAGTGGTCCGGTTCGAGTAAAACTTTATTTGTAACTACGATGTTTTGGGGGGATGTTTACGAGAAACTTTTGCTCCAACCCCCCCTTTTTTTGTTGTCAGGTTGTTACACTGATATTAAACACACAATGGAGTATAAAATTGAGGGGATTTTTCGATGGTTTAACTTTAATACGTTGTGTTTTGTTTTATTCACTGAGTTTTTCGTGTCTTTGCTATTTGGTATCGTCTAATTTATTAAGTGAGTTGTTGTGTTCTCGCTGTTTTGTAAAAATGACTATTACATAATATCTGAAGATGTATCCTGACACAGGGTACTTCGTGGGTGGTGGTTTCTTTCCTAGAGTTTTTATTGTTTCTATGCTCTACTAGCTTATGCCAGCGGCTTCGCCCGCGTGAAGTTCGATAATTGACCCACGGGATGAAAGTAGCTTATGTGCTATTTCAAACTATAATCTATCTCTGTGGCAAATTTCATTCAGATCAGTTTAACCGTTCTGGCGTGACTGAGTCACAAACATCCATCCAAACTTTAACTAGTATACTTAACTAGAATAGACTCGTATAGAAGTATCAGATTAAGGTAATATCAGAACACGGTTTTCAATTGCAGACCCTATAGAAAATTTGACAGTCAACGCGCCTTGCATTAAAAACTATAAAAACATACAACGTCCACAAATCAAAATTACCATTCACGTCACCCCCTGACGTCATAATGCGCAGGCGACGCCGACAGACAGACAGATGGCCAGTTCAATAAAATTACTGATAGTACCTGCCATTTTGGTTAGTAGTTATGAAACGACCGACATCCGACAACATTCATTTTGATTAAACGGACGGTTTTAGTCCGGACTAATTGATGTACGCACTGGACGAATTCGTACAAAATTTCACTCTGAAATGTTTTGATGTTTCATCTGTTTTATGGGCAGGCATACTATCACCCGTATATACAAGGTGGAAGGGACTGCTACGCAAAAATGGTTACCACTTACTCAGTAAATCATTCAGAACCACCCACATAAAAAAAAATCTGTGTGTTTTCGCGTCGGTGTTTTTTTTTACTAAGTAATAATGTATAAGTAATTATTTAAGATACGATTTTTATTCTGTAGTTTAGTAATTGCTTGAAGTAAGAACTGTCAAAAGTTAGAATTCTTACACCCGTATCTATAGTCAAGTTAAAGTAATTACTTTAGCATAAGCAATTAGTTGTGCAAAATTTGCAATGGACAAGAATTTAAAAGAAGTAAGAACCGTCAAAGAAAACAAAGCTAAGAATTCTAACTTTTTACAGTTCTAACTGCAAGCAATTACTAGACTACATAATAAAAATGGTATCTTAAAAAATGACATTTACTCAAGTAAACACTTTGACTTGTTTATAGATACGGGGGTTAGCTTTGCTTTCTTTGACGGTTCTTACTTCGGTCAAATTTTTATCAATTGCATAAAATGGTTGCATAAGTTATTACCTAATTACTTTGACTTGACCATAACTTACACAAGTGTATGTTTTTTTTTGAGAATGAACTTGACAAGCAATACCAGCCTATTTCGGCATGCTGCAGGGCAAAGACCTCTCCTCATACAAAGAAGGCATGAGCGTTGATCACCACGCTTGCTCAAGGCAGGTTGACAATTTAAAACTTACTGAAGGAATTGTATTTCAATGTGTAATTTTAAATTCAAAGCTTATATTTTACAAAATCATTGCACCACATTACAATAACACACTAAGAATTTTTTTTCATTATCTACAACAAAATTCAATGACGTAGAAAATTATAAACCATATTTTGAAATTACAAGGCCTTTGATAAACCAAGATACAAACGATTACTTTCAACCTGAAACCCTTTGTTCCGCTATCAAACAATCCATAAATTAAATTAACTTTCCTTCAACAATTTAAATATTAATGGGCAAGTTAAGAATTCCCAGAAAAATAATTAAAAGTAAGCAAGACCAAAACTATGTTCAACAAAGTGAAAATGGAAGAAAAAGCTCTCAAAGGATTTTTCAAAAGTATTTTTATTCAATAAAAAAAAGAACAGTATTTTCTCCATTTTACCTTACCAGAGAGCTATCAAAAGTCTATAAACAATTTGTAAGAACGTTTCATAATATCATTAGTCCGTAATTTAAATAAAAAGAAGTGTATAATGTCCATGGTCTCGAAAGGAGGTTCGATGTTTTGCCGTTTCCTTCCTCTGATATGCTAATGTGAACATTCAGAATAAACTGTGGGACATCTTTTTGATTCATTTACTTTGTTAGAATATTTCAATGTTTTAACAAGACTTCGGGAAAACAATGGGATTTTGTTATTTGGTACTCTACTGTAGTATTTTATGTGAGTTTGAAAGGGTACTATGGAAAGCAGTATCTTAGGTGTTAAATAAACAGATCGTGGTCGAAACACTACACTGCGTTCCAATCGTTGACGTAGCTCAAAAGGCTGCCCAACTTAAATGGGACTAGACAGGACATGTCTGTCGCATGCCGAACGAGTTGTGGGCCCAAAAAGCTCAGGATTAGTCCCCTGAAACAATGACGCGCAGAATCGTGACCGTTGGAGGGAATGGAGGGAGGCTTTTGCCAAGTTGTGGGACAATGTGGGCTAGCAATAATAATAATTGCAACAGTGTCAATATCTGCGATGAATTGTACTGCAGGCCTTTTGACGGATGTCAGCGTCGGCGTGACTAAGCTGAATGATACGTCACGTCAGACGGCAGACATGTCCGGTGTGCGTGTAGCGGCACTACAGAAAGTACTACAGAAGAAAAATAAAATAAAAACATTAGCTATTTCGATTACTTAGTCAATGAACCACACAGCAATGATTTAGGTACTGTCAATGAAACCATTCTGCGTATACTCTCAGGACGCCTAGAACTGGCCCGAAACTTGCCGAAACAGTCTACATGCGATTCGGCGTACATCCCTGATACGCTACGGTATCGGAGAAGCTTCATCAACAACCTAAACGTAAATATTCACATTAAACGTACATAATAAAACTTACCATACAGCGAATTGTTACAAAGAGTTAAATATCGTATCGAATTCTAGAAAGCAACTACAAAAGACAACTCCCGTATACCGTAATACCTTACCTTAACAGAAAACAGTCCTCATCTTTCCTAATAACTTGCACTGTATACTCGTATATAGAACACCGCAACAAAGTTCATCAATATGATGTTATAATAGCTTTCAGAACTTCCTGATATTCAAGCTAGCTTTTCCCCCATTATAATGTATTCCTACATAGAACCAACTTAATGAAAAATACTAAGAATAACCTACTCAGTCGCAGAAAAACGACTCACATTACCTTAGTCGAAAAAAACTATTACAACTGTGGTCCTATTCTGTCCCTCTTCACAATCTTTTATCCACAACGAAAAGGTAGAATTGACACATTCCTGACCACTTTAAAAAGATCTCTGATACACGATACGGAGGTTTAAAACCGTTGGAAGTTTTTGTGGAGAGGGGTCAACGGTTCTGGTCGTTAGAAACCACGCGAGCGATTTTTTACGCGGGGAGGTATCGGTATTTACATTGCAAAAGAGGTTGCCGTGTTGGTTGGCCGTTCGGGAGGGCCGATAGTGAGGCATTTATGTGCAACCAATAGTGCGAATTCACCTTGTTTCCCCCTCTGCGGTACTAGTTTGTAATCACAACGGTGTATGTTGTAATAGTAATGGCTTTGCGTGTTCCGTCTATCATTGCTTTCAACTTGTAATAAACGATTCAAAATGGTTTAACAAAAATACACATCCTAATATTTACTATGTAAACCTGTTCCCAACTCCAACAACGTTTTTGGTAAAAGTAAATAATACACTAAATACGCGGAAACTGCTAAATAGCAGGGCATTATATTTAGTTCGCGAGAATCAGAACCCCATGTTTACCACAATGATACTCCAATAATTTCCAAGCGATGTTTAATACCTAGAATCGATGGTTCTGGAAGAGTTACAAACGTTTTCCCCTTACAGCCTAAGCGGCTTAACCCCCACAGCACCCAAGGTTCAGACCCCATAACACCCCCATTGGCGAATGTTAAGCGGTGTAAGCAGCTTATACGGTTTCGTTTCTTTCTTGGATGAAGATTTTTCTTCTTCAATTGAAGAATATTCATGAAGTTGTTTTACACGCATATAGTTTGGATTGGAAAGTGTATTTTTACTCACATATGTACATATATTTCAAACACAATACGCCATAAAATCACTCACTAATTTTGTTAAATTTATATGGTACGGCTTAAGGAGGAGCTCCTGGCTAAAAAGAACAGCCGCGCTCACCTAGGTTGGTTTGCGGATGGGTGACCACCATGGACTACGGGTTAAGCCGTTGGTCCCGGTTGATTACGAAACTACGTTACTTCATAAACGAAAAAGTTGTACTCAACTACAATTTTTTCAAGGTACTGGGCTTGAAACCATGGTGAGTAATTGTAGAAAAAATGCAAATATTTTTAATTGGCAGCCTGAAACTACGGCTTCAGATATCACCTGGGGTTTAAAGCTTGGTTAAAGGCTTTCATTTCTATTCCACACCAATGCGCTATGAGCAAAAAACTTAAGCCAAGTCAGGCGGCGCGTGGCGGGCGATCGTGTTTTCAGCTAGATTTTTTAAGTTCCAGCCTGGGATTAGGATTTCATTCGATTCGAACTGGAAATTCAACCTAGGCCTTCATGCTAACCAGATTCATAGGCTGAGTTATTTAACATTGTACTTTGACTTAGACATGTATGCCTTTGTTAACATGCTTTTCTTTGTAAATTGACGATTGTGTGTCAGTAACAGGTATAACGCTCAAGCAAAGTAGGTGCTAAGTAACGTTTATAGATTTCGAACGTTAACGTCTATTTTAGCCTAGTAACAAACAAGAAAAATCTTCGAACTCAAATGATTGAATTTGAAATAATAACTGCAATTTGATAAGAATAGATATGGATAATAGATTATTAATTAGAATAGATTTTTAGACAAAATAGTTAACTGATCATCAGAGGTACAATCGCTCTTACTGCCACGACTACGGCGCTGACAATGTCAAATACGTCTTCTAGTTACCCCTAATTTGTGATTGTCTGTAAGTGCAACCGAAACTACACTGGCAGTAGTGTAGGGTTTGCATTAGACATAATTACAAAAACAACCCCGATAACTATTAAAAATCTCTTTGCGACAAATTCCAAAACGTGTGTTTCACAAACGTGACCATAGCTGACAATTTATTTCAGCGTTTTTTTTTTCATACACTACCCTGCTAGGTACCCTGGGAGGTCTTTTAGTACCAAACCGACCGCAAAAACTGTGCAAGAAAATATGAATTAAATTTTTGGTGCATTTTTCGTTCCAGTATACCACACACGTTGGGTTCGGACGTGGCCTATTGTCGGTCGATGGTTAGGCTCATACGTGCTTGCGATTCGGAAAACTCTTCGGTTTAGGCTTGGTTAAAATTTTCGTGGTAGATGTATTTTTTTGTATGGTAAACTTGCGGTGTACGAGTTTTTGTTTGTGTGGGAAAAGGTTGTGTTAGAAAAAATCTATATTATTACATATAATGAGTGTAAGCACAAAGCTGCTTTATCAAAAGCTTCAGGAGTGATGAAAATGCTAATGATATGCTTAAGGTGTTCTCGGAGCAATCAGACACGCCGCTTACCAGTCTATTCTTAATAGTTCAAACTTTATGGCGGCTCGGAAGTTAGCTGCGAATGAGAGTCTGCGCAGGTATAATGGTTCAAACTTTATGGCGGCTCGGAAGTTAGCTGCGAGTGAGTCTCCTCAGGTATAACGGTTCAAACTTTAACGTAAATTTCCGCAGAACACAATTTTAGTTATCAGCGGGGTGTAGAGGACCCATCGTCTTGGCTGTATAATGCGCAGACACATGCTTCCAAGCCGCTACACACTTTGAACAGAACTATACCTAGGTATTTTTGCCTGGGTTATTGCGATTATATTTCAAGTTTGGTATCCATAGGGTAGTCTTTCTCAGTATTTTAACTTACCAAGATATGAACTATTCTCGTAAACGATGGCGATATCAGAAGTTAATATTCTACAACCACGACTCTCGAAATTCGGGTAAACTCTATTTCAAGACCTCTTTTAAGGTTTGGCTTAACAGGTTTCACCGAACTATTCCAAGCTAGAAGCAATGTCTTAAATTTTCACTTTTTAACGTGATTGAGGCATACCTTTAACATTAACAAATCGAAATAATTACATTCACAAACTATTACTTGTAATAAGCTGGCAAATACACCAATTACGACGACAGAGTTCAGCAGATATTTGTGCTATTAACTATCTCGTTAGCCTTTACATTATATATGAGATGAATCAAACTATTAGGAAGATTAGCGAGTCGACTCGTCGCGTAAATACAATGTAATATTTATTAGCTTATACATAAATATACATATGTATGTATGTATGTTACTTCATTTCGTGGAATACGTATGGAAAACATTTCCTTTTGTTCAAATTAGTTAAATATTTGCTAGAAACGTACCTACATACATTCTTGTATTCATTCAGATTAAGGAAAAACTATGACTGTCTGTGAATTTTCAAATGTAAAATGACGGGCTTGGCTTTGATGGGCTACTAGGCTACAGGGCTGGGCTTTTTCACAAGGATAGGTTTACAAGGCTTCAATGAAAATAATGTATATGATAATCTGTTAATGTGTGATTTGTGTATTTTTTGAATTTATTATTGTTAGAAAGACATCACAATTTCATGAATCAAATTAACTCTATTATAAAGGGTGTAAAAACACCCTTAACTAAGCCGAGAGGCACTTATTCTTTTCGTCATTGTGATCATGTTTTGTTCTGGTACATTCCCGGGGAACCTTCTAGTTACGTTAGTACGGATATATTGAAGGTCAAAGTTCCTAGTTTTTCACAAGTTTTTCTGTAAATACAAGTTTTAAACGTTTCTTTACTTTGAATACCGCCATGATCCCCGTACTATTCAGTGCATCCATCAGCAGAATGTTTTGAGTGCGTTACATTGAGTCCTACCATAGACCGTGACTTTTTACCCCAAAATAAAAAGTCCCAGCAATAATTTTTGCATACAGTTACTTAGTTTGTTGTGCAGAATGCTTGTTGCGGGCTTCGTGAAGAGTCCGTTTATATCTTGTATATTATTTTTATACCAACTCTATAGAGATCAATAATAACTTTAGACTGTACTAGAAATAAAGCTGTATGTTCAATAAAAACAAAGAAAACAACGTGATTGAATCTCAGTTATTATTGTCTTCTATTTCTAGCTTGCATTTTTGCACTGTTAAGCAAAGCTTTTCCTGTAAGATTCACAGTAAAACATGTGTAATTGCATTGCAAGCATTGTTTTTTTTTTTACATTTATTTACTTTGACAAATCACCATCCTTTGGAGGATTAGAATCTAACCAGCGTGAGAATCACTATCTCATCATCGTGTGCCTAGCCTTTTCCCAAGTATGTTGAGGTCGGCTTCCAGTCTAACCGGATGCAACTGAATATGAATGGTGCGACTGCCTATCTGACCTCCACAACCCAGTTAGCACTGGGTAATACGATACCCCTCGATAAGCCTGGTGTCAAACTTCCGGGCCACTGATTTTACCTGTATCGAATGTCAAACATCTACAAATGAGAGCCGGGAGCAACGTGTTCTCTGAGGCACGGAGGAAGCTCGGTATGTAATGGGTTACAAGCATACATAAATCATAAGTCACTTAACTACCCAAATCATAAGTCAAATACGTAAATCTACAATACAATGGGCAGAAAAGATGGCGACGTATGACGTATACATGCGTTTATAACTGGGATCGGAATACAATACGGAACCACGCGTATTGTTTGCGGACCCATTGTGCTTTCAATAAGCCTCCAAGTATAAGAGCCTTGTGTGTACTTTTGAATGTCTGGAGTGTACAAAAGTCCCTTGAGTCGGTGATTTTAAATTATTAGGTAAGTGTATACAAGGAGTAGAATACGACATGTATAATGTAAATAGACCAAGCAGAAGGAGTATATGAAATATGTATATATATGTGTGTATATGTGGATGGTGTTCTTCTGTCGATTCTGTTTACCCCCACGAGGAAATGGGGTGAGTTTATTTTGTTAGCAGAAATAACATAACATAACATCACGCCTGTAATCCCCGAAGGGTTAGGCAGAGGTGTACCTAATAGTACACTCACAATTCAACAGTTATGTATAAGTCCCATGGAATAGGGGGCGAGCCTATTGGGTTTTTCCATCAGGTATTTTCCAGTAGCAGCCATGGAGTCTGGCCACCAATTTTATCTTTGTGAGGGTTAGATAGGCAGTCACTTCATCTATAGAAATAAATAAAATTGAACTGTCTGTTTGTAGTTTCAAAATAATAACTTTTTATGCATATGAAACTATAAACGGCATTTTTAACAAAACACTATTTATTTTTTGTCTGTTTGTCTGTTTCGGCTAACCTCCGAAACGGCTGGACTGATTTTGACAGGACTTTTACTGGCAAATAGCTGATGTTATAAGAAGTAACTAAAGCCAAGGAATTAAGGTTCCGTGCAAAAAATAAGAAAACCCTTGAAATTGTTAACGAAATCCGATTCAAATAGGGAAGTAATATTTTTATAATAATTTCACGTGGACTAAGGTTGCTGGCAACAGCTAGTGGAAAACATAGTTAAGTTTCATTCGGTATGTCGACCCTTTCATAACTGGGAATATGCTAGGCAGATTTGGCCTGCCTTTACACAAGAGACAGTTGGCAATACGCTTGAAAAACAAAACACAACTAAACTGGAACCCAATTGACAACAGAGACGACACAATTTTTGCAAAAACATACTGAAAGCGTTTCAACAAATTCCCAAGACTCCAGTACCGTAATTCCTTCATGTGATAATATTATTCAGCGGAATATTTATTACATATTCATAGTATTCGTTAAGCGTAATAATACGCACCGAGGGACGGCCCTAATGTAAACGATGCTATATATTTGGTACTAACTACACAAACACTGTTGGTTTGTTTGTTTCGAGAACACTATTTAGATCTGACGATTGGTGTTAGATTAAATATGAAAGAACACGTATGTGAAAACTCACTGTAGTTGTCCCATCCTTAGAAATGAACAACGATGAACAATCTTTTGAACGCGCTTGGCACGTTCAAAAGATGTCACATTCTGCCCTCGTAACAGTAAACGCAGTACTTGCAAAATGGCGGTTTTGAGAAAAACGCGGTTATGAGTGCATTTTAAATCTTTATTTTAACTGATATGTTAAAGAAGAGATTTAAAAAAAAACACTCTACTTGGACTGATGAGTTAAATGCTGATGACTGATTGTATTAAACTAGAATTGCTTTTTATCGAATAAAATTGCCGGAATAGTCGTTTTTGAAACGAGGGGGTACTGCTAGCCCATGGTTATAGCAATTATGCTGAGAGGGGATAGGAGGGCGTAGATGAAAACAACAAGGAGGGGGGGTGCTGGAAAAGTGGCCTGGAAACCTCACGTGATTAAAGGATGGCCCCTTAACAGTTTTTGAATGCGGTTTAGATGTCCGGTTGTTAATGTTCACACCAATAATTGCTATAACCATTGAGGAGCAGGTAGCAGTACCAACTCTTTTCAAAAACGACTATTCCGGGCAATTTTATTCGATGAAAAGCAATTCTAGTCTAATACGATCAGTCATCATCACAATCCCACCACAAAAGGCTTATATTGCTTTTATTTCAGAAAATACTTCGAATGTGAAATTTTTCATCGAATACAAATTCAGGCCTTTCAGAAACCGTCGCCGCGGGCCAAAACAAAGTAAGTACCTACCTGCAACTTGTTTTATATTAAGCTATTAATTAATAAAGAAGGAAAACGAAGCTATGAAAAACGGTTAACTTTCTCATTTTCAACACGACCCAATATAACGTTTAATTAAGTCAGTTTTCGACCTTTTCTCTTTCTTGTAATAATTACAAGTTTCAGCTTTCTTTGATCTAATTTTCTATGTATTTAAAACAGCTGGGTAATTAAAATTTATGGAAGATTAATTGTAAGGAATCGTCAGAAAGAATAATAAAAAAGTTGAATTTATTTTAACACCGTTGTTTAATGTAGTTCTGTTACGATGTACATATTAATTATGTATATTTATTGAGGACGATGTAACAGAAGAATAACTGTTGGATAATTTAACAAATGAAAAACAGTCGACTCACCTGTGTTGTTTGTAGAATATAATACGTAACATGTCCGAAATCGTTGTTTTGCAATTCTAGATTAGTTCTTGAGAATGCATGGGTTAACCGGAAGTTTATCTAAAAAGAAAATAGTTTTATTTGACACATGCCAGAAGTACGCACAACATTAAACAAAAGTAACAAAAAAAACTTAAATCTAAACAAAAAAAAACGGCCAAGTGCGAGTAGGACTCGCACACCGAGGGTTCCGTACAAACTTGTAGGTATTTTGTTATTAAACTACATATTTACCTTACCTATATGTACATGTGCTGTAAGACATTGTTTCTTGCCAAATTTCATGGTTCTAGGTCAACGGGAAGTATACCATACATTTTGATTCCCTTGAGAGTCTCGAAATATAGTTTTTTAAGTATAGTTTTTTAGGCATTTTTACGTTAACTTAGAAGTTTGTTTTTTTTTCCACAGCTTCAAGGGACTGTTAACTTGAGTATATGGTTTTAATTACAACTCGATACCTCCACGCGTTCCCGAGTTCAGGGATCTTGCCAGACGGACAACAAAGTGATCCTATAAGGGTTCCGTCTTTTTTCCTTTTGAGGTACGGAACTCTAAAAAGAGATATAATTATTGTGTGTCTCACAGCTGCGCCAAATGGGCCCAGTGCAGTGCAGCAAAATGCCGGACAACTAGTGCCCGACGCTGGACCTGGGATAGTGATGTGACGGACGTAAAACAATTTCATATACTCTGTGTCAAAGTGTGAATGTGAACAGGTAATATCAATAGCTATCTATAGGGTTTTCTTAGGGAAGTTTAGTCCTAATCATCTCTTCATCATTTCATCTCTTTCATTAATCTCACAGGTATTTAAATTTTCTAAATAAAATACAATTTATATCAAAGTGAAAGTTAGGTCTCGTTTTAAAAACCAGTCTGTTTATTTCCTATGTCTTGGTCACGTTTCATAATCGATGAAGATACTATTACTGCTAATTATGGAATTAATATTTAATTTCTGCGTTTCAGCGATGAATAATTTAATTATAATATTAAATTGCGAGCTTTAAGAAATTCTTGTATTAAAAACCATACATTTAAATTCAGTTTTTGCTAAGCTTTAAATATGGACGTGAAAAGTTATCTAGTTCAATTAGTTAACATTTCCAAGTTTATTGTAGCGGGCTCGGAACTAATAGTCGTCATAACTCACCACGGCTACGCTAAAAATATTCAGTTAAATTGTAGCCACTGTGAAGTAACTACTGAAAACGACATAATGGCTTATGGCTTAGTACATAAGTACGGGAATATCTGTAACATGTGATTATATGGTACTACGATGATCTTTCAGTTGACATGGATGATGATTTTGAGTTTAAAAAAGAGTAATGCAAAAACGCATAAAAAAGTTCTCGTAGTATTGTAGAGCGGTATAAGAAAACTCATGTTTCGGAGTAATGGTGATTTCGAAAGAGATGCGGTGATACTGATGTTTGTTTCAATAAATAAAATCATTCTCCTGCCCTTATCCCAATGATCGGTGCAGCATGTCTTCTTCTTCCATACTTCTCTATTACTCGAAATCTCAGGAGTAACCATATTTATTTTTATTATTCATACTAAAAATCTTCCTCATTTTTCCGCATCACATGTCGTAACCTTAGTAGTACCTTAGCAAGCGTAAGCAGTGGTGTGACCGTTGGACTGCCAAGTCATAGGTCTCGAGTTCGAACCCAGCACCTCTGATTTTTCGGAACCATTTGCGTATTGAATAATTATCACTTGCTTCGGTGAAGGATAACATCGTGAGGAAACCAGCATACCTGAGAGATATTTCTCGACGGCATGTAATGCCAAGTCAGAGGCCCATGGGCGGCATAAAAACTCTGACACCAGGTTAGGCACTAACCACACGATAAAGAAGAAGTAGTACCTTCAGAACATTCTGAAGGTAGGAAGGTAGGGTTAATACATATTAACCCTCTAAAAGTAGAAGCATTTCAAAAGATTACACAATATAATTTCCCAATAAAACGTAACTTAAGAAAAATTGCTTTAACATAATAATTTCATAAAACCATTTTGTAAAAAAATATCTATGAAAGAAACGAAACCAAGTATAAGATTAGGCCAATCAAAACAAAAGTAGAAAAATAATAAGACTGCCCCGACATTGTTGAATTAAGTTTGATAGAAAATGAAATTCTCCTTTGTTCATAATAAAAAGAAAATCATTTTGTAACAAAGGCCAGATTTGATTGGCCGCGTCATTTGCCCTGTCAGGAAGTCAACTTTTTGTGAGAATTAAGTAGGTATGAAGAAGTTTGAACTTGTCAAAGAAAATTCAATAGAAAACTTCTTGATGGTGTGAAGTAATATAGATGCAATCAATTATTTTATTGACATAGATAATATCCGGTGACTAAACTACTGGATATATTCGAATTAATTTTTGTACGCAGACTGGGAACGTCATGAGGAATACGCAGTTCAATTTATTGTCGTATTGTTGGAGCCACCCTGTATATACTGATTGAAACTATGAAGTTTTTTAATGGAAATTGGGAGTAAATCGTGCCATGACCAATTATGACGCCAAGCCAAGGTCAATTATGACGAGACAAACATATCCCAAAGTAGGTCCTACAAGCAATCGGTGACATACTGACCAGATTACATTAATCATTTCAGAACAATTCAGAGAAACTGTATCGACTAAAAGCAGACTAGTGAGATACTACCAGATACCTTTGATGTCCAGTCTTTGTGTTTCTTCGAGGTTAAGCAACGCTTGTCAAGGTTGGTTCTATGACGGGTGACCATTCATTACATAGTTCCGAGCCTTTTTTCAAGTTTTTTCAGTCGGTTCGAGTAGTCAGAAGTCCTAAAGGCTGACAACCAGTCTTACCAAGAGGCAATGTATACCCAGTAAAACCCGGTTCCGGTCAAATAGGAAGACAGCTCCACGTAAAATACTGGTATTCATCTGCATCCGGTTAGACTAGAAGCTGTGTTCAAAATAGCGGGCTCAAAATCGAATCAAAAAGCAACCTTTTTAACCCCACCACACGTACAACATGACACTTGTATCGTAGTAGCGAGTGGTCTTATTAATAAAATTATCGTCACATTTTGTGATTTCCTAGTCTAGAATTCAACGATTTTCTTGGTACCTATTTCAACTAAACTTACATTATCACTTACGGGATATATTCCGCGATTAATGTTTATATTGAGCTCCCGATATTATATATAATTAATAAATAAAATTATATATTTTGATATTATTTTTTTATCGGGAGCTCAATGTAAACAATAATCGCGGAATATATCCCGTAAGTGATAGTGTAAGTTCAGTTATAAACCGTGAAAGCTTAAAACAGTATATTTCAACTACATACTTAACTGTTGTGCCCAAGATCTCCTTTATGATAAAACGTTAGCTCTACCAATTGACACCTTCAGCACAAGTCGGTTACACAATCATAATTAAATTCAAAATTCTATAAATAAAATTAGTAATTCCACCGTACACAAAATATAACGGCACTTGCAAACAAACTTTTAAAAAAAAAACAAGGTACTTTTAACCCTAGCAGACATAAACATTAACCCCACCACACCTAAAAGTTGACACTGGTAACGAAGTAGCGAGGTAGCGAGTGGTCTTCCTAATTATCGGTCCAGTCCATGTCGGTCCCCACATTAGCTTTGACTCGGTCCAACCACGGCCGGACAAAAGGACGAATAAGTCACCCGGATGAATTTGCTTCGATTACACACCTGTTAGGTGACTGTTGTTCATTTGTTCATGTTTAATTGTTCGTTGTTTTGTTGCTTGGGTTTTATTTGTATAGCTGGAGAATAAGGCGAGAATTATTTTCAATTTCCCCCATATATTTGGTGAAATGTTGGTGTCGGTACTGAAGAGTACACCCTTGCGTAACCCTGCGAGTATTGAAGGCGTTATATTATCATCTTGAATCAAAACAGGGACATTGTCTGTATTTATTAACCCAATTTAAAACGTTTTTTTAAGTGGCAATTCAAGAATTCAGGCTTTTCGAGTTAGAGGTACATACTACTCCGAATTTCACCTCCCTTGTCAAAGTGACACTCCATTAGCGGTTACGATAATGGAAAGCCAAAACTGTATTGGATTGACACAAGCTACTGAATAGTGGAAATACAGATAATGAACGAAATTACAAAATCTCAACAAAAAAAAAACTTAAAAAAAAAAAGATTCTGCTGGAATATATAACCTCCTCCTTTTCTAGAAGTCGATTAAAAATTAAGCTCTCTCTCAAAGCGTTAGAATGCTAATGATTTATCCTTTTTTTTCCGGATGGGAAATCATCAAATGACTTCTCCCGCTCTGGGCTGAGCGGGAGGGAGTGTCAGACTTTTACTGACTAAAACCCACCCATGTTCCTTCATCGCCCTTTGTGTTCCGGGGCCGCGGTATCTCTTTCGAACAACCCGCAGCACCACAATGATTTATCCTGTCACTGGAACAACATACCGGGTACACTAATGAAGCAAAAATAACTATATAAAAATATGCTGCTTTCAATCTATCTATGTACATGTGTTTTTGGCACTCGGGGGCTGCAGATGAAATCAGCGTCAGGTAGCTTGTGCTGCCATCTGGCGTTATGCTGAGCTGAGGACCTTTTGACATTAAAACTTTGCTTATTCATTTTGTTTAGTTTTAAGGTGGTTTTTGTTTTAATGCCAATAAATACACTTTAATTTCTTTCTATACTGTGCGTGTTGGCCAAACGATGAGCCCGAACCTAGACAATATCTCAGTAGCAGTCTGCAGGCAACAACATTCACGGTCGTACCTATCCAATATTTCACTCACAAGGTACTCCCAAGCTCTCAAGATCTTGTCTCTGACGTCACCCATTATGACAATGAAGGGGTCCCAGGTCGAGGTCTACGAGGTCGTCTTTTGAAGTACTGAAATGTTGTTCTAATGGATTTTCCATAATAAATGATTATTACTTTGAAGATCATTCCATTTGATCTTATTAGAACGTACTTACTTACATACTTAAACCAAATGACAGTGTGGAATATGAAAATCCAACATCGATAATTAAAGCTATAATTTCCTTTCAATGAAATATTAAACTTGGTGCAGGTACGATCAAATTATGTAACAATTTTGTGCTAAAAAACTGGATCCAAAAATACTTCCCGAAATTTTTATGAGGATGATAAATTCCATTCAGTATTATCACACTTGAACTTTTCACAGTTGAAAATGATGGTAAAACTAAAAATTTCGTTAAAATGTTAACCTGATATTTCCAATTTAAATAGTTTCACTCGTTTTAAAAAAGTATAAAGGGCAAGTGTTGACATTTTGTGTTGTAAATTAATCATCAATATTGTTTGTCTAGATTTATAACGACAATAACAGCCAATTATCCAAAGTTCCTAATTTATGAAAATAACTACCTTATACCAATGACTTCGCCCGCGTGGAGTTAGGTAATTGTCCCACGGGAGATTAATTGTCACATGGGATAACAAGTATCCTATGTGTTAATGTAGGTTATAAAATATCTGTGCGCAAAATTTCATCCAAATCCGGTCAGCCGTTTATGCGTGAATGAGTATTCACAAGGTAAACATTCATCCTCAAAAACTTTCACATTGATAACAGTAGTAAGAATTTAGATAAGAAGAAGTAAGGTATCTACTTACACTATCATTTTGGTCCACTGCTTGCTTTGAACTGTTTGATTAATCAACAGGCACTTTGCCATAATCGTTCGAATCGATCTTGGCAAATTAATTGGCGGTTCGGTTAGGTGATTGGATTATATCGCCATAAACAGCTACAAAAGAATGCTGGCTGATCTCATAATTTCTATGGCAGTATTCTAACATCATCAAGGGCCAAGTTAATAGGTTAGGTCAAGAATGCCTTACCAATCACATCACAATATAAAATAAATCATTCTTCTGTCATTACAAATACACAAATCAACCTTCTACTGTATTATTGCGAGTAATAGAATACGTCTTTCTATCCCAAAGACCGGAATGTGTTTTTCAAGATAAAACCACCGAATCAAAGCAAGAAAAAACCCGAAACCATTATTATCGCACACCTTTCAAAGACTCTCTAATAAGCACCGTTCAATCGAACAAAAAACCGTTTTTGTGATATCCGAGCCTGTTTTTCTTCCGCCTTATTAGAAGACGAACAGTGTGGCTAATTGCGCTATGATTACAAAGCTTGAAACAGCCTGAAACCGGCTGTAGGTGTAATCAGTGTCGTATATCTAGTACGGTAACCACGCGTTACAAAGGAGGGTCGGACAAAGAGAATGTAGTCAACTGTTATTCGTATTCTGCGAGATGTGTCTCACTTTCTAGAAGTTTGGTGTTATGACACCAAAACCTGCCACCAAAACCGGCTGTATGTAGGTGTAATCAGTGTCGTATATCCAGTACGGTAACCACACGTTATAAAGGAGGGTCGGACAAAGAGAATGTAGTCAACTGTTAATATGCGAGAAGTGTCTCACTTTCTAGAAGTTTGGTGTTATGAGAGGTCCAGGCTTTTTGGGATTTACGGATAAATGAGAAATAAGACTACTTTTTTACGGCAATTCTTGGAACAAGCTTTTACGTGTTGTGTCATAGTGCTGAGGAAATTTTATGAAGACCTGGCCCAAACCGCTACAAGTTTTTACATTTTCTTACAATTACCTACTTAACTGTCCTACCAATTTTACCTGCTGATAGAACTAGAGGCAAACAAATTGTCTTAATCAGTTTTCATTTCTGAAAACAACAGCTAAATGAATAAGAGGAAGTTATTTTAAGATCTTAAAAAACAACAAATCGAAATAGACAGTCCTAAATGAAACAAAACTCTAGTCCCACTAATGTTTCGAAACATTAATTTGTTCTTAATTGACACCTGTTTTTTGTGTTTCACTCCAGAACCCTTTCTACCTCAGCTCGAAGCATTTCCCGCCGTGACTCGCTTTTTTAAAACAGAATTTTACTTTGATTTCAGCTTTTTTGCCGAGTGGAACAAACGAGAGAGGGAACGAAGTGACTTTTTTGTGAGTTAGGAATGTGAACCAATTATTTCGTGCAGGTTTTAGAAAATTTTCTAGTGTAATCGAAGTTTAATCGATGCAGAATTGTATTTTTCTAGACTCTTTTTTATCTTTTTAGGGTTCGGTCAAACTGGTGTGGACTACTTACGGACACCACGGACCACAGTCCGGACACCGGAATTTGATAGATCATCTTTCTGCCTTTTCCCAACTATGATGGGGTCAGTTTCTCGTCTAATTGGATACAGCCTAACTGGCGTTCGGTGTTCTATTAGGTACACCTCTGCCTCAGCCCTTCAGGGATTACAGGTGTGATCTTTATGTAAGGTCTGATGTCCGCAGCTGGTCCGCAACTGCCAACACAAAGTTTCCCAAAAAGAAGTTTTATATACAAGGTGTTGCTTTGCATCCTCGTCAAATTCAAGGAGGTAACTATGCTAATGATTGTCCAATCCGAATCAATAAAAAAATGTGTAGTTATTTTTTTTTTCTTAACATCAGAAATTGATAAGTATACACCACCCGTATTAAAACGCGGCCCGTTTAATACTAGCCCTATAACCGCGCTTTCACACACACAAACAAACGCAGACGTTTATTCGATAAACGGGTGATTCTCCTCTTTTTAAAAGGGCTTCATTCTAAAATAGTGCCAAATTAAAACAACTGAAAGAAAGCAGCGTTTATTATTATTGACCAGGTACCGTAATTTATATTGATTATTTACGTATTATACGACAACCTCCTGAATTTTGACGAGGTTGCAAAACCACGCGTTGTATATTCGTAGTATCAACTAACTGTACAAATACGTGGTGAATTAAACTACCCACCCACAGACAAGTACTTTTGTCGCCTCAGAAAGAATCAAGCGCAAACACGGACTGTGTCTGCAAACATTGCATCCTGTCTCTGGAACTAGTGTGTTTGTTCCCACAGTTGTGCCACAGTAGAGATAGATATGGAAGGTCGATTCCTTACAAATCGAAAAAAAAAGAAGTAGAAAAGCATGCACACATACTTAAAGTGAATGTAAATGTACTTACGATTATCATTAGTTTGAAAAAGCTTTTAGTCTTCTTCTCTGCACATTGCCCCTTGTCCAAAGCTACTTTTAAAGCTGTTGATGTGAGTTTTCGTCGAAGTTCAAAAGAAAAGCAAAAGCAATATCTCAAGATTACGTCTCAGGCGACTCTCATCCGTGTGGTCAGGCGGAGGTGGCGAAGCAGACATATTGGCGGTGCGCCGCGCCGAGAGGCAGTGAGCGCCGCTCGTCCACGTGGCCCGGCGGTGTACGTGTGTTAAGCATCAACGGAATTCATAGCCAATGCAACATGAGATCCGCTTTACCGCCAGATCACGGACCGCGGTGTCTTGTGATAACCGCCAAACTCGCGTGATTATTTGCGCTGTTGTTTGAGATTTTATGGCGTCAATTTACAGCAATTCCATGATTATATAGAATTGTCATGAAGTACCTAGTTTTAGTTGCCTTAAGGTATTTTAAGGTACTGTATTTTGCCTCCCTACGTGTTTTCGCGGGTTGGCCTTCTGTAGCTACTTGTTTAGTGGCTCCAACACGCATGCAAGCCGCGTCAGACTTCTTAATTAAAGGCTTTCAAAGTATGGCGAAGTGTCTATAATAGTCTCCGAGCCTTTATACATGTACTCAACGACATTCGTAAGTATTAATGGAGTGGCACGAGTTTATGAATAGATTTAAATAGATAAATATGTATTTATTAATGTTCATAAGGCGTAACATGATATCACGCCTTATTCCCAAAGTGATAGGCAGAGAGGTAATAATAATACACCCACCTTTCGACAGTTATTTTTAAGTCCCATGTGCAAGCGAGGCTAATGCCATCAATCGGGCACAAATCCAAAGTCCGTGGTTGTTATCGAAAAATTACTGATAGAAAAACCCATTTAACACTGTGCCGGACCTAGTATTCGAACCGCGGACCCCAGGCTCAGCAATATCGCATGCGACCACTATCGCCAATCGCAACCGATAGACCAACGCATCATCTATATAAGCCATATTAGGTACTTCGATAATATTTGGAACTGTATGTAAACAATCTTCTTACAATTTTTTACGTGTCTGTAATTTTATTGGCACCCACAGCAAACCAAAACACAGTAAAAGTTAAAATTTTGTATTTTAATTTCGGTAAGCAAAAACCATGCCTGTATTCTATACTATGTTAGTGTCAAGAAACATTTATTTGCATAAAACATATGTAGGTGTTACCAGGCATACAAAATGGTAGTTTATGCACAAACCATATTTTGCCATTTTAGGGTATGATAGATGACACTTAAATGAAAGCCTAAATAAAATCGCACTGTGTTAGTTATTTATCGTTTATCTTTATGTATAAACTACAAATAGATCTCAAGCAATAACATGTACAAGTATCAAAACGTGAAAAGAATTACAGGGCGTCAAAAAATTCTTCCACATCGTTGTCAACAAGAAAAGTGCCCAGAAGGCTGGCAGTATTGCCACGTTGGATGGCAACGTTGATTCTTTGGCCGAAACAAAGGCCAGCCCATAATTGCACTGTTGAAATTTGAAAATTTTGTGGGTCACCTAGTGTACGATTAAACAGGCACAGCTACTGCATTATGTCATAAAAAGTACCTTTAATTCATTACTACTGTAGATTGAAGTAGTGACTTCTGTACAAAACCTCAAAAGGATCATAAAATAAAAACCTACATCCATTAGGTACGTAAACTTACGTCACAAGTCGTAATCATAAACCGCGGCTACTAATAAAAACTTAGGACTTTAGCAGTAAAACGGGACAAGCCTAAATTGCTAAAAGAAAATGGCTGCTAAAAAGTTTGGGGACCTAAAGTTGTGCTAACAAAAAGTTTAATAACCTTTACGTTGGGTTCCTTTTGTTTATAATTTCGTACTTAAAACCATAAAGGACCTTTTCACAGATAAATGCTTGGTAAAATTTTCCTACGAAGCAAAATGATAAGCGGTATTGATTACACTATGGTGTAGATTATTTTTCTTGGAAAATTCGACGAATCTAAAGATTGTGGTTTCCCGAATCAAACGCAACTGACCTCGCAGATGCGTAGTCCATTGAAACAATGTTAGAAAGTCTTACACGTCTGTTATTTTACTTGCTTCTTAAAATTTAGCATAAAATGACCGTAAGATAGGAAAAAATAGAAGAAAGTAAGACTGCCCGGCACTAAAGCGACCACTAGAAAGACTCTTCTAATTTGCCAAACTGATCTATGCATCTTTTCGTCAGACAGTTAACGAATTTGTCTTTTCATCTAAAACCAATCAACACAATTTGCGTTCAATTTTAAAAATGTGCTCACTAGTTTGCATGCGAGTGCTCACTATGTACCTTCATCTACATGGTGTTTTGTCCAACTATACGTCTGAGAGACGGACAACACAATGGGTATACAAACTATGCGAGATTTATCACTGATAGCAGAATGATGTATCACATGGAACAAGCAGACTTGACATATGAGAACAACAATACCACGTATGATATGTGAGGGTGTGGCTGTATGTATGGGGTGAGACATTGAGAGCGAAAGTGTGTTTACTTTGAAATTGTATGCTAGCTTGGTAAGAGGTAAGGTGCTCATAGGATCATATAGGTAGTTAGGTAGGATATGGGTTTTTTAGTTTACGTTTTTTTTTTTTTTAAGTTGCATAAAACGTAGTGTGTATACGTATCTTAAATAAGCAACTTGCAAGGCTATTAGGCTTTGCTCCATTGTTTCCGAAGCGGCTACTGTTTAGGGTCATGAAGTTAACAATTCTGCGGATACTATGCTACTATCATACTCAACTTATTAGAGTACAATCGTAGTCAGGTTGATAACGTTCTTTGTACCTTTTTACAAAAAAATACTACTAAATACTATACTTGCTCTCTCCGTCATTGTGATCATTTTTTTTGTGGACCATACTTGGGAACGTTCTAGTTACGGAGATATAAATATGATACGGAACCAACTTCCAACTTTAACAACAACCAATAACTTTACTTTAATAACCTCTACGACCCCCGTACTATTCAACGAATCCATCATCACAATTTTTTGAGTGCGTTTCATTGGGTCCTACCGAAGACCGTGATTTTACACCCAGAAAAAGTTGTTTCCCAGCAATAATTTTCGCGTAGAGTTACTAAGTTTGATGCACAGAATGCTTGCTTGAAGGCTTCGTGAAGGGTCCGTTTCCACTTTGCATTATTTGCCCCATGCAGTGCTCTATTTACCTTCTTAACAACTATAGAAACACAACACAATAAACCAGTCCCACAAACTATAGGGCGACGATGCCTCACAAACTCCTCAAGCCGAAGGTCACCTCGAGGAACGGGTGGGGAATAAGTTTAAGACGTATAATTCGGGAGGCCCGGCTAATTACCGGGCCGCCGCGGGCGCCCTCTGTTGCGTCATAAAGGAAACTTACGAACTAAGCTTACTATTATGTCTGCGAGGATCTTTGGGGAACTAGTTGGAGATCGCGGGTTTACTTGATCTATTTAGATGTGTAGGTAAATTTTAGCTTGAAGAGTATTTTTTTCTGTATTGTACAAAAATTTGTTCTTACAATATAATATACTTTATTGAACACCAAGAATGTTAAACAACTCTTTCACTACCTATACTGTTATTTATATAGTCTTATCGCTGATAGTGATATATCTTCCAAGTAACCTGCCTATTCCGCTTGTGCTCTGTCCATGGCACTCTTTACTGGCCGACCGCGTGAACCAGTTTCACAAAAAACAATATTAAATGCACCAGTTTAGTATATCAATAAATTTAAATGTATTTTGTGTTTGTATTTTGCACCTACTAACATAGTTTATAAGTTTCAATTGTTACGAGTACTAACCATTTTAGATCATTATTATCCGACATTAAGTTAAATTAACACTGCATTGTCTATTTTTTTACTATGAAAATCAGAGCATTTTAACTTAGCTAATTTAATTAATTTAACTAATTACATATTTCTAACCTCCTTGACTATACATACATACTTAAAGCTATTTCCTTTGCCTGAGGTTATTAATCCCGGCTGTTCCCTTCCTCCGCCAGATTTATCCTACCAACTTCTATTATATCAACACAAGCACTAGAGAGCAAACTCCTTACATCCAAGCATCGGCTCTTATTAAAACATTAATTCGAGTTGAGTAGAATACAACATGACATTAAACATTTAACCCCTAGTGCTGCCATTGTGGATTTGTGAGGGTTAATATTGACACAATCCAGTTGGAACAATAACGTTATTTCGCAAACTATTCGACTGCTGGCCTTTGTTAAAGGCTCCTGAAATTACAATGATAAATACCGAATTCTTGATTTATCTTTATATTAATTTAGTTAACGATAGAGATTGGGGGTCTGTTTATAGTGAACGTTACTTGAACTGTATTTAACAACCCTCCGGGTAAACCGTCATTTTGGACTTAAATCTGCTTTGTTAATCTCGTAGTTGCAAGCGTTAACGTGTTGCTGAGCATGAGGTTTTGGATTCGTTTAACAGGTCTTAAAAAGTGTCAAGAGGTCATTCCATCGAGAAATCCCCAATAGCAACCCAAAGTCTGTTTTTGTGCCCAGTTGATGACAATAAGGTCGCCCCATATAACATGGGGTGTAAACATAACTGCCGAAATGTGATTGTACTAGAGCTGGGGAGTTTGTTCCGCCACTTCTTCTTCCCAACTAAAATACTAGGAAGTGGCGAAGGGCGGTGGTTTTGGAGGACTGTCTCTTATAAACTTTGACGTACAAAAAGTGCTGATTATCAGCCTGATTTTAACAAATGACTTTTGATTTTTATAAATTATTATAAATAAATGCATACAAAGAAGAATTTACACAGAGGCCTACAATGGGCACCTATAAAACGTCGAGAAAAGGTGCACGGTTCTAGTTGGTCGGTTCCTATGGAGAACAACTGAAAAGAAACTCCATGGTTATACTCCTCGGCCTAACTAATAAAGGATTAAAAAAATAAACATAGCGAACTTCGATTCAAATCATTGCGTAGGTTGCGTACGTTACAGGAGCGTGCGTAGGCCGGTCGCCTACGCTCGTAGAACGTGTGCTACGACAGAGCTACGGCGTAGCTCACATTTTATTACAAATTGCGATCGCTTTGGACACCTTTAGACCGCAAGCCCTCAATTTGCTTTCAGGTTAACCGCTTTTGAAGCATGTCCGTTAAGATTACCATTATGCTGAACCAATCCGGGACAATATAATGTAACGGTATAGTGATGTTTAGGTCGCTGGATCTGTTCTAGTAAAATTATTTTCCACTTTTTTTTCGATTTTTTTTGGAAGTCGGTTATTTTTTCGTAAAAAGGTTTTTATTTTATCCTTTTTAGTTATCATATTACACACAAATCCTTGTCAATTATCATTTTCGCAATTTCTTTTACTTGGATGATTTTTTTTTTCAGCTACATAATTTGAGTTAAAAACCAATCTACTGTACTGATTATGATAAAATTTCTATGGGCCCAATTGGGAAGTAAATCCTTTCAGATAAAAGATTGTATGAGAGAATTTTTCAAATCGGTTCATGCATGACGAAGATATGAGGTAACAAACACAAAAATATATATACAACCGAATTGCGAACTTCCTCCTTTTTAACCGACTTCAAAAAAAAGGAGGAGGTTCTCAATTCGGTTGTATGTTTTTTTGAAGTCGGTTAAGAAGTTTAAGAAACATTCGACGTGAAACAAATAATACATCTCTGGTGACGAAAGAGCAGACTATTCATCTTCAAACTTTGCCTTTTTTTTAAAGAAATAATACAATTTGTTTGATATGGCTGGACATCTATTTGAAACGTCAATTCTATAAAAAATACAAAAGGTGTAAACGGATCCTTCACGAAACCGTCAACCAAGCATTCTGTACATCCAACTAAGTAACCCTACGCAAAAATTTTTGCTGGGAAACGACTTAATTTTTTTTGGGTGTAAAATCACATTTTACGGTAAAACTCAATGTAACGCACTCAAAACATTGTTCTGATGGATGGATTATAGTAAATATATAACCTTAAAAACTAGTATTAAAAAAATGCTTGTGAAAAAGTTGGAACTTTGATCCTCAACATCTCCGTAACTAAAAGGTTCCCAGGTATGGTCCAGAACAATAAAATGATTGCGATGACGCATGACGGGGAGAAAAAGTGCGTTTCGGCTTAGTTGAGGGTCTATTTACACCCTTGATAGTAAAAGGCATGCGTTTTAGGTGACTGTTTGTATTGTTAATAAATCGTTCTCACATATATGTTTAATCTCGACATGAATGATGTAACCGAGACTTTGTAACAACATAATGATTTAAAAGAGTGTCCATGGAGTTTCTTGCCCATTCTTCTCCATAGAGATCTACGCTTTCGAATGGGCAACTACAGTACTTTCAGAAGTTATTATGCCCTGTGACTGGGACTGTAGCTTAGTTTATTTTTTGTGTTTTGACATTCAAAAGTGCCTGTAATGGTTTAATTGAAATAAATGCTTTGAGTTTGAGTTTGAGTATGAAATGATTTTCTTAATTTTGATTCAATGACCGAATTTTCTATATTTCATACAGAATTATAATTCAATGTTCATCGACACGTGTTAACGAAAAACAAAGTCTCAGTCTAGTCTTGATTAAATATCAGGTAGTAAAGCAAATACGTGCTCTAATTTAGCCACGATTACTTCCTAGCCTGGTGGAATAGCCAAAATTGAATTTTGTAGCTGGGCTGTTAATCCGATGGTGCGATGATTATGCTCTTCGATGTTCTCATGTATGATGGATCAGGTATCTCCAGTGATGTATTGTGGAGCTTCTGGCTATAATGGGACTGGAAGTCTTTTATTATACTCTCAAGAAAGGAAGGAAAACCAGTTCAGGTGGAGATTCATTGATGACTCTACCCTGGAATGTAAATGTGGTGTTTCCCCACAAACGATGGGACACTTGATATCGTGTCCTGCCTGTCCTGTTGTATGCACATCACAGGAGCTGATGAACGCTACTGAAAGTGCCAAACTCGTCGCCAAATTTTGGTGTCATTGACGCGTGTCAAGAAGAAGAAAAATGGGACAAAACATTGTGCAAATATGTCCCTGTGAGGGTAAGTACATAATCATCATTTCAGCTTGGAAACATCTGACTGGGTTTAGGCTAACCCTTTCTTCTGTCATGACTTCCAGTCCCGAATTCTATTCCATTATGTATGTTTCTCATGTAACTAGATATCGTCAACCCAACGCGATTTTGGGTGACACTGGTTTCTCTGGTCCAACCTTCGAAATCAGTGGCATAAAGGACTATTGAATGAGCCATACTGGCTAGTATTTACTGCTGAAGGAGTGAATTGCCGTGTTTAATACGCTCATTTCACCAGTAATGTATAGCTCATGTAATAGCGGATAAACCTTTTGTCATAGGAAGATCGTGCACAAATCCGAGGAAAACACACCTCACAGTTTTCTCCCGTCTTCCTTAACCCCGCTGATAAAAAGGTGCTGTTACTTGGAAAAATAAGGCACCTATAATTGTAGCACTTAGTAGAGAAAAAGTGTGTGGATCGCACGTCGTTAAGTGCACCGGGAAACGGTCCGGATATCTCTAGTTAAGGAAGTGTTCGGTACAGGAAAACTGTGAGCCGCTGTCACACCGGACCGTAACGGTGCTTTCATTTTGTTGAGAGCAAATGTTGTCTGAAGTTTGGTGGTATAAATGGAAGTATTCGTTATAACGAGTACTTACATTTATGTTTGTGTGCCGTTATCAAAACGTCGTAGTCAGAAGCCTTTTTTTTGTTTTTTTGGGTGGGAAATCATCAAGGGACCTCTCCCGCTCTGGGTGGAGCGGGAGGGCGTGTCAGACTCTTACTGGCTAAAACCCACCCGTGTTCCTTCAGTTGCCTGTGCCAAGGGCCACGGTAACTCTTTCGAACAAATCCGCGACCCTGGCAGGCATCGGTGCTAATGGACCTCGTCAGTTTGTGCTGACATCTCTTTTAGGCGCGCGTGGAACACAACGCGCCATCGACTCGGGACTGGTCTTTACCGGACGGCGAGCTACCCATTGCTCGCCGTCCGCAAGATCGCGCCTACGGTGGCCGGGAATCTGCTTGGGGTAGTCAGAAGCATGAAAGTCATAATTAGACAAGATTTCTCTATTTTCCATGCAAATTCAATATTAATGTATTACACATATCTTAAAAAAAAAAAACGAAAACCGTATCAAAATCCGTCGAGTAATTTTGAAAAACAACACAGCCAAACATACTATACATTTCGATTTACAAGAAAACATCGCTTACTTTTACCTACATCCACAAACTAACAGCGATTAAGTTATAAATTGACTTTTGAAAAATTGCGTAGAGCTTGTCAAGATTTTGTCCCACTCCTTGTTTAATTAAAAATCAGTTTGGTCTAAATAATACCAAATCGCTCATCACACATTTACCAAGAACCACCATTGAATCGAGTGCTTACTCTTACTCAACGGTCTTATGCTATTTTGGGATAAATCAATTAACATTAATTCTACCATCCACCGTCTACTAGGCACGCGTGTTATCATAATTATCTACAGACAGACTGATAATATATGTAGATAAGTTTATAAGATATTCAGTTTCGGTCGACAGTCGAGAATCAAAACGCCTTTTGTTTATCAAGACGTCTGTGACATTGATTTCAAATATGATGCTGTGGCAAAAGATATCGGTCGTGCGAATCATCGAGTTTTTTAACTGATTTACATTATCTATCAAAGTCTGGTGTCCAGAGTCCGGACAGTCAGTCCGCCCCGGTTCGACCACCCCTTTAAAAGTAAAAAAAAAAAATAGTGCACAATTAGGCCACTAAAATTCACTTTTGAAAGAAAACCTTTAAAACAAAGGAAAGGAAAGGAAATAGAATTGATTCTTGAATTAAGGCGAAAGTGTAGTACCTAATCATTTTTTTTATTTTTCCTGTTTTCTATTTACTTATGTTTCTACACTGAAAATAAACACCACAGTTAATTGGATTAATCTAAGCAAGAGACAATTAACAGTTTCATTAATAAGAGCAGAACCAGTTAAAGGTTTATAGTTATTGCTGCCTGTGTATGAGACAGAGTTAATGTGGCAGTAAACCAGTTGTGAATTGACATATACACTACATATACGGGGTGGAAGGGACACCGTACCGAAAACGGAAACCACATACTGAGCACATTGTGAACCCCCCCACATAGAAATTTCTCATCAGTAATTTTTTCAGCTGTTCCACTCATTTTGACCGTGAAGGTATTGCACTTTTGTAGGAAACAGCTCGTGTCCCTTCCACCCCGTATACATTAATTAAACCTCAATCTATTTAAGTCGCGAGTGAATAGGCTTCTTTTGGGATCGTCGACTTCATCTCTGTTCTCAGGACAAGATTGAGGTCAAGAGTATGCCCATCTAACATAAAAAAAACAAATACCACGAATTCATTACATTATGGAAAAAAACCGCTGTTTCATACAAAAGTGCAAGACCAACACGGTCCAAACATATGCAACAGTTTTTCTTTTTTTATTATAGTCGCGTTCATCCCCAAGTATAAAGATAATGCAGATTGCGAAGGGCCACACCGCATCACAAAATACAAAACTACCTAGCTTTCGTATATTTTGTATGAAAGTACAGTGAAGCCGCACCGCGCTTTTTGTATGTACTGAAATGCGACGCGTTCTCATGTGCGCTTGGCTTTACGCAACAATTCACATGTTATCCTGCTTGTCTCTAGGTCAGCAATGCTACTATGCGTGAAGCCCTGCTCATACACAAGTTGACCTGTCCACGTTGTATCCTAATGTTGTCGTTTATTTTGTAAAATAAAATCAGTCGAGGCATATTTACGTTAGTGTAGCCTCGAGGTCAATCCTAGGATTTATGTAATATCGCATATATTACATAAATCCCAGGGGATTGAGGGATTACTGAAGTGGTTATTTTCAAGATTTGCATACGTTATGCTTCGGTTAGGACATAAGTACAAATAAACTACAATTATATAAATTGTGTTCCTAAGAATATTATGTAGAAAAAACTTTCTTGTCAGGCGTATGTAAGTGGATGAGGCAAAAATAATATGTAAGGATCGTAGGGGGTGGCGTACTGTAGTTTCTGCCTATTACCATCGGAAAAAGGCTTTAGTTGATGTATGGAAATAAAGATTAAGTAAGTGTTAGTAGAATACAAGGTGTAGTTTTGCAACCTCGTCAAAATTCAGGAGGTTGTCATAGAAGACGTAAATAATCAATATAAATTACGGTACCTGATCAATAATAATAAACGGTGCTTTTTTTATTGTTTTAATTTGACACTATTTCAGAATGAAGCCCTTTTCAAAAGAGGAGAATCACCCGTTTATAGAATAAACGTCTGCGTTTGTTTGTGTGTGTGTGAAAGCGCGGTTATAGGGCTAGTATTAGACGGGCCGCGTTTTAATACAAGTGGACACACTTGTATTAAAACAACTAACTAACTACTACTATTAACTGTGGTGGTGTACACTTATCGATTTCCGATAGTAAGAAAAAAAAAAATATTATTGATTCGGGTCGAGAATCATTAGCATAGTTACCTACTTGAATTTGACGAGATTGCAAAGCAACACCTTGTATATAAACTAGTCTTACAGCCAATTACGGATTTACAATTTAATAGCTAATTACACAATACACGCAGCAGAGACAAACATACAGAGTGAAGTGATCCGCTAGCATAATCTTAGCATTGCTAAGTGTACAGTGTGGATGAGTGTGTAGGAGTGTGCATGAGGAGTTGCAAATGGGTGTGTGAGTATGTTATAGTGCTGTGTGGTGATTGTCCTTATACCAACTGTTCAATCATATTTATTTAGTTTAGATTTATTTGTCAGTGCGTCACATACTGACGTTTTCAAAATGAGGGAATCTTTTGTTAAAATTACGAATCAAAATATAAAACGAAACTCGTTCGTTAATTACGAATTTTTTATTAATTTTGTTATGTAAGTTCTTCGTTCGTTTCGTCATATCTTATTAACTTCAGTGCTTCAATAAAGCAGCGTCGCGAATTGTAAGTAATGCAATACACGGCCTCTTTCTATCTAGATAAAACAAACTCATCTACCCTTACTATCACTTTTACAGTTTGTCACTTTAAAGCCACAATTTTAACCATTCATCCAGATAAATCCTAACGAGAACACTCTGCATAATCCCCCAGCGCATCTCAAAGGAACAAAGCTAAACACCCTGTTTTTGTCGTCACGTTTGTAGCTTTGGCATCTGACGTGGGGAAAGGCTGATTTTCGGCGAAAAGTAAGCCAATTTTAATCTGTGATGGTCTGGTCTTCATTCGTGAGCCACATCGAATATTCCAGCATAAAGTGGAAAGCTGGTACAATCCATGTTACCTAAGCTATATACCTCTTGCAAAATAACTGGAAACCATGTCGGTCTTACAAAAGGATTAAGTCATTTATCGGTTTTTCTTTTAAAAACTCTGAACGATAACTAAAAGGAACATTTTCCAATACGATCTGTTATCAAACGGGTCCTAGAAATCGTACTCATTGTTGCACGCCATGACGCTTAGTCACGCTTAGATATAGTCCTCCTCACCATTGGTCACGACGACCTCAGTGGAGATTAGCCATCGTAGCGGGAGATATCATAGTGCACAAATGTGTGCGCAGACACAGTTGCACTCTGTTCCTTTGCTCTCATAGTCGGATGGGTTGCAACCCAACACGACCGGTTCTCTCACTTAGGACGTAAGCGTAGGACCAACGGCTTAACGTGCTTTCTGAGGCACGGGGGTATCATACCGCCAACTTCCAAACTCCATGGTGCTATTGAGAATAATATCTAAAGGGAAAACCCAATGTCATCTTTTTTTGCCCAACCTGCGAATCGAACCCACACGCTCAGCTTGCGACCACGAAACCAACGGAGCAGTTGTCGGGAGACGGGACGCTTAGATAACGACCATGCTGAAAGGGACTTCGACCTGCAAACCGTCACATGTTACCATAATTTCAGCACAATATTCTAGACGCCCGGCGCGCGGCGTAGACATTACTGAATCTGATGTTTCTTATAACCTGTCTGACCGAGATTGCATTTAATAAATACATATTTAAATATATCCGACACATCTTCTACAATCGGTACTTACAACCTTGTCGGCCTACGCAGTCATTACACCAAAACAATCGTACAGCTTCTGTCGACAAAAGAAATCAAACAAACAATTTGTCACTTATCCATAGACCATAGCCACAAAACATCACCACAGACAAGCGACAAATGTCCTCAGACACACACAATAAGTCCAGTCTCCAGGGCCGGTATAAATCCGTGCGAATCCGCCACAAATCGTATCGGTTACCAACGGTTCTTGTACCGACAAGTGTGCGGATAGTAAATCGCTTCCTACGAGTCGCTGGCACATCTTACAAGATGACTAATGGCTTGTTGAAAATTGTTTTTATTTTAGAGCGGGATGAAAGTGGGTTATGGATATTATTTGGTTTTTATTTGTTCTCGACTTACTGGCAGTAGATTTGAAGTGGCTTTACATGCTTTTTGTATCATGTTCATCTTTGTTGGAGACTGTCAATGTCTAGCCAACAGGACAACTTTTATAATCAGCATCAAGTAGTCACATAAAAAGGTACGTAAACCTAGCGGAACGTACTGCGGACAGCGGACTTTGATGGATCATCTTCAAGCCTTTTCACAACTATGTTGGGGCCGACTTCCAGTCTAACCGGATGCAGCTGAATACCAGTATTTTACATGGAGCGATTGCCTATCTGACCTCCACAACCCATTTAGTACTGGGTAGCACGATACTCCGTGATAAAACTTGTTGTCGACTTTAAGGCCTGTAATGACTGTCAAAGGTCTACAATTGATAGCCGCGACCAACGGCTTAACCTGCTTTTCGAGGCACGGAGGAAACTCGGTATATAATGGGTGGTCACCCATCCACGGACCAACCTAGGCAAGCGCAGCTTAACCTAAAGATCGATTCGAGCGGCTGTTATTATTTAACCACTCCTCATCGAGTTTTCTTATGTTGTGCTTAAAGACCCCAACAACCAGGTAGAAATCCCTATAAGCTTTAAACTGCTCCCATGGGAAAATACTATACCGGCTTCCCATAGATCCCATGATAAAGCATAATAAAGCAGTCCCTATGTTCATTAACCCATGAAAAACGCCATCGTAACAGCTATATAAAAAAATTATGACCATAATGTGTTATCTTTAAGGGTCCATTATTCATTTATTTCTACCGCCAAGCAGCATTGCTATGTTCCGGTTCGAATACGGTTTCTTGGTTTGATAACTGGTACTTGATATGTTCAACTTTGTGTTTAGCCTTGTCTATAAAACCTGGGAACACTAATGCAATGTAAGACCTTAAACTTCTCGTCTAATAATGACCTGCTATAACCGCTTGTTATACTCAAAGAACTCAACGATCAAAGACTGTCGATTCTTGGACACGTTACCCGTAACAATGATTCCATGGAGCGTTTTCCATGGAGCGTGGAGCGTTAGGGTAGAGTCGAAGACACGTGGTCGATCACCAACCAGATGGACAGATTCCACCAAAAGTGTCACGAACATCCCTCTGGTAGAGTGTGCTCGTCATGCGGCAATAGAGACCAGTGGAAAAGGGTCGCGAAGACAGCAACCTGCCAAGACAAGACAGCACCCTTTCGAGAGTGAACGACTTAGAAGAAGAATAACCGATTGGCCACGAGTGCAGCTCGTGGCCAAGCGGTTACAAGCTACTCAAGTGACGTATGTCATTGCGACAGCGGGATAACAAATGAAAGAGCTTGGATCTAAGAAAAAGCTCGCGCGAACAAACAACTGACGACGCACGACCCTCCTGACGCAAGTCTCTACGCAAATTGCATCACCCGAAGTTGTGAACGGGGCGTAAAAGAGTAACGGTAACTATTGTATCTATTTTTAGCCATATTCCATGAAAATAGCCATAAATATCGGTCCCATTCACATGGGGATTTTCACGGACATCTGCCTATGGTGCCACGGTATTACGGCGAACAAACCTTCGCGTAACTATGGGTTTTTCCCATAGATTATTATATTGATGAGGGGTCAATCGGGTCGACGCTAATTTGCTGATATATCCAGTGAAACGGATTATTATAACTTCCTGGAACAATACTGACACAGCAATATTTCGGAAAGATACACAAAAATTCAAGTTAATATTAGATTCATCAATTTTGTTGATTCAATTTGTTTTGTAAACAGTGTTCTGTGATTAAATAACATACTAGTAGCATTTTATCGCCGAAGGGTTGGACAGGCATTAGGTACACCCACATTTCACTAGTTATGTTTAAATTATGAATGGAATTTCCTGATGGAAGAACTCAATGACACTTTACCCGAACTGGCAAACGAACCCAAGACCTTACCCTACACTTAGCATAATCCCTTTTTACTCCTAGACCAACGACGCAGTCTTTGATTTAACATTCTACAGTAAAGATAGAAACAATGACTGTAAAAGTCTCACGATCCACAACAGATCTAGACGGCGCTAAATAAAACATCTAAAGAACACGAAATAAAAGATCCAATTGTCTCAAATTACGCGTTAACTTGGACAGTTAAAATAAAATACGGAACAAACATCCTGACCATCAATTTCTTTGTTAATTGAACAGTTAGGTGCGGTTCCCCACATTCCCCATCTTCCCCCCATTCCGTTCCTCCCCATTCCCCCAAATAAAAATAGAAAACTATGAGCCTTTTATGTGTTCCTGATATCTTACAGAGATGGTAACGGTTTAATTTCTTTCTGGTGTCGAGGTGAGAGGAAATTACAGTATAACTTCTTCGTTGATTGTATCTTAGACTATTTTCTATAATTTGTTGTTTTCCAAAAAAACCTGTTAAGCTTTTCTGGGCATTTTTAGGACACATCAATCTTTAGAATAAGGAAAGGTAATTTACAAGTCAGATGTGAATGAGAGCGGTCGCCCTAGAAGGCCCAGACCAGCAGTCTGCCGCACTTTTGGGAGTAATGTGTAATGTAATGAATTCGGTGTGTAATGTAATGTGTGTGGTCATTTCAATGAGGTTCGAAGTGAACTGTACATAATACTACTGGATTAGAACGTCAGTTCTCTTTTAATAAAATTTCCATAAAGGAATAGTTAAATATAGCATTTCTTTGTTCTGTAATGTCCAATTATAGAATAAACAAATATAAAATTGTTACGTGTAATTCATTAACAATGATAATAAAATATGATTTACGAAAAACCATAAAAATAATACGCAAGCAACGACGTATAAAAAGTACAAAGAAACTAACGTTTACCTACCTTTTATAGGTTACACAATAAAGAAAATAATACTAAAACTTACACAAAACGAATGAAAAGAATAGGTTTACATTTTTATTTCTAAGTATTTTACACAAAATATTTCTCTGTGATATAAAAATATGGTAGCTTGTATAGGGTACTTTTGACAATATATTAGTTGCCCCGCCCGCATAATATTATTATACAAAAAAATGCTTTTGAGATAGAATTATAAACGTTCTCAACCTTTAACACGATTTTTAAAGAAAACTTCTACAAATATGAAAGCAACTAGAATGTAATGGTTTTGTAAAAATGTCTACTCAAATAAGCTTGGAATAAGTTTATTTCGTGGCGAAATTGGCATTATTTATTTTTATCAAAACCTGAATGTGTTTTTAGGAACGGCACCCTTATAGAATCGTCCTGTCCGTCTGTCACAGCCATTTTACCAAGAGGCTGTAGGCACAGGAACAGGTGTCTTCTATGAACCGCTACACAGAAGAGGTGTGGTATTACGAAGAAATAAAAATAGGGGTGGCCCTCCATACATGTATCTGAAGGATGAAAAGCTTAAATAGATTTGACAAATTGATAACCATTTTGAAAAATAACACAACTACATACAGGGTAAGCCGGTTGCCACGTAATCAGTACATCACTAAGTTATTCAAAAAACCGGCCGAGTTCGAGTCGGACTCGCGCACCGAGGGTTCCGTACAAACCTGTAGGTATATAAGTAAAAGTTCACCCATCACGACCCATTACGGTTTTCGCAATTATTCCTTTATGTGTGCTATAAGACGTTGCTTCGTACCAAATTTCAAGATTCTGAGTTCACGGGAAGTCCCCTGTAGGTTTTGATTCCCTTGCGAGTGTCGAAAATTTGCGGCATAAACGGCTGTATCTTTTGATTGCGTTGGCTTAGAAGTTTGATTTTTTCACATCTCCAAGGGACAGTAGACTTGAGTATTTGATATAAATTCTAGCTTGATACCTCCACGCGTTTCTTCAGACAGACAGACGGACGGACGGACGGACAACAAAGTGATCCTATAAGGGTTCCGTTTTTTCCTTTCGAGGTACGGAACCCTAAAAACAGCTGTTTCCTACATAACTGCAATACCTACACGTCAAAATGTACTGAACAGCTGTTATTTTTTAATAACTGACGAAAAATTTTTGTGTGGAACGGTTCAGAATGATGTACTGAGTATGTGGTTTCCGTTTTCGCGTCGCTGTCCCTCCCACCCCGTACATTTATATGCCGTCGGACAGTTACAAACGTCACTGATATGGGTACCTGGTCTAGACCTAATGACACCAAAAGTTCAAAAGTTACACGCCCTCGTTAAACCTAGGTATTTTACGATAACATTCGTGAGTAAAATATTTACCTAGCGGCCGGCGTGTGACACTGAAAAATTTAATTTCACGCCAACGAGCCGAAAACATGTACGAGTAGATGTTAACATTACCATTTCACAACGTAACTATTTGTAATTTTATTTAATAATATGTACCTACACTTTCCTTCCTACCTTCCTTGAGCAGCTCGTAGGTAAATAATAAAAGCCGCTCGGATCAATCTCCAGGTTAAGCCGCGCTTGCCTAGGTTGGTCTGTGGATGGGTGACCACCCATTACCGAGTTTCCTCCGTGCATCGAAAAGCACGCTAAGCCGTTGGTCCCGGCTGTCATTTGTAGATCTTTGACAGTCGTTACAGGTAGTCAGTGTCCCGAAAGTCTGACAACCAGTCTTACCAAGGGGTTTTACCCAGTACTAACTGGGTTGTGGGGGTCAGATAGGCAGTCGCTCCATGTAAAATACTGGTATTCTGCTGCATCCAGTTAGACTGGAAGCCGACCCCAACATAGTTGAGAAAAGGCTAGACAGATAATGATGACACATTCCTTATGGTATATGTTGGTAAACAGGTTAGAATATAAGGATATATCGTTGCATCTTCACTGTGGCAGCACCATAATGCAAGGATCAACGATCAAGCATGGTGACCATTAAAGTGTATAGTGCTTTAGGTTTATTTATTTTAGTTTCTATAATTCGAACTCATGGATATAATTAATTATTTTCAAAGATTTAATTTATTATAAAAATTAAATAATTGTTGATTATTTATAAAAATATAATGATATTTTTTTTATTTCATCTTTAGGGTCTTATATTTCTTTATTAGCTATTATATTTATATTAATTATTATTTGAGAATCTTTTATTAACTGACCGTTTTTGGCCACGGCGGCCTACCTCGGCGTTGGTTAGCCATCGGCGTGGCAGATATTATAGTGTACAAGTGTGTGCGCAGACACAGGTGCACTCATTGTTCCTTTACTCTCATAGTCTGACACCACGATATGTTACGTCAATCCGACACGACCAGAGAGAGATCAGGCGCAGGTCCAACGGCTTAACGTGCTTTCCGAGGCACGGGGGCATCATACCGCCAACTTCCAAACTCCGGGCTACTACTGAGATTTTTTTTATGAAAAAACCCAACATCACTTCTTTACCCGACCTGGGAATCGAACCCAGGACCACACGATCAGCTTGACGCCTAATGCTGGGGTATGTGGTACCTGGTAGTCAACGATACCAGAATAATATTCTTTTCTTTATAATAATATATAAACAAACAAATAAGGCTTGTTGCTATAATATAGCAAGGCGTATTTGTTTGTTTAACAAATGACTAGATCGCGAAAATGAAGAAGAGAAATACCGCTGCGGTTAAAATGTGACGTCGCGTTCGGAATTCAGACTGCAGCGGCACTGTCGCTTGCGGTTATTGTCAACTGCAATGCCGCTGCGGTTTGATGTCTGAAGTCGTCTTCGGAATTTTTAAACCTCTTAGTAGTGCGTCATTCTATTACAAAGCTACTAAGATCATCTGCCATCCAAAGCACAAAACACGAATATTTTTCCTGTATTTACGATTCCACACAACATCTTCATTAAAATATGTCGCGTCCACCACAGTGCCCAAGTATAGAGAGCGACTTTCCACTTGAATGGCTTTGCACTTCGTTTTCAATGGCCGCCGGAGCTTTCTTGGCCAAAGTTATACGACTGTGGCGCATTTAGGTTTCATGAGTATGATTATTTTGCCTATGAATGCACGGCTTTGCTGTTGCCTGAAATCACTAATGGAATATGCATGCTGAATTGTTTGTTCATAATTTATACGTGAATTTGAAAATCAAAAATAACTAGATGGTAGGTGTATGGTGGGTATTAAATATATTCATGTTATAATTTATTTCTAATGTCTTCAAAGTACGCTGATACCTGGACAAGAAATTGATGTAACATTATTAATTTTCAAATAAACTAGTGGCACCTGTCCATGACTCCAGTCCCGTGGTATGTAGCAAATCGGATTTAAACCCCCCATACGTTAGGTACTGCATATAATACATACCCCTTGGTAAGACTGGTGGTCAGACTTCCGGGCTTTCGATTTTGATTATCCGTAACGGCTGTCAAAGATCTAAAAGACAGCCGGGACCGAGATTCGAGAGGGTCTGGATATGTAATGGATGGTCAATTGGTCACCCATCCATGAACCCTGAAGATCGACCAGTGCTGAACAACTGACTAATAAATTAGTTAAATCCTAACGAATTAATGAGAATTTTACTTCAGTACTCGTATCTAGCTAAAACTGTTCATAGGTAGAACATATAATTAATACTTCTCAATCGTGCTTACTAGACCTATAAAACGTATCACAGTTTGGAAAAGTTTTCTAGAGCAGTGAAATAAATATATATATATAATAGCATGATAAACCGCTGATTTCATTTTTAATGCACGCCTGCTAGAAATGTTACAGCAATGAATTGCATATGAACAACAAGAAAGTATTTCTCGGTTAAAGTTAAAAAATATGTATTTAAAGACATCAATAAAATAAATTGAGAAAAAACCAAAAAATAAACACTTATTTATTCTTTATTAAACAAATTATACCTTCTAGACTACCTGTAAACTTCTAAATAATGTTGTCATTTGAGTGACTGACTCACCCTCGTTTCGATTCTTTGATAAACTTAACGTAACTTCTAAACTCATATGAGAACGCTCTACAATAAACTTGAATAAATTTCAAACAAAACAGACCGCAATAAAGTCTACAGAGTGACCGAAACCCAGTTACAAACAAAGTTAGCCAAACGTCCTCGGACCACTCTAAACTGAACGCATCCAAAAGAAATATGCCGTATTTTCTTACTTGGCACCCTGCCAAACACACACTTCTTTGGTTTATTTTGAGTATACCGCTTCCAGTCGACGGCGTTAACCTAATCGATTGAATTTGCACGAATTTGTCCTAACTCTAACAAATACCTATGTTTATAAGAACTGCAGTTTCGACAAAAGTGGTTCGGTGTAGTGAAACTTCAGTTCTGGAGTTGTAACGAACGCTAATGTCCCAAGTTTTGGAAACCAGGACTTTGTTTGATCACAATGTATGTATACCCGTGTGTTTTACTCTAATATGACCCCAATTATTGATAGAATTTGTTAATGAAGATATTCTCGTACTAAATTAATATAAGTTATATTAATTTAGTACGAGAATATAACTTTGAAGTGACTCGTATGTTATTAGTAGTTAATAAGACTTGATAAACAATGTCTAAAGATTGTTTTCAATTACGAGATATAATAGTTCGTAACTTCGTGAGCAATATTTTATGCCTGAGATTTTGGTAAATTATGTGCTTATTCTTTATCAATATTATGTAAGGTGTAAACGGACCCTTTACGAAACCTTCAACCAAGCATTCGGTACATCAAACTAAGTAATTAGTAAAAATTATTGCTGGGAAACGATGAAAAATCACGGTTACGGTAGGATAGGTTCAATGTAACGCAATCAAAACATTCTGCTGATGGGCGAATTGGGGGTCGTGGAGGTATTTAAAGTAAAGTTGCTACATTAAACACATGTATTTTAAAAAAAAGTTGTGAAGGACTTTGACCCCCAATATCTCCGTAACTAGAAGGTTCCCAGGTATGGTCAAGAACAAAAAAAAATAGCGCAATAACTGGGAGAACGTGAGGCTTTCGCCTTCGTTAAGGGTACTTTTACATCCATTATAAACTGATCAAGCAAGAATTCAAAAATAATACAATTTAACATAAAATTAAATTAGCTAGTGGAACTTACGCGAGCGTTACGACGTCGTTGATCCCAAAAAACATAGAATATTTTGTGTGATCTACATATTTATGTTGAGGCATCAAGGAGACACCCTTACGTCTGTAGAGCTTCGTCAGCAAACTTAATTCGTCCCTGTATTTTTGTTTCAACACACGTTTCGTTTCCAGGTACATACAATATTTAATAGTGCTGTTCACATCAGCTTGGCTTGTAGAGGGGCAGCCAGGAAGATGTGACCAAACGCCCCACCAAACTACTGTAAGGGAACCTTCTAAAAACGACGGCATTTACCGTTTAGACATACAAAGCAAAGGGAACGAATCTGACTATACACCGGACCAGACGTATGCTTGTAAGTGCCAATTTTTATACGTTTCTAAAATAATTTACAAAATCATACCAGATGAAAAAAAAAACTAAATTATATGACTAATACCTGATTCTAAGAAAACCTTCATTTGATCGTTAATTTACCGTCATAAAGTCTACATGTGGACTTAGGAAAGCACAGGCAAGAAAAAAAAACCTCGGATTTTTTAATGAGCAATTTTTCATCGATCGCCAAACGGTTGCCATCACTACTTCGTCAGGCGCAAAGCAGGGCCAAATAAAAATCATGTTACTCATGCTACATGATTCTTTTGGCGCGTTTCCATAGTCAAAACTATCTTGTTTTGAATACAATTTTTGCCGACAATTTCACAAATGGTAAGCATTTGTCAACAGCACCCTCCTGACAAATGCATTCAAGCAAGGACCGAAAAAGTTACCCGTTTACGAGTTTTCATCTGGTTGTTTTTTAGAGTGAAGTGAAAAATCTTACAGTAAATGGTTAACCCAAATATTTGAAGGGTTAACCCGTATAACACCTTTAACAGGCGAAGTGGCACTTAGGGGCAATTTTTTTACGGATTTAATAACACAAAGTTTTAATCTACACGAAACAGTTAGTCAGATGACTCAGAAATACACCGGTATATAACTAATTTATTTGAGAACTTGTAAATTCAGTTTTTCTGAACAAAGATTAAACCCGTATCGTTTAAATCCTTGCTAAATAAAACTAAATTAATAGATTCAGATATATAACGTTCAGTTGATTACTACATACCTGTATTACGATATTCCATCATCAATTCAGTTGTGAACACAAAACAAATAAAAATATATCAAAGTTAAATGCCTTATGAAAGATAATACAAAATACAGCTACACTCGGTGCGTTAAGGAACAGTCAACTCTAGATTGTCACAATAAATCACAGACGAAGCAGATTACGCTAGAAGTCATTAAGTTGTGTTCAGCAAATACCCTAATTTCACTTGATATTGTACTTCTTTACGATACGACTAGTCTTACGACTAGTATAGGTTTTTCTATTTTGACCGCCTAAAAGCGTTAAAATCGACGTATGTGCAGCGACTGGATTTGTGCCCGGTTGATGGCAATGAGCTCGCCTCCTATTAAATGGGACTTAGGTAAACATAACTGGTGTTTGGGTGGACTACAATTGGGTACAACTCTGCCTAACCCTATATGTGTATAATGTTTCCTTATTTATTCACAGTAACTATATACACGACGGTTCATGACAGGCCGTTTCGTTGGTTCATGATTACCGCTGAAGATCCAGATGTCGACAACAATGTCTTCGAGTTCAGCCATAAGAACATTGACGTGGGCTCTTTGAAGACTTTGGACCAAGACAAGTCGCGGTACAGTGAAAGATGTTCCAGCTCTGTGGAAAATGCTGATAACTCTGATAAGACTTTTGTCGAAGTATGTATCGATCTCATATACAAGGTAGAAGAGACACCGACGCCAAAACAGTAACCAAGTATTGAGTACATCATTCTGAAACCCCACATAGACCGATTATTAAAAAAAATCTGCTGTTCCATAAATTTTGACCGTGTAGGTATTGCAGTTTTGTAGACAACAGCTGTTTTTTTTAAAGACTTCAAAAAAAGGAGGAGGTTCTCAATTCGGTTGTATGTTTTTTTTTTTTATTTCTTTTTGTGTTTGTTACCTCATATCTTCGTCATTTATGAACCGATTTGAAAAATTCTTCTTTTATCTGAATGGATCTACTTCCCGATTGGTCTCAAATAAATTTCATCGAAATCGGTTCAGCAGTTTGGTTTTGAAATCAAAATAGCTGGAAAAAATATGTCATCCAAGTATAAGAAATTGCGAAATTGATACTTGACATGGATTTGTGTGTGATGCGATAACTAAAAAGGGTAAAATAAAATTTTTTTTGGAAGTCGGTTTTTTTTTGCAAGTTTTTTTTTAAATAACCGACTAATAATTTCTAGATGGGGTTCAAAATGATGTACTGAATACCTACGTGGTCAACGTTTTAGCGTCGGTATCCCTTCCACCCCGTATTTACACCTGGATTGGTTAGTAAGGCGGTTATCACATGTAATACCGCGCTCACTGACGATCGGCCACTTTTAAACCTTTTTCCTCAGGACGTAAGGGTTCAAAGTGGTCGACCCTCAGTGAGCGCAATCATTGTGCTCGCTCAGCATCAGCAATAGAAATTGCGACCACAATATCAATATGAAACTACCTTTTCATCCCTTCATCCACCAGATCCATTGGGTGTCTCCGAAGCAGAGCTCGAAAAACCAGACGGTTCGGATCCGAGCCATGGTCGCGGAAAACAACGAGGCTTGGTATACCGGAGAGTACCTGACTATTGTGCTTCATAAGAATACCGACAAGGCACCTGATAGTCCACCTTTCCCTGCGTCGCCGGAATGCAATCTTTGCAGCGAAGCCAGGTATGAGGTAAGGAAGACCACAATCACGATCCTCTAGATAAATGTAAACCTACTTTTCTAAGCAACTTACGTTCTGTGACTATACTGACAACCGTGATTATGGAACGAATACATACTGAGACCGTGAAAAAGATTTTTTCAATACACTTCTTCGAATGCTGGTTCTTATCGCACTACGATTAGGTTCAACATGCTATGGATTTCACCCTCGTGGTTTTCTTCTTATATTCCCGCACTATAGTGCGGAAATAAAAATTCCACACGTGGTGAGGCGGCTCGCCCCACACGCATTTTTTTTTTCTATTTCATTGAATCAATTTGGACTTTGAACAAATTTGGACTAAAAACTAAAACCAAAAAACTAAAAGTGTATTGAAAAACGTCGTTTGATACACGTGGGCCTTTGTTACTGCAGTTCTCGGCTCCATAACAAACTTTCCCCACTTACTTATATCAAAATTTTTATTGAAGTGTCTTTCATTATTGTATACAGGTACATAAGTCAATTGCTCTACCTCAGAGGTAAACAGCATTATGCGCCAAAACCCAAATTTTACAGGCGACGTAAAAATGCGACGATTAAAACTTTGAATGCAATTTTGACATAGTTGGGATAAAGATATTGGAACTAACCCAGCAGTATTTGCTATTATTATTTGACGAAATTATTACTCAATAAAGACAATTGCAATTTAGTTAATTAACTCTTATCTGATTTTGAGGAGTTGAGGCTGTTTACCTCATAACATAAATTAACTTAGTTTTTGGAACAAGTATGGTAATAAAGCATTATGATATCATTCTATTGTTTACCTCTAAATAAAAGTTGTGGATACTATTGGAATCCCGCACCAAAAACATCATGTTTGTTGTCAGTTATAGTATAAGTAATCATCAGTTGAGGTCCTATACCCATAAAAAAGTTTGTGAACTTAATGTTATAGACGATTGGATATTTCTTTTTATATACGTAGTAGGACTTAATGTCGGATACCCTTATGTAGAGCTGGTTTTTACGACTTCAATGGTGCAAAAAACACAATTTCGAAAAAAATGGAGTTACTACTGTTTACCTCTGAGATACAGAATGTGGGTAGTTTGTCTTCTAATTAAATGATATGACAATAATTCGAACATAGACGCAGCCCGCGTTGTAGACAGTAGACTGATAGCCTATGTTAGGTTGGTATAAAGGGATTTTTTTTCAAATGGACGTGGCTTGTGTGCGCAATGATATAAAAGAGAAAGGAGTAAATGATGCCGTGACGTCTGACAGGGGAGAGTGGATGAAGAAAACGTGTTGCGCCGACCGCAAGTGGAATGGGACAGGGACAGGAAGATGATGATGATGATTGACGTGGCTGGCTAAATCATAAACTATGAGGAATAGCATAAATTACCCAAGGGAGTCTCGGGCCCGAGTTTGATGAAAACTAAAACTGCCCCCCTTACCTTTTTACCCCTTGCAGGTGATCTTCACCGGCAAGTGGTCGCGGGTGGCCCATCCCCGCCACTACCCGAGCAAGCCGGATGAGAACGGCTACAGCCACATGGTAGGCTGTTCACACGCATACGATTACTCGCTGTGGACACAAGGCATCAACGCCAACGAAGGACTCAAGATGCTCGCTGAAACGGCCAACAGTACTGTCTTGGAAATGATTATTATTAAAGATGTAAGTTTAAAGTTTATGAGCGGGAGCAATCGTTGGTGACACATTGATAGCGGCCCAGATTCACGTGTAATCGTAATGGGTTCAACCCCTGGCGGGTATTCTACTTTGTGTTAAGTATTTGTTTCATCACAACTGTCATGTGACATCCCCCGACCCACACTGGATCCGTGGTGGTTTACAGCCCACTTCTTCCCACAGGTAGGGGACTGTGTTCCAGTAATGGGAATGATTTAGGCTGATCATGTTAAGTTTGTAAGACTGTACATAATTCCGTATACGTGTAATTTAAATTACGAGTAGGTATGTAATTTTACTGCAAACAAAAAAAAAATTAAAATCTCCACAGATTGATTTACTTACAGAAGAAAAAAAAACAATACTTCAAATAAATTTACGTCTTTTAAAGTTAAAATTCCAATGAAAAATCATTCACCAAGATACATTTTTGAGATTTTAATTATACAAAGTAGTTCCAAAATAAACAAGTAATCCTTTTATATTGAGCCTCTCTATCATTAATTAGTAATCCTAATAGTTTATTTTATAGTCTGGAAGGTTAAAAGAAGGTTTTAACTATTCAATGAATCATTAAATCGTTCATTATGTAAGTAATTTGAATGCATTTTGAATATTTTGATTGATGTCTGACTAGTAAAGGACTTTGAATAATAAACGAGGGTTATTTAGGGGATGTTTCATATTATTTACTGCGAAATGGTTAAGTAAATAAGGTAGCGTAGAGCACACAGACATGCATTTTGTATACTATAACACAACTATAGTCTAAGAGAAGATAATAAATAAACAATATATAATAATAGATAAATATCTAATTAGAAGATAATAAACTGAATTGATATCCAAACATGATATAACAAATAAAATCATTTTCTAAAATCATATTTTCATGTATCGACAAGTTTTGTTTTGCGCCGTTAAAATATCGATCGACTGGCTAATTTAATCATACCCTTCAGAAATTAAACACATGCTCAAAAGCTTTTAAAATAACATGGTCTCTGTCGCTATCATTGATACTGAAAACGAGATATTTAACATGGTAATATCCCTTTATCACTGAAAATGATATTGCTGAAACTGCTTTTTAGATGGCTGAACAAACCGGTACCAGGACGCTAATCAGAGGCAAAAGACGCCACCACCCATACATGTCAGAGCCCTCCCACGCCCTCTTCAGGGTAGACAGGTACCACCACCTGTTCTCCATAGCTGTGGGCATGAGACCCTCGCCAGACTGGTTTCTGGGCACCTCCAAGTTCGAGCTGTGCACTGATCATGGCTGGCTTGAGGATGAAGAGATTCCTCTGTATCCATGGGATGCTGGTACGATGGATGGGATTTCTTATGAGGTATGGGGTAAATATTGTGAATATGCTTTGGCTTTTTTCCATGTTATAAAGTAATGCCCGTTTTAACCTACACTACAGCAGCAACTAAATGAGTTTCTTAATGTTATGGTACTCTTCAAAATGCTTTTTTTATTATTTATCTGTAGCTCGACATTATTCAAGGTCAAATGATGAATAGAAAATATTATTATTAGCCAGCTCATTTAATCTGACCTGTAGATGGATTTTTAATACCCCAAAATGCGTATGAAAAACGATATAAAATGTCATCTCTTCCTTACAATTTTTCTAATTTTGCTGGTTCCAGTCACAGCCAACAGTCTCCACGCCCACAGACAACGTGAATCGAGTAGAAGTGGGCTCCTTCGACGCAGACTCGCCGTTCTACCAGCTGAACCTGGACGATCTGCAGCCCTTCGCCAAGCTGAGGGTCCGGAGACTGGACGTGTTCCCTCTGATAGGGGCGGAGTGCAGTGAGGATGCTACTGGTAGGTCAATTATCATCTGAAATGCTTGAGAAAAAGATCAGCTCTTCTAGGAATTTTATGTGAACAGTGGGGACCTTTTTTTTTTGTTCCCGATTGGAAAATCCCCACGGATGTCCTTCACCTGGGGTGGGCGGAGGGGTCTGTCAGACTCGAACTGACTTAAAATCCACCCCGGTGTTCCCTTCCTACACTTACTTGCACCGGGAATCATAGGAATTAGTGCACCTTTCACGATCCACGCGTCCGCGGGTTCCTCAAGTTCACGGAGGGAGTGAGGTGTAGAACTACCCCTGTAACATCTAATAGGGGCGCGCGCGGAACACTATGCGCCACCGCCTCGGGTCCAGTTATAGGGGGGGGGGGCGGCTGACGTTCCCAAATCCGCCGTCCCTCTGGACCCGTTTAGGGGGGCTGGAAGAGGACGTTGTCCGCCCTCCGCCGACGCCCGGTGCGGCTGCTGCGGGTTGGGAGAGTGGTCTCGACCTCCCTCAACCTTTCTGCAGCCTCCTTCTGAGAAATGACGGTTTCACAGAAGGAGTACACCGCATCTCACAACGCTGCGCTACCGACCATCGAACGAGCGACGGCCGACAGCGACAGAGAGCACGGCGCGGCTCCTCCCATGTGGCACATTCTGCCAGCGTGTACCGCGCCGTGTCCTCCAGACAGTGGACGCAGTGATGACACCGAGCGTTCGGCTTCCTTTTTATGCGACACAGTTATATCCATAAGCGACCATGCCATGAAACTACAGGGAGCCGTGCCTCCTGCCGAGCCATTCTTTGAGCACCGGTCGGATGGCCTCGATGGTAGCGAGATAGGGCGTAAAAGCCCGTCCCGCCACTCCGCCACCAGAACCTCGCGGACCTGACGGCCATCGTCCTCTGCGGTTTTCGCAGCATCGCGATGCTGCCGGCCGTCAAGTCAGAGGCCCACACCGGGGCCCCGTACAGGGCCATGGATCACAACACCTGAGGTGTAACTCTAAGCCGACCTCAATGTAATTAGTTGGGAAAAATGGTACATAGATGATACTGATCAGTGGTAACGGCCGACTAGTTCGTGTGTCCGAACGTAAAATTATTTGATCAGTGCTCTCAAAACGGTGTTAGGACACATCGTGAAGAAACCTGTTTCTGAAACAAAAATCTGAAGACCTATGACTTCCACCATCCACCAACACGGCCTGGAGCCTTATCGAGGATTACGGTCCACTTTCGCTTACAGGGAGAACGTCTGTAGCCCAATCGTGGGAACATCATGAGCATCAGCTCATAATGTCTGATGCTGATGACTTTTTGCGATTTCGTGTTTGGTCCCACAGTAAAAGTTGTTAACGTTTTCTGGTTTTCATTAATTTTAATCATACTTTGTAATGTATTTTTCTAGAAAGAGAAGAAGAGGAAAAACAAGCCGAAGAAGAAGAGGAAGAATCAGAGGAGTAAGATCTTGATCAGATTTATTATCATAACTTGTGCGTGGCTGCACAAATTAGTCTGACCCCGTTTTCACTTTTTGTGAATGAAACCCTAAAATTGTTACTTGTGACCTGTTCTATAGCCATACTAAGAATTAACATTTTATGTACTGTGCGTTTAAGGGAAACAGTTGTGTATCTTGTTTGTTATGTTATGGTACCCATGACAAAGGGGCCAGGCTCTTACTTGCACCTCACAGACCCCACGCAGGATTATTAACGTGACGTATATAAGATGGAAGAGACGCCTACGCTAAAACGGTAACCAAATGCAATACCTACACTGTCACAATGTATGGAACAGTAGATTTTTCTAAAATTACCGAAGAAAAATTTCTATGTGGAGGGGTTCAGAATGATGTACTAAATGCGTGGTAACCGCTTTAGGGTCGGTGTCCCTTCCAACCTGTATATTTTGTCACGCGGGAATGGAACCAGGCTGCGATGTACAAAATTCTTTTTGTAACCTTATTATGCGTTTTATCGTCTAGTGACCCCGAAGAACCAGTTGTAGGAGAAGTAAAGCAAGCGCTAGGAGGTGATGGAAGGTGCTCTATCAGCGAATGGGGAGCCTGGTCTCCGTGCACCCTGAGTGATGGCAACTGCGGGTCAGGTTTCAAGACTAGGACAAGGCATCCACTGGAAATTAATATTTACGGCGAGAATTACGATGTAAGTACATAGGTATATCCAGTAATTATAGGCATATTAATTATAAGCATCGTTATAATCGCTTCCGAGAAAATCACTCTGGCTGACGTGGGAACTGAACCCAAGACCTCATACTCAGAACTAGCACTTTGCCACCACTAAACCAACGACTCGAGGCATTGAGGGAAAACAATATAATGAAACGTTTTTATGTTACTGTTACTGTTAGCCTGTATCATCCCACTGCTGGGCAAAGGCCTCTCCCCATGACTTCCAAATTCTTCGATCCAGGGCTAAGGTGGACCACTGATCGTTGGTTCTGTCCAGCTCGTCCCGCCATCTCCTGCGAGGTCTACCGTTTTTATGTTACCAAGTTTTATTTGTGTTGACAGTCCTAGCCGTTTTCAATACAAACGACAATAGCCCAACGGTTAAAACGTGCATGGACTGACTACCGACAGGTCGCGGGTTCAACCCCGTTGGCCGTTGCCCTCGCGAAGTCGCAACCTTACTCATCGCTTAGGCATCCTTTACTCCATTGAGGGTAGTGAGTAGCAGAAATACTTGTAATATAAAAAGCTAGTAATCTTAAAAAAATGACTAAGTGCCTGTTAAGAAGAATAAATGGTTTGATTAAGATATTAATCAACGTCTGCATCTATGATAACGCGAATTCAAATTCTTTAGTTCTGCCTGTTAAGTGGTAACCCTAAGACTGACGAAGATTTAATTACCTAGAATTTTCGTAACACCTACTTATCTTCTTCATTCAATTCAACTCTAAATAATTGGAGCATTCATACATTGTTCCAGTATCAAGATAATGTTCAAGCGCAGCCGACGGGCAGCAACTGTGAAGATCGAGATATCAAGCTAGTTCAATATCAGAATTGTTTCGTTAACTGCTATTAGAGCGGATGTATAATAAACTGCCTAGCTACATGAATAGACGGGTATTTTATTTCTGTACCTGGCTGGAACGACTACGAGTGGACTTGAAACAGGTTTCGACCGAGGAGAGATTCTGTCTTCTCGTTTTTGCGCGAAAATAACCAGTTCGGAGTACTTGGTAGTTTTGCCGGCCCGCGTCGACGGAGCGAAGCGGGGAGACGCGGCGCGCGGACGCAAGGGGGCAGCACTGTCAACATTGTTTGTGCTGTCGGGTATGAACATAGGCGCGGATAGCGCATGCTCCGAGCAAAACGGCCCGCCTCGCGCGCGATCGCAACTTGTTGATTGTTCACTCACTTCACGCCAGTTGAGTCGCCAACGATGCGCCGGGTGGTCGCGTCCCGCGTACGCATCGCTGTCGCTCCGAACTTCGAAATTGTTTTACGAAAATATGTGAAGTTTTCAAATTCAAAATTGTGCAGAACTACCGTGTCGAACGTGCTTATTTGTGATCGGTCCATGTAAAACGCTACAATTAAGTAGTTTTAAGTCATTGAAACTTAATAGTATTACTCGTTTTACCTGCATGTCTCGTCCCACGTTTGAGCGGTTACCTACCTTATCGGATAAACGAACATTTTTCAAATGGATGTGCGTTTGAAATCTGTGATAGTGTGCGTGTTATGTGTTAAAAAACTTCGTGAGAGCGTTGTAGGAGATTGTGACAAGTTTTTACAATAGTGACGTGCTCGGAGTTGTGATACGAAAAAGTTGAATTACCTCAAGTCAAGAATCATGTTGGTGCGCGGGCGTGAGGGGGGCATCCTCGCGGCGTTGTTCCTCTATTCGCTAGCGGTGGCGTCGGCGCAATACACAAAAGGTAAAAACTGCTTTCTTACCTGTACCTGTGCACACGCAGCCCTATGTTAACGTTTGTCGTGGACTCGTGGTGCTTTGTTCTATTACCTTTTGTTCGTTTGTTGGAACGTCTTTTGAATTTTTAAAATGAGAATGTGTAAATGACGTCATGTACAAGTTCATAGGTACTCATTTCTTGACACATTCAAGAAAGCTGATATTCTACGCTACATGGTATTTTCACCTAACCCTACCTTTGCATTTTTCCTGGATATTCTCAATGTTATCTGCAATGCAAAATGAATGAAGTGTTTGTTACCTGTTTCTAAGTAAAATGGTATGACTAAGTTAAATGACTGGTTGTGACGAGCGTTTTGATAACGGAATTTTACGATAAGACCGCCGCACCTATCAATAAATGCTTACCTGCTATACTTCGATAGATGCTTAGTAAATAAATAATAATAGTAAATGAAGAATTATTACTAAGGAGGCACAGATAAGCTAGTAGCAAGTAACTTGGTTATCTGTAGTTGTTAGATAAAATATACTTTTTATGCAAATAGTGATGACGACGATGGTAAAGCTAATGTACTGATACTCACAGTAACTTATGAAGGTACCTTGGTATTATTATTCTGCGGTTTTTTCTCCTTTACGGAGGCAAGGTAACACGTGTTTTTATCTTCGTGCGTGCTTATTGGCCTACCTCAATCGACGGTTGGTACCTACTCACTGTTTTTGCAAATAAAATGGAGTGTCCACAAAACTGTTTTTGTGTGTGAGATTGTCATTGTCTCGTTGATCTGTTTCTTCTAGAAGCAACTTTTCCTAGAAAGTAACTACATAGCTAAAAAACATTTAGCAGTAAAAAAAAGCTTTCGAAAAAACAAGTCTGTCCCAATGCATTATTGCTTCGATATCATGTCTTCATAATACATATTGATAAATGGTTGTTATGTACAAAATTGTTTAAGTTTTGAAATACACGCCATTAAGTAGGTATAGTCACACTCGACGCCATATTAGGTACCTACATTGATTACAAGTTTGTTTGGGAATGTAAATGCTATAAATCCTTACAGAAACCATAACTCATAATAACCAGCCCTTCTGTCAAACCCTTGTAATAAGTTCCGTCCTAAGTCCTAACACGAATTCAGGCAGTTGAGAACGTTCACACGAACACTAAGTAACACCTGAACAAATGCCTAAATATTATTGCACTGTTGTAATGTCAAATCTAAGCGCTAAACTGAGGGTTCAAAATGTAACAAAACGCTTTTATTTTGACATCGAAAAGCTAAATAGGTCTGTGGCACCCAGGTCAGAAACCTGCCTAGCAAAGTACCTACCGTAGCCTACTGTAAGGTCCGCGAGACATTTTATTACACCTAAACAGTTAATACCTCTACAGTAGGTACTTAGGCAGTGTAGATAAAAAAGTAGGTAGGTAACAGTAAACCCAAGTAGGTGCCTAGGTGTGTAGCAGTTTAGGGCTGATTGCAGTGTCTGAATATGCACTATCTTGGACATTCATACCTTTTTTTTTGTTTTCGGGGGAAACCTTCAAAAGGCGACACCGCATCGGATGAATTTAAAAGAAAAATCGGTAACTTATAGCATTGAAAAAAATATTATGTAATAAAATAAATCATTTACCACGCGTAGCACGCGTAGCATGACCACCGTGGAAACGGGTTTTGTCGACGGAAGAATAGACAAATTGAGAATAGAAATCTTTCTACAATCTGTCATTCTGTCGATTCTTCCGTCGACAAAACCCGTTTCCACGGCGGTCATGCTACGCGTGCTGGCCAAATACTGGGGTACCTACCTACCTAAGTTTATACGGAGCTGGTGAAACGGAGGGAGTTAAATGATCAAAGCTGGGCCATTACAAAAAATGCATCATTTTGTCTTGTTCTTACTAAAACAGACCAGTAAGTAATTACCTATTTTTGTTTTTAAATTGTACCTTCTATAGTTCTATGCCTTCTATAGTGAGTGACGAAATTAATCAAGCATTCAGGAAGTGGTGCAATAATATAAAAAAAAATCATGACGTCATTTTCTGTATTCCGATGACGGATTTTATACCTTTCTAGAACCTGATATTTTCTTCAAATCCGGTTTACAATCACGCCATGTTCGTCTTTTCACGGTTAAAACTCGAGGACTGTCTAGAATTATCGATTTCTCTTACTAATTGTACATGTTCCGCTCATTCAGGCTAGAAAATTATTGTGATTTTAATTAAAAGTGGTTGTCGAGTAATTAATAATTGATAACTCTACATACCTAATTGATTGCGTGTTCAAATAAAACAATGTCCGTCCATCTATTCAAGTTGATTCATTGAAGAATTTTGTCACAAAGTTCGAAAAAATACGTAGGTAAATATTTATATTCGGTAACTGGACAGCTGTTCAGAGCAGTAATGTTACCATTTTTAACACTATTATTACCAGGTGTTACCCAGCAACTGGGTTGTTGAGGTCAGATAGGCAGTCCCTTCTTGTAAAATACTGGTATTCAGCTGCATCCGGCTAGACTGGAAGCCGACTCCAACTAGTTGGGAAAAAGGCTAGACAGATGATGACCAACACTATTAATAAAAGTGTTGGGGTAACGAATTTACGAAAATAATTATTTCTCAAACAAAATAAGATGTTCTATAGAAATATTACAATATTAAATTTGACAGTATTTTGACCTTGTAGTACACGACAAAATAACTTCGAAAATGAATTCTCAAATTCGACATTCAAGGGCCGATTTTAATCAAATTTCTCTTGTTTAACCAGTAATTTCTAAGAAAGGGACCTTTATTATTTAATAAAATATTATGAGACGAGGTCAGCCATTACTTAAGATTGTCAAGATGGTCGATAAAGTCATTTGTCTTAGTGAAAGGCGATTCGATCGTGACCAGTACATAGGTAGTCTATTGTATTGCCTCGAACTATGATAGTCCCCTTCATATGACCCAGATGGCCATGTAGTCATGGCTAGAAAGGTTTCAGCTGTCAGTTTATGCTTACGAAATCACCTCCAGATGATCTTTAGGTCTTCGATGTTGTGTCGATGACCTAGTACTGATTTACCCCTTTTTTTGTTAGTTTTAAAGGCTTATAAGGACAGAGTAAGAATGACTACTGCTCCAAAAATGTTAAGTGCCTTGAATTGAAAGGTCTCTAAGTTCACCTAGGAGGACAATAATATAACCTAACTTAAATAAGTTTTCCGTAGGCCAATCGAAAATAATCGTAGCCATGTCGTTCAAAGTTTAAACTACATGTAGGCATGTCATTTTCGGAAGACATTTAGTCAAATCGATGGGCTAGACAATGGAGGATATTTAACTTTATTGAAGTATTTTGGGATGCGATAGATATTTAAACTATTAAAAAGGGGCTGGCCTTTTGTCTTTGAATTGTTCACCGATTTATAATAATTTAAAATATTTTTTGTAAAAAGAGAGTTCCGTTTTTGAATTAGATTTATTTTTTCTTTACACTAAACAGGCTTGCTTTTGGCCGCAACTCGCCTGATGCGGCCAAAAAACATGGTTATTTTCTTCTACATTTTGTTAAAGCAAAAATGTGTACCACCAGCGCAGATTTAATTTTATCGTTCACCAGTCTTCATAAAGTAGATCTAGCTCGAAGCACAACAAACAAGGTTATGACCAAGTACGTCCCAGTCCTTACTTATTATGTACCAGGCTTAAGCATAGAGTTACTAAAGCCATATTGAGAACAATGGCAACCCCGACGGACTGCAAGCCCACGACTTGAGTAGGTACAAGTATCTAAAGTATGAACTGTACTTCAATACACCGGTATATTGTACCTAAAGCAAACCAAGACACGGTTCGGTATTTTGCATTGAAATGTTTTGCGAACATTGCTAATTTTAGTACCAATATGGGCGACTGAGTTCCGAAAAGCATTCTCGCTTTATTAAAAGAAGATACCTATATTTTTAATGGGCTTCGTTAGATGAATTTTTAGTCTGTGTATCCCAAAGAACTTCGATGAGCAATAAACTGGTTTGAAAATGTCCACGACTTGAGTTAGTTCAAATACCTGTATCTAAAGTATTAAACTGTATTTCAATAAAGCGGTAGTACCTAACTATTATTAATAGCAAACCAAGACTCGGCCTGATAATTTACATCAGTAATTTTTTTATGTGGCAACATTGCCAAAGTTCCGAAAAGCATGGTCAGGTAGCGCAGAATTAACTTGTAGATATTTTTATTGGGATACGTAGGTAGTATGACTAAGAGCGATTTTTGTAGCTCAAAGAAATGGGATAAGCAATAAATTTGTTTAAAAAAATATACAATGTCTCTACCTGACATGAAAACGAAGAAAACCCACGTGCTTTAAAAATAATACGTACCTACGAAGACCGCATTTATTTTCATACCCCATCATTTAGCCCTTGAGGTCTTGACTTCAAAGATCAATAGCTCAAAAAAAACCTGGGATAAAGTCAAAATAACGTAAGCCCCAAACTGGTTACCCACCTGTAATTACTATTGATTTATTACTTAATTAATGCTGGTGTCATGTTCCTTTAACATCATGAAACATTTTTGCCCTTAAAAATAAAATATCGTAACATATTACGCTTCGTAAGCACTCAGTCAAGTATGACCATCACAGTAACACGAGCGTCCCACCAATAATAATTTCCTGTCCCTCACACAATAAGTCATTCATTAGCCTTAATTTATGCTCCTTGCTCTCACCTCAACCACTGACAATTTCTACAACATAAACTGTTTTTTATACACGACACACTAGCTATTGCTCACTTCCTTCGAGTTAATACAAAGGGGTTTTGAACTAAAGTGGCAACGGAGAGTAAAGTTTATGGTACTGGTCGCTTTTGCCTTCTCTGTGGTCGTTGTATGGCTTCTGTGACACGGCTGCCTAATGCCTATGTGATGACGTCACCATGCAACCGGACCACTCAGTGGCAATGGTATGCATGCAGTTATAAGCGGATGACCTTTTTTATATGAAAAGGTAACAATAAGCTTGACTGAATGTTGGAGTTTTTTTGTTAAGTTGTCCGAAATGTGTTTATTTTTAATTTTATTTGGAATTCTTGTAATTCTTACTTATTGATGATTTTGAAATACATAATATTTGTCCACTTCAATGACACGGTACTACATATTATTTTTGTTATTTGACAATGACAAAGTCGCTATGGCGCTATACACCAAAGAAAATAAAAATAATGACACGAACGAAAAAAGAACGTTCGAAATTCGAATGACATGATCAATATGTTGAAGAATCAATTTTAATTTTAAAAATTGATTCTAGAATTTACTAACGTTCGTTTTCCAAAGGACACTTCACTTTACCATAGACTGTCTATTAGATTCACCCTTTATCATTCCCTTCGCGAGCACAAATACGTAACTTAATAATAGGATGTACAGCATAATGTGCCTTATTCTGCAAATCTGCAGCACATTATCGCCTAGTGACCTACTACTGACAGATTGCCAACGAGTATCGTATTAACCTATTTCTGTCAATCGGCACGACACAATGGCCATAAAATGAGAATTACATTCGAATGTAAGTATTGCAGACACAAACACTAAACGATTTGGATGGCATGTTTTGCTTACGTATTACAATTAAAAAAACAAATAACTCTGTAAGTTGTTGTTGAGGAATTAGTTTGATTATGGCTTTGGAACTATCCGTTGGCGCGTAAAGCAATTGTCAATTACATTTTGAACTCATTCTAAATTTAAAAACACGCAATTTTAATCTGTGTAAGTAATTCATAAATAAACAAATGTAAAATGTACCTTTAATTTTGTAGCAGTAAAGGTGACTTTCGTAGTGCCACTGACAAGCAGTTGACATTTTACTTTGGTAGTGAGAGCCAACTTCATTAGCGAATCGAATTCTCGATAACCACAGTGCATCTAGATCAAAATATTCCAATCCAAACCCAGGTCGATATCAAACGCACTCACCACGAGGCGTGTTATCAACGGTAATGATAACAGGACTTGTTCGACCCACCTTCGGTATAACACCACTTAGTTACGTGATTACCGTCACGCGAGAATCCAGGTTTATTTGTGAAATGTGATGATGACTCCTAAAAAAAAACATTCACGGTGTAATTTTACTTTAATTATGTTTACTGTTGTCTGTATTGTAAACGAGGGTGTTACAAGCGTTTACATGTTATTATTATAAAAAGAAAAAATAATTTGAGTAAAAGCTGTTGAAAAATTGTGTTTTTGATGATCTTTCTTTTTCGTGTGGTTAGTGTCTAACCTGGTGTGAGAGTTTTTATGCCGCCCTTGGGCCTCTGACTTGGCTTTACATGCCGTCGGGCAATATCTCTCAGGCCTGCTGGTTTCCTCACGATTTTTTCCTTCACTGAAGCTAGTGATAATTATTATAATACGCACATGGATCCGCTCGCGCGTTGTTGTTGATATTAGAATTATAACCTCATTAGCACGATTTTTATGACTTGACAATACATCGAGATTTTATACATCGAGTTAATGCACATTAAAACTTCTGTGATCAATCCTCTATTTCTCAATGATAGCGAAAACCGCATCAAAAACGCGGCCACACAGAAAGACGAAAAGCTACTTCCATTTGTAATGTAACGATTACCTAATTACCTACACACAAACACAAATCAGTTTCAACACTTACCATTAATGACTTATCAAATATTAAATTGAACACTCAAACACTCTTTATTTATTTATTATTTGGGACAAAAAATAGTTACATGCTACAAAATACAGAGTAAAACTTAAACTAAGATTTAACAAACATGTAATCCACACCATTGTCCACGTTTTAACTAAAGGTTAAAAGAAGTGCTGAAGACAAGTGACAATAAAAAGAAAAATAAAACAATAGTCGCTGCCACAATATTGTTGTGCTACTTAGCTTAATTAACTAAATTACTCTTTAAAAAAAATATCCAGAGCCATTTTCTTAAATAATTGCTTAGATAAACAGAATACATTCAGATCCCCAAAATGCGTGCTGTAAGAATCAACAATGCGACGAAGAGGGGCACGCTCCCCAGCGTTAGTCCTCCATACGTCTATATGGAACAGATAATAATCTTATTCCCAAATAAAAAAATAAAACTTAGGAACACAAAACCACGAAACGACAAAACCGTTTCAAGATCAAAAACAGAACAAACATTATAGAAAACAGTCTACAATATTCAATTCTAAATAAGAAAAAGGATTTTCGTATTTGAAAATTCTTGACGTCAATGCATAAAAGTACTTAGCATTAATGACTAATAAAATATTAAATTGAACAATCAAAGGGAAATCTAAAATATAATAAAATCCCAAATAAAACTTAGGAACATAAAACCACGAAGCGACAAAACCGTTTCAGGATCAAAAACAGAACAAACATTTTAAGAAAGAGTCTTGAATATTCAATTCTAAATTGAAAAAGGATTTTCATATATGAAAATACTTGACGTCAATGCATAAAGGTAAGTATACACTGAGAGAAGGTAATTCGATCATGCCTACGTCTTCACTGTCGACTTAAGTAGGAATCTAATGGAAATTCAGTGTTTCAGCTCTTTGAGTGGATCGAACACTGCTGCTTTTCTCTTTGATGTTATAGTTCATGTGACGTTTGCATCAATATTAATTGTATAGCTAACTTTCTGAGCTCTCTGTTTCAGTATTCTTCCATTAAGAGATATTTTATTTCTGGCAATCAATTGGCTTCAAGTCGCTCAGCTCTTGATTATTTTGGTAAAGGCGTCTATTCGAAATCGTATTCAGCTTTGTGTGTACAAACAATTACGAAATACATGGTGGTGTGTTTAGTGCAATATTCGTCACAGTATTTAATCATCAGCTTGTTCCTAAGTTAATATTCCAGCAATGGACGTTTCAAAACAAATATAATGACTAAATGAATAATAAAGGTAACAAACTCAAAAACCGCTGAGCACTCCGCTTAATTAAAGTTAAACTCGAACGTAATTGGAATCCTAGCTCTAAACACAAATCCTGGTAACGAGTAGAACAAATTTAAATGTCCAAAGGCTATTTTGTATTTTCTGCGCCAAACACTAACAGTTAATCTTCCTGCCTCGGAAAACTGAGATAGTTCAAAGAATTACTGTGACCGAGAAAGACAAATACCTATGCTGCTTTGGATGCACAAATAGAAGGATATTGCTTGGGTTGTGTGCACTCTGCCTTTATCTTTGCTGAGTACTAGACTAGTTTCACATCGCGGGATTTATACGCGGGGCTGACTTGATTCCACCGAGGAGATCGCGCGCTTTTGCATGGCAAACACGCACACAAGCGCGCTGTGAAAACGCTGAATGTGTCACCCGCCTTACATCGTATTGTACAAATTAATGTATCACTTCATAGTATAAAACAAAGTCGCTTCCCGCTGTCTGTCTGTCTGTCTGTCCCTATGCATGCTTAGATCTTTATAACTCCGCAACGGATTTTGATGCGGTTTTTTTTAATAGATAGAGTGATTCAAGAGGAAGGTTTATCTGTATAATACATGCATATTATAGTAGACAAAACATTAGTATCGTGCGAGGCCGGGGCGGCTCGCTAGTTGCTAATAAAACTGCATTATTTCCCTCAGACAACACTCTCGCCTATCAACGCCTATAAAAACCAATTTCATTTACCTTTTATACATAAATCCTCTCTTATCGGCAATCGAGAATATCCATTCCGACAGTCGACTGTCGAGAAACTAGCAAGATATAATCTTCAATATTAAGTTTCTTAGCGCAGCTGCACAGATAGCTATCGCTTTTAAAAATGCTTGAAATTATATCATAATGACTTTCCATTACTTGAAGTGGGCTGTTTAGTTTTACAACGGAGAAAAGTGGCATTATGTTTATACGTTAGTGTAGTGGGATCTACCAACGTTTCCTACCTGTAGATTTTCTCCCCCATGTTCACAGATTATCGAGAAAATGGCCACACAATGTGGTACGCTATTGGGTGTTAAAGATTCTGTTCAAGTATTTATTGAAATGGGAAGTGAGAGACTTAACGTCTTTGCGGAGGATAATCGAGTAGCTAAATCTTCTTTTAGTTTTATCTTATGTAGACGTCTATGAAAGTCTGTTAGGAACATCAACTTGTTTTAAGAGTGAACGATAGGGTTGTTTTTTTTTCCTATTCACTCGGGGTACTATTTAACAACTGACAACCAGTCTTACCAAGAGGTATTCTATAACCCAGTATTAACTGTGTTGTGGAAGTCAGATAGGCAGTCGCTTCATGTAAAATACTAGTATTCCGCTGCATCCGGTAAGACTGGAAGCCGACCCCAACGTTGGGAACAGGCTAGAGGCAGATGATGATGACTCAGCGTATTATTTAAAGTCAAAAGTGTCTTGTATTAGAAAAAAAAAACTAGATTTTTCCTAAATGTTTTGTGATTATTTTTCCACAATGAAAGGACAATTTGCCTCGCTTTGTCCAGTAATTAGCCATAGAAAAACATCCTATTGACCTACAGAACATCCTCAATATCCACTGAACAGTTGTAATTAAGCCCGCGGATATCACAATGGATCCCTATTACAGAACAGCTATACGTTCCTCAAGGGTATCGTAGAAGGCAATGTAAGCAACAATCGGGACCCGAAACCTTCCGATTATTGCCGAAGTATCTTCCCACTAAGGCTAAGAAAACTGTGTCTGTTTGTTCAACAGTTCACGGAAATGTAATGAAACTCGGTGTTGATATAACATGTTAAGATAGATTTTCGCGAGTTTGTTTTTGGAGCTTATTTTAAATTCGATCACTGGTTAGTTGTGCCATGGAAGCTGTTTTGTGAGCAAAAACCCTGAAACGAAAATTAGCACCAAATGGAGAATACACAGAACTTTCCGAATAATATAGTTCCAGCGAAGCTCGAATGAGGCCAACACATAATTTCATCACCCTAATTTTAGTTGCAACCGATTTTAGTGCATTCTCGTTCAGCCAAGCGGCAAATGAAGTCGTACAATCTGCTTCCTCAGCTTACAATAAACAATCGTAATTAATCGGGAGAGATACAACAATAGATCCCTATTAAACGAACATCGACAGAATACCCCCCGAGGGTATCTTTCACAAAGCCATAGCGCTGGATTTAAAAATAGAACCCCAAGACCATTTCCACCTTTCTTTAGTGACAGGATTTTAATTGATTTTTGAGGTGACCCGACTGTTGGTCTTCGGTGATTATTTTCCGGAAAGTTTAACTTGGAATAACTTTCAAAATCAACAGGTGCAAGTACTAGAAGTTTGAATTAAAACATTGTTTTTGGAGACTTCAGATATTTGTCTGGTCTACCAAATTCCCAGGTTACTACGGACTTAAAGTACTTGGGAACTGGCTGGTAAAATACCAATTTATCTAGTGTGGCGAGTCTATCTCGTGGTGGTTTCCGTTGAAACTAGTCTCGATGGCTTCCGATTGCTTTTGCGCTCTCACAATAGAGCCTTAATATCGAACCGACTGCGAATAAAGCACTCGTTATCGGTTTCTTAATTGTAAACGATCGAACCAGCTGTCATACGAGATATCAAGTGATGGGAATACTGTATGTGTGTATGGACGATGGGATGTGATTAGGTATGAATTGGATGTTAGAAGTGGATGCCAAGTGATGTCGATGGCCATCAAAACAGGCTTTGTGAAATGAAGTAGGTTTCGCGCCAAGCCACTATTAGCACTGGACCTCCGTGAATCCGTGATTGCTCATTGTGGCCTACTCACAATGGCCAATCAATGTCCATTCGCGCCCACAGAACATTTCGGCGGCAATAACCATCATGTTTCACCAGAAATCTTTTAACTCCGAGAATATTAATTTAATTCCTCGAGATCGTCTCTTATAAAATATAGAATATTTTAACAGTAATGAAAGGGATATTTCGGAAGGTCCGTTAATGTTAATAGCTGAGACTTGTGGAGTATTCCGAGCACGCTGCAATCATCGGAATTCTTGGTCCATCTTCCTTTATACGGATATTTTACCCCATCCCCATAAATGGCGCCATTAAAAAGCTAAGACCGGCGGGGAAACGGAGCTACTTTAATATACTTTGCACGAATGCGCAAATTGATATAAAATACTTCATCTTTTGATATCTGCCTCAAGGATAGTTGCCGAGCGCTGAGATGTTTTATTAACACCGTATTTTATTGAGTTACGCTTCAGAAAATAATAATAAGGAGATTGATAAGAAATTCTTGCAGGAATTTGTTAATAATAGACGGAATTAGTAGATTTAAACGTATTAGGTAATTGTCAAAATATTGACCACGTGTTTATTTTTCAACTAGCTGTACCCGGCATGCGTTGCATTGCACTTTTTACTACCTCCTTGTATTTTTTACTACTCGACCGACCAACCTACCTACCTACCTACTACCCACCCACCTACCTACTACCTTCCTACCTACCTACCCAATACCTATTTTGTCACCTTTAAAACCTTCTTGGACTTCTACAAATATTTCAAAACCAAAATTAGGCAAATCGGTTTAGCCGTTCTCAAGTTTTTGTGAGACTAACAAACGTCAATTCCTTTTTATTTAAATATAGATGTACTTACATAAAATATTAACGACTATGAACGAATTTTATTTGCCTCCATCGATTTTCCTCGTATTTTATCAACAATAATTAAACAAAAATTATTTACCATTAAACCATACCGTTACCGATAACATTAACCTTTGTAGTATAAATTTTAATAATATAATATTTAATTGAACGGGATATTTAGATGTTAACTGCAAAAAAAAAATTGCACCTTTTACATTCGAAGGAAATGCATACTTAAATATTAAAAATGCGGAAGTAAATCTGTCTGTCTGCTACCTTTTACGCCTTAATGGCTGAAAGTTATTCGATGATATTTAGCACGCAGATAGACCATGAGCTGGGATAGGAACATGAGAACATAGGATAATTAAACTCCTGTAGTACGTTACCGTGGAATAAATATTCGACTTTGACGCAGGCGAAGAAGCGGGCCTAAGATAATAACTTAAATTGTATAAATGTATAGTATCAGTTACGGTTTCCTTGACCTTTCAGAAATAAGGGACATGTGTAAAAATGGCCTTGAAACATCTTCACTCTTAGAAACTTGAAAATTTGAGCTTAGTAAGATAACGACTGTTAGCATACGGGGTGAATTTTCAAAGGTGGAAAAAATTATACGACATCCAATCCAGTAATTGGAAGTCATTGAAAATGATATTTGAAAAAAAAGGGCTTCTGATTGCTTTCAGCAACCTATCGTGGTCTTGTAATGTCAGGATTAATAAAATCACCCTGTTGGAAATATCCTAACCTTTACTGTTAAATGAGCAGTATTTGTATAAATATTTGTAATCACGTTCTCGAAAACGGCTCTAACGATTCGATGAAAATTGCAAATTGTTAAATCGATCTAGCCAGGCCCTCATATTTGGGAAAATGTTATAATATACATAATAAAAAAACATCCTATCTGTGTCCCTCTATTTTTCAGTTAAATGTCCATTCTTCTTTTCATTCATAGACTATATAATTATATATTTTTTTTCTCTGATACAAACTTAGTCAAAAAGATGACGAATCCAGGAACAAAGCTAGTCCAGTTACAAAAACAGTCGCAAGTATATCGCAAGTCTCGGTGGATTGTCTCCTTCGAGTGGCGGTCATTTTGTGGCCGACAGACGGGTCGTGACTCGAAGGTCAATCAGCTTGAAGTTAATAATATAACGAGACTTCTTATATAACTGTGCTTCCTCCATTGTAAGTTATATACGACTTACGACATTTCCGAGTTTATGTAAGAATGTAGTATTTACTTTTAATTATCGAAGTTGTTGAATTTGTTGTTTATTCCTGGATTGGGCATCGCAGTTGAGTCGTATTTGCTTGTGCTTTTGTTCATCTTTCACCTGGCCATTTCGACTCCCGTTCTTGTGGAAAGACTCGTCATTATCTGCCCAGCCTTTTACCAACTATGTTGGGGTCGGCTTCCAGTCTAACTGGATGCAGCTGAAGCTGCTGTAGCTGTCTTGTGGACGGACTCATGCCCTTTAGCCTTCATTTTCGTGAATAATCAAGTCTTCATTTTAACTTGTCTCCTAAACAAACTAAAGCAATTCATACTATCAAATAAATTATGCAACACATAAAAACTTTTTCTCTTTTTCTTTTGTTTTAACAACTTGAGAGTCAATGTCCTTTCCAAAGTGTGTGATCAAATCAAAGTGAGCGTAAAATCAAAGCAGTGATAGCGTAGTGGTGATTTTTCGGAATCATGTGCGTATTGAATAATTATCACTTGCTTCGTGAGGAAACCAGCATACCTGACAGATATTTCTTGACGGTATGTAAAGCCAAGTCAGAGGCCCATGGGCGGCATAAAAACTCTGACTCCAGGTTACGCCCTAACCACACGGTAAAGAAAGAAAGAGAGTGTAGCTAGTTTTTACATACCTGATATTGGCTTTCAAATAAATCATCCTAAATAAGGAATATCCTTGAACGTCGAAGCCTCCAAGGTAACTGAAGCCGTGGCGGCTCTGACAAGTCCCTAAAGGCCAAGGAATGGTTTACACCCTTGACAGCTTCTATTTTTAGGGTTTTTTTCCCTATCTGAAAATAGGAATCCTGGCCTGTGTGTGTCCTAAGAGGCACTCTTAAGAAATTCATATTAGGGAAGGGAAGTGGTAAGATATGGAGCAATAAGGTTTAGATTTAGAAGTCTGGCAGTTATGTAAACAGACTACTTAGTTCACGCCCCATTGTTTGTTCGAATTATACCGGTTTGAGACTTTACAGGGGTCCATAAAATATTATATTTAAAAAATACCTCTTGTGGATCTAAAAAATGGGCCCTTGTTGACGGCAATATATATTTTTTTGAGGTAAAAATATTATAGCCTTATTCTTATTCATTAAAGGAATCTTGACTTCCTCAACACCTATTTTATAATATTTTGATTTGGCTTCAAGATACGTTGCGTTTCGTTACACGCTTGGGTTACTTTCGTACCGTGAACAATGTTACGTCAAGTGTTTTTTCTTATCTGCCATCTAAATAAAATCTTCATAGCCCACATGGCTTCAAGTAGTGCTAATTTTGATGTTCTCGAAACCATTAATGTTAACATTAATACGGAGATATTATGTTTTTCTACAAATACAGAGAAAAGGTTAAATAAAGGTATTCATCAAACAAATTTAAGGAAATAAACGTCAGACAATATTTAAGTGGACTTTCGCCATGTTTTTGAAAAAAAAACAGGGTGTCTTATATCTGACGCTTTCAACGTAATTTGTCTTCGCATTTCGCTAGTCCATTAGCAATGTCATCTTCCCAACTTGTGGTCTGTCGTTAAAATATCAATCATTAAATGTTTGTCCCAACATTTATCATAATTACTAAGGTCCAAAATTTCAAGCCTGCTCAAGAATTTATTGTACCATGACGGCGTAGGTAACTTGCTGGGTTTTAGTTTTTTTTTAAGTCGTGTTTAAGCAAACACATGCAAACATTCGTCCAGTCGCGTTAGAGGGTTGTTTTTGAACACGCTTGTCCGGCTCTGACACGTGTTGCTATGAAACCGTGACATGTTATGAAAGTGGAATATCTCCCCGACCTCAGGGTTGCCCCACATCGTTTCCTGCTGTGTCGCAGCTTTCCTGCTTGTGACAACCCTGTTCATAACAATCTCGTTTTGTTATTCGCTCCATACGGGCAGTTTGGAATTTTAATACGCCCTGTGTTGAACTAGAAATGGGGGATTTGTATTAATTAATGTTATTATTCTCTATAATCCCGAAATTGCTTTGTCAAGTTCAGGCACGAATGATGTTTAGGTCGCAATAATTGCTTTGAAATTGTGTTATTTCATAACATTATGTAGATTTCTGTGTGGTTAGTGTGCAAATAAAATTTTGTGTCGAGTTTTTTGTTAGCTTATTTTACAGTAACGTAGTGAGAATTTAACGTTCCGCCACGATAGCCGAAACTAATAAAACTGTGGGTGTCTTGTGGTCTCATATTTTACGCGGACCACCGCGACACGACAGCCCTGTCATTTTCGTACTATTGTTATTAAATTTTATCACACCAAGTTTTGAAGCGCTATTCATTCTACGTAGGGTATAAAATGGTTAAAGCATTTGGGATGCGACTTTCGTCATTTAATTTTTAGATTCCATTTTTAGTTTTGCATTTAGTACTTACTTATTCACCCTGTATAATGTCAAAGGTACCTGAATTGGCGCCATCTTTAATTGCAACTGTAAAATTATAATCTGTACAGTATATCTATTGAATTTTAAGTCATTTTAATTACCTTGATATACACATGCTTGTTGAACCAATGCTACATTCTAGTAGGTAGGTACCTATGAAGTACATTAATGACAGTTGTTTTTATCAAGTAAGTACTGATAATACGAGTATTAACCACGTATTTTTGTGTTATATAAAGCAGTACAAATAACAACTGTTTAGCTGATAACAGCTTCATACTAAGCCTAAGCAGTAAACACTTTGCCTTTGCTGATCAATCATTTAAAAACAAACTTTACTCCACAGACGCAAGGAATTCTATTAAACTCTGCGACAAACTTCGGCATCTTAACAACTTTGAAGGACTACCGACTTAGCAAAGAGGCATTTTATAAGCTTACTCTTTGCCCTGACCTCTCCCCCCGCACATCCATAATACGGCTTTAACTTACCGACGTTATCCAGTTTGCAATTATAATTCTAAACTTCCGAAACTCAAAAACAAAGAACAAAAATAAGCTAAAACAATACCTAAATATAAAAGCATATTCCCCTTTGACGTCGCGAGCTCGGCCAAAAAGCGAATTCCAAAACAAATTGAACTAGTGCAACGGGTCCTACTAACATTTGCTGACCTGAGTTTTTACCTTCCATTCAAAGCAGAGTGCGTCCAAAAAGAAGCTCTCAACACGATCACGGGAAATAAACCAACAATACGGTGCGATTCGTCGAATTGTACACAAAAGTAATGGTTTATAAGGTGGGCCGCCGCGCGCCGGCCTCGTGGAGTTTCGCAAGTTTGTATTCGATTTCGCGGTGACTCACGAACCGAATCGAATGTATCGAGCGACCGCGGGCACAACTTTCCGCTTTTATTGCCTTCCAGCCACGCTGGAAACCTTAAAAGTAACTTACATCAACTCTAATGTACGTATAACATTCACCCTTGTACGGAATACGGACTTGGCTGGCTACAAATGTTCCCTGTATTTCAATAGTTTGAAGGAAATTGTAATGTAAAATTTGTTATGCGACGGACTTTATCGAGCAAATCTGGGAAATATTCCGTGAGTCACGTCGCCGGCATAATGGAGGTGTACCGTTCCCAAAACAATGTGATAGTTGTTTATAGTGTATAATAAAATCATTAAAACATGAGGTGCAATGTTAATATCGTACTGTGAGAGTAATATCATCAGCAAGGGAATACAATTGTACATAAACAACACGACATTAAGGCTAAGGTCTCAATTACCGTCGACTGCCAACTTGAGTCTAGACGGGCATTATTTTTACCTTTTACAGCCACTTAAGTGTAAGTTTGAAATGTGGAAGGCAAGCCGTGCATGTCTATTGTACAATAAAACGAAGTTACGTGTACATTATTAGTTGCGCCGTCAAAGTTAAGGGTAGTTTGGGGGTCCTTGAACGCAGCCAATCGGAACGCGTCGATCGCCACCTGCCGATGCCGTCTTGTGGGCAAAAAATACTGGGGCTCCTTCGTCTTTGGTTCTTTTGATAAATAAATTTGTCCCTTGAGTCTGTTGAGGTAAGTAACTATCTACTTTTTGGAGCGTGAGAAATCAATCAATGATTTGCTTTATTCAAGTTACATTATACAGGGTGGATTTTTGAGCTGAGGCAATATGGTAGGCCTTAACCGTAGTAGGTACAGGTAAGCGATCTTGAAGGTGTCTGTACACTCGCTGAGATACACCGAAGCAGGGCGAGTGCGAGAGCGTTTAAACTCGATGTTCCTAGCTAGGATGTACGTGCACTTTCGAACTTTATGGGTGTACAGCCACCTTAAAGACACCTTGACTTTTGAGACATTTCGATCTGCGTTATGTTTTTTTTGTCAAAATCTATGAATACAGATCAAAATGTCTCAGTATAATTTAGAAAAAAAATGCGTGTTCTACGTATTTTTACCCGTGTCAGCGTTTAAACAACATCATTTCGAGTCGGTTAAATACTGGAAATACGTAAACTACGCTCATTGCATTGAATGTCTCCACCGTTTAACAGACAACACATCCAGCGGATGACGACTATTTGTACATTGGTAATAACTGGAGAATCACGCAAAGGACGCATTGAAGAGCACGCAATGCATTACAGCCGACCGACATTTTGAATTTGAACTTTTAACTAGTGATGGGACATTGACACCACAGTTACGGTTTTAGTCGAGTTACTAAATTCAAAAACGGATTTCAATTAAGAACAAAAGAAGAAAGTTCTCTATTTATTTTACTTAGTAACAAAGAAACGTAGTTATTATAGGTATATTACCGCTGTCGAATACGTTTGTAGAAAAAACCTAATGTACTTTTTTAGAAAGAGAAATTGTGATTGATATCTCAGGTAATTTAGCCGTAGTGTACTAAGAAAAACCTTTCAATAGTAATTTCAGTCACATAATACACGTATTGCTTTAATGTGAATAAAAGTTAAACCCATGTTCCGTTTTTTTTTTCCGGTTCGTTGGTGTCGGCTCTAGTACGTAAATGTCATTTTGAAAATGGTGTTTTGTAAGACTTGGTCATTAGAGTTGTGTGAGAATAATTTTAACGATGCTTTTATCTTTGTTTTAATCTTTTATGGCTACTGTGCTCAGAGTAAATGTTGAGATTTTATTTAAATTTGTTGGTTTTAGCGCTGATAAACAGCTGGGAGGACTACAATAATCTTTACACTGGTGTTGCAAGGCCTGATTAAGTTTCTGGTTGGCGGTTGCTCTCAATAGCTCAATCTTAAACAATGAAATCCTATGACATGAGATGAAGTCATGCAGAATTGGCGGGAGAAAGTGACGTTTCAGAATTTCGTTCTGAAATTCAAACGCGTTTAAAGATTTAAATCGGTAGAAATAGGGCTTAGTAACTAAACCAGTTAAATTATCTTACTTCATAACTGGCCTCGTAACAATTGTACATTTATAGGTGCACATTCATAATTTCCAAAGATAACGTTTTACAGATAACAATGATATTACACAATAATTTGATACTAACTTCGCCTGTGGGCACAACTCGTTTCTTATCTAAACAATGAGCACTTCAAATAAACTAAGAAGTTGGTGAATAAATTGTAGGTAGCTTGTTTTACAACCTAGACTTTAGACTTCTCAATTTTATGTTCTTTATCTTTGTGTTATCAGGACACTGTAGCTTGTTCCAGCTGCTGGGCACAGGCCTCCTCTCAGTCAGAGGGAACCGGTCGTGGTCCACCATGCGGAACATGTCAGTTTCCTGCGACACTGTGTACACCCACCCTTAAATAAACGATATATTATGTAGGTTCACAATTCACTAAAAACTGTCAAGTGAAACTTTAACTACGTATTTTTTGCCAGTTTTCACTGCCCCACTGCTGGGCAAAGGCCTCCGCCATAACTTTCCAAGTCCTTTGCAAGTTATCTTCTCTGACCAATCCGTTAAGAATGAGTCCAGACTAACTACATTTAATAAAAAAAAATATCAAGTGCTGCTTCCGAAATTTTATCTTATTTGACACAAATTGAGCACTTAATCTGTAATCATCTGTTTGTCTTTACTTGCTTATCATTATTTTTAGCTCAAAGAGAGTACGTTAGTAAATTCTAAGAAAAAACTGACGTCATTTGTGACACAGAATTGCTTTATTCGGAAGTTATTTCAAATTAATCACAGGTTGCCATAGACGGAACAATCATGTTTTTAAAAAATATGTGATGACTCACAGCTAAAAATACCGTAACACGTGCCTTAAAATCTTTATTCGATTTCCAATTTTATTGACAAGGTTTATAAGTATAAAATTACTACAACACAATCGTAATCAATACTAGCTACGTGAAAAACCCATTGAAACGAAACCCACCTGTATTATAAATTATGTTTAACAATAGTGTGATCGTATAATTTCTCATAGTATCAATATAATGTAAAATCAGAAGAAAAAGTAAATAAGATTCTCATCAGAGCACCTGCTTACTGTCTTTATTACTAGAGGCCCTAGTACGAACGCGCGACGTAAATATAACGTTAATACATACGGAAGTGTCCTTTAAATGGAAAATATTATGTACATCATTATAGGCTTTTGGTTTGACTTTTTGATTCAAGCACGATAAATATCACTCATAGATACTATCTATAGTCATAAATAAAGTAGATTACTATTTGACAAACGAGTATTTTTAATTTCATAATCGTTCTAATTTAAATAACGTTTTATTACGCGAGTTCACGCTAGGCCTACGAACAATCAAAATGTCGCTAAAGGTGGTGTTTTTAACACGCCAAAATCATCGTTTACGGTTCGCAGTTCCGGTTCAGCGCAACAAAATAAAGACAGTTTTTAAAACTAGTGAGGCGACCTCTGGTGGCAATTAATGAAACTAATGAGTCATCTCATTCATTGCTTGTCTGAGTGGGTCTTAATTACTGGTTGCGACCGCTTGTTGAGATATTTAGATAAGCAATAACCATGGTGGTAACTGGTATTTAATACATTATTTATGTAGGCGTTCTAGATAGCTTGCTAATTAATTGAAATTATTTTCTCAGGACGAGTTGAGGGGTTATTATCTTGTTTTTAAATGAAAGACATGAGATAAATTGTCTAGCCACAGAAACATTTCAATTCATACAAGGTACGGTCAAGATTCTGAAAGGGAGAATGTCGTTAAATCTTTCAATATTTAGATCATAACCTAACTCAACGACTTATTAAACAATGAGGTTCCTTCTAATTGTGTTTACGTAGTTGCGATCGTCATCATTGTTTTACTTTACACCAGTCTATTTTACATACAAAATTACGTCATGTTTTTCACTTCAAAATTCCGTATTGCTCACTCTGTCCATTACTTTGTACATATAACTAACTTACCAACTCAATTACCTCGGTTAATTCTCCGCATAAAATGTTTCATGTTTTTCCCAATATCAATTTACTTACTGCCATAAATAAAACCCGAAATTATCTGTGCTTCATTGTTTTACACACAAAAAAAAATTAAAACCTTCCGCCATCGGAAAGACGATGTCATTGAGTTTCCGCCGCTTGTTCCATAATTAATTTAAAACGTCGTTTAAAATCTGGCGGGAAAATAATTTGTGTCGGAGCCAAAATAAGCGGAGGTAGTTTTTATTCAGTGACAGCCAGGGAATACATAAAGCGGTATTCTGGCTAGCGACCGACAGTACTAATTGTTTTAGAGATGCTTGAATGTCCCAGCCATGTATTTATTCATTCAAGTGCGGTTCAAATGACTGTGCCAATCACCATACTTGAAAGTTGTGTCAATGTGTCTAACCGCATGGAAAATCCAAGAGCCCACTTTGTTTTATAGTTTGCAACCCGACTTCAATTTTATAGCAATGGCCGTCATCATAGGAGAATGCGTCATGCTCGAAACACATTCGAAAATCGAACCATCTTGTAACGTATCAGGATATTCAAAATAGTCGTTGTAAAAAAGCACGTTTACGTGTAATCGGAACGGTAAAGTAGCAGCCGTGTTGGTCCCGACGACGACTAAAACCGGTTTTAGCCGGAAAGTGGAGCGTTGCCCTCATTCTCTTGAAGTGTGGTTACGATTTGATTTCTTGTTGAGTTTATGTTCAATGGCTGATTGAAATACTGTTATAATCATGGTACAGAAACCTGTATTAATTAATGCAATTCATCATTATTAACGGGTATTACATGGTAAAAATTATATTAAATCCAAAAACACAATTCTTTAGTTGGCAAAAAAATTCTACCACATTGTTGAAGTTATATTAAATGCTCACCTATTACTTTTTATACCGTAAAGAGCTCATTGTTGGCTGAAACCCTGAGGTTAACTAGTGAAACGCTTTTCTAAGTACTTAAGTAACGAGTTTTTTAACCATTTACAACTATTGTTAACACAAGCGATGTCTGATTATAAACGCTTTCACTATTTCGTTACGTAATAATTTTCTAATTGGTTTATTTTTTATTTTTAATGCCAGATAAAGTTATAACTTGCGTAATTCATATTTGAATTATTACTTACACGCAAAATATTGTATACGGAGTTTTTTGGTTTAAGAAGTCTAACACGGTTACTATTAGTATCAGGTAGCCATTTTGATATTTGATACTGGCAATGATCACAAATGAAATATTCTGTTATGTCTATGGACCTTGAAATTTAGCATTGGTGCCACTGTGCTTAAAAGATTTTCTTACTGGCCATTATTTTCTGCTGAAGACAAAAGTCCGATTTAAAATTAGTCGTAGAAGCTACGAAAATTAATTCTCGAAAAAAATGTCAGCATGAATAACTTGAATTTAAGTTATCGCGGAACGCAACGCTTTGCTAAAAGTTCAGAATAATCAGCAAAGAGGATTTTGAATATGTTAAAACTGCTTGTTTTGCGAAAGAGCGGCGATTATGAAATGCAATTGTAAAATTCGCTGACCTATTCCATTTTGGTTTAAATGTTTGTGTTATTTTCATTTATGAGTTTCTGGCTTAACCAGTATACTTACTGGTTGATGCAGTATATTTATTGGATGGTGGACTCTGCTTTTCAGTTCTTCTATTTCTTCAACTCATTTTTTAGACCAACAAGACCACAACAACATGTTTCTCACTGTTTTTTTTTATTAATATAAGTTGCCCCAAACTAGGAATGTCTCCTGTATCGTGGGCGCGTTTACAAACATTTAAACTCACTTACACAAACAATTTTGAACAACAACGTTTTATCCATCCATACTTGTTACCCTATGTTTCTTTTACCAGTTCTACCGGACACTTCTGCTGATGATTGCCTTTGCAGACAAATTCTCGATAAACTCAAAACTCAAACTCAAAGCATTTATTTCAATTAGACCATTACAGGCACTTTTGAATGTCAAAACACAAAAATAAACTAAGCTACAGTCCCTGTCACAGGGCATAATAACTTGTGAAAGTACTGTAGTTGCCCATTCGAAAGCGTAGATCCTATGGAGAAGAATGGGCAAGAAACTCAAAGAAATACGAACTTGTCGTAAATTATGTTGTACGCATTTGCATGCTACAGAATACAGATTATAGGCGGACACAAGGTAGGATGCCATTTGCGTGTGCATGCTTATCTATGTTGTTGACTCCGTATAGAGTCTAGAAGTAGGAATTGATGATACACGTCCGCATAGCGAGGTCATCTTCACAATTCCTTGGATCCAAGCTAAAGGACTAGTATTTATTCTGAGCCTTTAGGCATTATCTCTTCTAGGGTGTCTCGCCACTAAACTATATTCATATAGCTTGAAAGAATAACAACTTATTGCCTCTGAAAGTAAATAGAAGCCATATTAGACCATCAAAATATATAGCATTCTTAATCTCAATTACATTTCCTAAGATAGCTCATAAATCCCTACTAAGGACAGCATTATCTACCACAGAGCAAGTATTTTCTTATGATAATAATTAATTAATTGTATTTATCGTCTATTTGTTTGTCCTTTATTCCGGTTAGACAAACAATGAACGTTTGGGAATAAACATTGTGTGCCCTTTTGTTGTTTATCCAATAAACTAGCTGTTCATACAAACCTTCAACAAAAAAAAAACCCTATTTTAACCCCATAAGGGATGAATTTCCAAAAATCTCTTCGTAAGTAGTACATACTTTCGTCATTTAAGGAACATTTGTGTAAAATTTTATGCTTCTAGACCCAGCGGTTTCAGCTCTGCGTTGATCGATCAGTCAGCGAGTCAGTCAGCCAGTCAGTTTCTTACTCTATATCCAATAAATATGATTTTAACCGTTCGCCTACTGCTAAATCTTTGTTATTTTAGGATTTCATTTATTCATTATACGCCCTACAGACTCACGCAAGAAGGCTCGCCGGGAAATAGCACGAGAACCGAGAAGGTCTCTAAACTCATGCGACCTTCTCCCGAGACCCGAGAAACCCTTTGAAACGTGCAAAAAGACCGACACCGATGGCGAGAAACCAATCACATTCACGCTTCTCGGGTGTTCTCGGGCGTTCTCGGCGTTAGTCTGTAGGGCCCTTAAGACGCAAAAGGTTGGCCGCAAGTTTTTCTTTCAACTGTTTATTTTTCTTCTGTATTGGATGTCGCTTCTAGATCTTATCCGGAATTTGTTTCCTTTTTAATAGCAATGCCTTGGAGATTGAATGTTATAATTAGTTTTGAATCTTGTAAAGATATCTCAGTCGTTTTATTCTATGAATCACTTATTGTTGTTGGACTATAATTACCAATTAACAAATAATTTCTCTTCTCTTGACTGCACCGTGAACTTTTGCTTGCATGTGTCAGATAAAATGTGGATCAATTTTACTTGCTTGCTTAATTAATCTCTAAATAAAACCGCACTTAGCCAACAGTTGCAACCTTTGTAATCATATTTAGTTGACGTTTAGTGTCTAGACAAAGCCAAAGTAAAAGCATGAAGATATCTCGCTTTAGCTATTTGCATAACACCTTCCAACGTTCATCCCGAATCCAACAATGACGCAGGTTCGCTGAATGACTTAATATAAATATTCTTGAACCGGCTGCTCCAATAAAAAGGGGATAAATTTTCGAGGATTTACGAAGAGAGTTTTATTTAGAAATGCCCTTATCACTGTGGCCAGGCTTATGACACGAAATAAGTATTTTTATAATAAACCCTGGCAGGAGTTATGCTGCTATCTATTGGCTTCAGAAAAAAAAAGATATGACTTTTTTAATCTCGGAGACTGGGCCTGTTTTGATTAAATTATGAAGTAGCTAATATTACTGCGAAAAATGTTCTTCAAGATAATGTATCTTGGTTATTTTTTGTCGCTTTATGCTGGAGAAAATTCTTTCACATTGAGAATATTAAAACATTTATAAGCATTAAGTATTTCAACTTCATTTTTGATATTAATTTTGGAACTTGTAATTTTATTGAAGTAGGTAAGGGGTCGTCCTTTAATACATGAGGTTTCTAGGCCACTTTTCTAGCCCCCCCCTCCCGCTTGGTGATATGCCTTGAGGTTTTAGGCTACCCTTCCTCCCCTCTCCTAGTATCACGTGTATTTTTGTTATTGAAAAGATCAGGTAGTTTTAGGATGTGTTAAAAAAAAAGTTCTACTGAACTAAAAAATTAAGAATGCTCATTGTGGTTTGAAACCCCATTAGGTATTTAACCGCTCCCTTTTCCCTTCCTCCGAAGTAATAATATTTCTATATCGTCCATACGCTATAACTGTGCCCACCCTATATCCTGTTCGGTCATATTTATTACGGCTTGGTATATTAAACGCCATCTTTAAAAGTTGACTGCTTTAAGCCGCCGTTCTAAAGGATATTGCCCAATTTTACGCTTCAATATTTGGGTAAGTGTTTGTTCAGATGAGGCGTATTTCGCGCGGCAAAACACGCGCGATGCCGCGGAAGATTACAAAACAAATTGTATACAAATTGAATCCTCCCTTGTCTGAATGTGGTATAGGAGTAAAAGTAGAAATCACATATTTATTTTTAAGAACGAGAACCTTTTGATTTGATCCGCATTTGATTGACAGATGTCAATGTTATGTCACAATAACGCGCGACTTCTATCCCGTAAACGCGTCATCTATATAGGTTCTTAGTAGTAAGTAGGACTAAAAAGTGGGGCCAGCACATAAGTCACTATTATTGATTACATTTACTGCTAGTAAACAAGTTTACTGTGGCCAGCTTATGACGGATGTGCGTTTTCATTGTCTGTTGGTAAACAAACAAGTAATATGATCGTTATTGGGTACCTATGTGTTATTGTGCTTATTACATACTGGTATCATTGAGTGATTCACTCACTAGTGGTTTATTGTTATGTCATGTAGTCAACTAGGCACTACTCATTTTGTTGAAACAGTCTATCACAAAATTTAATAAAACTACAACTACAATAGCAATATGTGGTAAAAACCTTTCGATAGTTACTGCTTTTTAAGATTATACAAGATCACTAATTATTATTTGAGTAGGGACATTAAATGGGGTATTTACCGACCGTCAAGTCTTTAAATAACTACACACACAGTACGCAGCAACATAACATTTGATTTGCTATCATCTAAATCTCTTTCAAAAAGGACCAGAGGCCGTCCCACGAAGTGTCAAAACCAGAAAGAGATAGTGCCATTCCTCTTTGGCTGCATCTCACTCACACAACACAGCAATTACGAAAAGAGCCGGTGATTAGCCTGACAGCCATTTCAGGATGCTTTCCCGAAAACTCCCACACCTTTTCTTCGTCCTTCATTTTCTTCATTCTGTCGAAAAATCTAAATGTCGTTGTCTATCGTTTGCTGTAACGTCCTGAACTCGTGACCGGTGACAGTGGAACTGTGCCAGTGCGGTGATAAAAGTGAGTCGGCCTTATCTTCGGTTTTTATGGTGCATTGCGTCGTGGGCCCCGTTTGTAAGTATGGGTGTGTTATACGGCCATAGTTTACTTTGTTACTTAAATAGGTAGGTACCTACCAAGTACGTAGGAGTGAATCATGTCTTGGTTTCTCATGGTAGGGCAATGTTGCTATGTGGTGAAATATTTGTTACCCTGGCTTGTTTTTTTGGTCTGGATGGGGCAGTGTTGCCACGGGGGCGAATTAAACACTTATTTTACAGAACCTTGGTTACATTTCTAGTTCTTCTAATTATGGTTTTCCTTTTGATATGTAATGCCATAATGTAGGTTCTGGAATAGTCACTTTGGGTATACGTATACGTATATTGAGCTATACATGTAAACTTTGTTTGACCGCAAGGGTCCTCTTCAGTATTATTCAAGACAATATAACCGCATGTTTACGTTATTTTCAAAGCGAAGGATAAAACAAAAACCTGACGCCAATGTGGTGGGAAGTGATTTCATAACATCTTCATTCATCAATACACTTTACTTATTACGCGAACAACTTATGTTTGAGCATAAACCTTTATAGAGACAATAATTATGAAAATTGAAAAAGGGACTGCCTGCTGAACATGAATTCCTGGGTTCGGTTACAAGGTCGGGGAGTGTTATTCGGTTTTGCCATTAGGAATTTCTCAATTACAGCCATGGAGTCTGGATTTGTGCCCGGATGGCAATGGGCTCGCCCCCATTACATGGGACTTAAACAATACTGGCGAAATGTGGGTGTAGGTACACCTACAGCTCTGCCTAACCCTCCTGGTATTACAGGCGTGGTGTTATGAAAAACAGTAGTGCCTAGTAGTTTTCTAAAATTGACCACTTTGTTCTATTCATCGTAGTAGTAATTATTGAAAACTAGCGACCCGCGCCGGCTTCGCACGGGTGCAATGTAGATACTAATGTTTTCTCTACTACGAGTATAATATGCATGTTTATACATATAAACCTTCGTCTTGGATCACTCTATCTCTAGATCTAAGCATACATGGGGTCAGACAGCGGGAAGCAACTTTGTTTTACACTATGTAGTGATTCACCCTGTACTAATTAATTTTTATGTAAATAATGTCCCACTAAAACGGTCTAATAGACCATTCCCCTGGCGTCTTCCACCATAAAAGGTCTAATACTCCAATAGAAGATTCCCCTGGCACACAGACAGTTACGTAAAACATGTTCCATGTATTGTCGAACAATAAATCGCTTACCTCCAGCACAATTTACGGCTTCTAGACAGGATGCGAGCACAAAAAATGACATGTTTTGCATATAAATGTGCTTCTTCAGACATACCCTCATATACCTGAGTATGTTGGAAGGTACATACTTTCACGTAGGTACGCCGAAACCTATAATTTCCTGTCAGGTTGATATAAAAATGGTGTGCCATCAGACAGGAATTTGGCTTTGCCTTCGAATTACTGTTGGAGAAAAGTGGTAGGTAATTCGGAGAGTATTTCACGGACTATTTTTAGAATAATGTGGATATGATAAGTAAAGTAATAAGTAGTAGTAGTAATATACCTACATTTTCGAAAACAAGTAGTATTTTTATTTTATTTTTTGTACCCTATCACAATTTTGGCGAATTTAACCCGAAGGTTGACTGGTAGAGAATGCCTTGTGGCATTAAGTCCGCCTATGTACCACTATTGTACATGAAGTTTAAATAAATAAATAATATGATCAGAAATAAACGATTAATAATAAGGATGTTGCTGGATGGAGTGCTGATTAACTGGACAGTGTACAGTTGAAAGGAAAGTGCCAAAAATTTCGTAAGTAAATATTGTAAAAAATGTCGATGACACAGAAATCTGACATTATAAAGAGTAACTTAGGCTACTTTTATTTTAGAAAAATAATTAAGGTTCCGTGAGAAAAATTCAAATCATTAAGAAAGTTATTGAATAAAACTCCTAGCAAAGAGTGTATTAAATGTTTGTATATATCTATTTAATATAAAAACCATTCTTAAACACGAAGAAAACTATTTAAATTTCCATTAAGTCCTGGCTAATGCCCAAGGATTAATCAAATTGACGTGTTAACTTGTATAAAACTATGTCGTTCACAGCTGCATAGAGATTAAGTTGTCGTTACGACATAGATTGATTATGCACTAGCTAAGTTAAATAAAAATACGGTAAATTAAGTAACGACCTCTTTGTTTGAGCGAAAGAATGAAAATTAAGTTGTTTTGGTAATTGCTGGGAGTGATTAACTTGTTCTGTGTCAAGATGGAGATTATAAAATTTTTAATAAATTAAATGGGTGCTGTGCCACTTGTGTACTATGTACTTGAAATAATTATTATTATTTTAAGTTTAGTCAACAAAAGAGTAGGAACTTTTGAGTATTGGAATAGATCTTCGATATTATAATGTCAAAGGCATCTAAAAGTATCGCTATTATTAACTCTGAAAACGAGATATTTACCATGTCTACTATGTATCGAGTTCCCGATATTTCGGCGGTGTCGCAAGTACCATGATCACGGATGAACACGGAATAGGAAACATGGTAAATATTCCGTTTTTCAGTGGTAATGACCATGTCAATTTAAAAACTAAAAAAGATCCCTGCCAGCTTTGCAATGAAATTGAACATATACGTTTTTTTTTTCAACTTTTATCCCGACATCATTTATTTGAACTAGAAACCACCCTGTACATAATACAGCGCATTCTGAGTGTCGCTGCCCCAATTAAAACAGAGACTACTTTCACCATAGCGGTTAGCATCCCCTGCCATTTCACGGCTGCACTCCATAACCCCTCATGTACCTGAAAAAAAAGGGGTTACAACAACCCTTCATTAATGCAAAGTACCTTCGTTAAACCCTGAACATAAATCACAATTCTTTAACGTAAACATAAAAATCTCATCGCAGTCATGGCTGGTGAAATAGGGTTCTGTTTCCCTGTCAATTAAGCAAATTAAATCTACGGAACCCGGTTGGTTGGTGGAAATTAATATCACTTTCGGACTGTCAATTTAGTGTGGAATAAGCCTAACCTTTACGTGCAGCCCGAAAATATGAGGTGTTGTTCCAAGTTTTTATTTATGGCCCGCTATCAGACGATGTGTGAAGTAAAATCTAGTTCAATTTTGTGCGGGGATTTTCAGTGATTTTATTTTTTAGTTTTCATACACATATGGAGCCTTTGTCCTGAATGTTGGACAATGAAATCCAATCCTTTTAAAAGTGCGAGTAATAGTTGAACTGCCACCATATAACAGATCTTCCATTCTGTCCTCAAATCATCAGACAAACAAAAGACTGTCTGAGTGACAGAAAAGAAAAATAAAGCTTTAAAGTTCTTTCAAGTTCAAAATTGGAATCTATCTTGTTTTTAATTAATGCGGGTTGTTTTAAAAAAGAAACGATGAACTTAAAAACTCATGACCGAAGTTAATGCGAAAAACTTGAGCGGGTCTCAAATTGACTGTCCGGAAAATTGGTGCTTAAAGCAGTAACTATTCTCAGTAACGATGTGAAACCAATATTTTGTGAAACTGACGTAGTTTTGAGGACGTGATGTGAATTGGAGTCTGTCAAAGATCATCTATCTGCTTCTTAACTTCGTGTGATATCTTTCAAAGAGCAGATTGTGTGAAGAATGATATGAAAGAGAAATGAGTAAATGATGCCGTGACGTCTGACAGGGGAGAGTGGAAGAAGAAAACGGGTTGCGCTGACCCCAAGGCAGGAAACTGATGATCTTGTAGTGAGCAGATGGTAACCGATTCTTGCTCAGTTTGTTGAAATCCAATTGGTATATCAGCCATGCATCTTTTGAGGTCAATTGTTTGATCTTCATCTCCAAAACATTTAGAAATCTTACTCCTAGTGCTTAAAACTCGAACTAACTCACTCGTCACCAATCGAATACATCTGATGATAGATACTGTCTCAAACACACCTCTAACTTCCTTATGGCCCCTTTGCAACAAAGGTTTATTTGAATCCCAACACATCACGACATATGTCACCGACCTTCAGGCCTTTTCCTTGGTGTTTTATTTTGTCAAATAGCCGAAAAAGGTCAACGAACTATGTACTTAACACCTTGAATTCATTAAACAAACATAGCGTGGCCAAGTGCGAGAACGAGGTCACAATAAAATTATTCCTGCGCAGACTATTATATTCTAGTTTTCACTGAAAAATATCTGTATTTTTAACGCGGTGAATACGTTCAATGGACACGTAACACAAAACCCGGTATTCTCTACTTTGTATCCGGATGAAATATTTTTTAATCGGTTCTCATCTCACCTAGATAACTGGTTCATAGTTACGTTTGATTGCAGCACAGTGCAATTATTACTACCATGTCGAATGATTGTTAATCTGCATTTTAAGAGTAGCATATTTTTTTCTATGTTCGCCATTCGTGAGTTGAAACTTCATTTTATAATAGAGTCTTAATATTTTCTTATTGACGTTGATTAAACCTTACCACGCCACGTCTTGATAACCGTTCTTGAACCCATAAACTAAATAGTCGGCATTTATGATGTACAACTTAAGAGCGGTAAATGCGATATTTCCACTATCCGGGTACTGGCAGCTCTAGATAGCTCCCTAGATACCTACTCCAGCTAATTCGCTACTGTATAAGACCATCACGTGCGAGGTCGTATCATGATGAATCGCTCTCAGGGATATTACAATTTTCGTCCTTTTAATAAAAACGGTCCTATTTGCTCCTCGGACCTTATCAGTATTCCTTCCTTATTTCTTGATGATTAAAAAGATACGTACTTTTTGTAATAATGACCTGCTCCTGTCACAACTTATTTGTCGTTCCTGTCCTTGTATTATTTATTCCTAATTTCCTACCCCCAATGAACATAATTAGATAATAAGGTATGCAGTTGAATTTACAATTTATGTTTTCGGGAGGGAATGTCAACTTTGATGTAGGTCCCCAACAAATTACTAACAAACCTTCATAAAAGTCAGAACAAATTTAACAACAAAATCTCTGAAGCGAATACATAAATAAAAGAGTTTGTTAATGCATAAAAGTAGGAGTTATTTGAGAGCAAATTTTCTTTTGTACATATTTTAAGGTCGCAACAATCCCAAGTCGTAACAAAGTTCTAGAAAACTTCACCACAACTTATGCAACATCATCTTGTTTAATATTTGCTGCTCCGATGTAACTATAATAGTTCTTCACTTGTAAACAACTTTTTTTTTAAATTCTTTATAAACAAAAAAGGGTTTTTATCCATATGAATATGCCAACCCATCATACCCGATTAACTATTTAGATACGTAGAATATTTACTAACGATGTATTAAAAGAAGAATCATTGACCAGGCATCTTCACCAACCTCGATGCAATACAACTTGAATTATTTAGCGCTCAAACATGTTATAATATGGTAGGAAGACGGTCCTAAATTATCGACCACATATTAGAGGTAACTCAATCGCCCGAGGCAACGAAATCGATACTCCACCACTAACTCGAGTCCGCCCTCTATACCGATATCGATAGCTGCTATAATGTTCCTGCAGTATTGCACGGCACCTCCAAGATAGGCATCGATAAACAGGTATACCTTTCTAACTTTCTGCAACAACATTCAGTATCGATAAAATTTGATCATTATTTTCTTGTTCGAATCCGATGTTTCTAAATTTAAGATCTCGCCTTCCCGTGCACTATTTGAAACAACACCGGGACTACAATTAACTAGGTACGTTACTATCAAATAAGGAATCTTTAGTTACCAATCCAATTCCCTTGCGTGTCTTAGGGGGAAGCGATTTATTTTGATTATAGCTGTTCCAACGGTAGAAAACAAGCTATAAATTAACAGCGACGACTTAATTAGTCCGCGTGTTCCCAATACCATTAGCGGTACACGATGACAGCTCCCTGATTCGAAAAAGAAATTGATGTAATATCTCTAGGAGGGCGTTGCCGAAATTAATGTTGCTGCTCTGACAAATTGGCTATGGAAGAAATTGAAGGGATTTTAAATAATCTGACGCGGCAAGGTGATGCCATCCCTGCCTACACGGCGAAGATTTCCATATTATCAGATTTTGCACACTCCTCATCCTTTTATCATAAAACTGCTCTCACGTCAGCGACAGAGCTCGTTCAAGGATAAAGTTCAAAATGGCATACGCCATTTTTGCTTAAGCTGCCGATGAGAAACTGGTGGGACTTCGCAGGAGGCTTAAGACTACTTAACATCACTTAACGCATTTACTTACGGAATTTCGAGTATACATTGAGCTGCCAAAAATTATTTATAATAGGTATAACAGGCTTTGACACGATTAAAATTTACTGTGTGACAACTTTATTAACTTGAATTGAAAAGTAGCCTTGTTTCATTTCTCTCGTTGAACGGCTCGTTAACTGTTTATTCAAACGACGATGAAGTTGAGGATTTCAGTAAATATTTGCATAATAATTACAAATATCTAGAGACAAGACATACTCGGTATCATAACAACTGATAAGGCCAAGGCTACAACAAGAATTCAATGACTTGATCCAAGCACTTTAGACGTCAGTCATACCACTAGAAATTGGTATATTATCCTCAATTTGACACCCCCTAAGATCGTTTATAGTTGGAAGTTATGGGAGATCTAAGCTGTGGACATTTACAAGCTTGCTTAGCTTGTTATGTATTAAAGGATATGTGTTATGTGGAATTATACCAAGCCGCAAGCAGAGGGTGCTCAAGGGGAAGGAACAATTTTAAGTTGCGGTATCTGTCCGATATGAAATGCGGGAGAGAAATTGCGTTGAAAATGAAATGCACATACACCTCCAATCCAATGTTCTTCGCACTTTGCTTTGGTATTACAAATTGGAGCAGTTGCCTCGTGAATTTCGGGTTTTCGAAATCCCGGATAGCTTCGTCTGCACGAATGTTTATTCGGAGCGGATACATACGTTCATGTAAGATATACAGGAAAAACAACAGTACAACAGTATTCAATACAGGAAAAGTCGGGATCGCAAGAATTACGATCGTCCCTTCCTGGTGCGACTGCATGTACTACGTTCTTATTGATTTCCTTAATATTTTACTGGGTATTTTATTTTGGTATATAATATAAGCTTTCAAGTGGAAACTGGTGGTTTTCGTCTTCATATTTCTTATTTGGCGCTTCGCGACAGTGGGCTGTCATTGTTGATAATAAATTCATGTTTATGTCTCACCAAACGAAACAACTCTTCCATCTGGGCAGTGGAATCAACTTCCTATGAATGAATTGTTAACACTTCCTTTACTCGGGTATTTGTCTTTTCTTGAACTTCGTATTTTTCGCCATTCAAGTTCTTCATTTCATCTAATGATTAGTTGAGATTTGCCTCAAGCTCTCACTTTGACTATTACCTTCGTTCTTTTAATTTCGAGCTAAGGTTTCTTTTCGCATCTTCTCTCGAACATTATTTTGTCATTCAAATATCAATTTTTCGAGCATCGTTATGGTAGTCATCAAAAACGTCTTTGTATACATTATTTTACGACCACCAAGACTTGTTGCTCCATCTCCATTCTCCAGCAGTTAGCAAGTTATGCGAACGTAAATGCTTTTGCGTGAAACGGTTCCTAAGCACGCGAGATTTCACTGGCTGTTACCTTAATTAGACCTCTGCGTTAATGTTAAGGGCCGTGAAAAGCCGTAATAATTGCTACCAAGGGACGCACTATTGGTATTAAGACAATTTTCCTAATATTGTTAGTGTTAAAGTTTAGTGAATAAGGTTTATGGCCGACATTTGAAAGGGTGATTCGCCCTTCATGCAAAAGGAATCCTTGGGTCCAAGCCTTTCGTTAATATGACTCCGCGTATTTGGCTAAGGGCGTCCAAAAATAGCCATCTCCTGTAGATACACGTCGCTGGACTTGAATGGTACTCTTAATATTTTCTGGACTGGTCCTACACAAAAAATATCCTTACCTTCATTTTTCGAAGCTACAAAGAGCCATGGACGCGTGTAAATAAGGTTATTTTTAACCTTCCCAAAACACGCCATGTTCCATTGAACTGTTTGCTATAATTACAAGTGAAACTGTACAAAGGTTGGATAATTTGGATATAATTCCATTCTTTTGGTGCCTACTGAATGAAATTTAGATTCGTATTGTGTAAACCTATTGTTACAAACGATAGAGCCATGCACGCAATATTTAGCATATTGTGACGGTAAATTGCTTTTAATATGGTGCTTAAAAAGTAGCTAATTTTCTACCACCCAACGTTTATGGTGTAATTGCGTGGGTGTGACAAACTTCACTATTTTTAAAAGCATTCCTGAAGGACTTACTAAACTCACATGGAAACCATACGTTATGAAATCACGCCATTGAGTTTACTTTATGTGCTGACTTAAATGCCGATGTCGGGGCGGGTCGCTAGTACTTATTTATTTACTAGCAACCCGGCTTCGCACGGGTGCAATGTAGATACTAATGTTTTCTCTACTATAATATGCATGTATTATACATATAAACCTTCCTCTTGAATCACTCTATCTATTAAAAAAACCGCATCAAAATCCGTTGCGAAGTTTTAAAGATCTAAGCATACATAGGGACAGACAGACAGCGGGAAGCGACTTTGTTTTATACTATGTAGTGATTATATTGAAACTTGCTGTGTATATTTTCTCCGTGTTTGTGTTTAGAATCATCAGTAACATTTGTTACAATTCACCCTGTTTCCTTTAAAAGAAAGCATGAACTTTTATATGTTCTTACTCAATAACTTCCATTTTGACTCAGCCCCTGAGAATAGTAAGGGCATAAAACCTAAATTCAAAAGGTCAACGTTAAATGGACAAGGAACAAAGAAGATCCGAACAGCACGAAAAAGTTTTAATGTGTTTGGATATAAATCGGGCTATTTGTCTTTATAAGCTTCCCTTGGTGCCAGGGTAGTGAGGACTGAAGAAATACAGGCGTGTACAAAAGGGTGACAAACTTGAGATGTTTATTCGAGTTTCTATGTTTCTTCTAACATATTATGTGATGAGTGTATGTATGGGGTTTGGAAAGCTTTTTGGCGGTCTTATCGTAGTGTATATGGATGGTTTATTGAAGTAATGGCTGACAAAATGTGGGAAATGAGGTGGAAACTTTTTGGTCCATGGGGTCGCTCGTGTTGTATTTCTGACAGGGAGAAAATGATTCTATTTTTCTAAAGAGCATTTTTGTTTAAAAAGAATACTATCAAAGCCGCATAACAGTTGCAATGTTACATCTAAAGACAGACGAGCCCCCTTCATTCACCTCTAATTTAAGTAACCAATCATAATAAAAGCCAAAATAAATCTCCGGCTCGTAAAGCGCGAAAAAAAGACTCCATTTACAAAAAGGTATTACGTCCATAAAGAAACATGATGACGACATAACAATAAAAGAAACAAAATCATCAGCACATCGCAAAACGTGTGGGATTCTGATGAATAAGCTTCTCTGACCTAAACCCACTTTATTGTAGACGTTTCATCATGAATAAGTGATTAGGTCACCTTTGTAGAAACACCTGTGGCTGTTCTAGCTAGTCTAGGAATTACACAGTTTCGAGGTATCGTTTATATAAAGTTTCATTGTGCTAATATCGAGTATTTGTTATCCTTTGTATTTAAAAGCTAGCGTAGGTGTCTTTGGTGGGTCTCCTTTGTTATTCAAATCGACTGATTTAAAATCTTTCTCTAGTACGTTTACTTTACCTTTGGCCTAAAAGGCTTCTTAGTGGGCAAATATAGAATTTTCTAGTACTGACACATTGTCTGTTGCCGGTTCTCTATCGGTGTTGTCTGTTACCATGTTGACTGCATCAGTAAGTGGAGTGACGACTTCCGATTAGAGTGTTTCTACAAACTGCTCAAAGCCCCATGTTGAGGGGTTATTTTTATTCTCCGTGACTTAAACGTACCCCAGTTATTATCTTTACGAGGGGTTGAAAGCTCACACTTTTTATTATTGCCTTTTATAGTGTGCTGTGGCGTACTTAACCGGGGTCGAGGTCGAATCGAAAGGCCGGTACGAAACAAAGCGTTTACTTTCTTACGATTGTTATAATCTATTGTTTTATTTATTATAAGCCTCCTTACAATTCGAGATCCGTTACAAATTGGGTTTTTTGCCGAAGGGTTGTTTTCTAGTTGGAACCAATTATTTTTAATGTATGCGACGTATGGGACGCGTTAACCCTTATAAAGTTCTGTTGTGTATACAGTCCGTGCCGGGTTTACACTATATTATTCTAATGCTGATTCCTCTAGGGAGCTCTTTTTGCACTGTATTAGTTTCCACTATGTTATCTTCTGCACAAACAGTGATAGTAAGTCGTCTAAGTTCACGAGGAACATTTACCTCGTTAATAGTGTTTCTTGTTCTCCTATCCTTGAACTTGAAAGATGTTGGCATAATAATAAGTGAGGTAATAAGTCTACAACTCTTCAGAACCGTCTCTGATGAGTAATTATACAATTAATTCAACAAGGCACCTAATATTAAGGGCCGGGAGAAGTTTGTTTTTGTAAGAAATAAGAAACAATGAGAGTTGTTTGTTAAGAATTTTCTAGAACTTTTCAAGCAGCTGTTGTTTCTTGTAAATGTTACATTGATGCTGTAATGTATTGATGATGATGGCGTTCTTTTACTTTCGAATAATCAATTAGGAATTTGTTAGGCTGCTGCTGAACGAATGCAAAGATAATTTTGCGCCAATGGATGTTTATTAGGCTAACCGACCTCGAATATGCATTGGAGAGTAACTTTCAACACAGACCAAAAGATATAATATTGCAAAGTCTCAACAAGCGGTCAAGCCTCATAAAAAACATCACACCTGTAATCTTTGAAGGGTTAGGCAGAGGTGTACCTAATAGTACACCCACATTTCGCCAGTTATGTTTATGTCCCATTTAATAGGGGACGAGCCTATAGCCATTAGCTGGACACAAAATTCAGACTCCGTGGCTGCTACAGAGACATTCCTAATGGAAAACCCAATAACAATTTGCGCGAGTCGAACACAAGACCTCATGCTTAGCAGTCAGGATTGCGGCCACTAGACTAGGGGTGATGAATCTTTATGGCTCAACGTGCCATTTTTACTAAAGAAATGTTTAGTGAGGCCATAGATGTGCCGTCAAATGATTTTAACTTAGTGATTATTGGGAAATTAACGATTCAAAACTCTTTATTTACTCCCAAAAAATACAATTTGCACTTTATAGTAATACATGTTTCAATTATACGTGTAACTCAAATTAAAGTAACATTAGTGTGGCTTCTGTGTTGCAGATTAGATGACAAATAACTTAAATTAGGGTTGTAAGAGGTTGCTTTTAGTACAATGCGTGCTGGAGTCATCTGCCAAACGGTTTCTAAGCGAGTCTTATAATGTTAATCATATCTGAAAACAGTGACTCTCAGGCCATAGGTAGATTAAAATATAGTTAAATTCGGCGGCGTGCCCAAAATATTGTGTCGCGTGCCATCAATGTCACGCGTGCCATTGGTTCGCCATCCTTGCACTAGACCAACGCGAGGCAGTCCAATTTACACATTATTTTGTGAAAATCACAATCTTAACTAAGAACAGCTAAGTATGAAAACAGACCAAGCACTATTCATGACTACTCAGTTACGCGATGATTGTTGCATTATACAGCATATAGCTATCTCTCTCTTGCATAACACATTCCGTTCCATGCAGTGGCATGCATAATTGCATTTATACTCAGAACCAAGGTCAAAACTATCGCAGTTGACTGCAGCCGGCATAGATACTAGTATATGATCTTTTTATTAAACTAGTTTTTATTTACTTTTCTGTACTTCAATGGCTTTAGTTTTAGAGGCAGAAAAATGGGATACAAATAATGCGGAACCCGGTTTCGGACACATAGTAAAACCCGGGTTTTGGAAGGAAACCGGGTTCCGCAGCTAATTGAAATGGATGTAACGGGACACAGGGTGGTTGTCGTGGTATGGGCACGTGATGCGGAGGAATGAGGAAAATGTCGCGAGGAAAGTTTTGAGCATGAATGTGGATGGGTATAAGAGTAGAGGAAGACCAAAGAAACGATGGGTGTACTGTGTGAAGGTTGAGATGGACAGGAATGAGATGGCACGTAATAGAGAAGCATGGAAGAAGAAGACATGCTGCGCCGACCCCAAATGAATTGAGATAAGGGCAGGAGAATGATCATGTAAGGGTCGCAGTCAAAATAGGAATAGAAAAGGTTGTAGAAAGATATGGAAGAGACTTTTCTACAAGTACACGCTTAGTAATGATCCATTTCCGAAGTTTGACATGAATACTATGCAATAGCGAAACAGGTAGAGTGTTCGCAGTATGATGTCATTACAGCACGAGTCTTAATTCACGCCGTTGCAACGGATGTGGTACATTTAAGAACCACAGCTGTTATGCAACACTTAAATCATCATCAACATTCTCCTGCCCTCATCCCAATTTATTTGCGGTCGGCGCAGCATGTCTTCTTCTTCCATACTTCTCTATTAATGGCCATCTCATCTCATATTCTAGCCACATCAACCTCCACACAGTCCATGCATCGTTTCTTTGGTCTCCCTCCACTCTAATATACAACACTTAAATATGAACAGGAAAATAAACAACTTATGAAATAACAATGTTTCACTAAAATAAAGCTGAAGTTTCTGTATTACCAGGCCGCGGTTCAGACACACAACAAAGGCGGGACATATTGTTAGCGAAATATACGTTATTTTGAAACCTGAAAACGCAAATTCAAAATTTTCTAACAATAACGTGGAGTTTGGATAAGTTAGAATGTACGTAATATTTGTCGTTTCGAGCTCAAGAACAGAGTAATAGGGAAGAGGGATGTGATTCGTACCTCTATTTATAAGATAAAATCTTGGCTGATACCTTTACTCCCTTTTTGGTCTACACTACGGTTTTCGTTTTGCAACAAAGAATCTCCCTCAGTACTCGTGTATTTTTGAATTGAAACGTTTTACTTATTTAAAGTGGGCCATTAGCAGGAGATAATTTGAGTGGAATCTTCTGTATATCATTCATCCGATTTGGCGGCAACTTTTGCTCAGTGACTGAATCATTGTATCTTTATTTATAAACTAGCTTTTGCCTGCGACTTCGTTCGCGTGGTACTTAGGATCTAGATGAAAAAAAAATAGAAAAAAAAAAATCATTTCCTGTGGTAAAATGTAGCCTATATTTTAAGTTAGGCATCTAGCAGTAGATCGGTGAAAACTGCGTTCAAATCCATGCAGAAGTTTTTGCGTGATGCGCGTACAAACACAGACAGACAGACAGACAAAAATTCTAAAAACTGTTGTTTTGGCTTCTGTTGCTCTAATAAAGACCCCCCATATATTTTTTTTTCGATATCTTCAATTTATAGACATCGGCATGTTACAATTTTATTATAATTATTACTTATAGAAACGGAAGTGACACTGCTTGGATCTTTTGGATTGCTATCGGATATTTACGGCTAATTAATCAAACAGCATTGAACAATATTGGGTGGAAATTGATAAAAAAAGTGACTTAAAACTAATTTTTCTTAATAGTGTGGTTAGTGCCTCACCTGGTGTCGAGAGTTTTTATGCCGCCCATAGGCCTCTGACTTGGCTTTACTTGCCGTCGAGAAATGTCTCTCAAGCATGCTGGTTTCCTCACGATGTTTTCCTTCACCTGTGTCTTGGGTTCGAGCGAGAGACCTAAAAACCAATTAGTAGTAAGTACTAATAAATGCTCGAAAAAACGAAACTACAGCTAAAGCGACCACTGGTATCAATGACATAATAACAAGAACATCAAAAAGGGTCGTAAATACACCGTGTCATCTTTAATTTATAGCGTGATTATTTGTGCTCCCAACTGAAATAAAACAAAATCGTCATGATTCTCTCTTGTTATTACTACCGTTCATTTTAATTGCGGTTTTGTACCATTCTATTAATTCACAATAACAATCGACTAGGCCTGTCATGGCCGTTCTACATAAGTTGTAACTTAATAGTACCTTTCTCTTTGTAACTTTGTACAATTAGTTGCTTTCCGGCCTGTCTTTATCTCTTTGTGTCCAAGTGACACTTGATGTTGACTTTTAAGCCAGTTTTATGCTAAATTTCTTTGTTCCTGAAATGATGTTAATACCACTTTTTCCAAAAACAAGTCTTTTTTCTGCTCTCCACAATCTTTTTAAGCATTTAATGCTTGATACGGGCCTGTTTTCAGTTCGCTTTGTGTTTCTTTTCTTATTTTATGGACTACGGGAATGTTTCGTAAATGCGGCTTTTTTACGGTAAAAAGGAAACTGTTTATACAGTATTTCATCTAGTGGGTAATCAATGACTGCCTCTTTAATCTAGTGGCATGGGGTCCTTGGTTCGATTCCCAGGTCGGGCAAGTTCTCAGTAGCATCCAAGGAGTCTGGATTTGTGCCTGGCGCTTCGGGGATTACTGGCTTCATGATGTTGTGTTATCTTGAAATCCATACAGTATCCACTTACCGTTATTGGGTAGTTCGGGTACCCAAATAGTTGGTATACATATACATAGTTCTCCTTCGTCGGTCATCTGACAGTCCGGTAATATGGTTAGGGTCCTTACGTAATACAAGAGTAATGACATTATGGCGTTTACGACCGTTCTCGCTGTCCTTCTGACATATTGCCGAGATGTTTATCGCGTACCAGCTTCCATATGCTATATTTTTTCCTTTATGATATGTTATACCCGACCGCAGTGGGTAATATTTTCATCAGTTTCTTCCTACAACATGTTTTTACGGTTGTTGCTTGAAAATGAGGGACGTTCTTGGAACGGGGTTGCCTCGTGATTGATGCAAACATATAAGTTACTAGAAGTGGCCCGTAATACATGTTAAAATTTGCTGCTTTTTACGGCCTTTTGTGTGTAATGTTCGCAATGAATGTTTACTTTGTTGTTGGCGGGTTACCGTTTAATGTTTTTGTACTTTTCTTTTGGTAAATTCTAACTGTAGCACTTAATCGAATGTCTGAAATTAGAAATTTCTTCACCGTGATACCTGTCTGTTAAAATTTACAGTAACAAGTGACTATTCTCCTTTGTAACACCGAAATAGTAAATAGAACAAAACGAAATTGTTCGGTTGTTCGACTACCAGTTCTGATTGCGCAAGTTCAACGATTTTTGGTTCATAAGTAGGTTTCGGTTCATGAATCACAAAGCAAACATTCCGATACACAGTTCCGATCGTTTCTGAGTATTGGCCATTAGTTGACTACCAGTTAAAATTAGACTCGTAGCAATTTCATCTAAGTCGACCTACTTATTGGCCAGACTTTCAATGTAGGTAGTTATTGTACTTGGTGTTAGTTACCTAACCTTTTTTGTCTCTTTCTGGCATTGTGTTCGTTTTTTGATTAGAAAAGGACGGGGATATTTTTTGTTGAGTCACAAATCACATTGTCCGGTCAGTGTTGAGTCACGAACTCCTGCGGTCACTGAGTCACATGAAAGATTGCGTTTATGTTCGCTCTGAGACTGACTTATTCATCGGCGCTTGCGACGATCACACGATTATACGTACACGTAGAACGTACAAATAAAAAAAAAACTTTTTTATTTAGCGTGTGAATCGGTGCGAGAAATGGCGTTAATAAACTTATTTTTTTCTGTAATAATATTATTCTTATAATATGACGTCATCTAAGGTTAGAAGAGAAGGTCTCTCACCTTCTCTTCTAACCTTACCTCTACTCTCTAACTTTCTTTTTATGTTGTCTCCCTAATTATTACTGATGGTTAACCGTAAACTCCGAATATTTCTCCTTGCCCTTTCAAACAGCACTTATTCTAGATCTATCTTAGAATAGACATCCAATTGACATTATAATTCTCAGTATCCTGTATCGTAAATAAAAGGAATACCAACGTTAAATAAACATTATTTATTGAGTAATATTTCTGTTAAGTATGTCTATAAATAAGTCCCACGTAAGTGAGTTGACATTACACAAGCAAGAGACACACTCGCTTCTTCTTTGTTCTTAAAAGCCGATTTAAGCCAATATTAAGCTCTCTTATTTAAAGCATAATCAAAGTATATTTACAGAAGTAACACCACACACGCCGTATCTGTTCTGTACCGTATAAAGATTAATTTAATCCGAAGCAGGCTTTGATCTCATACAATTTATATACACGTACTGTTATAATTTGATTCTACAAAGAGAACGTAATGAAAACATTCTGGGATTTGTGTTATAGGAACTTCCCATTACTGCTGTCCTAAACATGAACGGGACTAACGTTTGATCAAGTATTTTGAACTTTGATAAAGCCACATAAAGCTAGCTTTTGGGTGAATTTATCTAGTTTCCTGTGGCAAAATTAAATGCCACGGCACAGTGGGATTTGGATCCTCTGTAGCTTTTGAGTTCTCAAGGAATAGTCATTTATACGTATCAATGGTACGGGACTGTCTGGAGGTAAAAAGGTAACTTTGAGCTTTGCGTTTCTCCCAACAAGTCATTAGCAGTTCCTCTATCGAATCTATACTAATATAATATTATAAATATTATAAAGCTGAAGAGTTTGTTTGGTTGAACGCGCTAATCTCAGGAACTACTGGTTCGAATAGAAAATAATTTGAGTGTTGGATAGCCCATTTATCGAGGAAGGCTATAGGCTATAAAACATCACGCTGCGACCAATAGGAGCCGAGCTTTAATCAAAAATGTTACGCAGACGAAGTTGCGCCGGTCAGCTAGTTGTATAATGTATAGTAAACTAATATACATGTGATGTGACTGTTCCTAAATTACGCTAGGCTGATAAAATTAAGCTACAGTCCCAGTCACAAGGCATAATAACTGTGAAAGTACTGTAGTTGTAATATTAGTATTAAGGTCGGTTTTCCCGATATTATCTGACACAACGTAATTCGACAGCATTTGTTGAAAAATTAAACGTCTTCGCCAAAAAATTTGAAGGAAACCTTTTAAAAACAGTCTGTCTCCTCTTGAAGTTACTTCCTCAAAAGAAACCGAACAAAACGAAAAAAAAAACAAAAATTTTAAAAATTCCTTTCCCGTAAAAAGGATTATGCAAGCCGCTTGGAGTTATTAAAAATGTATCCGTTACTGAACGAAATCCCGTTAACGTTATTGGGGGCAACACCAAGTTCTAATTCAATTATCGTGTTTGCTGTACAAAACATTTCTGTTTGTTAGCTGAGCTTTGTAATACCTTGGATTACTTATACACGGTTTATTTGTTTCACCTGTATCTAGGTTTTTATTTGCAATCGTTTTTTTTTTATTTACAGCGCTGTACGTCAAGCGCTTTTCCTACATCACTACATCTGTCGTGAATGACATTGACAAGAAGGCGTTGTTGGTAAACATTATGTGAAAACTCTAGAAATTGTATCGGAATAAAATAAAATCGACGTTTGCCAAGAATTTTTATTCCGAATAAATCCGATACTAAATAGAATTTCTACGACTTGTTCTTTAATATTATGTTTTACCTGAAATCTATGTGTTACTTAACGATTTACTGTCAAGCTTTAACTTAACTCACCAGCTATTTATTAGTAAATCGGTACTTACCTACATTTCAAAGTAAGATGTCCATTTTAATCCACCGACAGTACACGTGCCAATAAGTAATTTTCCTTCGCAATTTAATTTCCGAACATGTAAACAAGTATCAATGAGCATTTGGAAAAAATATTAAGTACAGTTTGCCAACTACGCTATAGCTTTTTGAAATGGGTACTCCTAGTCGTTCTAAAATCATTTCAATCACACACACTGACATTTTTCAAGTGCAAAAAAAAAACAACAAATGGAAACAAGGATTTGAGCACTCCTAAGGAAATTTTTTGTAACTGTAACTAATTTTACTATTTTTTCGTTTGTTTCAGGTACTAACAACTACGATAAACACATCCATTTTACACAGCACATCAGAAACTTTAGAACGCCAATGAAGACAGTAAAAATTGGAAAGTGCAATCAAAATTAGATAGCAGCTAAGGTTCGTGTATTAATCATATATAACGACAAAAACTGCGCAAGAAAAACTATCGTAGAAAAAATAATTCAGATACGAACAAAATTTTTTGTATCCTACTTCGCGGTTTAGATTCCCTACGGGCAGAAGGCAGGAAGTTTTGGTCCAACTAAAAGAAAGAAAATAAAGAAAAACTCGTGGTTGAAAAAGCTGAGAGTCTTCGAGACCCGACATCATCCAGTAATGATTACTGTCTTCGTCTATTGCTCGAAATAGCTTTGTGGAGAACTAGGAGAACTAGCTAGAGCATCTCTCGAAGACCCTTCAGTAAATGATGTTATTGTAGATATAGAATATCTGGATATAGATAGGTGCTTGACATGATACGTATTCAAAGATCATATGTAAATAGAAAGCCTAATATTATTGTTTTAATTGAGTTGTTGCTGTTATTGTTTTGGTGGGAGATAGTAAATACAGGCATTGATGAGGTTATGAGTGGAAATATGGAGGTATTTCTGCCTAGTGTAAACGAGAACGACGTATTTCTCTATCAAAATCTATCATACTAGTTTTTGTCTGCGGCTTTGCTTGCGACATGGATATAGATATCGGAAATTATTCCACCTTTAAATATAGGCTAGTGTGGAATAATTATATCTAAAATAAATAAATTATTAAAAGTAGGGCCACAGTTAATATTTTGTCGTATATCAACCTAAAGATAGCGGTCATTCCACCCGATCAAATTCCAATAAGTTCAAATGCCAATATCTATATACTTTAGCCTAAAACTACATAGTTTTGAGATTTTGAACTTGTAAACTTGCATTGTCTGACGGGAATTTCGCCAAACAATTTGTCGGTAAGGTAGGGGTCGAGGTTCAAAACGGTTCACTGACAGTCTGACACCAAATTCTGGCTTCATTCACCGATTCCCAGAACAGCTAGCATCCAAATGCAGTGATTGAAGTTCAAACGTGAATGAACCACAAAACTCACAAGTAGTTGGTGGCAATTGTGATCTAAACATATCGAATATAAGTGTAGTGCGAGTCGATACTGATATCACACGGTCTAATTCGTAATTAAATTAACAAGCGAAACTTTACCGGCGTGATGGGTATCGAAATCTTATGACCACAAAAAACCTTAAAAATCCAACCTACATAATTTAACTTTGAAATTATGATGTAAGATTTTTAGTAACTTTACTAACTACAGCTGGTTAAGGTGTCAACGTCCGCTGACACTGCTTAGGTTCCAAAAATAATGAGTTTAGACAGTATCTTTGTTTTATCGTCTTAAGATGTAGACCCACCATCTCTGTAAAATTTGCTAGCTAATTTAACTTGAACCTGTATCTATACAAATATTATAAAGAGGTAAATTTTGTTTGTAAGTTTGTAGGGGGTAATCTCCGGAACTAATGATCCAATTCAATTTTTTTTCTTTTGGTACAAAGCTACATTTTCGTGGGTGCTATAGGCTATAAATTATATATTTATATCATGCTTATTAGCCGAGCTATCACATTTTTTTGCGGACGAAGTCGCGGGAGATTTGCTATTTCTGTCTTTCTTTCTTCTTTATCGTGTGGTTAGTGCCTAACCTGGTGTCAGAGTTTTTATGCCACCCAAGGGCCACTGACTTGGCTTTTACATGCCGTTGAGAAATACCTCTCAGACATGCTGGTTTTCTCACGATGTTTTCCTTCACCGAAGCAAGTGATAATTATAGGTACAATACGCACATAATTCCGAAAAATCAGAGGCGCGTGTCTGGGGTTCGAACTCGAGACCTATGACTTGGCAGTCCAACGGTCACACCACCAGACTATCACTGCTCACTGCTGATGTGCTATTGTATGTTATGTATAAGAAGGCACACATGGTATGAAAAATATGACTGGTTTATACATCAGGAACTAACTCTCACGGAAATCACATCAGACCCGTTTTATTCAGATTCACACGATCGCCGATAAATTCACAGTAACTGTAATGACAGTCTACGCATTCGAAGATATAATCATATAACTGATCGTGTGTAACGGACCTAAGTGGTACAGTGACAGCTATGGGTCCCTGGTACATTATATGTGGGTATTTGAAACTGTTTTAAGTTGTTGCTCCATTTGAATCGATACGTAATATTATAAAGCTAATGAATTTGTTTGGTTGAACTCGCTAATGTCAGGAACTACTGGTTCTTTTAGTGTTGGTTAGCCCATGTCTCGGGGTAGGCTATAGGCTATAAAACATCACGCTGCGACCAATAGGAGCGGAGCATTAATCAAAAATGTTACGCAGACGAAGTTGCGCCGGTCAGCTAGTATTAGTTTAATTTAATTGTGGGTGGAGCTTTACAATAATAAATTAATTAATAACAGCCGCTCGGATCGATCTTCAGGTTAAGCCGCGCTTGCCTAGGTCGGTTCCTGGATGGGTGACCACCCATTACCTACATACCGAGTTTCCTCCGTGCCTCGGAAAGCACGTTAAGCCATTGGTCCTGGGTGTCAATTCTAGATCTTTGACAGTCGTTAAGTAGTCGGTGGCCCGAAAGTCTTGACAACTAGTCTTACCAAGGGGTATCTTATTATCCAGTACTAACTGGGTTGTGGAAGTCAGATAGGCAGTCGCTCCACATAAATACTGGTATTCAGCTGCATCCGGTTATACTGGAAGCCGACCTCAACATAGTTGGAAATAGGCTAGGCAGATGATGATGTTTCATTGCATTTCTAGCTTCAATATCTTACGTTACGTGGGCATTTACCATGAAAAGAGTCGAAAAGACTCTCTCTCTTTCCACTCTTTCGGAACTATTTTTCCACGCTTAGCTATTCATGTAACATTTTGACTGGCATCAAATGACTTCAAACCCGCATATCGTACGAAAGTCGAAAAGCGCAATTTCAATAAAGAAACAGTCTTAATATTCATAAAATGTACCTGAAAGTACAATTTTAGACAAACAGGTTTGATAGTAACTAAAGCTGCATATAGACGTTTCTTGCTTCCATCATCTCGGGTGGATTCCACGATACAGAGGCTAATCAAAGGTCAACCGTTGAACAACCGCACTTGCATTCATTAATCTGGCACTCGCCGCTTAAATTAAATTAATGGTTACTTAACCTTCTTCACTCTAGAACTTCAGTGTGAATAGTTTCGTTAATTTAGTCAATTTTCAATTGCACAAGAAAGTTACTCGATTAAGAAAAGTACGGTCGATTAGTTAAGTGACTAATCGGCTGATTAATTTAAAACTTTGATTAGATTAGTGGAAAGTTTAGGTAAGCAAGCGTGTAATCCGTTTATTGAGATATTGCGTTTGCTTTTACCCAAATATAGAATAGGCAGGCCCCTGACCTACTGACGCAGGGCTTCAAGTCTTGGAGCTATAATTTTGGGTATACGTTTCTTTATGACGTAGTTTTAAAGGCGGGAAACTTGGTAAAGTCCCGCCGGGACATGCTTAACAACTATGCAACTTTTGAAGCAAGATGTAAACCTTGTAGAGTTTAAAAATTATATAAAAAAGTGTTCTTTTTTAAACAACGTTACTGTGCACGTGCAAAGTTTTTTTTTAAAATTTTAGATAGGTACATAAAATGACACTGATAAAATCTATGTGCAGCATAAGCAAAACTGTCAACCTAGTTCCTAATAAACTACTTGCCGTATTGTATAGTACTACTCAAGTATTCACGAATATTTACCTAATACATAGAATGTAGAGTAGTCAACATTGAACTTATAAGATCCCTTTGTTCAACCCTTCCAATGATATTTAAAGCTCAATCACTGACATTTACTTAGAAATCATTACAACACATGGTGCCCAGCTCATCATACACTACACCTTGTTTACTGCCTATGTATAAGCACATTAAAACCTACCCGGCCTTGATATAATATAGCAATTGAAATACCACATAATTATTTACTAAATATAAGGCCAGAAGTAAATATGTGAGTAAAACCGTAAACATTAACAAGCCACACTAAAGTTGTGTGTGGCATACAAACAAAGAGTAATTTAATTAGAATAATAAAACCAAACAGTTTTTTGACGATGGTTGAAAGAGGTTAGTTGACGATCGGAATATCGGGCCACCGGGCCCAAAAAGTATAATAGATGTACCGTCGCGCGTCGATACGAAAAAAAATAAGTGGTTAGTTGGCCCGACGCGCGACATATTCGAAAATCGCGAGAGATGGTGTAAAAATGTGTGTGTCAACAGAGATGCATGATCTCTCTTCTTGCTTCTAATTGTCGAACGGCAATTCGATAAGACCTGAGTGAAACCAAGCGCAGGACCCACGGCTACGGTACCTTTTATTAAACCTCCAAAAAGTATTTATGTTACTGGCTTTTTGTCAGCCGGAAGCCACAATATAATTAAATATTAACAGAATAATGCCCCAAAATCGATCCGACTCTACTATTGAAGTTATAAAGTAAGTACAAAGACAAATAAAAGTGGCTTACTTTATTTAACTTAGTTGTATGTAATTTGGTCCAAAGTTAAACATTGTGACTAATTCTGGCCCTACAAAGCATATTTATTGTACTTAATCAAGTTTTTGGCTTTTCTGTGAGTTTATTAAGTTGATTAAATATTAAATGTTGGCGAAATGTTTTGGGCCATTTTGGTGGAAACATAAAACAATGATGTGGGGGTGGATATTTGGCTTTTGTGTTCAATTTACCCAAAATGTGCAAAACGGCGTGCAATTTTCCTACGATCTCAAGTTATGATACCAGCAGTGGGAGATTGATATTAAACGCTCGTAACGTGACTAAAAAAGCGATAGATATGAATGTTGATGGATGGAGAGGCAGAGGAAGCCCAAAGTAAAGATGGATGGATTGTGTGAGGAATGATATGAAAGAGAAAGGAGTAAATGATGCCGTGACGTCTGACAGGGGAGAATGGAAGAAGAAAACGTGTTGCACCGACCCCAAGTAGAATGAGGGCAAGAAGATGATGCTGATGATGAGTAAGAGTTTTAGGACTCTTAGCACTTCTCTGCTGAAAATATCTTCCCCAATCAACTGTCAAAAATAGCACTGCATAGTAGTAACGTGCAAAGCCATATTAATTTTAAACTACAACAGTTACTCTAATACCAGCTCCAATGTTTACAATATGTTAATGTAATAGAGAGTCGTTTAGAGACCTTGACATACTACTTGTAGTATACCCACTACTTCCGCCATACACTCAGTTGACAACAGACTATGTACAATTGTACATATATGTATATGTATGTATAGTTGTGCAGTCAACAGTCACTCATTCTATTGTCGCGCGTACGTATTCAATGACTAACAAAATGACATAAGTGGATTTTTGTTACGCTACCGTATTTGTGTAGGGGAATTGAAAAACAGTTTCTCTATTTTCTATTCTGGTAGTCAGTTTTATGAAATGGTATGATCTCTGTTTCTATACGCTCTCGTTTTTCGTTGAAGTGTTCGTGGGTAAGGTGCTCAACTCATCGGCTTTCGAAATAATCGGGATAAGGCTAACTTTGTCCTGTCTTGTGTGATTCCCTCATAAATTGGTGCTTCATTTTTATCAGTCTTATTTATTTATTTATTGGAAACTCAACAGCTAGTCACAGTGCAGTCTTCATCTTTATGTTCACTTGCTCCTTAGCTACGTCATCTCTTAATCTTTACTTAGGTCCTAGCTCTTTTCTTATTTTCGCGTTCGCTCAGGGTCAGTTGATCTCTTCATCCTCTTGTATACCTTGCTCAACTAATTTCTATGCCGTCATAAATATGCTTCGAAAATTTTCGGATGATTACACATGCCACCACGGTTAAACAAAAAAAAAAAACAATGTTTACCTTGAAAGGGAAAGGAGTTGTTTACAGTGTAAGTACTGTAGTCCCACTAGTGTTGTGGTGATTATGCCAATAACTTCGCTACCATTAACTAGAGTGGACCATCGTATTAAGACCCCCTCGCAGTCCCAGGGGGTCTATTTACACGTCACACTTACCATAATCAATTAATACGAAAATTATGACTCGTATCGTCGGTAAGTTCAATAATTTTATAGTCGGCTACTATATTACGTTGTGCTCGTATATAATGAGCCATTTTATTGTTATAACCCTCGGTTTTTATTGAATAGTTTATGTGCCCCATGTATTAAAATTATTTATTTATTTATTTATTTATTTATTTATTTATAAGTAGGAGAACCAACAGCTGTAACAAATGGATTACAATTGAATATATAACACAGAGCCAATTACAGGTTCCCACGAGTAAAAACAGAAAAAGTTGTAGAAATCTTAGGATCACTAATAAGCACGATAAAAAAAAAATAGTAAAAAGAATTAAAATAAGGTACAATAGCACTGTAAACACTCTGACACCAGGATAGGCACTAATCATACGGGAAAGAAAAAAAATAAAAACATGAAAGCACTACGCGCTTTTAAAAAATTCTGCGTTCAGCCGCGTGCGTGCAGAGTAGGATTTAGTGGTAAATGGGTCGAATGAGAACTCTCTACAAAGAATATTAAAGTCTTTACTCGCTCGCACTATGTAAGAGTTTTGCCTGTAGTTGGATGAGGAAAAAGGGATAGATATGGGTGGATTAAATCTAACTGATCTCTGGGGGACATTGAAACGCAGTTTATGCAGGAGATCAGGACAGTCAATCTCGTTATTTAGAATTTTTAAGAGAAATGTACAATCTGCTAGTCGACGACGATTTATAAGTGGCTGTAAATGAAATTTCTTGCAAAGATTTGTATAATTATCAGAATGGTATGGTATACGTAACCGAAAACAAAGAAAACGAATAAATCTTTTTTGTATACTCTCGATCCGATTTATGTATTTGCCATAACCCGGGTTCCAAATTTGTGACGCATATTCAAGATGACTTCTAACAAAAGAGCAATAGAGAATCTTAAGGGACTATAAAGACTAAACCTCATTTCGTGGTCGCTTTTATACTTTATAGTCGATATTAATAAAGACAATGGTTGTGATAATGACCTCAGCAGTGCATTGTCTTTCTATTACAGTTAAAACAAAGATAGAAAAAAAAAATCTTTTATTCAGCAAATGTACATTTATTTTTGACTGCTTTTTATTCGAATCATTCCCGTTATGACGACTCTCGCTACGTCGACTCGTGATTTTTCATGGTTTTGATGCAACGTCTTTTGTTTCACCTCGACATGGCTGTCACAGGGTACAGTCACATTGAAAACGAAATACGGCTGTGCTTTTAATTTAATAAAGTACTTTTGTTCATCCGGTGATACCGTATTTTTAATTAATACATTGATAACCCACCACAAAGTACTGGGCTAGCATATCTGAGTAGGTACTTATTCTTCAATATTAACACTTAATAAACTTATTCTTCAATATTAACACTTAATAAACTTATGATTGAAATACAATCTGCTGTTTTCCTTCTCAAGAAAACAATTGCACTTATCAGTGAACAGCACTGACTCCCATAGCGTGACGCTCCAATTGAGATCTCAAGCAAGCTAGAGGTGCCAATTGAAGTTGGTATTTCAATAATTAGTTTAACCTATATTTCAATTATGTAGTAGACCACCTTGATTTTATGCTAACCTAGTACTTTTAATCGCCAAAAAGAACCCATTTAGAGAATAGCCTTGTTGTGGTCTTCTGTTAGAATAAGTTAAAAATTGTGTAACAAAATGTGAATTTATTTGTAACTAAAAGCGTTCCATTCTTCGTTTTAAGCGTACATGACCAGCCTCGAGGTCAAGCGTAAACTTTTTAAAACAGATGTCATTTGTTTCACGAATCGACATAGCGGGAATCGGCGTAGAGGGAATTGATTCTCATAAACGCACTGCAAAGCTTTTGATAGGTTGGCACCACATGGACAAATTCTATTGTGTTGCCTTAGGGGCGAAGATCACTATGCTTTCTTTAAGGGAGATTCGCGCACCGCTACTCATAGACCTAAGATCAGGAGGGTTAGCATGTTTTAGGACTATTCCGAGAGTGGGAAAGTGACAGCGCTAGACAGCGTCTAGCGCCACCTCTCACCCACTCTCGAACCACCAGAAATTCATGTAAACAGCGTAACATTCATCAGGCAAACCGCACGACGCATCCTCATGCCTATACTACACACATTTCCTTGTCATAACCCTCACAATATCCATCTCTGGAACATAACACCATAATACTCATTTCCCGCTTACCGCAGAATCCGAAACCTTCATAGAATTTATTCAAACAATGTCGAGAGTGGGCACAGACTCACCAAGCAATTTCACTAGACAATAGTACGTCGTGCAAAGCAGACCACGACGAAAACCGGTTCCCGAGGCTAGTCGTCGTTCTCCGGAGATACTAAGTGATACCTAGCTATAGGGATGCGATATGACATAGAATAAGAAATCTGCATAGAAGCGACTAACGTACAGATCTCCTGCGTAGAGTATGCGCTTCGGGAATCATCGTCTATCTTCGGAAGTACGAACACTAGATCAAATCTACTAAAGATGGAAACTGAAAATACTTGTCAATTTTATACATATAACTATGATTACAAAATTATAGAGAGCTCTATGTAATTCGGCAAAAATAGTTATCGAAGGGCAAACCTTACCTGGTTTAACTGTAATTTTTTTTTGTCGATTCTGCTTTAATAATTATCCACCACACCCTGTACAAACGCCAACTAAAATAGGATTATCAATATTACTATGCTTTACGTTGCCGCAATCAATGATTCAATCCAGACTGCTTCACGTATGTACATATATTACGTTGCGAAAAGGATATTTTCAAAACAGGAGTTTCCATTTTACCATTCTGACTTAATCTATGGCTATATTCAAAGCTTGCTAATACGATAGTTATGCGCGATTTCTTTTTGTTTGAATGCTGAAGCAAAAAGAGGTAACCCTGAGTTTGTTCAGCATCTTCTTTTGTTGGTGGTAGCTAGGCACCTAATAGTACACCCACATTTCGCCCGTTTATGTTTAAGTCCCATGTAATAGGGGGCTAGCCTATTGCCATCAACCGGGCACAAATCCAGACTTCGTGGCTGCTACTGAGAAATTCCTGATGGAAAAACCCAGTAATACTTTGCCCGACCCGGTAATCGAACCTCGTGCTCAGCAATCGCGCTTGCGGTTATAAGACCAACGAAGCAGTCAATACCTTTAATTATAAGCATGCAAAATCTAGTCCCAATCTCATTCATTTTTTGTTCTTAAACAATACGACAATTTCTTCATGTTTATGTTAAATCTCAAATGAAAAGTTTGAAAAATATACTTTACCCTGAGAAGGACAAATGGCATGTTGCGAACTTACGTATTCTGCGAAAATTCTTTTTCATCACTGGCTCGTTGTTAGATAGCGAAGTTATTGATTTCATTCTGGGAAATCTAGCATTGGTGTGCCCTGAAGATACGAAAGAGTCTTTTCGTAGAAAATGCTTATCAAGAGTGAGGCATTAAAAAATAACTTCAAACAAAGACTTCTTTTTTCTTTCTTTCATTCTGCAGCAGGTTCGTGCAAGCTCGCTCTGCCTTTGACCAACAAAATCTACCCTTGTTCTAACTATGTTGAGATCGGCTTCCAGTCTAACCGGATGCAGCTGAATACCAGGATTTTACATGGAGCGACTGTCTATCTGACTTCCACAACCTTTCATTTAAAAAAGGTGACTTAAAACCACTTACTTTACAAACAAATTATTAATAAGTGCTAAGATTTCGAATATTTTGTTTAGCTGTATTTTAGAGATGTGGAATAATAAATCTCTCCGTGTATTTACGAAACCTAGGCTCAGCTTATTAGATACAATATCATATTAGCAAAGACGGTTCAGCGGGTAAAGCTTATTTTCTCATACCACAATCTCCAAGAAAGCCCTACAAAAGATACTCCGAACAATTATATCGTGCGAGCCAAAATGACTTTAATGTCCATAACGGTATCAGAGGTTGTTCGCAATCCTAGGCAATTCTAAATGTTTAAAATGTCATTAATGTTGTACCTGCTAGCTATTTAAGTCCATTATTACATGCCCTACGAAATTATATTTAACGTTAGCTAGAATATCGTTATAAAGTAACTTTCGTATCGTTGTACGGTGAAAACATAAGGTAAAATTGTACTGCATTCTGAGCATTTTCAAGCGGTAGAAAATGTACTTACTAATTTATTTAGATTTGCAAACGAACCTTTGGTGTGGTTTTACGTAAGCATTTTTCCGTGAAAAAAATATACATAATAAATCAAGTTGTAATAGTCGTCACGTTTCCATTACGTAACATTTTTCACTCGTACTAATAAACTCTAAATTAAATTAATGTGCAAATTTCTCGTGAATGAATTTTTATAACATGAAAATCTATTTCCCAAAAAGGCAATTTAGCAAATCATTCATAGGCTAAAAATAGAAGTTCCCAGGAAATTAAGCCACAACAGTCTGTATTCAACATATTACCACACTACACCTGCAGCAAAAAACCGTATATGTATTTAACAACAAACGTTCAAATACAAATTACGAGTATTTCGTACAATTCCACATGTTCCACTTTATGAATGGGAATACGCCGTATAATACGCCAATTATCACGCAACCTAACAGGCATTATACTTGACGATTTATACAAATTATTTGTAACACTGTCGACTGTTTATTTCATAAACCTTGAGCCAATTCCGTGGTTCAACAAACCTGTACCCACTACTAATAAGAAATAATATAATTGGCTCTGTTTTAATTGGCCTAGAAAATTTTCCAAGAATTGAGAAGTTATTCCACGTTTTACGTTCTGGTTCTGCTGTTGACTTGTGGAGGTGTCAGTAATTTAAGGTGGGGAGAGATTGATAAATAAGCCTTTTAATGGCCGACAGTTCTCTTGTCAATTTTCTTAGACTGGTGGTGTTAATGGAGGCTTTTCCTTTAGTTGAGGTTCCTACTCTATCTATCAATTCATGTGGATATGGTTTGATAAGAAACCTGCAAGACCTGCATCATCATAATACATCCTAAAACAGTCTGCTTAAAGGTAGGCCAAAATGTGATATTTTTGGTATAATCTCCTCGACCTTTCTAAACATACTTAAGAAACTTTATGAATCCTTGTCCAAAGGTCAACCTTGGCTAACCTTCCAAGTTTCTCCAAAAACTTTCCTAAAATGTTACTCTACTGCAGCTAAGAGGTTGAATAACCAGGTTTATTTCACATTTGGCCGATTATAAACATCGCGCGGGAGCATCAAATCCGATTTGCGAAGCCCTTACAAAGTTGACGTGTAAGGATTGAGTCGAGAATGTTAAACCGACATCACTGACTCACGGTGATGCAGGATCATTTTAATGCTCTATTTAATTCAGAGAAGATTGGATTTAGAAGATTTATTATTTATGTTTTTGAAGGACTTATTTTATTTATAAAGATAGGCTTTAGTTATGGATGCATTAGCAATAGCTGCTCACCATCATCTTGGCCTTGTTCCAATTTGTCTTAGTTTGGGGCAGCATGTCTTCTTTTTACAATTTACATACATCCTTCGAGCGGCTATATCTTGCTAATTGCCTTATATTTTACCAGATCTTGACGTTATCACAGTTAGGTGACAGTGGGCAGTGGGTACAATGCTCGCAGAATAGAAGCCCTATGGTACCAAAAGGGTCTGGAGTTACGACAATGTACGAAGCATTGGACGGCGTTCCACAAGGTGTACCGAAAATCTGGTGAAAGCCGCCAGAATCCGCTGAATGCAACGAGTATAAGACCAGTCGACATGGCGACACTTGGGGGAGACCCGTGTCCAGCTGTTTTTCGGTAGATATGATGATAATTATTTGTCATAACCTCGCCTCCTGCCTCGAGTGGTCGTAAGCGCGACTACAGGAAATTCTCAGTAGCAGCCACGGAGTCTGGATTTGTGCCCGGTTAGTGGCTAGAGGCCCGCCCCCTATTACATGGGACTTCTATGTATTTTATTTTCGTAAAGACCGCACAGATACGCAATTCTTAGTCTTGTTTTCAAGTGCCATTTGGCACCACAAATCTCGAGAAATTTGATTTCTTAGTACTTTCGCTTATTGTCCTTTGATCAGTGGCAAAACTTGTTGAAACGACTTCACGCGTATTTTGTGGTGTAAACCTAAATTAGAAGTCTAGACATTATCAGACTCTGGTGTCGTCTGTATTATAAAATTATGTAACAATTTTACTCCGAAGTTACTTAATTGAGTGAGATTAAACGGACGAGAGACTGGTGGGAGGTCAGACAACCGATTATAAAGTTAAAGAAACGAGTTTTTGTATAAGAAATGTATGATAAGATCTTTGCATATTATAAGCAAAGTAGAGTAAAGTCTTCTTTGAGATATGCAGATGAGTATTTTCGACAGAAACTTTAACATAATGTGAAGAACGAAGAGAATATTCTAGATTCTCCAATGACACTGCTGGTCCCTCTTCAACAGTTCAACGTATGAGGTTTGAACTAACGACCTCTTGAACTTTAGACAGATTTCACAAGAAAACTATTGTCAGCTTCGTCAATTGAATTCGAATTGTGAAGACTTAAGAGGTTTACTAATGCAATCCCTGTATACTGAGAGCTTCAAATCTTTGATCATTTTTAAACTAGCTGTCATCTCATGCTATCTCATGAACAAAGATTGCATGCAGCGGAGATGAGATGTTGAAATGGGTGTGTGGAGTGACTAAAATGGATTTAAAGTAAAAGAGGAAGTTTGAAAGTGGCGTCACTTCTAGACTTCCTCTTATACATTCCTTTTTTGTATCAGGTTACAGAAAAGATGAAAGGCAGTCGTCTGTCTTGGTGTGGACCTGTGACGAGGAGGGATGTGACTAGGATGCGACGTTGATGAGAGGATAACCAAAGAAAAGATGGATGGATTGTGTGAGGAATGATATGAAAGAAAATGGAGTAAATGATAGCGTGACGACTGACAGGGGAGAATGAAAAAAAAAAATTAGTCCTAATTGTAACTCTACGTTACAAACCTAGTTAAAAAAAAACATCGCAGTAGAAACGGTCCTCAAAAACTTGCGGTCATAACCAGACAACATAAAACTTCAAAGCACGCCCATTTCGTACGCTACAAGCATATACCATCGACCATGTGCTCTGATACTTGTTTCAAGAATGGTTAATGTTCATGCGAATGCTGCGCCGGCGTCGGTCAGCGGAGGTCAACGACCGGGGGCCGCTCGACAACCTTTGTGGCCGCAACGGGTTGCTTGGGGCTAGTGACCATTGACAGACACGTCACGAGTCGATGGTTGATGGCTAGGTTAATGAAGATGGTTGTTTTTCTCGTCATGGTGTATTTGGGTTGATGGTTGAGTGGGTTTAAGCTCAAGGGAAGTGGTTTAATTACTTTTGTTTAGAACAAAATTCGATGGTTCTAAGTCAGGTATATCAAAGACAGATACGAGGATATTCAGCCACAGCCACTTTTAAATCTAGGTTTAAAAGTCCAATGCTCACGTGTAAAAACGTTTTTTTTCCCACTTTTTTGTATTTTTGTATGCACGTCATTTCCGTGCGACAAATATCTATTTCGTTTCTTCTTTCTTCGGATCGGAATTGCCCCAACTCGAGCCATTACACCACACTCTTATAATTACGGTGACCGCAAAACCTCCGATTGGAATCACCTAATTAAAATGAAATGAGATCATGCCAATCCCGTGCAGTGCTTTATACTTCAAGGATCAGTAGTATCTTGAACAACATAACGTAACATCACGCCTGTAATCCCCGAGGGGTTAGACAGAGATGTACCTAATAGTACACCCACATTTTGCCACTTATGTTTAAGTCCCATGTAATAGTGGGCGACCTTATTGAAATCAACCGGGCACTGATCCAGACTCCGAGGCTGCTACTGAGGAATACCTAATGGAAAGACCCAATAACACTGCCCGACCTGGGAATTGAACCCAAGACCTCATGCTCAGCTGTCACGCTTGCGACCACTAGACCGACGACGCAGTCAAGTCGAAGTTGACGGCACGGTTGGCGCAGTGGCTGAGCGATTGACTGCTGCGCTGCGTGTCGCGGGTTCGATCCCCGCACGGAACAAATATTTGTATGGCCTACAGATAGTTGTTCCGGGTCTGGTTGTTTGTGTATGTGAGTTTAAATGTTTGTAAACGCACCCACGATACAAGAGAAATTCCTAGTGTGGGGCAACGTTTTTTAAAAATTAAAAAAATGTCAAGTTATCTTGAACAAATCTGTGTCAAGAATAGTCATATACGTACACGCACGGGCCAATCGTGTGAATAATCTTTTGAGAGCATACATAAATGGTAGCGTGATGCATTCATTTTCATTCGATTTCGTAACTTTTTTTTCTTCAGTTAATTCTGTAACAGACTACTTCGTCCCACTAAACTATTGTTAACGGAAAGCCAGAAGAGATTTAGATTCTATTGTTATTCAAATGCGGTTTAAATTCGTCTACAATGTAGTGGGGTAATGGAAACCCGCATGGTGTCACGGTCATACGCGATAACGTGGACATATTTTTTTTTACGGCCAAGCTTGAATATTATAGTTTTCTTGAATCTCGCGTTTTTTTTCGAGTGTAAGTAAACAATTTGCTTGAAAAAAAAAACGGATGTTAATTTCTCAGTTTCTCTGTATGTTTTTAACTTTTAAGTGTGGATATTTTTTGTGTGTTAAAAGTGATAACTGCGCGCTGTTGTTGTTTTGCGATTTTTTATTAGTTGTTGCGTTTTAAGTGATATAATATGGCAAGAAAGGAGGTGTCTGATGAGATGACAAGTAATAGAGAAGTATGGAAGACGACACGCTGCACCGACCCCAAATAAATTGAGATAAGGGCAGGAGTGTCATGTATATCAATTTACATCGGAATAAAGATCAGAATAAACCCCACACAAAATATTGCAGCATAATACATTTAATGTTTATACCCACCGCTTAATGTTTGATTCATCAAGCAAACCTATTTATAAACCGTACCGACAGAGATCAATGAAGCCACTTGAAACTTGCCCTAAAAACTTCCGTGTTTTAATAGCAGCAGTCGTACCGAACAAACAAACAAACAAGCAAACAATAACAAAGTGAACTCGAACGATGTAGAATCGGAAGTTGTATTCACTATTGAATACCGGTCCACATTGTTCTGTAGAAAGGCAAAGGCCTTTTGCTCGTTTAAACAGAGGAGAGCCGAGCGCACCAATAACTACTACCTTGAATTAATGCGATCCTAGTACTTTCTGTGAGATCGCACATCCATAGCATACTTTTAAAATAGCACGGAAACACAAACTGTTGATTAATTATAGTTACATTTACAATGATAGTTATTCTGATCTTGTAAGCATCGAAGCCTGCTTTGGAAGCTGATCCGGTACAAGATCGTCAACTAGACAGTTGTAGTGGATCAATAATATTGTCCCATAAAGACGTAAATGGAGTGCTTGTATGCATGTAACTCGATAAAAGCCCGTCCACTAAACCTATTTGTTATTTTAGTTGGTAGGGGAAGAACCGTCTGTCATGTAACAACTAGTACCGAGTCATCGCGTGATAAAGCGTATTTCTGATAGGCTGTCGTGGTTATATGAGCGGTATTTGTGCGATATTCGCGTCATTTGAAGCTTGCTAGCGTATTATCGTTCCATTTGCTCTATAATCTTTGCAAGCTATTCATCTGTCTAGCTTTTTCCCATATGTTGGGGTTGACTTTCAGCCTAAGCGGATGCAGCTACCATATGTACCTATGTTGACCAGTATTTTATATGCAGTAACTCTCTCTCCGACCTCCACAACCCAGATAATGCATAATACGATACCCCAATAAGATAGTTGGATAGTTCGTCAGACTTTCGGGCTACTTTTTGACTACCCAAAACGACTCTATTCAATTTCAAGCTAATATGTCTAGTGTCTAACTATTGCGTATCATAGGTGTTATAGATATAGGTAGTTTCCCTTGCGGGATGTCGGATGTTGATATACGGAACCATAACATCATAACATGACAAGGGATCTTGTATTGTAGTGTTGTCACAAACACGACTTTGAAACCGTTTCAAGTAAAGTCATCGTCATTGTAAAATAGAATAACTACCGTGAAATTCAAAAGATGTGGTTTAGGATTTCTCGTAATATATATTATAATACAATCCGGAAGGGGTTGAAATTCAATTAGCAGAACTGATGCAAATATATCAGAAATTTCTGGAACCTCTGCCAAATGCATGTCCTAAAAACGCACCGAAGTATTAAAACGTTATAACTCCAACATCTTAAAAGTCAATAACACCATATCTTAAGACGTCTTCCGCCATTTGGGATGCTTGAAATTATGACTTGGTTCTGCATATTTCCGCCATAACTTAGGTTTTACTAGCTAACGGTCACATTAAGCGTAATATGTGGTTTACGAGGAATATGTACTGCCGATGGGAACCGTTTACGCGGTACCCGAAAGATGTATCATAAAAATTACAGTATGGGCCGTTATGTGCATTTATTATGGCATTCATGGGTATGGGAAGATGATGGCTGGGTAATGTATTACACCATACGATTCTATGGAAGTCGGTTATGTTGTTGTTAAGTTTGTCTGTTTGCTTGATATGAAGGGGAATGATGCGTGTCTGCATACTGTTAGATCGATAGCAGAATTAGTATTAAAAGTGAAATAAATCTCTGCACACCTTTGTGGAAGAAGACAAATATAAGGCAACGGCAAAAAATGCTTATGATTCTTATTAGGGTTAAAAATAACAGTGCTGGGGCAGTTCAATAAAATTGTCGTTCAATTGATACCCCAATTTAAACAACTCTTAACCAAAATACGGTCATCATAAACCCTTGCAAGTGGTATATTAAAATATTTTCTTACGAACAAACCGACTTCGGGGGTCTAAAATACGATTCATAAAAATTACCGCATTATTAACCGAGGACGTAGGATCACCATCCGTTCCGATTTGTCCGGACACATGTCCAGCTATTTGGATTCTTGTCAGGTCATTTGTCCAGATTTTTGAATATAAGAGTTTTTTTTTTTTAAATATGTGCTCCGAGATATTAGTATAGTATTACCTAGTACGAACTGGGTTGTGGAGGTCTGATAGGCTGTCGCTCCATGTAAAATATTGTATTCAGCTGCATCCGGTGAGACTGGAAGCCGGCCCCAACATAGTTGGGAAAAGGCAAGGCAGAATTGCAGATGATAATGCTCCGAGTTGTTAGTAAAACAAGAAAGACCTAAAAGTAAAATGTCCTCCTTTTGGTTAGGAGTTTCCAATGGTAACCCTACAGGGCGGTTGAAGCCTTAAACTTCGATTAAATTCTCAGTTTTAAGGTTGAATGTAACCATAAACTTAATAAACGCATTTCTTTAGATTACCTCTTTGTAACGTTCATTAACTTTTAGAAATTATAGTCCTTCCAGAAATTAAATTTCGCTAGACGTTTTCGATTAATTCTAGAAATTGGCGAATATTAGAAGGGGTGAAAATTAAAATCTTATTCTTGTAAAAGTTGATTAGATACTTAATATTCCTGTATGCGACGTAGAAGACAAGATGGGAAAATGAATAAAACTATAGTACTTTTGAAAATGTAAGTGGGTAGTGAAGTGACATAATTGGCTCAAACTATTTAGACGTTGCGGAGAGACTAATTCTCCATTTAAATAATTTAATTCAAAATCTCGAGCTTATTATTTAAGTCCCACTACAGCTTAAATTCGAGCAAATTGTATAAAGTTCAGCGTCTGTCAATGCCAGCAAACACCCGTCTGGCAAAGGAGCAACCGAAAAGCAATTATTTTGCCGACTACCCGCCGATTCCCGCGAACATTTCAAACCGTAATTAATTCACAAATTAGCAAAGGACAGCTTATCGAGTTGGTATTTTTAGATGAGTGTCGTAAACCGATGGATGAGCAAAGTTGTTTAATTTGTTTCATAATTTTATTAAGGACGAGTCTTTAGAGGGTTGGGCGCCAGTAACGACCGACATATTTGTCAAATGGAAATCTGTATTGGTAATGAAATTTTAATTGATAAAGTTCTGTCGTTTATTTTGTTATCTTGTTATGGGGGATGGTTCAGATTTATTAGGTATGGATTTTTCATTTTTGTAACCTATTGTAAGACCGCGAATTTTGTAGTTTAGCATTTAGATGTAAAGGAAAGTATGTAGTAAAACATCTTTAAATGTGTGTTTCAATCGTGAATTCCTTTGTATGCAACCAATGTCTTCATTAATTTATAACCATAAACATAACCTCTATAGCCTAATCTTTATTAACGCTCAACTAACAAAATAAAGAAATCAAGGCGTGTCAAAGCAAACAGTACAAAAGCTAGAATTTCTGAGTCTACAAATGATTTCTGGCCATAATACCACTTGGTGAGCTAAGAAACGTACAGCCCTAAGTGAAATATATTGCTGGTAAACACGCAACACCTTATATCAACGTCATTAAGGTTTTAATTCACTTCTGAAAATTAATTAGCTACTTTAAGTGATACATAAAAACTAACAATAGGGGGAGAGATTTTATCGTGTATTTGTTCTTCTAATAAGGGTTTTAAAATAAAAATTATGTGTTCTTTAAGATTCTTGGGGTGATGGATGGTTGTTGAAGTTTTTAAAGTGTACAATTTTCTAATTTGGGAGGCTTTCTTAAAGTATAAGAGTGAACAAACTCAGTTGATTGATTGTACTTATTTAATTAATAATGTTACATTTATTATACCCACGGTTTTCTATGTATAAACCTAAGCTTAATTGAAATCTTGAAGTTTTAATGGCAAGTTTTAGATTAACTTTGATAAATCACTGTTCTACCGTAGCAATAAGGCTGACTTTCGTAGTGCAAGTGTGACCACTGTATTGGGGCTGACTATTCCTACAAAATCAGATACAAACTTACAAAGTCATACTCATAACTTTCAATATACCAGAACACAATTAAAAATAACTTAAGCAGCAACTCCAAAACCATAAAACTACAGAACTGTGTAAAATAATACCAACATATTAAGTTATCGCAGTTAAAACAAAAATTCCAACTATGTAGGTACTTAAACTTAAAAACTATTTACGTCGATACTATCGGTTAAAAGGTTTTAAAAGCGTTACTAAACGCTTCGGGAACTTTCTAAGTTATTGTTTAGTAACCCACGATCGTCCGACGGTTTTACTTTTTATTGGGATGGTATTGGAAATTATTATTTTAAAAGAGAATACTTCTTTCAGTAAAATGGCTAGCAGTTTTATTATTCAACCATACTTTAGTCCTACCTTTTTTTTTTTGAAAAACTAGTTATATTCTCACGAGCTTTCCGAGGCACGGAGAGGTCTCGGGTAAGTTATGGTTTAGTTATGGATAATGGTCACCCATCCACGGAGTGACCTCGGCAAGCGTTGCTTAACCTTGATGATTGACCCGTGTAGTTTTTATACATAGTTAGTAGTAGGTAGTGTAATAGCAATAAAAACACAACCCGCACTGTTTTCCACTATTTTAAAATCCTTCAGGATCAAAATGACAAATATCCAAAAACTAACGTTAGCCATGAGAACTAGAAAGTCTCGTAGTTATAGTTAAACAGTCATACACAAGTAGTCTCACGGAAACATGACATGGGGGCACGTACGGATGAATAATGTTTCTGCTGCAGTGACTTGCAGTTAGCTTGCCTTTGTCTTTTGGTAGGCAAGGAGCAGTAGTACCAGTTTTGTTTAAAATATTTTGAAAATTAGAAGAAAGAAAGTAAATTATTCCATGGGACATTCTCGACGCGAAGGTGAGAGGCCCGAGATCTATACTATTACGTTAGCAAAAACATGTCTAAGCCAAAAGATGTTCCAAGTTGCGCTTAAAGATCTTGACCTCAGAAGTGGGATAGCCAATCCGTTCAAGTTCATTTCACGATTCCAGTTGAGTTCAAATTTAGTTGAATGTATCCACAATTATGCAACTAATTTTAAAATCTCAACTTCGTTTTAAAATTGCATACACTTTATTGTGTACACCATACAAATTATAATCTAAGCAGACAATTGACAGACTCAGTATTTTAAATCCTTAACTTTAAAACCTAGAAAATTTCGGTTCCTTTTCAAATTCTACCATAAAATTTAATCAATAGTGTTAAAACTAATTAAACTCAGACCTAGTTAATAAATGATTGATTTACGAACCTACTGTTCTCTTCCTGTAGTGGTGGGTTCAAACCTTTGTGCCGTTTCATCCTTACACAGGTCCCGCTCTAATGTTTAGAGGTAATTTATGATCCTCCATCTAATTTTCATAACAGTCCTCAGTTTATTGTTAACTAATATATATGTTCACTTACTTAGCGGCATTGTTAACTAAATGAGCGAAAAAGTTTTCATGGAAATCGCAACATGAACACTTTAAAGAAAAATTAAAAAAAAAATGAAAGCAATAAAAAAAACTCCATTACATGAGGTTCCCCGATCTCAGCATGGTGCAGTCTGGTTAATTGTGAATTCTTACTAATTCATATATTTCATTGGATTCGGATTTTTTCATCAATTTCTCAGTAGTTTCCTGGCAGCTGGGTTTGTGCCTTTTGATGGCAATAAAAATGATGGCTTTAAACTTAAATATAAGTAGGCGAATTGCAGGTGTACTATGTACCTCTCTCTACCTAACCCTTCGAGGCTTACTGGTGTGGTGTTATGTATGTAAAAATACTGTATGTATGTACACTTAAGACAATTGTAAACGAATACATGCACATTTGAACTTTGTGCGTACAATTTTTGGCTTCATACACTACTTTCGCTATCAATCAAAAGTTTCCCTGAAACCCGTACCAGGCAAAGTTCAAATCACCGTTTCTTTGAAAGTTTTCACAAAGTTCGTGTATTTCTGAAATATATTCCTGATCATTATTAAAGATTAGAAAAAGATTTATATTTTTTACGTGATTTGGGTACCTACCGAATAGAATTATTGAAGCGTGTAGCTGTTGTTAAACTTGAAAAAAGTTATATCTAAAAAGTCTTATTTTATTGGCTGACTTATCATACCTTCACGCATGTTGAACATAAAGAAAATGGATGCCAAACTCGAACGCCTTCACACAAATTTAAAGGAAATAAAAAATCGTAGTAAAACAAAGACTCACAAAGAATTTCTCGCTTTGAAACATAAAGGCATAATGAAATTCATCCCCTAGAGTGTTGTGGGCTATTATTCAACCACGTACAATATGTAGTGGGTAACAAACGCTACTGGCCGCGAAGTTAATGTAGCGCACTGCTGGAAGCGGTTGCAAAGCGCACTTCATTTGTTTTTGGCAAACTGGACTGGTTTTAATGACGTGTGCAGTGATTACAGGAATTCTGTTTTAAGTCTGTATGGTTATTTTGTCGCTTGATTGTCACTGTCGCTAATGGTAACCATTTGTCTGTCGACATAGTTATTAAAAAAAAAAACAAGGTGGCGTTTGTTTAAGGCCACGCGCTAAAATAACGATGCAATACTATAGATGTACCTTTCTGTATTCATAGAAACAAACTCGTTGTTTTATCTCAACTACGATGTGTGGCAGTTGAAAGCGCAGCTAAATCTTCAAGTATACGGATAAACCAAATCCTAGACACACACACATTCTCAAAACTGGAAGCTTAAAAGTTTGAACCCAATTTGGAACCAAATGGACACAAAGTTAACGTTCATTATCACCAACTCATTTCCCAGTCATGGCACTTGATCCTAAACAAATAAAGCCCAAACGACACCCCGATTCAGACACATCTAAATCCACATCCTAATTCAGTGTCGCCAGTGAGAAATAACACGGAAAACGCAATTAAAACATTACTCAGGGACAACTACGTAAGCAATTACATTTTATAGCTTTACTGCCGCTTCCAGTACTTTCAAGCCACACTATGTCCTTATATTCCGGTGCGATTTGTATAGGAATAATTCCTCGGGTGTGTTGCGGCCATACTTCTTGCCAGGTATAATTTGCCTCACCGTTTTACGAACAATTACAGCTACCTTCAACCTTATATGAACGTAAATACGTGAAATTTTCTACCGTGATAACGACGCTTTTGTTTTCGTGAGGTAAGACGTTATACTTGTACCGTGAATGTGTTTTGATTTATCTTGCAAATAAGGTATTACATACCCCTTTATGTGGCTTTATGTGAATTGAGACGCCATAACCAACACCTATAAGTTGAAATTACATAATTAAACCGTGTTCCAAGGAAGTCATTATTAAAGATTCTTTTAATACCTTTTATGGGCTTTTTTTAAGACGACTAAGATGCTATTCCAATGACAACACTGCAGTGCCATTAAATAAGAGCCAAATAAGAAAGAAACCCATTTGTTCTCGAGTAGTAATTCCTGGTTACTTTACGTCGGCCATTTCTGCGAAGACCAAGGAACAATGGTGGTGTTTTCTTGAAACAAAGGCTAAGTTAACGCGACACAACACCGCTGTATTGTGTGGTAGGACAGGCCTTTAAACAAGTTGTGGCATTGTACTCGAATATTTATTTCTAATATCCAGATTACTTGGAAATTCTTCGAGTTCTGAGAGGTTAGGCTTAGTTCCTAAGTCATTATTTTTGTTGTGATATTTGTTAGTGCATTTTTATATGACAAACTGTAAAAGATTTATCAGAGCTGTTGTTAGTGAAAATTCATCAAAATATTTTGACTGTTTATCAAAAACAGGCTCAAATAAATACCCTAGTGTTGAACTTCTCCAAAATCTCGGTTATAAGCTCAAGGCATTCCGAAGCTTCTCAAACATCTTAACATAAGAAAGGTATTTCCTTGACAAGAGCCGCTTTCCCTTATCAAAAACTAAGTATAACTTCACAGGACTGCAAGTGATTTTGGCCCTTGTAAACGTTTGCCGGTGACCTATATCAGATAAGTTTGATATATCCCGTACGTCGGTACTTGGAACTTTAGCGTGAACTTAACTTACTTTGCCGAAGGGTGGCTTATCGCCCTTCGAATGAAACACTTCATTCTAATTTATGTTGTGTCTGAACGCTCTTTTTAGTCTACATTCGACTTTTTACTTTTTCCAGTGTCTGCATTTTTTTGTTCCTGTATTTCCCTTATCTGGCCAAAATGTCGTAATGCGGTCTGCGAGTTACGTTATTTATTGTCTTTTTGTAGCTTAGTTGTGCTTTTACTTTTTGTACCGATTTTTTTTTCTACATGTTACTGTAACGCACCAACGTTCTTTACATTCGACATGGGTAATAAATTTTGTAGGATTATTGACATTTTTTGAGAGATTTATGCTTGGAGTCGAGTTCAAGATCATAATTATTTCGTATGTTGGATTTTATTTTCGTTTCTCACAACTTAAGATTCATTCAAGAAATATATTATTTATATGTAAATTGAGCTAGTATAATTATAATTAATGAATAAAAAAATGTTTTTTAAGTTAATTAAATATTTCCTTAGAAGCAATACTTACGAGTTACGTTGTTTTTTTAGTGTACTGAACTGACTCGTTGGTCGTCATTACAACCAACGAGTCAAACCCGGGAATCAAACCTAGGAAGGTTTGATTCCCGGGTCGGGCAAATTCATATTGGGTTTTACCATCATGAATTTCTCAGTAGCAACTACGGAGTCTGCATTTGTGTCCGGTTGATGGCAATAGGCTCGCTCACTATTACATGGGACTTAAACATAACTGACGAAATGTGGGTGTACTACTAGGTACACCTCTGCGTAACCCTTCGCGGATTAATTAATATATTATAATGTTATGTTTTGTGTACTGAAATAAGATCACATTAAATTGCCACCGATACGAGATAGCCTTTTAATAACTTGACACATACGATAACCCGATGATAGAAATACGTTTATTAAAATAAATGATCTCTGTGATCTGAGCAGTGATAGCCTAGTGGTGTGACCGATGGACTGCCAAGTCATAGGTCTCGAGTTCGAACCCAAGACACGCACCTCTGAGTTGTAATTATCACTTGCTTCGGTGAAGGAAAACATCGTGAGGAAACTAGCATGCCTGAGAGACCTTTGGCATGTAAAGCCAAGTCAGAGGCCCATGGGCGGCATAAAAACTCTGACACCAGGTTAGGCACTAACCACACGATAAAGAACGATATTTTCTATGATTAGAACGTACTGTAGTTATTATGTTCTATTTAATTAAAGAACATTAATTCTAGCTCGTATTACACATATGTATGTTATTTTATTATAGTGTAAACTGCGATAACTACTAATGAGTGTTACTAATTACAGTCATCGATCACAAGAAATTTTCAAAATGGTTGCTTACGATTATAAATCACAGTAATTTATTATTCTTGATCAAAGAAACGAGAACATTGTAATTATGTCGACAAGTTCTGTTCATTAAGTTAAATGTTACTTTATGTAACTACAATGTACATTAATGTAAACATTACGCGGATACACAAGCCACCGGCTTATTGCGTACTAACTTCATGTTGATATTTTTTACGACCATAAAATCTCTTTTATTTTCATAGATATAATGCTGAAATTCTAGCGGCCGTTATCACGTAATAAATGAACAGCACTTTTATTACCCCTAAATGATATACTGAATATTGTTTTTTTTTTTAATTTTTTGTTACAACTAGAATTTGCAAGCGCTACTGCCGAGCCGAGCAAGAAGGCCTGGATTCGATTCCTAGGTCCGGATAGTGTTATTGGGTTTTTGCATCAGGAATTTCCACAGAGTCGGAATTTGCCCGGTTGACGGCAATCGGATCGCGTCATTTTACATGGGAGTTAAATATGACTGGCGAAATCTAGGTACACCTCTGCCTAACCCTTTAGTAATTACAGGCGTAATGCTATGTTGGATTTGATACAAATAAACCCTTATTTCTCCTTCTTTTTCATTTTAGGGTTACGTTTTACGAAAACGAAGGCATAAAAATATTCGATCACGTTTTCTAGGTTAGGTTCCATAGTGCCATTGAATTAGGAGACAACCTTCAGTGGGTTCCGCCTGAGTGAAGACCACCCTGCGAACGAGCCCGTTAATTAGCATTGCTAATAGCATTGAGGCCGGGTGGTGGGAACTACACCTAATACATGGGAAACCCTTTGATATGGGGGCGTTTGGGCGAACCTTTCTAGATCATTTGAATTTTTTAACAGTAACAGGACACGCTCTGTTGGTTTCTCGTGAAAGACGATTCCCATAGTTTTCACGTTAAATTCGAATGTTATTTACTGAATTATAAACTTCATGTACAATATAGTGGTACATACATAGGTGGACTTAATGCCACAAATAATTCTCTACTTAGCTCTAACATTGTGTTGGGGTACAAAAATAATTAAAAACAGCCATTTTAATCGCGTCGACAACAATCACAAAACAGAATTGATACGTTTTAGTTCATTAGCATTTATTTCCTAATGTGTTAAAACAGATTTCATTAACCAAAGCACTAATTGCATTCAATTGCGACCACATCAAATTGAATACTGTAATTAAAAGTTGACATATAGCGTTGCAGTGAAATGTCACTAGTTACAGCTATTTGTTATATAAATATTTCTATTTAAAGGCCTATTTTGGTTGCTTAATGTACCGCCAGGGAAATTAATTGTCAAGCTAATTGACACCCTACGTCACTTCGCCGTGTTATAGTTATTTCATTCATCTGTCAAAGAATTATAGTTGTTATTTGAATGTATGGACAATTTGAGTTGGTGTTTCCTTTAAAACATAATTTACTTGAACATACCGACTGTCATACAGAATTTCTACGACACAATTTTTCATCACATTTTATTTATCAACAACAGAAACATACCGTATATTTTATACCATCGATAAAAGAGAGAATATTGAAAGAAGACTGTCCCTTCTCATCGAACTAACAGCTTAATAAATCGTGTTATAGAAATAAATTCCTAAGTCCAACAAAATAGACTCTGATAGACTTTCACCGATAAAGTGTCGGTCAGAGGTCCGGGCCACTGTTATCTGGAGTTGGGACCTCCATATCTCACTACAGGAAAATGGGACGGCCCCGGAATAAAGGTATAAGTTCTTACGACTTTTTGTGGCGGCCAAAATCTTGCGAAAAAGAATGTAAGTGCAAAAGTCCCGATGAAAGCGTCAGTTGATGAGTCCTGAAGTTTTGAAGGTGTCACTGGGTCAAGATTATATTTGAGTTTTTTTTTTTTTTTTGTGGATTTGTTAAAGATTAAAGACAGCATTGTCTGTATTTTAATTTCAGAAAACCGTCTTTCTTAAAAAAATATTTCGACCATATCAAAAACCTTAAAACTAGGTATGTTTCTTGTAAAAAGCTTCACGCCAATCGTTTTCGAATTCCGATAAAAAATCGAATTTGCCACTTTCGCAATTTTCTCTGCGGCACTTCGCTAGATAAAGACGTTTTTGTTATAAGAGGCGAACCAATTTAAAAGTACGATTTGTAACCGTCTCTGAACAAAAAGTCACGTAGTAAAACAATATATTCAGTGAAATAATTACGCAAACGAGGAAACCCTTTTAGTTAATCCGATAAAAGTTTGTGCCCCTGCGGCCCGAATGAGCAGAGTACACTGCTAACGACTTACGAAATTTTCTTTAGTGAGAAAACGTATTTTAGTTAAAATTATCTCGGTATGATCTACTGGAGTTCAGATGAAACATATTTTAACTTAGTCATTTGAGACCCTAAAACATTTTACCTAACAAAGGTATCGAACAGGTTTCATAATTCTGCTTGCTTTTTTTTGCTTACGAGCTTGAAGATAGATTAATTTTTAACATGTTATATTCGTCGTCATAATCAAGTCATTTAAAGTGTATCCTACCTATGTGAATAAATAAAATTAGCACAAAAAATAGCCAAACATACATTTTATTCTTAAATATACACTGAATATAATTAAAGAATGCATCTGTACCTACCACATAACTTTAATCACACATCAATATTATATTTTCGTCACACAGCTATTTTAATCTCGCATTTCAGCATCAGTGTACACGAACTCCCGGATAGGGACACGAAATCACCCGAGGCGTTTGCCAAACATCAATCTTGACCGACTTAGCCAAGATTGCCAAGTTCACCAACTCCTCAGTTCGTCATTCCACGCCAACTCGACTCACGAAACAATTTGATTTCCCTAATACCCAGTCGGAATACGAAATCTAAAGAAATATTTCGGTGAAATTTTACGTCAAAGTTTTAAGATTATTGCCGGCTGTAGATAACAATTTTCTTACGCCTTTGATATTGCTTGTGGGCGAGATTTGACATTACTAGTGTTGTAAAGGAATAAGGCCCTGATTACGGCCTCGGGTGATGCGATTGGGGCCAGCAAGACACGCGCACGTCTCTTGTATCCTTGTCATAGGCGCCTCAAGCCGCGTCGCAGTGATGCATGGCGTGCGTTATATAACTTCTTTTCATTTGTTTGTCTGCGGTGTCACAAGAAGCTAGTCACTTGAGCAAGAGCATGTAGTTCAAGCAAAATGACGCTTGTAGCTAAGCGGAGACGAGCGGAGCGGACACCGATCAATCACATTAGTTGAAATCTACATCGCGTCTCTCGTTTATCAAGTCTTCTCCGCTGTGCTTGTCTCCGCTTTGTTGGAGTCCAGGCCTTAAGCGGGGCGTATATTCCGTGGCCCTCGGATAAGAGGTTAGAATGGGTGGTAATCACATCCAGATATTAACGAACAAGACGACTTGAATGTCTTACAGAGGTTTGAAGAGGACATTAAATCGTGCAGACCGTTTCAATGGTCGGAATAGGCTCGTTCACTTTAAAGACACACTTTGGTCTTTAGATGGCTCCAAATTTCTTACGTTTTCACAAGTTAGTAATGTAATTGACAGCTCATCTAACTGTTATGGTGGGTTTTGGCACAAATGTGTTTTATAAACCGTAACTTATTAGCCAATTAATTCAATTAATATTCGGATGAAGCTTGTCTTTTAGAGTTACTATTATTCTACGAAATTAATGTATACCTAAATTCTGGAATTTCTCTCTGGTGTTATTACGAGTAAAACCGTTTCCATTTAATTCCGTTCTGTATAAAGTGTGGATTCAAACAATGTTTTCGCACAAACACAGAATTGCACACTTAAATTCATATCACAACTGCGCACTTCACAGAAAATATCATTTAAGGTCGTTCCAGACGTTTACTGAAATATATTTGATTCGAAACTTCTTCCAAGTGAAAAGCTGTCGCGAACACATTCTAGAACAATCCAATAAACCGATGGTCGTTTATTCTCGTTTTGTTTATGACCGCAGACATCATATCTTAGTCTGTAAACTAGACTGTGGGTGGTATTTAATGAGGGAACTTACAGGCTGATTACAAATAATTTTACCAACCGGGTACTTATACACCGTCTTGTATTGATGTCCAATGCCCCTTCCACGACCTCAGGCGATGCAACTTGCGAAGTGACTTGCATCCAGCGACTCATGCGTGTTTCGCTAACTGGAACGCCGCGTCGCAATTTCTCGTAGCCATGCTGTAAGCAATTTGTTTTCCCCGAACTTGCTGTCTCATCACCTGTGTTGCGTGATTGTATAGTCCGTGGCCAAGCGTTTATAATATAACTGTCTAACAAAACCACAGACTTTAAAATTGCAAATGTTTTTGCTATACATAAATTGGAGGAAGAAGTAATTCGGGCAGCGTCCACACGCTTTTAATATACCGACTTAGCCTGCGTCCTAGATCCAAGCCCGTAAAAGTTTAATCATACAACTGTTATGGCAGCGGAAAAATCTATAGAGTACGAAACTGGAATAGAAATGTATGGAGCTGTTATACTTGAAGAAAAACGTGCTGCAGTGAAGTTTGATAGAAATGTTTTGCTGAGCTGCGTTCAAATAGGTCATCCTTAGTTTTCCTGTTCCAGGTGTTGACTTGCAACATCATCATCATTCTCCTGCACTTATCCCCATTTATATGGGGTCGGCTCAGCATGTCTTCTTCTTTCATGTTTACTGTTGACATGCAACATGATGATGTTATTACCACCTTCCAACATCCCTAAGCATCCCTCCCCGCGTTAAATTACGACGTGACATAATGTTCCGAGTCACAAAAGTTATAACAAAGAAGTAACCATTGCTTTTTCACCAGAAAAAAATAAATAAAACCCCTCAACCTTTACAGTACAAAATGTCCTACACTGCGACCTAGCTCAGTTGCCATTCCATATTTCAAAAATGCGTATTATTCTTTTTTTTTTTTAAAGATTACAATTATTACATCACATTTAAAATTTTTAGTAGCCAGTACTTTTTTCCGAGAATTTTCTTAAATATTTGTTATAGTTGGCGTGTTGCCTAGACTATTTTGATGTATGTATGTCTGAATATCTGATGTCTGGGCTCGCAATTTTAAGGTCGACGTCACAATGGTACATTTTGATATAAGTGGGGAAAGTTTGTTATTGCGGCCGAGGCGAAATACACACAAGAGCCGCAGGTGAGGGTGTTATGGAGCCGAGAACTGCAGTAACAAATGCCCACGTGTATCAAACAAAGTTTTTCAATAAACTTTTAGTTTTTTGGTTTTAGTCCAAATTGGTTCAAATCCAAATTGATTCAATGGAATAGAAAAAAAATGAAAAATAAAAATGACTGTGGGAGCGAGCCGCCTCAACACGTGTGGAATTTTTATTTCCGCACTATAGTGAGGGAATATAAGAAGAAAACCACGAGGGTGAAATCCATAGCATGTTGAACCTAATCGTAGTGCGATAAGAACCAGTTTTCGAGGAAGTGTATTGAAAAACATTTTGCAGTCATGATAATAATATTATTCATTTAATAATGCCCAGAGGCAATCGTTTTCCTGGACCGTAATAAAGAAATATTTGCAAAAACTGATAGATGTTTATTTACCTTGATTGAATTGGCTCGGCGCTCCTCAGGAATAATGCCTTTCTCTACGAACACAATATTTCATACAATTATCAACTTCAGTTTTCACCATAGTTCCCACTGATACCGTGACGTAGAAATTCGCGTGGTTTATAAATTTGCTTTGCGTGAACCTTAAAATCTTCAAAACTTAATTAGTGAGCTATCACGCGATTGGTATCTGTGCTACATTTTATTCTACTTTCGTAAACATTTCGGTGTTTGACAAAGCTGTGATGTGAGGTTCTCGGTAAATGGTGGTGACATTGTGTAAATGGTTGGTTTAGTAAACTAAATAAACCATTTAGGAATTGTAGGTTTTATTGACGATATTGGCGTTGTGAGATGAATGAAAGAAACTATGGATGGACTGTGTGAAGGATGATATTCTAAGAAAGGGGAGGTGATGAGATGAAGAGTAATAGAGAAGTATGGAAGAAGACATGCTGCATCGACCCAAATAAATTGGGATAAGGGCAGGAGAATGATACCAATGATGGTTGGTGTTGTGAGAAGAGGAGTGTTTTGGAGGAGAAGATAAGTAAGATCTTCTCAAAAGGGATCTTCATCGTCATGATAATCCACCGCTTATACCAATTAGTTTGGGCAGCATGTATTTATCTGAAGGTGTTTGACAATAGTCAAACAACTAATTTGCCAAATTAAAGCTCTAATCGTTTTTACTAGTACTTCGGCTGTGCCCCGTAACGGTCCAAAATCATGTCTTAGTGACTTACATTTACAATGTAGAATGCAACAAAGATTAAGTTTAATTAAAAGAGTATTGATGCTAACCGTCATAACTAAATGGAACAGATTCTGAAAACTGATATACAAGCCTTTATTCAGTCCTTTAACATCTATTTCAATGGAACAACGATCCCGTTACAAAAACACGCCACACCACGTCGAAAATAATAATTCAATCCACCCGTTTTCCAATTCGAATATTTAGTCCTCACAATACGGTTTAGGTATTTGTCGTACCGAATCGATTGCTCGATTGCGTCCATTCGATATCTCGATTGGCCCTCACTCGGTTCGATTCGATGCATTCGACAGTAACTCAATACGACGCATGTTTGCATTCGGATGCGATCGCGTCAAGTTTAATAGTTATCTTCTCTAGATTCCGCATGAGTTTGTGATTGAATTAAAAGTTGGTGTATCGTGTTTTAGGATAGTAGTCGAATATTGTGCTGTTTTGTCGAGTCAATGATAATATAGAGACGGTTATTTTAAAGCTTATTGGTTTAGATATCTTAGAATTATTGAGCTAGAAGTCTCCCTTATCTGTATAATAACATAAAATCACGCCTGTAATCCCCAAAGGGTTTGGCAGAAGTGTACCTAAAGGTACACCAACATTACGCCAGTTATGTTTAAGTTCCATGTAATAGGGGGCGAGCCTATTGCCATCAACAGAGACGGATTAACTTAATTACACTTTGCACGAACCGGGAATCGAACCCAGGGCGTCATGCTCAGCTGTCGCGCTTGCGACCACTAGAAAAACGAGGTAGTATGTGATCTGATCTACTCTTAACAGAGCCATAACTACAATTATATTATTTATCAATTTGAAATCTGTAAACGGGATTCACAAATCTAAAGAACAATTATTTGATGAAATATTTCCAATTTCTTCGTTTGCGTAGCTTGTGATTGCCTCTGTCCGGTTATTTCCTTTTGAGTTATTTGCAAACTGCATTGTATGGACACTACAATACTAATGTTTACGTTTACTTTTCAGGTATGTACACATCATCAATCTCAATGATAACATCTCGTGAAGACTTCATTGATATCGCTGATCTTCCAAGGCAGTTAACCGTATAATATATCTGGTAAGCTGTTTAATTATTATCACTATTAATTTCTACATGTTAGGTCGATTTTGAAACTACAAGACATGCCGAAACCGCTGATATAGCTATTTCTAGATAGTAACATTTAAGATATCGTCTCACGAGCACTAGTGCCTCTTACAGTCGTGCCCACCCCATAAAAGTCTGAGCCGTGATCCAAGTTCGCTCGTAACAAACTTACAAAGGAAGCTATCGGCTATATAGCCACACATACGAGTATATTTACACCCAGTATATATTATATCAGTCAAGCGAGGCGTGTAAGGTAATTCAACACGTGAGGAGCTTCGGCGCCGAGTAATGCGCACCCGGAATATTAAACGTATAACCGCCGCCGTTGCATTCGATGTATTGACTGTTAAGACGCTTACACACCTCACACCTTTAACACCTTCCAAGAAACTTGGGCAGGATTACTGCCATACCGTCCTTTGGTACATACTTAGGGTATAGACCGCTTATGCAAGATCCATAACACGCTAAAAGGAGCTTGAGTTCCTTTGCATGATTTGAAAAACAATGACTCAAAACACAACTTGCCTTTTGTTGTCACTATGTATTATGCATCAGCTCACTACAATCAAATATGGCTCCCATAACCACCTCATTATACGTCAATAACTGCCCATGGTTGCCTTTCCCAGCCTATCCAATTATGGAATCCATAACAACTGTATTATTTCTCAATTTAGATGCGATTTGAAGGACTTAAATGGTTCCTTGTTGAGGGCACTGGTATCTGGTATTCCTCATCAAAGGTACTCTGTATGTAAGTAACCAGGTTACCGCCATAGGCACTCCAACATGAATACTAAGTCGGGAAGTAATACCAACTTACCTGTGACTGTTTAATATATTCATTGGAACCTTGCAACTAGCTATCTGCCGTAAGACGTGAGATGCAAAAGTTTTGCCCACAACATAAATATTACTACAACTTCCTTCGCTTATGCCAAACCTTTTATAAAGGAAATTGATGTTTAGACTTCTTTCTTGAGAATATTCTTGGGATTTTTCTAAATACAAAAGAATTTTCTGGTTTTTGAGGAAGAGGCGAGAAAATTGCGATGTTCGACTTTCGAGCATTTCTGGGCCTTGCTCCGGAATTTACTGAGCTTTTATCTGAACATGCAAAAGGATTGGCTCCAAAAATGATCAAAGTCGGTTTGGAATCGAAAGTGCCCAGAATAGTTTAGTAATAGTGTTTCAAAAGTCGCCGTTCCAAAATAAAAAAAAATGCATCATCAAAATTCCAATCCAGCCGTTTAGATTTTTTTGGCCAAAGGAACGCTACAGTGAATTTGATCCCCATTTTTGCGGTAGATATAAAAGGACTAGCTGTTGCCCGCAACTTCGTTCGCGTGGCCGAAGTTTTCATAAAACTTTCAACCCCTATTTTAACTCCTTAGGGGATGAATTTCCAAAAATCCCCTCTTAGTGCACACTAACGTCATTTAAGGAACATTTGTGCAAACTTTCATGCTTCTAGACCCAGCGGTTTCAGCTGTGCGATAGTCAGTCAGCCAGTCCGTTTCTTACTTTATATATACATATTATTATATTTTAACCCTTAAATGCATGATTTTATTGTTAGACCGAGAAAGAGAGACCGAGAGATTTTTCAGGGAAAAATAATAAAAAACAACGTAAATATTTTTTCATAGCTATTTTTATTAAAAACCGTATGTTGCAGAATTACAACACTATGCACTCACTAGACAATAACTACATATGTAATAACTCATACTAATAATTTTATGGTCGTTTGAATGGTATGTTGCAGTTTTACAACTTTATGCATTTAAGGGTTAAGGGACACCGACGCGAAAACGGAAACCACATACTCAGTACATCATTCTAAACCTCCCAAATAGAAATGTTTCGTCGGTTATTAAAAAAAAAAATCAAAAAACATCTTTTCCTACAAAAGTGCAATACCTACACGGTCAAAATGTATGGAACAGCTGCGTGGTTGCCGTTTTCGCGTCGGTGTCCCTTCGACCCTATATTTAGAAAAATACATCGTCAAAACCTGGCATAAACACGTCATCAGGTAGAAAATTCAATAGGCCATTCTCCTCATTCTTTCCTACATCGATATCAGTACCTACCTCATTCAATATTCATCGTCTAATCTCCCTGAACATGAAAACATAAATAAATTTGAATCTGTTATATCTTCCTTTGTATTTAACGAACCGTTTGAAGTTTATTATTGGTTTGAGATCAATAAATATTTGATCCAGGTCATCTACTGGATATTTGAATGTTAGGGGGTATTTGCTGAATCAGGCAATTTAGTTTATTTGTTTGCTTAAACCATAACAAATGTTTCAGTATTTGGGATTAGATTTATTTCTGGCTGATGACCAGTAAGTATTATTTGATGTTTTCTTTGGTTCAACAAATTTTCCAAATAGTATGGTATTTAAGCTTTTTGGTCGAGTGGGCACAAGCGCGATTGCTGAGCATGAGGTACTGGGTTCAGATTCCCAGGTCAGGCAAAGTGTTATTGGGTTTTTCCTTCAGGAATTTCTCAGTAGCAGCCATGGGGTCTGAACTTGTGTCCGGTTGATGGCAATAGGCTCGCCCTTATTACATGGGAGGCAAACATAACTGGCGAAATGTGGGTGTAATATTAGGTACACCTCTGCCTTACCCTTCGGGAATTACAGGCGTCATGTTATATTATCAATTTATTTGACTAATTACTACTGTCCTATGGACCCTAGCATTGTTTTAGAACCTGTCCCAGACATTATTTACATCGAGTTTGTTTATAGAACTTTTGTTCTTGTATTCTGATCTTAAAAGTTATGATGAAGTTCCGATTTGTTTACCTGGAAACCTGTGCAAATGTAGTGAAAGCTAACTTCGATACTCGCTTCAATACTTTTTCTTATCAAAAAGTTGCAATGAATACCCAGTATTTTCAGCGTATAGAAAACTTTAATTTCACTTATTCGATTTCAAAACAATATTAACAGAAATACCATACAAACTTTATTATTTGATTAGATCAGTAATAAAGTGGCACTGGCAACATTGTTTCAAAGTTTTCCATTCTAAAAAGTCTGTGAAACTAGATCAGTCTCCAACAATTCTTTTGCCCGACTAAAATAATGTAAAGTAACTATTTCAAAGGAAGATTTAAAGCAATGTTTACAAGATTTACGCCGATGTATTCGAAGAAAAACAAAGATTGAATAAAATATAGGGACACGAAATAGGCGGATATTCAAATTGACTATTACTATGTGGGCATTTTTTCAAACACGGACTTTGCGTGGAATTCGAAAAGCCTTTGTTTTTTTTTATAGAACCTAAGATATTTTAGTCGTCGTATTGAATTAAAGATTTATTTTAATACAAAAATAATAATAATAGCACCAATTTTTGTTTCTTACAATTACTGCGGTTGAACTTAAAATATATCATCATTGACCTGCCCTTATCCAAATTTATTTGCGGTCGGCGCAGCATGTCTTCTTCTTCCATACTTCTCTATTACTTGTCATCACATCAGACACCTCCTTTCTTGCCGTATCAGCCTTCACACATTCCAGCCATCGTTTCTTTGGTCTCCCTCTACACTTATACCCATCCACATTCATTCTCAAAACTTTCCTCGCGACATTTTCTTCATTCCTCCGCATCACATGCCCATACCACGACAACCGATTACCATACAACTTTTCAGTCACCGGCGCCACTTTCAGACTTCCTCTTACGTACTCATTTCTTATTTTATTCATTCGCGTAACACCACACTGAACTTAAAATATAATTTAAATACAATGTTATTTAATGATATGTGATATAATTATGGATTGTGATATATGGAGGAGCTCGTGGCTAAATAATATCAGCCGCTCGGGTCGATCTTTAGGTTAAGCCGTGCTTACCTAGGTTGGTCCGTGGATGGGTGACCACCCATTACATACTGAGTTTCCTCCGTGTCTCGGAAAGCACGTTAAGCCGTTGGTCACGGCTGTGATTTGTAGATCTTTGACAGTCGTTACAGGTAGCCAGTGGCCCGAAAGTCTGACAACCAGTCTTACCAAGGGGTATCGTATTATCCAGTAATAACTGGGTTGTGGAGGTCAGATAGGCAGTCGCTCCAAGCAAAATACTGGTATTCTGCTGAATCCGGTAAGACTGGAAGCCGACCCCAACATAGTTGAGAAAAGGCTAGGCAGATGATGTTATATAATGATATGTATAGGCTGTGAATTAAAGCAACAATCTATGACTTTTCTAAATAGTACTAGTCATTCTAAAGTCAACTTAATTTGCAGCAACATAGAGTTGTTATGTATTTATACTTGATTTGAATATGGTATAAAAAACGTAAAAGAAACTTCAATATAATTTTTATTAATACAATTAGAATAATACTTTCCAAGAAACAGCTGGAAATCTCTCTGATTTCCAGCTGTTAGACATGATTTCGTCTAGGCTTGGAGAGCCAAGTCTAGACGAAATCATGTCTAGATAACAATTTCAAGTACTATTATTACAAGCATAATGCTTATTTTAGGCATAGTTACACGAGCGTACGAAATGACTCATTCATGAATATTGAGCCTATTTCTAAGCGTAACGCGTATCAATACCATTTTGTGAATGTTTACATAATGCGATACATGGCATCATGATTACGGGCTCATGCTGATGGCGCAAAAGCTTTAATTAATTTTGGACGTATTATGGTGAATTTGCTATGTAATTGTGGGTTATTATATTAATCAGTACTTAGAAGGTATCCGGTGTCCGTCTGTCGCTAATACATAATTTGATCGAATAATTTGATGTAATTATAGCGATTAACTTGTAAGCACATTTAGAGGAGCTAAATAATAACAGCCGCTCGATCTTTAGGATAAGCCGCGCTTATCTAGGTTTGTTCTTTGATGGGTGACCACCCATTACATACCGAGTTTCCTCCGTGCCTCGGAAAGCACCTTAACCTGTAGGTCCCGGCTGTCATTTGTAGATCTTTGACGTTAGAGGTAGTCAGTGGCCCGAAAGTCTGACAACCAGTCTTACCAAGGGGTATCGCATAACCTAGTACTAACTGGGTTTTGGAGGTCAGATAGGTAGTTGCTTCATGTAAAATACTGGTATTCAGCTGCATCCGGTTAGACTGCAAGCCGACCCCAACATAGTTGGGAAAAGGCTAGGCAGATGATGAAAATAATGAATATTGTGAACACCTCTGCCTAACCTTCGAGAAAATCAGGCGTGACACATGTTGACAGCAACTCATCGTGAGCAGTAATATTGTGCAGAGGACGTGTTAAGTGATATTTACCAATCAGCGCTTTGCCTAAGCCGCGGATGCTAAAACCTCATTGTCCGTAGTGGTCTGATTACTGACAGTTAGGGTGGCCAACATTTTGAACCCTTACTCTAATATTTCTGCAGCACTTTTTTTTGTGCTGATATAAGCTGCTTATTACGAAAGCCCAGCCAAAGAAGTGACATAGAAGATGTAGATCTTTGTATCAGAAGATAAGGCATTGAGTTGACTATCCAAAGGAAAATCAGTTTGACAGAAAGACGTCTGCATTTTGAGGACACTAAGCATTGCTACCTTTAGAATTGCTGATCTAAAACGGATCTTCCTATATAGCATCCTATTTTTAGTTACTAACACGGAGGCACAATACCAATTAACATGGCGATCCTTGGAGGAAGCCTTTGTAGAGCAGACGACGTCTTTCGGTTAATATGTTGCTGATGATGACAATTGGCGCATCCCTAATGACCATGATAAGCTTAACCTAATAATACGGCTACTTAAGCTATTGACAGTGAGCTATGACTTATTATTATAAAACTCAGATACCAGTAGGAAAAGTCTCATGCATATCCATATTCTACATCCTCCCCACCTGACTATGTAGCTTCGTATGCATATATGATCGCAGACAAAGACCCTTTGTTAGCGCTAATTAAGCGCCAATCTATTAACACTGCTTATATATTATGTGTTCAAAGTTATTATCGACGACCAATTGTTAACATGGTAACAAGCTATAATGTATTAGTTGTAAAATAACCGTGTTATGCTGAACTTCTTCCGACTTCCAATGAGTCCTGTGAAGTTATAGGTGGTTTTTATGGGTATAATATTTTTCCGAGTATGAAAACTAAACCGCGTTCAGCAGCTGTGTCACTGTTATGAAATATTGACACTTACAGCTCTTAAACTGGTTCTAGATGTGCTGATTTCGTTCAGTTCCATTGGTCGGAAATTGGCCTTTAGGATGTGATTTGTCATATGAATATAAATTTTAATAATATTGTACCTAATGAGGTTCGAAAATGTTTTATTCCAACGCATAAGCAGAAGACAGGAATACGCTGTTCAATGTCTATCTAATTTAATTTAATCAGTATCTCTTTCTCTATGTTATTTCTTATGTCGCCATCTATGTTAACATATCGTGTCGTTTTGTAACATATCTCTGCTTTATACCCCAGAATCAGGAGCAGTCTTGTTCCACTACAATATAGGCCGGTTCCTAGCTGGTCGCGACGCGTTAGCGCGACACTCCGCACAAACAACGCGCGTTTGTTCACGCTAATTAGGCTCAATGTTAACCAGGGATTAGGGCTGTCCCATAAGCGTGTATGCTGTGTCGTGGTTTGGTATTTGTTTCATTAACGAAAAAAATACCGCTAATTGGTTTCGATTCTCAGGCTAGCCAAAGTGTATTTGGGTTTATTTATCAGGCATTTCTCAATAACAGCTCGTCGGGATTAGTGCTCGATAGATCACAATAGGCTCGTCCCCTTATACATAGGACTTAAACATAACTGTCACGCTATACATCTCTTCCCAACCCCTCACGGGAAACAGGTGTGATGTTATATTATGTTATCTTAATGAGTTGGTTTATATCCCTGAAGTCGCTGAATAATAAATACTCAAGAAATATAATTGTTTGGTTTTGCCATAGAAACGATAAAACCAAAACATTTCTTTTTAACTTACATGAAGTACTAATCTTCGCCAGTTAACTCATGAATGTAACCAATTATGTACTTGTTTATATTAACACGGTCACTACATATGTAATTACTTAAGAACATCAGAGATTTTGTAACAACTTTCACTTAAACTCAATGTCTGTAATTAGGTACTTGGGTAGGCGTAATTTTAGTTGAGACTAGGTGTTCCGTGCAACTTTGTCTATGGGCTATATAACATCACGCATGGGCTATCCAACACTAAAATAATTTTTCAATTTGAACCAGGAGTTCCTAAAATAAGCGCGTTCAACCAAACAAACAAAGAAACTCTTCAGCTTTATAATATTAGTATTGATTTTGTAATTTTGCATTTAAATCACCTGGAAAGAAAATTTATTACTGATAATTAATTTGGGCAACCCTAGCGTGGTTTAAGCGATGCGCACACTAGCTGCAAGCGAGCGATAGAGCGCCTTAACCGACAATGTGCACCATGGTTAAAGTATTATGCTATTTTGTTCAACCGATACCGGTAAACACAGCTTTATGTAATGTGCCTTATTAGTTATAATGTCGTGATTGGTAATAATTATATTTAATTACCGTGGCCATTTCAATAATTATGTATTTGATTCCTGATTGACAAAAACATATGTATTTTCACGTATTTAAATTTCGTTAACGTTATAAGGCTGATTTTGCTAAATAAGTAGATCCATATTTATATTTGTGCCCGGTTGATGGCAATACGCTCGCCCCTAATTACATGGGACTTAAACATAACTGGCGAAATGTGGGTGTACTATTAGGTACACCTGTGCCTAACCATATTTATATTTTCTATGTTTTTTTTTTGTTAATCTCAAGTTAATTTTTGCTTCGTAGTCCTCAAACTAAGAAAACAAACTTTCCTTCGCGAAAAACGAAAAAGACTTGAAGCAGATGTTACATTTTCAGTTGCGTCTACAAAAACGTACCGAAAATGTTTTGTTGTAAAACTTTTCTAATATTATCCCCAGGCAGTACCTACACAAACTAACACTGTTGTCAGAATACGGCCTTGTACTGAATTTATTATATTTACCCTAACTTTGTATTTAATTTACCTCAGGTCAACCTTTGCCTAGAAGACAAGCATGTATATCTTTTCATAGCTGAGTAATCGAATTCATGTCGTTGAGCTCCTTCGGTTTTGAGTCGAGCTACACGATCACTGACAAATGCTTGCACTGACTGGACAGGTCCACTCAAATCTGTGTGGTTCTTTCTTCAAAAGACCATCTCAGACACTCATCTGCATGGTCCTCATATGACTTATACTTTCAAAGAGACAAGACCTCTGAGTTTGTTTCGGCTGTTTCTTCGCAGAGTAGTTAGGTACGAAACAAGGGCCTCATGTAGTTTTAAAACATGATATAACTTAGGTTGCGGATGTTTGAGAAAAAACCACCAAGCAAAAGTGGGAGTGGGCTGGCCACGTAGCGCGAATGCACCCGGAGGGGTGGGCGAAGATCGTCACTCACTGGACGCCTGACGGAGGAAATCGCCGTCGAGGTAGACCGCGGCGAAGGTGGTGTGACGATCTGATCTTGTTTGAGGGGCGAACATGGCCAGATATCGCACAAGACAGAGAGGTTTGGAAGGAGGAAGGGGAGGCCTTTGCCCAGCAGTGGGTCACATGAGAGGCTAACAAAAAAAAAATGGTGTGGCGTGTAAAAGTGTTTTTTAAAACCAATTTGAATGATTTACATATAGATGTCGTTTTGATCAACTAGACTTTGACCATTTCGACAGCATTGCTTGTGGTCTAGGATCTTTCACAGTGCAGATCCTTCTTGTTTCTAGTTTCCAGCGAACAAGATATGGAGACAGATTTTCTTTTGCGACATTATCTTGTTATTTCCGCTTCTCACTAAGAAACAGTCGATTTAGAATTGTCTTTTCCGATCTAAATTCTATTCTAGATAAAAAGGCAATGTTTGTCGTGATCTGGCTAATAATAAATCCGTATCCTGCAAGCTAAAAATAATTTCTCACGATAAAGAAAACCTCATTAGTTTTCTCCCAACATTTTTAAGCCTAACACTTCACAGGCCTCAACAATATAATTGCCACGTTCCTTTTAGAAAACTGCTCAAAACCTTACTAAAGCTTAGTAATCAGAGGTGACAAAGAAAAGTTGTTATTTATGCAACCCTTCAACCTTGCGACATAAAGAGGGTAATGAGGTTGACACACGCATCCTTAATAAGCTTAGGAATGATTAAATTTCTTAAACAAACGCTGCTTAAATTTTGTTATGTAAATCTGTTGGTGCCGGGTGTTGAGGGATTGTTAAGAGGAATGGATGTAGCACCTTATTGTGTGATACGATTCTGGGTGTAAAGTTGATAAGCCACGTTCTCGCCGAATTCCTTAAGAGCCCTATGTTTTCGGGTCGATTAATATTTCTAATTCGTTTCTGCCGCTTGCTGCCTCAAATGTCGGGCAAAGAACTGATTACTACAATGTCATTTTGGGCAATTAAATTTTATTACAAGACCTTAGGAAGACCTTTCTCTTGGATCCTAAGAGCGACATACTTCGACCAGCAGCCGGTACATTCAAACAAGCCTACAGGCTTGGCTTGTCCTTATAACCTCAAAGAGAAGTTCTTCATAATGATGGTTTCTGAACAGTTTGCTTGCCTTATAGGTTTGCTGGATTGTTGGCCCCTAGGCCCTCCACTGCCAGCAAGCTCGCGTTCAAGTCTGTCGGTCAAGTCGAAACGGACGTAGCTGCGAAACCTACAACTGGTTAATTGGGTTACACGATACCCCTTGGAAGACAAATCTCTGTTTACCATGAAAAGTAAAATTAATCCATATTTTGGAAACCGTAACAAATTAACGGTAAAATATATTGTCCTAAATTAGCAGACAGTACTAAAACACAACAGCTGTAATTAATATTCAGCTATCTTAATATGTGACCCAACTATTAAATTGTCCTAAAAAAAGTCTCGTACACAGCGGAAGTCTTAAAGATGAATCAGCCACATGTCTACATGGCTCGTGACATCGCCAGCTGTAGTCATAAAACAATAACAATAATATACTACAATTATTGTACATCTGTCTGTGAGTCAGTGGGTTCGTGGGTTATGTTCTGGTGGTATAGAAGATAGGGCACGTTGGCTGCAAGTGGCGAATTGATTATCGCGTTGTGAATAAAATGACGTTTTTTTTTTGTATGTGTATCTGTGTGTGTTGTTGTAAAGATTATTGTGTAGGTTATCTGCAATCTTATGCTTTTTTCCGCGTTTACATCCGTATACAAGTTGTGTTGTTTTTTATTAAAAACTGTGTCATGCATGTATAATATGTATCTTTAATTATTGTGTTCACCTTATTAAGGGGTATCGTATTACCCAGTACTAAATGGGTTTTTGGATACCAGTCGCACGATGTAAAGTACTGGTATTCAGCTGCATCCGGTTAGACTGGAAGCCGGCCCCAACATAGTTGGGAAAAGGCTAGGCAGACGATGACTGACATTAAGATAAGTCTGTTGAAAGTCGATGTAGAAGTACGAAACGTTTCAAAAGCGAATACCAATTGTCCAGGGACTCTTATAATAAACCCATTCACCACCATCTTCATCGAAATAAACAATCAATTCCCCAAACCCCCTCAACAAACACTTATCATGAACAAAACTCCAATCAAATAATTGTCTAAAATAATGTCGTCGCCAAGTTTTGCTTCAATGGTTGTAATTAACGTTTTGTTCGTCGTTTCCAAAGATTTAAATCTGTTAGATGTGCCCTAATCGTACTTATGTCGATCTAAAAAGTACACACAGAGAAGAGTGAGCTCAGACATATTGTATTTAACGTATAATACGAATTTCAGTGTCAAGTTGTGTGAAGTGGAAGTGGAAGTCGTCGAATCTAATTTATTTTCATTTATCCTCGACATGACGAAGAAGAAGAGTCGTACTTCTTCTGGGGGGGAAGACAATACTTTATAAATATCATTGTCGAAGGTAGGGAAAAGTGAACACTTTATGACGCGGCGGGAGTGTGAATCTGACGATAGGTATATTAAGTCCGCCTGTGTACAGTCACGAGCACCAATATGTACACACTCTCCTAAATTTAAAAGCAATTTTTGTGAGAAATAACCATTGTAACTTGGAGATAGGATCTATTTCATAAAAATACGAGTTCAAAGGTGATAAGTGATGATGATAAGTGTTTACATATTGGTGCTCGTGACTGAACCACTCCTGTACATTATCATCTGCCTAGCCTTTTACTTACTATGTTGGTCGGGGTCGACTTCCAGTCTAAACGGATGCAGCTGAGTACCAGTATTTTACATGGAGCGACTGCCTATATGACATCCACAACTCAGTTAGAACTGGGTAATACGATACTCTCGAATGGTCGTCAGGCATTCGGGCCTCTGACTGCCTGTAACGACTGTCAAAGATCTACAAATGACAGCCGGCACCACTCTAAATCGTTGGTCATACTTCATATCATAGACTTTTACACGAAACTTCACGCTCAAGTCGCTTATCGCGCAGAATTAGCTCAAACTTGGTAACTAGTGATGAAGGGTTAAAGTGTGAAGCTGAACAAAAACTTGGCACTTGACTCTGTGTCAGATTATGCAGTGTGCATACATGACTTAAATATGACTTTGTTGAAGTACAGTCAGCTTCTTGAATTTGTTGTGTTTTTGGAATTTGGAAAAGAGTTGTGAAGTGCCAATAGAATCATTGATCGACGTTTCGTGTGAAAATCTTGTAAAATATGCGATGTATGAAATGAATCAAAGAAGGCCTTGTCTGATTGAATGGAAAAAGCCTCAGGCCAAGGTCTATTGAGGGACAAACATACTTTAAAGACAACTTTACCTGTTGAATTAATTAAAAATTAATTTTCAATCATGAAACCTTGTTCTAAAACTGTATAATATTTATCATATAAAAGTGTTTTTCACGAAGAAAATATTTACAATCTAGCAAATTATTCTATTTTGCGAAGTGAAATCTCTGGAGTGTTGTGATATAATTTAAGGTAACGCTAAACCTTATAAATAATTAATTAGTTACTTAAATATTTATACTCTAGATTGGACCTAGTGGAAAAACACGCCGGAATAATGTAATTGATTCTAACGTTTGTGATCCCAAGTGGAGTCCGAAATTCTAAGGTAAACAATTCCAAGTGTTTTTGTTGAAAATAGCCAAATAGCCGCCTGAGGGCCGATTTATGATGATATCTGCTCTGAGAAAACTTTTGTTTTAATATTTCCCGTTACCATTTAAATAATTAGGTTATTTTTAGGGTTCCGTACCTCAAAAGGAAAAAACGGAACCCTTATAAGATCACTTTGTTGTCCGTCCGTCCGTCCGTCCGTCTGTCAAGACCGTTTTTCTCAGGAACGCGTGGAGGTATCAAACTGAAATTTCTATATGATACTTAGTTCTACTGTCCCTGGAAGCTGTAGAAAAATCAACCTTCTAAGTCAACGCAATCAAAAGATACAGCCACTTTGGCCGCAAATTTCCGCAAATTTTCGAAACTCGCATGGGAATCAAAACCTACAGAGTACTTCCCGTGAACTTAGAATCTTGAAATTTTGTACGAAGTCACGTCTTATAGTACAGATATAGGAAAAATTACGAAAACCGTAAATTTTTAGTTTCGTCATATAAAAAAAGTTATATACCCACAGGTTTGTACGGAACCCTCGGTGCGCGAGTCCAACTCGCACTTGACCGGTTTTTTTTTCATTGATACTCCCGCCAATAGGAATTGGTCGTAGCGTGATGTTATGCCTCTTCCTCGTTAAATGGGCTATCCAACACCAAAAGATTTTTTTTCAGTTCGAACCAGTAGCTCCTGAGATTAGCGCGTTCAACCAAACAAAATCTTCAGCTTCATAATATTAGAATAGATAGATGAACAGTCGAAGAATGTCATACTCGAGACAACAAATTGTAAAAAATATGACTTTTATGGTATTCTGAATTTGTTCACACAAGATCAATATTATTACAATGATGCAATTTTACCTTTAGATAATAAGACTATTTATTGTTTTTGACGTTTCTTTTTTTTTTCGTCTTCATGTAATTAATTTAAAATATTAAAGCGTGCCTAATCTAATGACACCTAATGAGTCACTTATAAATTTGTATGTCATAATTATGACCAAACATAGCGCACAATTATGTAAACACCTATGTTTCACAAATAAACTGATTGACTGACCAAGGTACTTGTTTGCTACAACACCTAAAAACATTAAAAAAATCTAATCAAATCATCTTGCCATTATTGTATCGTCAACTACACTGAAAACCCCACCATTTCTTTTTGTATTGAGCAAATCTTGCCTGGTTTCCTTAGACCCTCAAGAATCTGCATTCCCGTCACATAATGTGATTAATACATAGCTAGTGTCTCTTTCTACCCGTCTGTCCATCTGATTTACTACCCGCATATAGTACGAATAGTAAAGATGGTGACCTTAATCTACGTCACCGTCGCGGCACGAATGTCCCGGTTTTTTATGCTTTTGTTATAAAACCGTAACATATATTATAATAGGTGTATCTGAAGGAATGTTGAGTCAGAACTGATTTATAACTGACTCATTGGTTGTCCTTGGACTTGACGCAGCGGCAGCGATGTGATTAATTTATTGTTGTTTTATTGTCTCGGTTTTGAATCAGTATGGATTTGCTATATCCGTTTTTTATCTGAAACTTAAAAGCATTTATTTCAATTACACCGGTATTGCTACTAACGTCAAAGCATTTATTGCAATTAAACCGTTTACAGACACTTTTGAATAGTTGTTGGATAAAAAGATGGTCGGTTCAAAAACGTAGATAGTTACTTACGTTACTTTACCTCGCCTTAGAGACCATAGAAAGATCGGAAATACATCTCGACCAATAACAGATTCGTTGCATAGCTTAGTTGTTCAACTAATTCTTTAGGTTGAACAACAAAGCATCTCACTATCTCAGGGGTCTTCTCGAGGTCTTGATTTATAACGAGAACTCAGTTTTAAATTTCCAACAACATGACATTTGGATGACGTTTATATTTTGACGGCTCCACATTAGATTTAGCTCTCAAGCGCTCAGTTGCAAATTATTTCGTTAACATTCTGTAATTGTAAAGACAATTTGCGTTTATAATCACCGTATTATTATTCCAGCCTTTATAAGCCTCTACCTGTCCAGTGTCTACCCAACAAATTAACCTCCCTTAGTAATCTGTACCTTAGGTGACCAACACCGGGGTATTACGTTCATCCCCCCGTCACTAACTACTCTGATGACCCGCCTTTGTGTCGGCGGGGCGAAGCGTAAGATTCTCTAGACTTGTGAAGAGAGTTGTAGGTTATAATTCAGATATTGTTATCGCTCTAGCGAGATGCGTGTTAAAAGAATCTCCGAATAACAAATGAAAGAGATTACTGAACAGTGTCCTTAGTCCTTACCCTGACGTCTTAATGCAAGAATATTTTGGTGCTATTTCAGTGTCGGAAAGAGACCGAAGGATGTCTAGCGCCATCTCTTTCCCACACTGGAATAAAACTATAACTTTCCTGCATTAAGACGTCATTGTCCGCCACCAGAGCATGCTATGTGTCACGGCGAAGCAACTTTCAACGCAAATGAAAAAATTACTCACCGCGTCTCGCATTTTTTTTGTGTAACAAAGGGTAACACTTAAAATATACAGTAGAATAGGCGATCTTATATCCGTGTAAAAGAAAATCGTTGTGTTGTGAATGTTGTGATGAATGGTCGTCATAGTACGTACAGTTGGCATCAAAAATTAGTGTGGCACTTCGGTTTTCGAATATTTTATTTTGTGAATTACGAAATTCTGAAGTTTATCATGATAAATGTTGACAAAATAATAATTAGTTATTTGTATTAAATTTATTTGTATAGCTCAAATGCCTGTCATGTGTCCTTTTGAATAATATAGACATCTGTTATTCACACTGCCCCTAAACATTAAAAAATACGAACAGAAAAAAACCTAATCCAACAAGCTACATACTTAATCCTCTCAAAAAATTACAAAAGCACCCCAATTTTTTAACAAAAAATTAACCCATTAAAAGTGCTTATTCTTCATTAGTATTATAATAAAAATTCATTGCGATGTTACTTCGCCCATCTTGTTTTATCGTTTCGAAACCGGTTCAAACCGGTTGGTACCCTTCTATACACCTGTTCTCAATTTACGCGCTATTCAAAATCATTCTTCCGTTTGCCCTGAGCGATTTGCATTTTTATTCATCATTTGGATTAGGGTGCCCAGTTGTACGAAAGTTTTTGATAATAGGAGTTGCTGAATAAATAAATAAATATGTATTGGAAAACTAGGTCAACTTATTCCAAAATGTTTTTTTTTCCGGAAATATGTCATGTATGTGTGTATGTAATTTTTTGTCTTTGGCCGTCTCAAACACGTAACAATAAGGGTCAGTCAAAATTGAAAATTAAGTATAAGGTGAAGTTTTAACTGTCGATTTTGCGACAGGCACAGAAAAAAAGAGAAAAAATCAATTTCCGAAAAAAAAAATAGGCATTATTTATGACAACAACACTATAACCGCGTCCCCTCTACTGGTCAGAAGCGCTACTTTATTATAAGCCTGTTCAACTCAAACACATGTTCTAAACAAACAGAATTTTAATTACATTTCAAAATTGAATCATGCGACCTAAAGTTTCGGTAAATTGACAACCCTAAAACGAATGGTACAAAATTAGGGTTGAAACTAAACAGCTAGTTTGCTATTCGGTGGGGTTCCGACTAAAATATGTTGGGTTTTGTCCGCAGTTTAACGAACCATGATTGTGTAACACCCCACTAAATCAGATTTTTGACGGTGTCATTGTCCCGTAGTTAATTTATCACAAGTGTTGCCACGTTTTTAGGGTTCCGTACCTCAAAAGGAAAAAACGGAACCCTTATAAGATCACTTTGTTGTCCGTCCGTCCGTCCGTCTGTCAAGACCGTTTTTCTCAGGAACGCGTGAAGGTATCAAACTGAAATTTCTATATGATACTTAGTTCTACTGTCCCTGGAAGCTGTAGAAAAATCAACCTTCTAAGTCAACGCAATCAAAAGATACAGCCACTTAGGCCGCAAATTTCCGCAAATTTTCGAAACTCGCACGGGAATCAAAACCTACAGGGTACTTCCCGTGAACTTAGAATCTTGAAATTTTGTACGAAGTCACGTCTTATAGTACAGATATAGGAAAAATTACGAAAACCGTAAATTTTTAGTTTCGTCATATAAAAAAAAGTTATATACCCACAGGTTTGTACGGAACCCTCGGTGCGCGAGTCCAACTCGCACTTGACCGGTTTTTTATTTCGGTACGACAAAGTATGTCAAATTGTATAGTTGATGTGTGCATTTGTGTGTGTGTAATTCGCTTAACTGTTTATTTAGGGATTCGTTCTGTTTGAAAGAAGCAGATGGTAGAAAAAGTTCCGTAATTTTTGCAAATTATACCTTCTTTTTGATTGAACCGAACAATCCATGCATTAATAATTTCCTAATACGCTCTAGTTATTCCAAAGAGTCTCTTAAAATGCCAATGAAAAAAGCCTATCTATAATTCATTGAAAATTGACCGGTGCCCACAAAAAGCGCACGGTATAAAGGTCCAATAATATCTTTAGAGCGAAAACAAACAGCCTAGAGATTAATTCAACTGTAATGGAAAAGCGGCCATGCAAAAAAATAATTGGTTCTTTCACAAAGGCCTCTATTTCCGATGAGCAAAAATTTAAATTTTGACTAGCGTTTTACAGTAGCGACCGTTCGGAGTTTTGTGAAAAATATCAATTTTATTAAAATCCTGGCTGGTGTAGTGGTTTTGCGGCGAATGTGTTAAGTTTCTATGGTAAAAGAGGAGTTGTACGTAATTTCCCAGATTTGGCCCTTTCGTTTATTATCTTTGAAATCCACGTAGTAAGTTTTGGTTGGTGCACCATCTAACAGATGGTATGATGATTTGCGAGAGAAATACCAAGCACAAAATCATCATGGCAAATCTAAAACAATTGAAAAAGACAACATTTTCCCGACATGAATGTTGCCAGTTCGAAAAATGTATAATAATTTTGCAGATCAATTTATTTAATATAATTTTCAACATTTTCCAATAACGACTTTGCAACGTTCATTGTTGTGAGTTGCCAGTTCACAACAAAAAAGTCGCATTATTATCATATCGTATCAAAGTTCAAAAAAATTCAGTGCGGCTGTTTCGAAATATTGTAACAATTTTTATGAGATTCTCTGCAATATGTTTAATTTGTCCAATTGACTGTATACTTTTCAGTTTATAAATATGAAAGTTTTATTCGAACCTTCGTTATGCTGAAGCGTTTGTGTTTCTGAACGTGTGTGGTGCATTGATATTAATATGTATTAAAGTTCCCAAATTTTAAGTTACTCAACTTAGTATAAACACACAATTATAGCCTTGACTGCCAAAAAAGGAATAAAAGAAAAAACATAAGCTTGGGACTACCACTAAACTTGTGACCAAGCTCTCAATAAAATGTATTTGTAAAATGGTAAAAAGGACCACTTAATTTTCGTACCAACTGTACTTCAACTGTGAAGTTGTTGACATTATTAAAGTACTAATAAAAAGTCCAATTAATCTGGGGCACTTTTATTTAACCGACTCATAAAAGTAACGCATTGTCGCTGAGAATTGTATCCGCTATGGGAATAGTCATTGTTTTCATATTGTATTGTTATTTCTTATAATTATCATAATTGCACATCCGTGCTGTGCCCGCATTACAATAATTATCATTTCTATAAGCTAATACCATCGTTTTTGTAGTGCCATTGTTAGCTTTGCATTTAAATATTAAATTGATTCCAGTGTGAAACATTTTGCCGTTATTTTAAATGACACGTAACTGCAAAATGTTACATCCTATAATTTAATTTTCTTTGCGATAAAAATGTAACATGCTGTAGCTGAAATGTATTGATAAGATATAAACTGATAGAATATCTACCATTGTGACATAGAATGTGTAAGTCACCTTTTACGGTCTCTGAAACTGCATTTTATCAAATACGTATACTACTGATTATTTATCTTTCATAGGAAATAATCCATCTTTTAGATACGCAGTGAACAAAATAAATGTAGTTAGTAACGTCATTTACGGTGAACAACTAAAAATGTAAGCTCCTAAAATAAAATCCCAAACACGGATATAACCCTTTTATTACAAGCGAAGCCGATGGCAACATTATGTACAAACAGGTTTCTGAGAAATCTGTTCAGTTATAGGCCATTTTGAATGCAATAAATGTTTACTGCTCTTTGTGGGGGGAAGTGCAAAAATATTTGGCATACTTTTTACATTGTTCATTGTTCTGAATGGGAATTTACACTTATTATTGTTGCATTCCGTATTGTAGGTCATTTGTAATGGTCGCTAGTGTATTATCTTGTATTTCGTTGTTTACTTGCACATGTCGCCAAATACATATAAGGTAGTTAATACGTGAATTCTTCTTCTTCCTTTCGACTTCAAGTCGATGGTACTTTTAAGAATGTTGTCGCATTTTATATTGTAAAAAGGTGTCGCGGCAGACCTCGTATGAGATGTCGGAATGGCCTGGACGAAACCAACGACCAGGGTTGCACATTAATTCTAGATCGAAAGAATTAGAAGTCATCACGAGAGGCCCTAGGCCCAACAGTGGGATGAGTCAATATAATTGTCGAAAGTTTTTATCTTGTAATTCGTTGTATTCTACGGTTTAGGTGCAAATGAAGCCAAATAAAAGGCAATAAATACGTGAATACTTCTTCTTCCTCTAGTACTTTGAAGATTAGTGGTGCCCAATACGTGAATATGGCTTTGTAATGGATATGGGACACTGAAATGGTCGTATAGGTGTGCCTACAAATTGTTTCCCGTATATCAAGTTGACCCACTATTAAGGAATGTCGCCTGTACGACCGGCTCTTGATCGGCATCGCTTTTACTAGAGCACTCGCCACTTATGTACCTCTGTGAGCGTTCGCCGGGAGATCCTGCTACCAGCATAGTAACTACTTGCTATTAATTCTAGACTGAGTCTATTTCGGTCTGGTACGACTATGTTTTCTGTGTTAAGGCCACTCTGTACTCGCTGCAGTTTATTTAGAACTAAATGAACGTTGTGGTATCTTGATGTTAAAATCATGATTTGGTTGCTAGGGCTCAGGCTACTTTTCTGCGAAAGAGAGTGGGCCATAATAAATACTAGTGTCAAAATCACCACTTAGGTACTGAAAGAATACAATGTATTAGGTCTGTACGTTTGTTTGATCGTATCGTGATGATGGGTTCCGTTAGCTTGAATACATTTCTGGGTTCATTTAAATTCATCACCAGAAGTCAACACTAACAACCGGGCCAACTGGTGGCAATAACATGCGCCAAGCATTACCCAAACACACAAACCTATGTTTTTTTTTCCACGACTACATCAATTCTTCGTTAGCCTACGTCGTGTCTCACTGCTGGGCAAAAGCCTCCACTTTCTCCTTCCATACCTCTCTATCCTGTGCGATCTCTGGCCATGTTAGCCCCTCAAACATGATCAGATCGTCACGCCACCTTCGCCGAGGTCGACCTCGACAGCGCTGTCCTTCCTCAGACATCCAGTGTCGATCCTTGCCCATCTCTCCGGGTGCATCCGTGCTACGTGGCCTGCTCACTCCCACTTCAGCCTGGCTGTTTTTACTCCAACATCAGCTACTTGCTAAAGGCTACATCTTATTAAATAACTAACCAAAACCATAGCCTTTTACGTTAAAACCATAGACTAAACCCCTCGAATAATGCGGGGCATCCCTCCTCACAGAATATTAAAACCGTCCACATAGTTTACATAATCCAATTTGTGAAATGTTTTACATTAATTACAGAGGCGGCGATTTTACGGACATTTACCGTTTAGTTGTAAATATTCAAATAGCAACCTAAGTAAATGAAAACCAGAATGAGTGAGGGTCTGTTTACAAATACATGGGGGTGATGGCGTATGCATAGGAACGCGATATTTATTGAAAGTTTGCGAGGGACAAGAATTGTGTTTGACGTCATCGGCCCTTTTCACACAGGGTTCACTAAAAGGTCGTATTATCATATGGGCGGCATTAAACGGGTGAAGGGTTTTCGTATAGTGGAATGCTGTAAAGTTTTCGCGTAGTGCGTTTGCTGCCCTTAGGGCGAAGTGCATTACGCACTTTAAGCTAAAAATGGTTCTTGTTTGGGACGGGTTTTACCACTAAAAAAAAAGCGAAAAATCACGCTGACGAGTTTCAATTAAACCTAACTAGGGAAATATTCTGAAAATAGATAATATCAGTTCAAAAAAGCGACTACATTACTTATTGTTTCCCATAATACAAGAAAAACAAACACACCTTGTATACTCTCACAGTTCGTAAAAAAATGCGAATTAAAAGTCAAAGAGAATTGGCAACCACACTTTGCTTTTCGTCTCTTCCTGTGGTTTTATTTTTTGTCTTGTTGCGTTATTCATGTTATTAAAATTTATAATATTGCGTCTACACTATCATACCCATATCATATCTACACTATCTACAACGTTAGTACATAATAAATAAATAAATAAATAAATATCGCTGGACGTTACACACAGCGCCATCTAGTGCCACACTAAGCAACGAGGCTTGTGTCGTGGACACCAGATAGTTGATATACTACATAGATACTTTTTGTTTGTAAATACATACTTATTATACATATAAACATCCATGACTCGGAAACAAATGTCCATGCTCATCACACAAACACTTGCTCCTACCGGGATTCGAACCCGGAACCCTATGAACGTAAGGCAGCCTCACTACCGCTGCGCCATTCGGGTCGTAATAAATTAGCAACGTATTAAAACGGTCTCCAATATTGTCTATTTTCAATAACTTTTCACGAAGAGACATGTCTCTTCGACAGAAATAGGCCAGGTTAATAGACAAGTGGATGTGATTAGCACACTGCAGTGATACTCAAACTTTAAATTAGTTCTCGAGTGCTCCTACTTTGTAGCTTATTTTTTAGCCTACAATACATTTTTAGAAGTTCTAGATGTTTTTTTAAAGGTTTATAGAACCGTCAGCCAGCTTTTATGGAAGTGTCAAATCTACGAGTATGAAGAGTGATAGCTAAATCGACGCCTCATCTTGATACTATCGTAAATGTCAAAGTTTGTGAGGATGTTTGTTACTCTTTCACGCAAAAACGACTGTACGGATTTGAGTGTTTGGCACACTGATTATAACTTTAATCTTGGTAGTACGATGCCGTGGGACAATTTCCGTGCTCACGGGCATAAGCTAGTTATTATAGTAGTATTGGAATTTCTACTCTTGGCGCTATTTTTTACTTCTTTAGGCAATCGGTTGATGACATTAGGGTAGTTCCTTATTCTGTGGGACTTATTTAATACTAACTGGCGAAATGTGGGTGTGCTATTAGGTAGGTTTGCCCACAGGCGTGATGTAATATTACCATTTATTGTATGAATTTATATGTATAACACCGTATTAAAAAACGCCGAACCTCAAATATTCCGTAGGTGTGACAAAATTGCTAACATGACGCGAAAATTTATCCGTATCAGAATTCATAGCGTCGAAAACAATTTATATGCAAAGCAGGCAAACAAACAAACACACATACCACTAGAAGTTTTCCACGAAAACTTGACACACATTGAAGAAATCGTTTCAGTTATAAGTACGATATATTTATTTCATTCATGCTTTTTACCTTGAAATACTGGGTTTTGCACAAAGGATTTTTCACGAGAAATCAAAATTTCGCCGAACTTACTTTCGACATACTGCGAATTTTTGCGTATTTGCACTCAGCGATTGCACGTGTGTACTTTATTCGGGCTTGTTGTGTATTTTATGAATCCGTAGTACTTACCTACAATAAATCGATCAATTGAGTCCTTTGTTCTAGCAAAAAGGAAAGTCTTTGAAAGAAATATCCAGGAAGTATTGACAGTAGACAACGTCATGTGCTAACCGTAATAAAGCATTAGATTATGCGTAAAATAATTATGCTTTTGCAGGCTGACGGTTTCAAGTGGAAGTGTGGGCGGGCCATAATGCCGTAGACTGGATGGAAGATAGGGGAAGAAAGTTCTGGAGTGGAGACCACGGACAGGACATAGGAATGTTGGAAGACAACCGACTAGTTGGACAAACGATCTCATTAAAGTGGGCGGAAGAAACTGGCTAGCCATGACACAAAACCCCCAAAAGTGGAGAGATTTGGAAGAGACCTACACTCAACATTGGGTGGCCAAAGGTTGAAGATGAGGGAAGAGAGAGGTTTCAGGTTGTTGGGGAAAGTCAAAAAAAAATTTAGAACGATTCCGATAGCTTCCACCTTTTTGTGATTACCTTTGTTTTTCGACTTATCTCCTGTTAGTGACTGCAATTTCAGTGAATCCACAAGTTGGTAGATAAGACTAGATAAATCCGAACAGAGTGCACTTAAGATATACAAGATACATAGGTACATTTATAAATATGACAGCGCTACTGTTTATCAGCGAATCAACATTCCTATTTATCAATATCTGCAATACAATTTTATGCTCAATATTAGTTCTTAGTTATTATGGATGATTCAACATGATTCTAACATAGATAGATAGAGTACATTTTATTGTACATACACAAATTAACAATGGTATTAGGTGTCGTGTTTTCTCAATGCAAGCCTGTTTACTTATCAGATTTCAATGAAATAACTGACAATCGTTATTGTTCTGAATACGGGAATTTACGAGTGGTTAAGGAAAACGATTGTGTTCAAAGTCTCATTAATGTCTATGCAATCCAATCCACAAAAGTGATTTTTACATCAGACAGTCTTTGACTATCTTGTCGATAGACTTGGTCGAGTCTTCGACTGATATTCTATGTATAGAAGGTACAGGTGGCTCGGAAGTCTGATAACCAGTACTAACTGGGTTGAGGAGGTCAGATAGGCAGTCGCTCCATGTAAAATACTGGTATGCTGCATCCGGTTAGACTGGAAGCCGACCACAATATTGTTAGGAAAAGGCTAGGCAGATGTTGATATCTACAGAAGTAACTTGCATGGGTTTTGGCTAAGTTCCAGTCTCTACATCAGCCACGTTGTATTTGGACAGTAACTCGTGCTCATAGATCTCGCCCTCAGAATATCTTTTTTTAATTGGAAGCTCAGGACTTCTCAATGATATCACACCAGTACAGTACTTTCACAAGTTATTATGCCCTGTGACTGGGACTGTAGCTTAGTACTTTTTTTTATTTATTTACTTCTGTTTTGACATTCAAAAGTGCCTGTAATTGTCTAATTGAAATAAATGCTTTGAGTTTGAGTTTGAGTATCTCATAAATTTTATATCTTAAAATTAGGAATTACGTAATCTGTACTGAAATCCAAATAGAGTTCATTTCTAGTCACTCGCCTACCAAAAAAAGTTACTTGTTTAAAGTTAATTGCAGCAACATACAGGTAACTAGTTGCCTACCTGGTAATCCTGATTTATTCTAGATTTAAAGTCTACTAATTTAGTACCGCCACATTATCTAGACCGGTGCTCTTCCTAGATTAGCAAAAGCTCATTAGGCTCTCCCATTCCGGACATACTTTTAGGAGAGAATAAATCTCATAATTTACGAGGCCTTTTAGTTTATGGGGTTCAGCTGAGAGTAAACCAAAATAAGGTTTAACACGAGAAAGTATTATCATAGAAGATTGGTTTTAACATCACGATGTTGCTGGGTTTTTCCATCAGGAATTCCTCACTAGCGGCCACGGAGTCTGGATTTGTGCCCGGCTGATGGCAAAAGGCTCGCCTCCTATTACATGGGACTTAAACGTAACTGGCGAAATGTGGGTGTTCTAATAGGTACGCATCTATCTGCCTAACCTTTATGGAATTACAGGCGTTCTTGGATGTGTAGGCCATATTTGTGTCTGAACGAAAATCATCTTTATCCAGCCAACTTTACATGATGTTAGATTGCAAAGATTAAGGTATCCCTATCCAATTCGTTATTTATTCACAATCTCTCCTAACTATTAGTTATTGTTAAATCTGCCTTACAGGTCAAATATCAAAGGTTGGTGTTACCTTCCACTGTCTATTGAATATTTTAATATTCATTCAAAATTATTGTAAGCTTATTTTGGCAAATATATTACTGTAATACGATAGGGAATTGGAATACAACAACTGTTTATGTTGTAAGCTTCTGTAAGAACAAAATGGATTCTTATTTCTTTTTTCATGTTCTGTTTGATCTTCTCAATTGTATGAATTACTAGCTGTTGTTACCCGCGACTTCGTACGCGTTAGGTTTGTGATTTGCCTAAAATAAGGTATTTTTTTGTCAGGAGGTTCTTAACTCCATTTTTTGCTGTTATATTTAGTATTCCATGCAAACCTTAACCCCACTTAAAGGTGAAATTTTCACAAATCGTTTCTTAGTACTTACTGTATTAAGAACTTGATGAGAGTGAATACTATTGTGCTTTCATATATAATATACAATCCAACTAAAAGGTGTAATCAAAAGCATGCTATGGCCTAACCCAGATCATGACCTGTGACCTGACTTGCGAGAGCCCTTAGTCCAGGCTGTCACAAAATTCTTTCTTAGCTAATGTCCCCTACTCATAAACTCTAGACTTGCTAAATTTCAGGTCGGTAATACAAAAAAATCATCAGAACTTTCATACAAACTTGTGAGAGTGCTAAGACCTCTTTAATCCGGCCCTGTCACAAAATCCGTTTTTAGCGAACGTCGACTAACTATTAATTACCTCCCTTCCAAAATTCAAGTTTGTAGCACATATAATGAAGGACTTTCATACAAACTTGCGAGAGCCCTTAGACCGCCTTAATCCGGCCCTGTCGCAAAATCCTTCGTAGCGGACGTCTACTAACTAAAAACTAGCTCCCTGCCAAATTTCATCTTTGTACGACAAGCGGTTTTCGATATTTCATGATGAGTGAGTGAGTGCCCTTTAAATTTTATATATACAATAATTTTTTAATGGGAATTTATAGAGGATCAGTCCAATGAAACCTTGAGAAAATGTTGTTGAAACAACAGACATTATTTTCAACAGAAATAAATTGCCTTATAAGGTAAACTGAAAACACGTAAACGGGTAACACAAGTTGGGGAAGACCCATGTCCACTGGCTGAGTCAATATATATATTTATTATTCCTTTGCAGGGAAAAAGCCTATGTTTTTTCACGTAAGCAACATGCATCGATCAAAACATTCATAACTCCTTTCGTTTGTGATTTTACTCCAATTACTTCGGAGTTCCTCACGATGTTTTTCTTCACAGTTATTTAAGACCAAGATTACCTTACTAACTCGTACATATTAAACTTCATGTAATCTTAACTCTGAATCAGTACTTTCTTAAACCTTATCTAGGTTTTATTTCTCAAACTAGGTCTCGCCTCAGCCAGCTATCCAAAATAATTCATTCTAGGTTATACTCAACTGTTTTTGTAATAACATGGCCGCGGGAGAAGGTAAATTGCACCGAGTCAAAAAGCGGTTGGGTATACCAGCATACCAGATTTAAATTCCGGGCAGGTTTCGCTAAAGTAAATCATTGTAATTTAATTTTGTTCGGAGCACCTTTCTCGTACGTTGGCCCTTCAACTTTGAGGATGCGATGTCGTTATGGTTGGAGAAGGAAAAGTGGGTCTGAAATGTTAAGTGCGTAGATTTTTTTTGGAGGTCAGAACGCAGAACTTTTACTCTGAAAAATATTCTATCAGAATTTTTATTTATTTATTCACGTTTCTAGGCTTTGAATTAGACTTACTGATCGTACCGTACTCTAGGCTTAGATCGTACAAAAAGTAACTTGTCGTAAAGGAACTTGACGAAAACTTTCCATATTATCTGAGTTTACGAAATACCCAGCTTATTAGCAGCTTATCCAAAACTTATCAATAATAACCTGTAAAATAATAAAGTCAAAAGTAAAGTAGTAGTGTAAAGTAGTAAAGTGTAAGTCTTTTCGTGTGGTTAGTGCCTAACCTGGTGTCAAAGTTTTTATGCTGCCCATGGGCCTCTGACTTGGCAATAACTGGTTAGGCTTGATGGAGTAACTAACTAACCAACCAACAAACAAATAAACAACCATATATAGTAAAACTTACAATTTTATATTCTACACACATGCCCCGTGTCTACTCATCAGCTTATGTTTCCGACCCTCACAAAGGAAGCCCCATAGGGTCAAGAGAGTAGACAACACAGATATTATATTACCATGAAATATTTACTTTGTGTTCGCAAAGCTTCATTTTTAACCCCTCATGTAAACACGGCCTACAAAATGTATCGAAAAAACGTGCCAGTTTTTAGGCTTCAGAAGCATTCAAACAACAGTTTTGTGGGGCATAACATTATATGTATGAACAACCGTTATATATTTACTAGTACTTAGCCACGAGCTACAAGCTAAAGGCGACTTGCGTATTGCGACAGCGACTGCGAAAAACAAATGAAGCTCGCTTGTGCCGCTTGACGTCGCGAGTCGCGGTAAGCCGGCCATAGACGATAAGTTATCCATGTGCAGTTTTCTGTTCAGTCAAACTGCTCAGGCCAGGTATGCATGAACGTGTAGGAGAAAACTGAAGTTATGCTGGCCTGTAAATGCAACCTAAAAAACATCGAGATAGATATTTTATCTGCTTGGTTATGCCTGCGCAGTACGACTGACTGCACAGGAATAACCGAGTGTGTGACAGGTCGCATGCACAGCTCTCGGTTCTCAGTAGGTCTATATTTTTTATAACAAGTTATAAACCAACTAAAGCAACCATATCGTGCCGGTGATGCCATGCTAGCAAAGAGCCAACCTTTGTGCTTTCAGTTACGTATGTTTCGTCTATGGAACTCAGTTTTCTACGAAGGTTTTGTTTAAAACGCCATGCATAACCTGTCGTCTATGGCCGGATTTACAGCCCCACTATGCCCACAGCCATACCCCTGGTGGTACAATGGGCCCTTGGCTTTGGTATTTTTCAAACTATACCACCATAGTAAAGCGTCTATTCCCAATTGTCACCACCGGCTTGGACAATTACATTTGGGATGATAGTCTGTTCGCGACACGTTGTGCAAATTCTGTACAGTAACTTCACGAAAAGTACTAGGCTAGCATAAATTACATATGTTATTTCAATCACAGCATCTAATATTCCTAACCACCACCCCAACCTGGTACTACCAGGGTATGGCCGAAAGTATTGTGGGTATGTAACGGCAAGTCGCATCGGTTGAGGTCCTGAACAGAGCAATAGGCACCAAACTACAGCCTTATGACTATGTATTGATCATAAAGGGTGTTGCCAAGACTACGTAACGTTTATTAGTCATTTTTGTGAGTAACGACCCTGTTGTTAGGGCCGCCTGACATTTTCGAGATAAAATTTTGAATAATATTGTTATGTTACATGGAAGGTGGATAGATATTTCGTAATTCAGTCGCGTGTGTTTTATATGAAAGTTTGAAATATGTCGCAAACTTGAACATGTTCAGATACTTACTAGCTTTTGCCGGCAGATTCGTCCGCGCGGTGGCCAGAAATCATCCCACGAGAACGTACTAGCGCGATAAAAGTATCATATGACCTCATGGTCTACCTGTGTGCCAAATTTCATCGAAATCTGATTAGCCGTTAACGCCTTAAAAAGTGGCAGACAGACAGAGTTAATATCGTATTTATAATATAATTTAGCTATGATTAAATAAGAAAACATACATCAAGAAAGTATATTTTACACAATTCTGAAACGGTTATATTTCCGTAATACATATTTTATTACAATTCTCTTGTAAACAGAACTACATTCCTCCTCAACAGAGGTAGCATGACAGCCCTATTATCTACAGCATGTTCCCCGTACACAACTTGTTTAAATTCCCTTGCAACCGGCGCAAATAGCGAGCCAAGTCATATGGAGATTCTTTATGGCATTACTTGCTAGAATGTACTATGTTACACACTACTGTTATAATGGCAAAACGTTGTAGAACTAGAATTTGAAGATTTAGGATCTACGGAAGATTTGTGTTACTTGGTTTAAGAGAAAAGTTTGTTTCGTTTAAAGTAGTACTATTCTGAATTTTATGTTTTATTTTATTTTTGTGAAGAGTCGTGAAAACTGATTCCCGTAATAAAATTGATGTTTTTTAATTCCTGTCAGTGTTGTAACGAAGTTATTTAAATGAAATTAACGGTCCTTTTAAAAATACGAATCTATATAGCTACTGCCCATGCTCGAATAAAAATAATGAGACATAAATAAGTGACAATCGCTTTTGAAGCGGTTTGTACTTCTATGACAATCAATATGTTAATCCAATATAATCTTTGACATTTCCATTTCCATTATCTCTGATAGAATTTCAAACGAATTTTTAAAATCAAATTTCTCAATTTCAAACTATCGGTAAATTACCCATCAACCTCTTTAGCCACAATAAAGTCACTCAATTTGTAGGTTATATAAAAATCAGCGTAATCCGGTCCCTGTAAAGTAAGATTGACGTTTAATTTTATCGTCCACCCTCCTGTCTTCATCCAATGAATCGGCATCGTTCAATTAAAATTGAATTTGTGCTCCCCCTGTAGATGGCCCTTCAAACGTAACAGCCAAGACATACTTTAAGATTTTTTTATTGATGCATCTTGGAGTATTTTTTTCTTTAAAATTTTTAGGCTGACAAGTAAAATAATTTGGATTTGATAAATCCAGAATAAGCATAGCTATAAATCAGTTGATGACCAAAATACGTAAAAAGAAAACTTAAAAAAAAAAAAAAATTGCAAGTCTGGCAAGCTTTCGTTGTCTCACTGCACAGTGGTATTTCCATTCATCTTATTTTTTCTCGCCTACTGGAGGTTTAATTCAAGTCTTATTTTTAAACACTAGTAATTTGTTGTAAATTATGACCAGTTTACTAGCAACTAAGACCCAAGTTACGTCGATGGCTGCAAAACATTATCAATATTTATTGTAATTATTTATTTGTGGTTTCCATTAACGGTTCCAACATTGCGTCCTGCTTTTAATTGTTATAATGTTTGTTAACTATTAATGTAGTTCATTAACGAATAATTCTGTTGTTTACAGGTAGGCATTGTGGACTATAGAACAAATACTTCGCCCGATGAAAGCATCGTATGGTAATGTTAATTTTATTGTAGTTTCCTTGAAAGTCCTTCATGAATGAGTTTTTAATGTTATTCAACCATTTATGTTTTTTTATTAAAGCCTTCGAACATCTGTTTCCAGTTTGTGACCACTGTGCCTTAATATAACATGATAAAGTATCTTGTTGATGATATCAAAAATTTCGACAAAAATAAACAGCATCATAATGTAAAGTTTAGCACACATCGGCCTTTTTCCAACTATGTTATGGTCGACTTCCAGTCTTACTGGATGCAGTTGAATTGCAGTATCTTACATGAAGTGACTGTGTATCCCAGCCACAACCCAGATCTAAAACTATCCTCCATACCCATAGCATAGTTTATATCGCAGTTTCTGCTATGCATACCCCTATACCACCTTGCTGAGCCAATCGTTTTAGCTCGTGCCAACACGGAAAAAAGTTACCAACCAAAAAGTATCCCGTACCAGTTACCCAACATCTCTCATCCTATTTAAAAGCGATCTATATCATAACGAAAATCAAACATAACAAATTGAAATCCCACCGTACGGACAAACACAAACACGGGTAACACACAGCCGAGTTTTATTGAGCGAAATTCAAAAGCAAAATATTTATTGTCTGTGCTTCTCGGCTTTAAAGCAAACACGCCATGTTTTTTCTGTGCTCTCTGGGCCAATAAAGATGGCCGACGATTGAATGGCGGGAATAGACGATATTTTTATAATTTTTTAAGAACGTTGTAAGATCTTGTTTATCATTGGAGTTTGAGTTTTTGGGTTAAATGTTTTTATTATTATTATTATTTAGCCTATGTTGTCGCAACGTTCGTCCTTTCCTATATGTGGTGGCGTAAGGATTTTTAGTGGACAACGATGATGAGAAATGGATGGATTGTGTGGAGAGTAATTTATAACGAAGAAAATAGAGTTCATTTTAGTTTGCTCTCCGCAAACTAATATTATGGATAGTGGCAATGTCCCTGTCCTGTAGTAGAAAAAGATAGTGTTATACCAATCATTTATGAACTTGTGGCTTCGAGCTGACCTTCGAAGGATCTGATTCTGGATTGAGGAATTAAAACACTGAGTACTACTACTGAGTGCTACAATGCAGGAATTACCTCAATGAATGTTAAAGTTTGACAAATTCTTTATTATGGAACCGTATAATAGCCGTATTCCGTTTTTAATGTGACTGTACTTTGTGACAGCTATGTCGAGGACAAAAGACAATGTATCAAAACAAAAAAAAAACACGAGTCGACGTAACGGGAATCGACTTAGCGGGAAAGATTCATGTTCACATGTTATGTGCGTATAATAAGGGTAATTAGAAAAATAGACCATATAAGCAGAAGCAGCAAGATAAAGCTACTTGATTAAATCCAGAATAGGATCAATACGATCGGACGCCGTATCCCTAATCTTGATCGACCGGCAGACCTCACTAATCTAGTGGAGATTTAGTACGGCCAAGGTCACAAGACTCGATTACTATAACCTTTTTAAACCAATTTCAAAAAGGAGGAGGTTCTCAAACCTCTCGTCGGATACTTTTTTTTATGTGTGTTCCCCGATTTCTCGAAGATGGCTGGACCGATTTGGATTTTTTGTTTGAAAGGGTAATACTTCCCGATTGGTCCCATAGAATTTTTATTAAAATCGGTTCAGCAGTTTGGTTTTTAAATCAAAATATCTGGTAAAATACGTTATCCAAGTAAAAGAAATTGCGAAATTGATACTTGACAAGGCTTTGTGTGTGTTGGGATAACTAAAAAGGGTAAAATAAAAACTTTTTTTTGCAAAAAAATAACCGACTTCCAAAAAAAACACTAAAAAACTTGAAAAATAACTTTGCTTTCGGAAGTCGGTGCCAAAAAAGTCAATGAAACAAACAATAGTCACCGACTTCCGAAAGTAAAGTGATTTTCCACGTTTTTTATTGTTTTCTCTGTAAGTCGGTTATTTTTTTAGCAAAAAAGTTTTTAGACTATTGTTGGAAACTACCTTAATAAATTGGGTTAGTCACCACACGACACGAAAGACTGGACGCCCGTGTGTCCAGTTAGTGAAACTCAAAATTAGTATGCCTTAGTCCTAGATTTCACGAATTTTATGTAGGTAAATAATTTCATATGAATTGAAAAAGTCACATTGGTACTTGCCCGGATTTGAACCCACACCCAGAGGTTAAGACCTCGCCTCTCATGCATGAGCGGCGAGTTCTTAACGTCTGGGCCAATGTGAATTTTTCAATTCATATGTACTTTTTTAAGTTTATCTTGGACACCACAGACATCGGTGAGGAAACATGGACTTATAATTAATATAAGTCTGAAATCGCCAACCCGTCTTGAGCAAGCGCGGTGATCAATACTCGTGCCTTCTCTGTATGAGAAGAGGCCTTTGCCCAGCAGTGGGACAGTTACAGGCTGGTATTATTATTATTAAATAATGTCGATTATGTGTGTTAGTTTACCTAAATAAAGCTTTTGGTCTAATGCTTCGATTCCCAGGCCGGGAAGAGTTATTGAATTTCTCAGTAGCAGCGACGGAGTCTGGAATTGTGCCCGATTGCTGCCCAGTTTTACATGGGACTTAAACATAACTGGCGAAATGAGAGTGTAGTACATGTTAGGTACACCTCTGCCTAACCCTTTGAAGATTACAGGCGTGATGTTATGTAAAAGCTTTAAGGTGAAATCTATTCTAATCGATTGAAGTATTAGGAAGTTTTTAAGGAAATAAAGACAAGACAGCCGAATATACTTAGTCTGTTCGGTCGAAGTAATAAAACCTAGTCTTCTCTAACACGATTCACAAAATGCACGAATTGGAATTGGTTCATGCACTTTTCTATTCGAAAGTTGGCACAGAATAAGAGATTCACTTACAAAATTAGCACTTGGTATATTACTTTGGTATTTTCTAAATTTGTATTTGTGCTCAATTAAATTCTACGAAAACATAACATCGTATCACAACCACAAATTACACATTATAATGAAGTGCCATGTAATAGGAGTTAGCCTATTGCCATCAACCGGGCACAATACTCACATAACACTGCCCGACCTGGAAATCGAATCCAGGACCCCATGATCAGCACTAGCGCAAGCAACCTCTTACCCAGCGAGGCAACCTAAAATAATAATAAAAGAGAAACAATCCAATAACGAAAATATACGAAAGCTGCTTGGAATTGTAAAATCACGAAGTGTATTCCTGTGATCGAGATACGAAGCGTCCGCAATTAATCTATGTGACGTTAAATCATTACTTATCTTCGTTTGTAGTGTCTATGGACTCATATTTTACAAATGGCGCTCACTTATGATGCATGCTTATTTTGAATTTCGAATAATGGAAGCTGTTTCGATTCTTTTTTATAATTTGCATGGAGTTATTAAGTTCTATTACGTAATTTGGTATTGAAAATAGGATGTGTAAGAAAATGCACTAATTACGTTAGAAAACAAATTTAAGCAAGAATGATTGGGAGAAGCATGAACTTTGAAACAATTAATTGACAGCAAGGTACAGAAAGTTAACAAATTACAGTCATATTCTCATACAAAAAAATAATGCCATTAAAAAACTTAATTTTAACAATATTTGATGCAGTGGCGAACATTAGCATAAAGTTCTCAGTTCTCATGTAAGCAACTTTTTGTCTTCTTTGAGAGTAAATATCTTTAAACCTAAACCTAATATATTACAAAACCAAAAACTCATAAATAACCCGATTTAAATAACATCACGTAACCAACTGTGATAGATGTCAAAATATGTTAGAACTTGTAACAGTCCGCGATAGTTTTAAACAAACCAACTTGTGTTCGGAATCCCAACTTTTACATCCTTAACTTTATACGTGTAACCCGGGATTGTACGAGAACCGGGATTGCGCGGGAACCGGGAATTCTTCCCCCGGGATCGCATTCCTTTATGCTCCGTTGTACCTGAGTGTTAAGATGCAGGTACAATTACTTTATATCTTGTTTGATAATATCTTTAGGAAGATATATGATTGCAAGGGATATCTTTATTTAAAGTACGGCCATCAAGCAAAGTTATAATCAGGATAAGCAGCATTCAACGCTTCTGTATAGTCAGATGACAACGTACCTTCTTTTCAGAATATTCGTAAGAGGGAAATTTTGAATGTAGAAATTAGGAAGGCGTCGCGGTAGACCTACCGCGTAGAAGATGGCGGGACGAGCTAAACAAGACCAGCGACCAGTCATGGTCCACATTGACCCTGGATTGAAACAACCGTAAGTCAAGGGGAGAGGCTTTTGCCCAGCAGTGGTTGTTACAAGAGTGTTTTTATTCGATAGATGAGTTCCTTTAAAAGTTACATTAACTGTCCACCTAGTAATTAATATTAAGTGTAAAAACTTGTACTATTGCATGCTATATATTTGCCAAATGTGGACCTATCTTATTTGATGCAATAAATGAATTGAATTGAATTTGGGATGACGCAGATTAACAGTAACAGAAATTAGGATAGCTAAGACTGTTAGTAAAGAGCTGGTAATACCTAGGGCGTTGAACTTACTTCTGTGATTGTCAAACCATACTGATATTACAAATCTGAAACTAATTTAATCTATCTTTTACCCCAAGACCGAACGGATTCCGAAGGAATTTGGAAAACAAAGGTTGGTTTAGGACGTAAGACTTTTTTTTATTTCTTTTAGACGTTCCCGTAGGATAATTTGATAATTTAAGACCTCCAAGCGAGCGTTAATATGACAATGAATACAACCAGTTTAAACTACTGCTTAATATCTCCAAGCTCTTAAAAAAAAACTGTAATTTTCCCAGAAATACTTCCAAATTTGCTGACGCTATACAAAATGTTTTAAGAGCCTCCTAAATCTTGAAGCCTCTTGCAGAAGACGCAAGGCGGGTATCGCTCGTTATTTAAATTGGGACATGCCATTTTATAGCTAAATACAATTTTGCGTTTTTACTCCTTCAGAGTAAGCTAAAGTTAACGGTACCCAGGTATTTTTAAAACCTCTCACAGGAGACTAAAAATGAATTTGCTCTTAAATAAACTTAGTACATAGTTAATTAAATAATTAGTTACGATTTTCATAATCATCTTATTGTTAGAGAAAACCTTTTTTTTAAGTTTTCTTCCATTACGAAGGCAAATTAAGTTTTCGTTCTGTCCCTGCAAAAGACAAGATAAAAAGTCTAAAAGAATAATAAAATAAGACAAGCCATTAGATTTTTCTTAGTTTTCAAGGGTCGTATGACGTGCCTGTCTTTACCATGCAAAACTATTGTTAAAGGTACGCTTATCTCTTGTGCATTTTGTAGATAGGGTGACGGTCTTTAGCTGACTCTTAAAGTTGCACTTTTTCTTCCATTCTTCTTCTTCTTCATGTCGCTGACACGACATTATATTTTATTGGCCTAAAACTTCGCCGTCTCTTAATACACGATGTCCACAAATACGGAGACGTTTGGGAATCGACCAATCACACGCGTCTCTCATATCCTGTGATTGGTCGAACCTTGTCAGCTATTCGCTCGGCTTGTCTTCGCTCTGGTAGAAACCAGGCCTAAGTCTGGCTACACTACGCGAATTAATGTTTCGCTCAGCTCGCACAGTGTAGACGCAGCTTTAGAATAACCTGTTCCCCTTATACTATTTATATCAAGCTTTGCCTCGCATAAAGATCGTGCGCTTTCTAATAAGCATTCAGTTTCTGGTTCAACACGGGACTCTGACTGATCTGTGTGGGAGTAAAGGAGGTTATACGTGTGCGGAACTGCAGATATGGCTGCCAATCTAGTTATCACATTCCACAGTCATAGCAGAGGATGAACAAAAATATGGTGTTAATTTTACTCGATTAATTCAAAGGCAAAGAGCTTTATCCCTCAAAAATCTCGATCCAGGGCCAATGTGGACAACTAGTCGCTGGTCTTGTTCAGCTCGTCCCAAAATCTTCTACGAGGTCTGCCGCGATGCCTTCTGGCTGTGTCAGGGCTCTAGAAAGTGGCTATTTTCGTGTGTAGGAATTTTCTTAAAATCTTTTTTGATTCCAACAGAAACTTGAAAAGTTCCTTGCCAACACTTTTCTGGCACACCACTCGTAGAATCGCAGAATGCAGCACAAACAACCCAGTGCTGCGTATTTCCCACCAACAAATTCACGTTGTCACCGGTTATCCCGCTCATTTCCACGATCCCAAGTTCTTCACGTAACGTTCGCCCCCAAAACCTAGAGAGTCTAACATTTCTAACACACGGGTAGGAGAACAACCGTACTTTGGAATTAGTTTCCAGTTTCGTGCTCCGCTCCGAGATTTTAGGGGACAAATATCAGAGTTAGGCAAATGGTTGACGTAAGTTTTGCCTCAGATAACTAGCGGGCTGATTTGAACTTGAACGCGTGAATGTCTTTGTAAGACTTAACTTTGATTCGGATTTGAATTGAACGGATGAAATAGTTTTTTTTTATTGCGAGCGAATGCCACAGTGTTTAAGTCAGATTTTGTAACTGTAAATTTTATTTTTTGGTAGATGGCGGACATACTAATAATAGCTTAATTTATTCAAATTGTAATTAAATCCACCCCAAATTATTAGAATGACAGAGTTTTACTAAAATCCCTGAAATTATTTACAACGGTTTATCATTTTAAGGTAAAAAACCTTCTGAATTAAAGTATTCACAAGATGAGACAATGATAATCGTGATTTATGATATTCATGCGACGAAAACGTCGTGTTACTGACGTCCGTTTTGAACGCGGTTCGTGACTGCTGATTATGTGTGCTTGCCTTTTTTTTTCCTACAACACAGAAATATGTTCAATTTCTAGTGATTTAGGCTTATCCGAAGAAAGATTGGGGATATATCAACATTATTCCGAAATTAGGTTATAGTTGGTTGGCATTTTATTTCAGTATCACAAAAAATATTAAGATTGACTCTTGGAGCATTCCGTACATAATTTAATTTGTGGATACCATTCCATTTATTACATATTTAAGGCTGAAATATAACAGGATTCGTTGAGAATAAATGGACTGCGCAAAAAGATTTGTGTCTATCTTTAATTTGATGAATATGTTTTTCATTCAGGCTGTAATATGTCAATGTTTATTGTGAATTATTACGACAGCCGTTGCCGTATTTGCTTTACAAGAATCTTTTGACCGTGAAATGTCGTTGAAAAGGGGGCGATACTGACAAACACTTGTGCAAATGTCGCTTGAAATTTAATTTGAAAAACAAAATGGTGACGTTAGTTCCCAATTTGGCATCCACCAAAAGATTAATGTAAATCTTTACCCAATAAGTTCGTAAAGCAAGCTTCGGGTTGCGAAAGGCTTCACCTATGAATATATATAATAAATATATTATTCGATAAATAGTTTTATGGTTGTTTATTTTGCGAATGATGTAATCTATTTTTGATTTAGGGAAACACAAATTCTGTTACATTGTTAGGTACTCCGTTAGGTTATAAAAACGAATATTTATCCTTTTTATTAGGTAATGGGCTCATTTAATTTTCATTGTAGTGGTGCGACGAATTATTTCTTTGTACATGTATGTTTGTATCAAAGGCTATGCCAAAGGTTTTTCGTCACCGTCTTTCTTTACGTGTATTGTAAAGAAAAGGAATCAAATCATTTTTACCTTCTTTCTACACTTACAAAATGACTCTAGACTCTCTTTCAATCAACTCTAAGACGTTTTTTGAGCAAATCTATTCAACATTGTAACATAATCCGAAGTTCAGTTTCCTAAACTTTTCAACAGCACGTTACCGATAAACCTCTTAAATTAACTGATTACATATTAAATTAATTATAGTTTAAGTATCACTGCCGTTAACCGCGTTAAGCTGGTGTTATATTTGAACGTTGAGTTTGTAGATTTATGGCTTCGATTACAAACTTATGACTGCGCTTATGAGCTGAAGAATCTTTCATTTCCGTTATATGTTATTACTTACATTAAATGTACTGTTTCTTATCGGTGGTAATAATTTTATGAGTAACTTTAAATGGTTAATGGGCTCTCAAGGTTTTCAACCAGTATCTATTTTATTCCCTGTAAAAAAAGACAGGTGTCTGTCTGTGGCATCGTAGCTCCCAAACGAATGGACCGATTTTGGTGCAGTTGTTTCTGCGACCTTGTCAAGATGGTTTTTTGATAGAAATATTCATGAAAGTTCTTACATTTGATATTCAGCTGTATCTTGTTAGACTGGAAGCCGACCCCAACATAGTTGGGAAAAGGCTAGGCACATAGTTGATGATGATTCATGAAAGTCCATTGTAGCCGAGTTCTTTCTTCTTACTTGGCCACACACGATTATCTCTGTTCTCCACTGTAGTGTTGAAATTAAATGTCAACAGGCTGGTGTCGATGCAATACTGTGGTCTTCATTACCCCTGGTTGTAAAAAACATTTCAACCTCGCCACTAGAAATTCTCAAAAACACATTCTAATCCGTCTAAGCATCTTAGATAATTGAGATTGTCAATATCAACTCAATCTTTGCGAAACCAGCCTAAAAACAGTATTTACCGTAACCACCATGAAAATTAAAAAGCCAATTGATGTCACTGACTCGTCACAAACGGACCGGACATGACGTAAGCACTTCCAAGTCAACACAAAGTGACTGCGGAAGCTCCTGCTAATGATAAAAACGTCCAACGCTTCAGTGAAAAGAAAGTGTCCATTGTGATGTTCAGACGTTTTTGAGACGGGCTTTTTTAACAAGATACAAGAAAAAACGAAAGAAAATGATTCTTCATTGGTGCAGTGGATGAAAGAGCGCCTGTTGAGCTTGATGGCCCGAATTTGGTGGAATATTGGGTTTTTTGCAAGTCTCACTAAATGACCTATTTTTACTACGTACGTAGTAGTACTAAGTACTAAGGAATACTTGAAAAAATGCCAAAATTTTATTGATCTATTCGAATTACGCCTCTCGGCGCTGATACGAGCGTTGAAAATCCGATATATACCTTCAATTTATGCTTCTATATAGCTGATGTCTAGAGTTTAGGACATAGAGTTTATCTACCAACAAATTCCCGGTGGCTGCCCAAAGCATAGAATCCTGTCTTGTAAATTGCTGTAGGCTTTTTTCCATGTAATTCAGACATCTTCCATCTATCCTGCATCTCATGCGTGTTGCGTCTACACAACATTATTTGATGAAACCAACAATATTACATCCGCATCACTACGTTTTCATACCATTGCAGCGTTCGCGGTTCGCGGTAACATTAACTTCATAAATATATGACGTGTTTCGCGTTTCTCTGTAGAATAGAATCGCAGCGGTAAGTAGTGCACTTGTGGAATTATTTTACACAGCAACCTAACGTGATAACGACATGATAATATGCCGGCGATCTCAACGCCACATAAAAACTACCCATGATAACAGAGGCACGAGCGCGCGGTGTAAACGTAACGAAAATACGTCGATTTTTTTAATCGGAAATACAATTACCCAATAGCATTTCAATTAAATTGTTTGCAACAAGCACAATCGGTAACATCCGTAGATATTAATTAATACATTCTTAAAATTGTGAAAACATTATACATATGTGAAAGGCGTATTTTAAATTTTAAACTCGACCTATTTACGTTACGTTTACACAGCGCACTCTTGCTAGGGTGTCTGGCTTCCTGCAAATCTTCGCGCAGAAATCCGCGACAACAAGCGTCGGGCCCCAAAAGACAACACAGGCGGGTGTTGTCTTTTGGGGCCAGTCAGAGGATCTTCCCTTTTCAATGATGAACAAAGAACTTTACACGATAAGCCGCTGGCGCTGGTCTTGGCTGGTATTTGTAGATCTACGTAGTACAACCAGTTTTCCAAGGGGTATCTTATTACCCAGTTTTGAGGAGGTCAGATAGGCAGTCGTTCCATGTAAGATACTGGTATTCAGCTGGATCCGGTTAGACTAGAAACCGACCCCAACATGGTTGGGTTTTGACGCGATTTGAACCCATCAGCCTCGTACGTCTTTTACTTAAGAAAAAAAGTCCTGATAACAACAAAGATGAGTCTACGGCCAAATAAATCAAACACTGAAGCCTAGCCTAGGTCTAACGAGGCCGGGTTCGAACCCATGACCTTCCCGCTCACACGTTCATCGCTGGGCTATTGCGTACATAAATCTTGTTGCAAGAAAGCTCGGTAGGCTTTCTTTTTCATTATCTTTTTGACCTTGCGGTGAAAGGTCGGCTGTATGAATTATGGGTAACTCTGTGTGTTTATAGATATGAAATTGAATAACGAGCTGTGTGCCCGTAGTTTTTCTTACTTCTTAGTTAGTTCGAAGTTACTTGTGATTTGAAGTATGAAGCAATTTGTTATTCTACTTCCGTTCCTGAATTATAAATGTTATCTGAAATATCAACTCAATCAATTAATTGTTACTACATTAGACCTTATAATTAGAAAATTAGCTAATCAATGTAAGGACAGCACTAAGTCTCCATCAAATGACCGTTCTTTTTCCACTCTGTATAGAATTACATAAGTACCTACATTTCTATACCTACTCAAAGCTCCGAAAAAGTCGTGACACTCGTGACTGGTTCTTATCCTCAGATAATTCATGAAACAGCGACACTCAGGCCTAATGGGCGACTCTTTAACAGCTCATTCATCATTAGTAATGAGGTCATTGACACGGACGACCTGACATAATTCTGATATTACGTCACAGAATATATATGGATACAGAAGGCTAGCTGCAGTTGCGAGTGAAAACGCACGCACACTTAGACAGGCTTCACGAACAGCGAGTGCAAACGCACTAACATTCTTCCACCCTAATTCCAATTTATTTGGGGTCGGCGCAGCACGTATTCTTCTTCCATACTCACATATTATTCGTCATCTCAGCAGTCATCTCCTTTCTTGCCATACCATCCTTCACACAGTCCATTCATTGTTTCTTTGGTCTTCCCCTACTCGTATAGTCATTCAATTTCATACTCAAATCATTCCTCACGATATTGCACTCGCGTCTGTATTTTTTTTTGAGATCGCCCAACGCCTGTCCAATGTGTGCGTTCGCCTGTTTTCGTTCGGTGTATGGAATTGACTCACTTCTCTTGTCTATTCTGTGACTCCTGACATTACTTTGTTCATTTGAGAGGACGAAACATTTTTAATTAGATCCCCTTCGCTATGTGAAAGTTTAGGGGCACCTGTGTGAATTTAATTAGTGCGTGAAGTTTCAGGTGCGTTTTTAAGGTATCTGATATGGGATGATAGATTTTTAAACCTATACTTGCGAAATGAAATTAATAACTTCGGACCCTCCCGGGGAATGTCTTTAAATTTCTTGAGACATCTAAATTTAGAGGAAGCCAAATACTTAAGCTACTTTAGAATTAAAGGACTGTGCAATAAGACGTACATAGTTTGAATTCCCACAAATTTTACATATTCTTAAATGTTATAGGCTAAAGTTAGTATCAAATAGTATTGTCAAGATTTAGTTTTCATTACTTGTGTAACTAACATAATATCACGGCTGTACTACCCGAGGATGTGGGCAGAGGCGTATGTATGCAACCCGCATTCCGCTAACTTCTCATTTAACACATTAGTGTAATGTCACCGACGCTTAAAATATCTTAACGAACTCTTTAAACTACCCAATTTGTATCATTAACTAAAAAGTCGATCACTTAACGCGTACAAGTTAATTTAGAAACTTCAGTAATCCTCTAAAGTTCTATATTTAACCGTCAATGAACTTTTATCGACAGTCTGTTGTAGTCTGGACAGGTGTCAAAAGTCGCCGCAATGCTGCCGTAATTAGTGGTAGGGAAAACCGCTGTTAAATGGTGGTGATTAGAATCTGGAGTAAAACGAAAATATAAATAGATTGATCTTTATTTGTCAGGTTGAATTGGAAACCATAAAGCGGAGTCAACTCCAGCCGAGTTAGTACAAGGTAAGGCAGATAGATGATGAATGAATGAAAAATGGAAAAATTTATCCAATTGTTTAAAACTATGTCGGTTTTGTTTGTCTGTCTGTCCATCTGTCTGTATGTTACCTTTTTATTACGAATGAATTTGCTAAGCAACCCCCTTAACTGGGTTGTGGAGGCAGTCGTTCCACGTAAAATTCTGGTATTAGTATTTTACATGGAACTGGTCTGCTGCGGGCTGCATCTGGTTACACCTAAAGCTGTATCCAATATAGTTTGGAGAGGCTAGGCAGATGATGAATGCGTTTGATTAGACTATGAGTTAACTACAGCAGAGTTAGGAATACGTTGAGCACCTGATGGTAGTGCTGGATGCACTAAAATAAGGCTGCTGTGGGTGTACAATCTGTATAGTACAGTGTATCCGACTTTCGTGATCATAGGTGTGACCATACAACGCTTGTTAGTTGTCTCCCACACATCTTGATAAGGTTAAATGCAGTTATCACAAAGACACACACCACAGATTCTTAAACATACTTTGGCCGACACTAGACAAAATAAAGAATTCGTCTTACTAAGAGATGAAAGCTTCAAATCCTGCTAACACATACCTAGCTCTGGTTTTAAAGTGCTTCAAGCGATAAAGACCCTAATGTAAATTGTTGAAGACGTCAGTTTACCGTACTAAAGGTCAGTTCACTTGTTTCTCGTATCATTTAGGTTAATTCTACAGCACCTCGTAAAACAAATACAGACATAATTACACGTCGTTTGTCACTGACTCATATAACTACCCATACTTAGTAGATCATGTAACGATATAGAACTAAGTATCTAGCCACTTAACAGAATCAGAACGGAGCCATTCCGAAAAGCAGTTAACTCGGGCAGTCATCACAACGGATAAGATCATGTCACTAACATAATTGAGCAAAGAAACAGCAGTTATAACGGTTTACGTACCGATATTGCTCTGCATTCCAGTACCGACCTTTAAAAAATAATAAAAGTATATGCAAGGGTTGCGCCCGCGCACTCAGATCCCAAGATAAGGGCCTTACACGCCCGAGTCGCTCCGAACATGGCCGAAGAAACCCGAGCGCGGGAACGAGGTCATTCAACGCTCCCTTTAATTGCCGTCCCTTATCAACCCGTACAACCGACCATGGTCGTCCTGCTCACTCTTATTTGAATATTTAACTTTATAAGGAACAGAAAATGCGGTCCGGACAATGATTTAGAAAAAGTATATATCATTTATGCTAGAGCAGGAGCTTGGACACATAAATTGAATTAATATGGACGTCGATTTGTTTAGGGAACGGTCGATGCTCTTAGTTGAAGCATCGTTGTGATAAATTTCTTTTTGATCCAGTCAATTTGTTACACTTCAGATCACAACGCTGTGTAATGGGTGCTGCTCGGGTTTTATAACAATTTTCCACGTTAACTTTGGTTTATAGTACACGCGTTTTGAACATGCGTATCGTTCAATTCCAATTTTATCTGTACTTTAGCTAGTTATCCCGAAACGAATCACCTCTTTTAACCTAAAACGCTGAGTCAATTACAGGAACCTGGAATTAAACCAATACCTTAACTAAATCCATCTAAAATGTCGTCGTCTTTGGCAGTTAGTCAAACACTTAAACCCAGGACCTAAGATTCGTTTTAAAACGTTCTTTGAGCTTTCAAAGAAATCTCCAACAATGAAATTACTGGCTGTTTCAATGGTTTTCTAGGTTTATATTTCAAGCTCTTAGGTCGAACTTAGTTATGTTGCCGGCACTAAAGTTTGTCTGCATCAAGTTGAGTTTGAAGCGTTGCAATTTGATAGCTCATCGGGCAGCCACAGAAATATTAACTTCTCACTTAGAAGCTGGAAAAATGTTTCTAAGAGTCAAAATATTTGTTGATTGGACGGGGTTTTGAGTAAGTGTGAGATTGGTAATTTTCAAAGAGATCTAAAAGACTAATAGAGCGGACATTGGGAATATTTTCATGCAAAAATTTTGATCCCGAACATTTTCGATTTTGACACACGAATGCTACCCGACAAGCGGGCATGTGACACTAGACAGAACAGTAGTAAAAAGTTTTTGGATGACGATTTTCTTCGTCTTGTCCCGTCTATCGATCGTAAATATTTGAATGTCTTTGGTAATTTTATATGATGCACCACCTTACAATCTTTCTCACAGAGAAGCGGCGTATGTTCCAGTAATGGAAACGTTCTTATGGCTGTTTAAGTGCCTATGCCATGCCTCACCTTGCAATAAGTTTTTATTATTAGTTTTTCTTTGACGTGAAACGTCTTTAAAATGTCACCGAAACATATGGGTACCAGTAAGAGAAGTAAACTGTAACGAAAAAGGTTATATCATCTCACCTTAAAAACTTCTTAAAGACATAAATCTAGTATCAATACTTAGCCCATAGAGTCAGCTCGCTGTTACAACCTAGATTTTTAATATTAGATGGGGCCTATCCTAAGCCCTAGTTTTAGGCTGTCAATCTGCTGCCTTTACGATTAAGTAGTAAAAGAAAGATCTACAGTGCAAGTGACAAAAGGAATGAAAGATAAGAGAATTCTAGTTTAAAGCTTAGCCAGTCTTAGATTTAAGTTCAAGACAGGTGTCTTTTCTTTGTAGCAATAAGATTTATAGTCATCTGTCCGGTGGTTTAGTCTCATCCCTTAAAGTGGTAAAATGCGAAGAAAAAAGCGAAAATCGTCAATGCGTTTTCTCGTTCCACATTTCTTTTAAAAGCACTATGATGTCCTGTTTTTTTTAATTATCGAAGTAACCATGGCAAAGTCAATGCTTTAATAGAAACAATAAACAACTAATAAATATTTACTAGTTTATTTTAATTGTATATGTATATTAGTATCTATAAGTATATACATTTTCGAAAACAAGTAGTATTTTTTTTTTTTTTTTTTGTACCCTATTACAATTTTGTCCAATTTAACCCAAAGGTTGACTGATAGAGAATGCCTTGTGGCATTAAGTTCGCCTATGTACCACTATTGTAAATGAAGTTTAAATAAATAAATAAACCTTATTAATAAACTCATCGTATAGTTTAACCTATTGCTACATTTAATACAATGCGTACCTTCCCAGACATAGGAAATTGCTTGTTTCCCCTTTATTAGGCTACGGGTTCCTTATTTTAATCACAAATCTTGTTGAAAAGCGTGCTTCGTTGAACTCCAGCGAAATTCCAGCGAATCATAAAAATAACGAGAATTTACTATCAACGGAATTTCTATTACTTGAAGATTTATAGCATGGCTCTTTGACTACAAGTCGTGGTTTTTCTAATTTAGATAAGTATTTATTTTTGCCCACGATCTCTTCAACTAATAGGTAATCTGTTTTTTAATTAAATCAAGAAAAAACTGCATAGCCAAAGCGTCCGCCATAATCTTGGTTAAAGCAGGATTAAAATTGTCATCGTCTTTTATATACAGTTATTCAGTGAACAAAATAAAAATAAATATTAGTAGATTGCATTATCTTCTAGAAGAAAACGTTTTAGTAATTTGTGCTTTCTTTCTAGTGGACTGAAGGTTTAAAATACGATGAGGTAGGTCGTTGAAACAAGTTTTGCCCGCTTGAAAAACGAAATGACCGCGTGCGACTAAAAAGGCTTGTACCTTCTTTTTGTAACTTCGCTCAGTTTTAGAGCATCTTAACGAAGCAGTGGTTATACAAAAAAAAATCCGGATTCCACAGTGTCCGGTATTTTGAAATTGTTGTACAAAAAGATGAAGCTATGGTTGCATTTTCTGCTACAGTTTCATTTTAAATGGTCTCCAAAAAGTAACTGTGGCTTTTTGTTACGAAAAAGAGATAAATTCGGTTTTCTATCGTTTGCGTTTTTGGACTAAAAATCTGTTTTTTTTTTAAATTGTATCAGTTTCCCCGCCAACAAATTCGATTTGCTAAAATCGCCTTATTTTAGTCTTTCGTGTATGTTTTCAGTATCATACATATTTTGGTCACTTCCTGGTCTCAAATTTCCCAGTATGATATTATTCCGTAGTTACACGTGACAAGATATATTAGCCCCATATTCTTAGACGATGGGACATACAAAACAAATAGTAAAATAAACTCTCCAGATGAAGCACACTGCATATTCAGTTCATTGACCGTCATATCTACGATCAACGTGCGCGCAGATATCGTCGATCAATTACTGACTGTCACAGTCGTATATCACTGACACAGACTAGAGACACAATGGAGACCTCAGTTGCACTTTAGGAAAGAATTCAAGCTTTTGAATTTGTTGCATGTATTTTCGATTGACGATTCTGAAGTTACTTTTGAGTGCGAAGGACGAAACGAAACTCCAAATAATTACGAGTATGTCGTCCTTAAACCTATATAAGTTTGAAGAACAGGGTGTAAAATACCTCATCGTCCTTTGAAAAACCTCCGACCGGGTTGCGTGAATAGTGGGTCACTGCATCCAATCATTCTCTCTAAGCTTCTTGAGGTTGTCGGTCTTAGGTTATTTGCTAGCAGAGGACTATCCTTGCTAGAAATCCTCGATCTAAAGCCTATTTGCTCTTGCCTGAATACAATTTTTGGCTTTCGCAAACTAAAAGTCGAAACAATTATGCATCAGTGTTTGGGATTTAGACAGTGAAAAATCACTGTCCAAATCCCAGTTATTAGTCCATGTCCTTTTTACTCTTTGCGCACCAACGTCAGTTCAGATGAAGGTGATATCATTTATTGTTCCAGCTACACGTCTTATTGTGCTAGATGGACGCATAAATATTTTCGTCAGGAAAGTAAATATGGCGCGTTATGTGCGTAGATAAATACAGCTGATTAATTGTGAGAAATTATTTATGGTAGTCTGTGTCGGTGTAGATCCATGATTTGTCTTCATTCTATTCTTGTGATGGCTTTTCTGTGCTAGGTTGGAACGATTGTTGATTTGTATCAAGTTATTTATTTTTTAGAAAGCAAAATTAATAGTAATCTTGAAGACGCCAGTATGATTGTACACGTGCCAACAAAGTTTATAAATATCTTTCGAATACAGACCCAAAGTAGACAAGAAAAAACGGCTTACCTAGAATTAGGTAAAAATTAGGTACATACTCATTTTCGTCGCTCGAAGCTCTTCACAAACTTTCATTCAGTAAACAGCTTTCAAAACTAAAATAGAACATAATATACCTCTGAAACTGTGACTAAAATAAGTACAAAATAAGCTCAAGTTTATAATATAAAACAGAAAACTAATATGTTAGTACTGAAAATATAGTTACAAACGTCATGTACCTATTTCACGCCCGAATTGTTTCGGATATATTCGGGAATTGTTAAAGAAATACATGGATACATGGATAGACTTATTCGAGTAGCGGGGACGTATTCGCTCGATATAGTCGGTTTCATCTCGATACCGACAGAGATATTCCTTTTGCTCGCGTCGACTATTTTATTTTAGGCTCAGTTCAGGCGTGGAAAACCGACGTCCCACAACGTTTGCCTTTTCGTTGCCTAATAATAACAGAATGTAAGCTGTGAGCTTTCCAGTGTTCTGTTATATTCTTTGTTGATAAAGTGCTTTAGCTTTGATATTGCTACTTCCTCTTCTACTTTCTATGTAAGATTTGACTTGTAGGGATACAAAATGTGTTTCTTCATCATGGTACTGTTGGTAGACTATATCTCGAGAAATCGGCTACGACACCATACATAAGACACATATTTAGCTCAAATCACTATTTTGAATGTCACTCCCAAGTTATTATTATCATGAGACGAAGAATTTCAAATAACAACAACCAAACTAGGTTGTCTATAAAATAGTTCAAATAATATTACGTCACTTATTGTAGAACGTCCTTTGTTTTCTCAGACATATTTCGGTTTGCGGTAGGAACCAATCAATTTTCGGAGTCCCTTATAAATCATCTTGTACTCTCCCGTCATGGTCGACCGTTGAAAAAGAAGGATGTTTAGCAAACTGCTGGACTATAGTTTTGTCGTTTAGTCTGTTATGGTTTCCGGAGACGTAAAAGGATTTTGAAGCTGTCAGGATATTCGAGTCATAACGTCCATTCTTAAAACAAAACTTGTCTTGATTTTTGAGATCTTGCAATCTTCAGTTTTTGAGTTTCTGAGTTTTCGATCTAGTTGATAAATGATTTGCGTATTTCATTGTAATTAATTTCATTCGCATTCCAATCACTTAATGAATCTTCTCCGAACGAAATTGATTGCATCATTTAAAACCCTGGTCCATAAATTGAATTCATTTAAAATACAATTAATTCTGCAAAGATCAAATAAGCATAAAATTTACTGTTACCGTTTCTCGTGTCGTTTGTTGTTGAAGTCGATTCCGTAGACGCGGGAATCGACAGTCAATTTCAGTTTTCCGGTTTCATAAATTATCGGTGACGGTGAGACGTAGCTATGCCTACTCTTAATACCTAAGTTGCGTGCTTTAAAATACAAATGTTTTGCACTTTCTTAAATTATGCAAACATTAACATAAGTATTGCAAGAATATTCAAATTAAATGTACGCCGCCGACCTAATGACTGACTTGTGGAGAGTGTACAAAGAAATTGCTCTTGTAAACTAAAAAAACATTATTTATTCATATCTGGAAAGAAAACTTTTTAACATTCTACTGCAGTTCCGCGAAATTTTACAACAACATCAGCATTCAGTACCGAATGCAAATAAATGGTCAATAAAAATACGCGAGTTGCGGAAACTCTTACATATTTCAGTGGCAAAAAATGTATAAAAGCAATATTTCATTGGAGTGAAACTGTCGGTCCTGTCGCCAGGATTGACGGGTGTCCTCGGGGTTCGCACGGCTCCGTGTCACCCGCCCAAATATTAATTTCTTAAGTAACGCCACCAGTGTCCCGTACTTACATTTAGTTGATGAGCAACGCGGTTATTGATGAGCCTTTTATGTCACAAGTACGTCTATTCATCAGACAAAATTTGCTCGGCTGTCCAGAAAAAGCTGAGTGAATATCTGTTATTATTTTTTTCTTTTATCGCTCCGATGCGGACGATTGGCCCTTACGAATATCGTCGGCAGTCGAGCGATATCCTTCCAAATATACGTCAATGCGGGCACGGGCGATTTTTCTTCGTTTGTTCAGCGGCATTGAGTGGCATTTTCAAATTAAAATATCAATGAATGCTTCCCTGCTGTCATGCGACAGGAGTATAGACGTACTTTTATGCTGTCTCCTACATTCCGACAGAAAGACATTGCTTCATTTGTTTTGAGGAAGACGTTCGTGTTTTGACAAAGCCGCCGCTGGGAAGAGCGTGGAATTGTAAGGTTCAAGGGGGGGGGGGGGGTTACCATGATCTGTTAGTGCAAAAATGTTTTAGGACTATTCCGAGAGTGGGAAAGTGACAGCGCTAGACAGCTGTCTAGCGCCATCTTTTACTTCTTTACCTGAAAGGGATTTCGCTGTCGTACCGGAACGTTAGATAAATTGTTGAGAAAAACTCGTCGCTAAGAGATTTTTACTTGAAGGTCTTGATAATGACAGCACTCGAGTCTCGACCCTTTAGGACTCAAGTGAGGTTCAATAGCTTTCACAGTTGCGACGTTTTCTAAAACATACAATCTGTTTTTTATGGAACAATCGTTGTATTTAGTTTACTTAAAACCTTTTTGAAGTTTCTCGTGATGGGACTTGTTGTTATTTTTGTTTGTTATTGCGAGTAACGATCTTACCATTCAGTTTTATTTTGCAAAGCTAATTTTTATCAACTGTGCTTCCTTTTCTGTCCTCTTTTCATCCTTTATTTTCTCTGTGCTTTCTATTGTAGTAGAAAGTCTCATGTCTTCGATAATTGTGTCTCTTTTTAAATAAAGCTTATCAACCTGAAGCAGCCTATTAAACTCTCATTTGTAATGCGTGCTAACCCTCCATTTCTTCGGAACACACGTACTTATGTCATCAGCTGTCCTTATCGTTAGCTTTTTACCTGTCGTCACATAATTATGTAGTTTTTTTACTTTTTCTAATGTTCCCACGTGTATTAGTTATACTTATTGATCTTGGATTTAATACTTATGTTTGATGATTTGGGATCTTGTATTAAGGTATTCATTTGCTTGGCTGGGGCCTCGACTGAGTTAAGTCTCATAATATCTTGCACTGGGATTGCGTGACGCTAACAGAGAGGCTTTTGACCCTAAGTTGGGTACCTTATAAGCTGATAGTTTTACTAAGTATTTATTATACTAAGTTTTGATTTGGTTTAATGATGAAGAACCAGCTATTATTTTATTTTTCCAGAATGCAAATTCTCTTACCATTATATTTTCTTAAATTTGCAAGGATTTGTTGGGCTGCCAAGCAGTATATGTAGATAGACTAAAACTTCCACATTTTAAGTAGGTAGACATTCCAACGGTCATTTAATGCTCATTAGTAGTAGTGTAGGGAGTTATGTTAATTACTTCACTCCGGCCTTATCTACGTCCTAACTCTTTATGACGTCATAAGCAATAAAAATGTACCCAAGTACATACAACTCTATTTTACAAGTGGTCTCTTAAATTAGCTCGAATTATTCGGACACACGAGTGCGAAGTTAATTTTATACTGTAAAACGCATGTTGAATATGAATTAATTTAAACTTTTTTGTAGTAATTTTATGTATGTAGCCCACTTTACAGAAGATAAACATTATTTGTCTGTGTCCATTTCGCCTAAAGAAATAAGAAAGCAAGTTTTGACATTAAATGTCATAATGTGATTTTATGACATTTATACTTATGTCAAAACTTGCAAGTTAAACTCGTTACTCTTGTGACATTTTTTTAATTTGTCTATGGGGGTCATTTCCATCTGACACTTCTCCCGTCAAAAAATGTCAGTCAGTCGTCAAACCAACAATAGAAAGACAACGTAAAACATTTTACTACTTTTGTTTACGATAGAACTGTAAGTGTCGGATAACTGTCGAGTGTCCCGCTTGGTTGCCGACAGCCGACATTCAGACACAGGCGACACTGCCAAACTTTCAACAGTTCTGACTCAACTTTCTGAAGCCAAAGTTGTTTAAAAGAGTCTAGTGTCCGTTTAAGCTGGCAAATTGGTGCTAATCAGTAATGAAACAACGTTGACTGAACAGAGAAAATTGCCGTGAATAAAAACAGTAACTTCCCATCCCCTTGACTGCGTCAAAGGAAATGTTGCGCTCATTAAAACAGCTTCCATAATCTTTTGCTGAATAAAAATCTTAGCCAATAAGCGACGTTGTTTGCTTTCGAATTATTTCTCTATAAAGGAAAAGGAACTCATCCCGTGTATTCTTTATTCTATTTGAATTCGAAGCCGTATTTTGACATTTAATTTTTAACCGACTTCTAAAGAAGAAGGAGATTATGTATTCCACCAGCGTCTTTTCTACACCGATTTCTCCGTGATTACTGTTCCGATTTAAGTGATTAATTTTTCATTTGGTAGAAGGTATTTTTTTTTTTGCAAAATATAACATTATAAAACTTAAAAAAAAATACATATTTTTCCAAAGAAAAAGACTAATGGAAAATAACTTTTGTTTCGGAAGTCGGTGACTTTTTTTTTTCACTGACTTTTTTGCAACCGACTTCCGGAAGTAATTTATTAATTTTTTGTGGTTTTTTTTTGGAAATCGGTTTTTTTTGCAAAAAAATCGCTTGCCTAGTTCTTTTGTAAGTCTGATCGTAAGTCAAAACCAAGTTCTTCTATGATATAGGATAAAGTATGACTTAAATTCTAAAACTTCTCCGTACTGATAAGATGAAGAGATTTGATGGGAATCCGATACGACATATTTATCGTTGTGTCGTGACATGACTCGAGCGTCCTTATTCTGTGACCCCATATGTTAAAGGTTTTAAATGACGACGTGGAAGAGACGAGGGGTCTTGTTAGACTGGTTTATAGTTCCATCACTATTGGGTTCTTGAATGTGGGTGGTAAAATAATATGGTAGAATTGTGACCTCGACACGTGAAGTGAAAATTGCCGTCTTTTATACATCTGTGAGTAATGGCTCAATGAATTTGTGTTTGACTGTTTTTACATTGGACACTTGACGTGATTTAGACTGAAAATGTATCTATGAAGGATTTTGACAAAGATATTAAAATATAGATAATCTTAGGGCTTCTTTGGACACGTTACCCGCAACTATGATTCCAATGACCGTTTGGTGATTCAGGATAGAGTCGAAGGCACGAGACTACGTGGTCGCTCACCAGCCCGATGGACAGACTCCATCAAATCTGTCATCAAGATCCCTCAGGCAGACTGCGCTCGCCATGCTGCCAGTAGAGACCGGTGGCAAAGGATCGCAAAGTCAGCCTCCGCAGTTTTGGGCGACCTCCCATGACCACGACCACTCTGTTAAGAGTGAACGAAGAAGAAGAATCTTAGGGTTTCTCAAGCTTCATCATGAGAGATTTCTAGAACCATATTAACCCCGCTAAAGGCATTAAGGTCGGTTGCGTAATAAAGGTGATTGTACTGCCACAGCCATATTGTCTTGTATTACGAGCCTCGTGTCTTCGATTAAGTTGTTTTTGTTTACATGAGGAACGTAGGTTATAAAAGAGGTGTAAACGTACCCTCCACGAAGCCGCCAACCAAGCATTCTGTACATCAAACTAAGTAACTCTACGCCAAAAATATTGCTGCGATTTTTTTCAATCATGAAATCAATGTAACGCTCTCAAAACATTGTTCTGATGGATGTATTGAATAGTACGGGGGTCGTGGAAGTATTTAAAGTTATAACATTAAAAACTACAACTTGTGAGAAAGTTGGACTTTGATCAAGTCATTTTTTTTAGTGAAATATGCTTGCGCTTGGCCGATGTGGAGCGATGACGAAGCTTAGGGTGGAGCTATCTTGCCTAGAAAAAACCGATTCACTCGAACTTGGAAGAAATCTAGAATCGAATACTTACAGTGTATGGGATTGGTGATGGGATGATGTGGTGATGGGATTGGTTGATGGTGATAGCCTCTCCATCTATTAGATAGATAGGATTAAGACATATCTGTTGAATTCTGATTGTACTACATATTAGGTACACCTCTGCCTAACCCTTCTGGGATTACAGGCTTTTTAGTGTATTAAAAAAGAAAATATTCTTTAACTAAATAATTCATGCAGAAACGTCCAAAAATGTTTGACGTAAATATACTCTGCACTTAATCTTTTAAGTGCCTGTTCACAATGTACATTAATGTCGAATATATTATCTCATTTTTCCTCATTTTCATCTTGTTTTCGTGGTGTACCCGAATTCGAGAAAGCCGGTTTTAAAAACTGCAGTCTTCGTAATAATATTTTTTTTCATTTCACACCTATTACTGGGAATGACAATATTCTTTCTCGTATGTCTTTTTATATAAAACTTTGAGAGACCATAAATTGATAGTGAGGGAGACTTACTTAATAAAACGGTTTATTATTAGACCCTAAATTGAAGATCTTAAAATTAAATTCCCAAACCGCTTCATACTAAAATATCCTATTATGAAAACGTGTCGAACCTTCTCTAATTCCGTTATCTCCTAAAGGATAGTGTACAACAGACTAACCTTCAGAAATCGGGTTAACAGTGTCATAACCTGGACTCTAACAATCAGTAGGGAGTGGTCGGGTAGACCCCGCCAGTCCCCTGGGACCCCAAGCAGTTCCATTTTCAAAATTGCAACGCAATAAAGGCCGGGAATCTTGTCTTTTGAGACTAGTAAGACTCGAAATATTTAAAAAGGTCCTCTCAAGTCTCAGGTAGTTTTTACTGAGTTTTTTTTTTCAATGAATTCTGTGGCGGTCCGGGGTTGTGTAATCATGTGTTAGTGTTTCGGTTTCTGAATAGAAATGGAAGCGATAAGTGTGATTATATTATTGTTGAACCGTTTTGTGGTAGACCGTTTTTTTTTTCGCTTGTCTGGGAAAATGAAAAAGTGCTTTCAAGTCCGCGGTTTTGCTGCCAACCGTGCCAAGTAAAGTGAGCTTCTTAAGTCATTTCTGTCAAGCGGGCTTGCAATAAATAATTTCGCTGGAGGCTGCGGCATTGTCTTTCAATATCTTTATTGAAATAACGCAATCTTCTTTGTTGCGAAGCAAAAATTTACTAGTTTTTAGACTGTATACATTAAAGTGCGTCTAGTACTCTTTATGTACAATTGTACTGAAACTTCAAAGCCTATAATATGAAGGTCTTCTATTCTACAATAACACGTAACTCATACGTACCTGACAACAAGCAGCTTTCATCGATCGTATAATATTTCATAGCAGACTCAATTTCGAGAACTAGACAATATGCCTTTGAGAGGTATCAAGTTATGGTACGAGAGACGTTTTATTGTTTCTCAATGTTACCGTTAGACAACGGATTGTGGCCAATCAGTGCAGAACAGAAACAAAACGTTGTCATCGGTACTACAGTGGGACTTCATACAGTGGTTCATCGCTCTTGCATTTTGACAGGACTTGAAAAATTACAAAATTATTGATATTCTTTAATGCTGTTAAACTTCATTCTTGACTGCCTCGTTGGTCGAATGGTCGCATGTGGCCCTGGGTTCAATTCCCGGGTCGGACAATGTGTTGTTGAGTCTGGATTTGTGCCTAGTTGATGGCAATAGGAACACCTCTGCCTAACCCTTCGAGGATTTCGAGCGTGATGTTATGTATGTGTTCATTCTTGAAGTTACTCATAATCTTGCATCGTGCAAGCCGAGTTATTATCATAATTATACATGTTATACTGAAATATGACGACATACTGGCAGTAGCCCGCCAGACAAAACACCCGTTCGGTTGGAGTACCCTCCCCTTCCAACGGAGTATGAGAAACTTTCCACTTCTATAATATCCAAGTACTTTAAGTCACAAACTGTCATAAGGTTGCTCTACGACGGTCTCGTTGAACCACTGTAAGTAGTTACACTGTGTCGGAACATTGGGTGTCAAAATGGAATACTCTTTCGTACTGCAAGCTTTTTCTACGGTCGAAACTTTTTGTATCCTGTTTTTGTTAATGACTCTTAAGTTCTGAACATTGTATTGCTAGAGCAAAACGAAAATCTTCTTGGAAATTCTCTTGGGAAGACAAAAATTAGCATAGCTTGCTTGGAGATGACTTTGAGAAAAGCTGCTTGCAATCCACGTTTTGAATTTTTCGAACGGCAATATTACCGTTTTGTTCTTGGTCAGATTTTTACAAACTACAGATTTGAATCGAATGGTTGTAGACACCTCAATTTGAGATTCAGTGAAGCAAGTTGTAAGGTGCTATTTGAAAGCACAACCTAATCTAAATACCTATATAAAACACAAAAATTGCATACGGTACTATAACGGCACACGCCGGGTATCCGCTAGTTTTAAGTATTTTGAGAAATATCTTTCTCTCTGTTTATAATGTAAACACAACCACAACAAACGTCTTATTGTTCAGATTTAGATCTAGCACAAAAATAACCGCTTTCATAATTAGAACCTCATCATTAGCTCCGGCAGCGATGTGATAATCAATAGAATCGCGCTAAAATTAGCCTGTAGCACCGACTATTGATTGGAGAAAGCCTATCGCCCAGTGTCTATATTTTGCTGACCAACATCTTTTCCTAACTATGTCGGGGTCGGCTTATCTGACCTCCACAACCCAGTTACTGGGAAATGCGATACCAATAGGTAAGAACTAAGACTGGTTTTCAGATTTTCAGACTTCTGACTCCCCGTAACGACTGTAAAAACGTTACGTAGCCACAAATATTGGAGCACTCTGTACAAACATCTGTGAGTACAAGGATACGTAAAATAGGTTTCTTTATTGGGGACAGTAGCACCACCCACGTTCGTAAACAACGAATCGAAGGTAAAGAAAACGATTTACTATTTGATTTTATACCAAGTAACATATGCCTTCCAATAAACTCAAGGGGAACGCTAGCTGTCGATCGACATACGTAAATATTTCTTCACGTCTTTTCGTCGCTTCAATCGATACAGCGCTTTACATTCGCAAACATTCAGCTTAAAGCGCTTTATAGCTCGATAAACCGTCGCTGCTTCGCTAATTGGTTCCCCAAGAGAGTACTGACCGATTTGTTCAGCGCAAATGAGTCAATGTACTATGGCCTGATTGGTTCTCGAAAATGAATAAACAGTGATTTTTACATCCATGAACAAACAATGTTTTTTTTTTACATCCGTGGAGCTCGTGGCTAAATAGTAACAGCCGCTCGGACGATCTTTAGATTGGTCCGTGGTTGGGTGACCACCTATTACATACCGATTTACGGCCTTAACCCCGGCTGTCATTTGGAGATCATTGGTAGTCGTTAGGTAGTCAGAGGCCCAAAAGTCTGACAACCAGTCTTACCAAGAGGTATCGTATAACCCCGTACTGTGTTGTAGAGGTCAGATAGGCAGTCGCTCCACCTAAAATACCGGTTTTCAGCTGCATTCGATTAGACTGGAAGCCGACCCTAACGTAGTTGGGTAAAGGCTAGGCAGATGGTGAATGGTTTTCACACCCGTTAAGAAGCTGGTGTCCATGGCATCACTAGTTTTTTAGCCAAATATGATGTTTTGCTGTTGAAGATAACCAGAGGGCATTCTATAAGCGATAATGAAAAAAAAATAATGTATGGGATTGACAGTTTCCGAAAAGCTTATGTTAATCCTTCCGGATGTCTTTTAGAAAATTCCAAAGTTATTGTCATTTGTCTCGGCCCGCATTTAAGTGTGTTGACGTACGACAAAAAGAAGCCAGGCTTGAACTGATTGATTTATCATTCACAAATCTAGGTTAATGGATAACAATCTTTCGAAAAATAATCCACAAACTTCCCGAAAATAAGCACTTAGCGTTTCCGGAAACAAATGTGCTAGAAGCAAACTTGGTGAATTAGTGAGGCAATAAAAGGCTAGGTCAAGATATACGAGTACGTACTTTTTGGCTTCAGTGTTGCAGGTTAAAAAATAACTATTGTTTCCTTTCTGCTCTAGAAGACGTTGGCGTAACTCCAAAATTTTTTTAAAGTTAAAATTGCCTGCGTATTTAACACTTTTTCTGGTCGATGGCTTTGTCTTGGCCTAAACCACCCTCATTCCATGGTCCATGGTTTCTGACAGATTAAATTGTTTTCCTTGTAATGCCAACAAGTCTTCGGTCTAATTCTTGTCCCTCAATATAACGGTTCTGTAACCACACAGTTATTCACATCTATTGTCACATCCTCCATATTTTTGTCACACACATTTTGTTTTCTTCATGAGTCATTATAACTGTTAAATGAATTTGCATCTTTTATCTTAAAAGTTGAGAGCCAATATTGAGTAATGCTAATGACTGAGTTATTTCAATATCTTTTTCCGAAGCGTGTTGTATCCGATAACTTTGTAAAAACTTTGGAACTCTTCGCTCCAACGCCTCCGAAGCGATATCTACAGACTTCGTGAACAGAAAATTTTATAAGCAAATACATTTTCGTACACAATTTTGTCAAATATTTGCGTAGATTTTTATCAAATATTGGTCGCAAATGCTTTACCCAATGTAAGCATCAACTTGTTGGCATGTTACTATTGCCCTCATGGACCTTAAACATACATTTTCCTTTGATTTTCTTTTTTACCCATTGGTATAGCAAAAACAACAAAGTTACGTAAACCGAACATAAAATGTATTATAAATGATTTCGGTACCATCTCTCGCGGGGCTAGGGGCTCCCAATGCTCCCGAAGTCGGTATTATGAACTTTGAAGTTATCAAAAACACAAAGTTGTGCGGTTATCCGGTTCTTCTAATCGGCTTAACTTCAAGGGCGGGTTGAAATTATTTTTCGATCCGTCTGTTATTTTTAAGTTTGCCTTGACTCGTGACTTTGATTTCTACCGATTTCGGCAGAAAATTCTTCGGTATTAAATTCTAGAAGCTGTTCTTACCAATTTCTTCATTTACAGTACTGGTTATTTCACAAAAGTTAACAGCCGCTACATTATGCGTTTAATAACCTGCTTCGACATTTAGAAACTGTAAGTCTCCTAACATCTCCAGAACTTCACCATGTTATCGCCAAGCGCTCGCGAATTGATGTTTCAATATTTAAGTCAATTACACACCAGTCTGTTATGTATCCAAACTCCGTAGGAGTTCCTGCTTCGCTTATTAGTCATACATATAGTAGTTTATTCTCACAGATTCCCTCGGTATCGTGTATATATGGCCCAAATCTGATTTTCTATTTGCATCTGTATCTATAAGATATTCACCTTCGGAATCTGATTACATAGCTCCAGGCTGATGTATGTCTAGCGCAATTATATGTTCATCTATTTTAACAAGGCTGAGTAATATTTATTTTGTTTGATCGAAATGGTATTTGGTTACAGTTTTTCTTTGTTTAGTGCAAAGGGCAATAGTGGGTTTATTGGAATAGTTGGAGTAACACCTAAAATTCAAAAATTGGAATACATTTGGTCGTGATGCAAAATCAGGATCTAGAAAACACTCAGCTATGTTAACTTTTTAATCATTCTTTGACTGAATACGGCTCTTCAAGATACAATCGGTAAATGGATACAAAAAGTAGGAAAGTTCATAAATATGTAAAAGATATAACGTACAAAATATTAAAGGTACCTACTCAATTTTTCATTTTTTTACCAACTATTCGTGTCCCAGAAATAAAAGAGGATGAATAAATTCCAAAGGCAAAGCACTAAATCTACATATTTAAACTCAATTTGAACTCATTGACTTATCATTTGGTCCAGATCTGCTTTTCGTTTGCCATCGGGTTCGTTGACCTTCAGGGCAGCGGATACATTAAAACATTTAAACACTTGTGTAAATATATAATATTGATACTTATTCTGTTTATTTCAGGTATGTCGGTGTCAAGGTCCCGAACAGAATTGTGGAATTTGGTAATGTAAAGTGATGCGAGTCATTCGGTTAGGTTTCGAAGTAAATAAAAACCAATAACAACCAATTACTTGTATGTGTAGTGTAAGCTAAAATATAAGTTGTTTACTGTAGACTTAGGTACCAGTTTAGTGGACACACCTACATTATTTTAAATGTTTAAAATCTTATGATTTTGAAGTTCTCCTTCAAATCATACGATTTTGATCTCGAACAATAACCAGTTAGGTCTATTGCCTAAATGGCTATTGTTTATGCTCGTGACTGTACCAAGGTTGAAAACCTATTATAAATATGTGGTGCACTTCAAAATGCTAGATACATTGTATCCAGACTTGTAGGTACATATTCTCGACAACTAATAAATAACTTCTTTCAAAAGTAACAACAAACTGCGTAGTTACACTTAACTAGCAATAAACATTACATTCACGATTCAATGGACCCCAGCATGCACACAAACGTCCATACGTCTGACGTTTGGCAACCTATAATTCCAAAATACATTGTGTTCCCCTCTCAAAACTAAAAGATTGGGTAATCTCCCTGCTTCCACACCCTGCTGAGTGGAAGCAGGGCAGGGAAATAGCCCGGCCTTAGCCCGCGGGCACAATATTTGTAATAAAATGCAATTACGTATGAATGTTGCCAATTTGATATCGGCTCATTGTAACACTCCCTAGGGTGTGTTCGCGCCCCAAATTAGGGTAGATAGGGTACATTTGGCCATATATTTGCCCATGTTTTTTCGTTTGAGAATGTATTAGATTTTGCTATTACATACTATGTTAATAGCAATTTGGGAGCGTATTGCGATTCCTTTTTTGGATTAGTGCGGTGTGACTGGTTTTGAATTAGATCGATGATTAGGTTTGTCGCTGATGGATGCATTTGAGAATAATAGGATTTTTCCTTTTCAGTATTCTGCTCATTTGAGTACATAATTTTGTCATCTAAAAATCTGCATACTGCGTTCGGGTGGTCGCAAGCGCGACGATTCCCGGGTCGGGCTAAGTGTTATTGGGTTTTTCTATCAGGAATTTCTCAGTAGCAGCCACGGAGTCTGGATTTATGCCCCGTGGATGGCAATAGGCTCGCCCCCTATTACCGATCCTATAAACGTAACCGGCGAAATGTAGGTGTACTCTTAGCTACACCTCTGCCTAACCCTTCAGGGATTACATGCGTGATGTTGACGTCATCTCTGTTCCTTTATATCCGTGTATAGGGTAGCCTGTCTTCCGCAATCAGTGTCGCGGTTACCAATCCCACAATATGCCAAACATTGCTTGTAGCAGACCATCGTTTGGTCACAGGCATGTCTTGTTTGTACAGGAATCCAATTTTAGTATTCTGATTCTTATTGTTTCCTGAATAGAGCGTGGTCATCACTTTTAAGTGCAAGACTTCTTTAAAGAGTATTGTTTGTTGGCTAAGTTATCTTCGGATGGCTGTTGTAAAAGGCGACTTTGGGATTATAAGCTACATAATGAGCTACAATAACCATTAGCTTAATAGTGAACATTAACTTGTCTGTTTTGACTACTGATTACATAAATCCGTTCTTAGAACTGGACATGTTTTTTCGGCTGAAAACGAAACCTAAATTCGGTCTCATCGTTATTTTCGGCCGAAACCGAATAGGTACTATGTTGAAATCGATAATGCCAAATATTTAGTTTTTAGATCGGATTCAAGTTCTTAGTACCAAACTACTATTTCAATCTTAACTTCGTCTAACACAGTCTCCATCTTTTCCCCCGACGGTGTTCAATCAATTCACAGGCCGAAGCAACTCCCCTGCGAAGTACGTTATTACATTTTTTCCATAAACTAGGTTCCATATTGCGACTGAGAATCGCACATATGCTTGACGAGTCGTTATTCACGCTGCTAGGGTGTATTACGGGAAATTTACTGTTTGTGTGAAGTATTAAGGGTGAAATTAAGTTAGCTAGCGAAACTTAACAGACGTCATAGGTATCGAGATCTAAGCACGATAAAACAAACAAGAAACTTGTGTGATTGTGAGAGTGTTTTGTTTTTTTAGTGCTAGGTTGTTTCTGTGTTTAGTAGTAGACTTGGGTATTGTGTTTGTTTTCTATCAATATTAAGCAGTAGGTACTTAAAGTGGTTTCTTAGAGAAATAATTGTGTTATAAATATTGAATCAAGTAAAGGGTTTTGAGGTAAGTCCTATTCACACCAGACTATTTTCACATACCTAAGGTTTAAAAAAAATGCTTCGATTTTCTGCCTTTCTCTTCTGTTGTGAAATACGATAAATTGCCAATTGATGGTCTTTAAAATGCCTAGTCATAGGACATTACCCATTGTTTACAATATGTCTTCTGCCTTACCTATTTCTGTAAACATTTCATGACAATCTGAACAATAGAATAGGTGTTCAGTATTACCATAAAATTTTTAGTCTGTTACTTCCTCAGCCCTCGTAAGCTAAAAAGTACCTAGTTAGTAAAAAAATCCTGTTAATTTTTGCATCTGACCGGACGTAGCAACAGAACTGATGGTTCAATCCAACGAAACGGTAACTTTACGGGAAAGTTTTAAAAAAAATTGCAGCTCATTTTTGTACTGAAAAAGGGAGATAAATTTATCATCACATATTCCCTGTTTTCTCGAAGCAAAACGATTTTTTGAGTTGCCGGTTTTCGGGGGCAGTGTGATCTGTGAAGTCTAGCAAAGAACATCTGTAATTTCCGCAATATTCATCTTAATTCCAAATACACAGTCGTCACAAAACCATAAATAATAATCTGCAATATCGTCCATTCTCTAAATGATCGTCCGATCAAATAATATGCTTCCCCTCATACATATGGTGCTTAATGTCGTCATGCTCTTGATTCGCGCCGTTAGCCCAATGTTCTGGCTCATGAAATATAGAAGGGCCATGTTTTGCCAAACGTCCCTATTAATTGCTGTGTCCGATTGAGAGAGGGTGCTTAGAATATATGTTGGATGACCACAGAATTGCGGAGTGGGAACAGAAGCTTCACTTCTCATAAATGTTGATGAGGGCCGGAAAATAGTTGCTATGTCAAAAAGAAGATTGGAAGTTTTATGATACCTGTTGAAAACGTAAGAAGTTGACCGTTTAAATAAAGATTTATTACTTTCTTCAGCGACTCGCTCCCGATATGGTAGAGAGAAGATCAGTGAGCAGACTTCAATCTGCAGAGTTTCGGGCAAAATCTATTTGAATGTCAAAAAGAACTTCAGAAGTGCTATCAACTGGTTTCCGTCTTAAACTTTTCCACGTCATTCTATCGTCGCGTCTTTGAAAAAATGTCATAGTCCTTTGACTACCGCCTTTGTATGACAACCGTTACTGAGGCATTTGACTTTGACAGCCGGTGACTATTCATCATTGATGTTGCTGATCCATGACTGTCTGAGATTTCCGTTGAAACTAAACCTTCTGAGTCCTTGTGCTCTGTGGCGTATTCTGTGGCTTACACACAGATAGAGCACGGTATAAGCTTTGAAAGCCTTAACCAGAATTGACCCTTTTAGGTATTTGTATACACATGACTACGTACTCCCTTATGGGGGATGCATTAAGATGTTTTAGATAAATTTCAGGTGAATCTAAGAACTTTGCCTTACATAGCTGACTTGACACCTAAAACCAAGCAAATAGGTCATCGAAACCCGGGAAAAACCAGGTTTTAAAAACCAGGTGTTGCGAAACTGGGTTTCGCATGCCTTACTAGCAACCCTCTTCTCACAGCCCAAATTCTAGAGACACTGTTTTAAGTATGAATTTACTCAAATGCCCAAATGTTCGTCAGAATAATGCATAGTTCAGCCGTATTTCGGATTGAAGATTCGACAAGAAAAGTATACAGAACTAAGAAACTGACTGACCGATGTGGATAGCTATACCTAAGAGATGAATAGATTGTGTGAAGGATGATATGGCTAGAAAGGAGGTGACTGCTGAGATGACGAGTAATATAAAAGTATGGAAGTAAAAGACATGCTGCGCAGACCCCAAATAAATTGGCGACAAAGGGCAGGAGAATGATAAAAGCTAACTGACTGAGTATGACACTGAACATTTCTACAAGATCATCCGATTTAAGCTTAGCACCTTGCTTATAGCATCGTGTAAACAGGGCTTAAGGTAAGTAATTCCTTAACTTACGTGTTTTCCTTGAGAGAGGGCTCTAAAAGGGTGTTAAAGATCGCAATAATCGTTAACTCAATCGACTATGAACCTTAAGACACCCTTGTTTCATTGAATCTCACTGCTCGGCTGCGTTTTGGTCATAGTTATCTTTTTTCGTTTGTTTTTTTTTTTGAGTTCTTAGTAGGTAAAGGTTATGGCATTACTAGCCTCTGCTCCTGGCTTCGTCCGCGTCGAAGAAACATATTCTATAGTTTCAGTAATACTGGAGCTGATGATTGCCTTGTTGGTCCAGTGTCACAAGCGCGACTGCTGAACATGGGGTCCTGGGTTCGATTCTCGGGTCGGGCAAAGTGTTATTGAGTTTTTCCATCAGGAATTTCTCAGTGGCAGCCACGGAGTCTGGATTAGTGTTCGGTTGAGAGCAATAGGCTCGCCTCAGGACATGGGACTTAAACATGACTGGCGAAATGTGGGCGTACTATTAGGTACACCTCTGCCTAACCCTTCGGGGATTACAGGCGCTGTTATGTGTTATGTATAGATTCTTTACTTCATTAAATATGACCCAGATTAAAAAATTTTAATCCGTATACGAAGCTGAATAATTAACTCGCCGTACATAAACCAATGCTCATTAAATCTATTTATAATTTCTCTATAAATAACCGTACGTATTTTAATAACCCACCCCATCTCGTAAAATTCTCCTTCAACACGTAAATGAGCTTCTAAACTAATAAAATATGACGTTGTGAAAAATTACTTATCTCATGAAATTCTTAATAAAATATTTCATGTTGATCGAAAAATAAATTTCATTTAGGGAAATGCATTTAATCTGGAACACAGGGGTTACAACCCTCATCCCTCTGCCTAATCAAATAGTTGCCATCTTGTAGTTATTTATGTAAAAGGAAGGGTAGTTAGGGGAGGGGAGGATTTCACCCCCTCGCGTCAACAAGGGCCTCTCAATTGAAGTCTGCTAATAAGAATTTTATAAGATGCTTTTCCGAAGTTTTGTGAGGGGTTGAAATTGGGTGGTAATCTTTCTTTTGTCGAAGGCTTCTGGTTCCTTCTAGGGTCTAGATAAGGCTTTAGTAAATTATTGCTTTGGTTTTACGCTATTAAAATAAATGAGGTATGCAAAGCCTTTACTGATCCCACTGTTGGAGTTCGGGTTTCTACTCTGTGAAAGCGGGTGAACCTTAATCCATCATGCGAGCCCAGTGTGGTTTGGTTTTTATGGTCCGGTGTCATGCTTCTAGAGGCCATTAAATAAACCAGATTTTAGGTTATGGCAAAAACCGAAATAAGCTAGTGAAGTGGTTGTAATAAAAGCTGCAAAATATTACATGTGACCCCGTTGGCACTGCGCCTGAATGTTTGACTGTGAACCGAGAGGTCTCGGGTTCGTATTAAGTCACTAGGTTTTATAGCCAATGCATAAAATGTTTATAATTCTGATGAACAAGAAAGTATAGCAAGAATAGCAAGATCAAAGGGGTACTTGAACAACAAGATTCTTTTTATATGAATATCACCAATCATCGATAATATCAACCATAGTGCATTGTGTTGTCGTCCATACGTTTCCACCACCAACATTTTTATGAACAAGACCCCATTTGCTTTCCATGAAACTGGTGTTTAGAACAATAAAATTAATAACAATGTCTATTGAAGCTGTATTAACAACTTGTACTTAAGATTCAGAAGTGGGGATTATACGAAATCAAAACATTTTCGCACATCACAAAAAAAGAAGTACTCATAAAATCCTATCGCCTAATGCGATAATGGTGTCAACGCTCACAGACTCCCTAAAACGTCGGAATGCGTGTAAATTCTGAATCAATTTCGTCATAAAATATTACTAATCTTATATATTATGGAATTTCTATCACGTTCGGATATAACGTTCTTCTAAAGGGAACTTGAGTCGAAGCCACGTACCCGTCCGAGACTGCTCTATCCGAATGCGTTCTCAAATTCGTATTTCGAATGCCACTTCTGGCCACTAGCAGTCGATTCGGCTTGGAAATTAAAAAGAAAATCGGTATGCGCCATTTTGAACCGTGTAAACGACGATTTTCGGATCCGTTTTAAAAATGTTTTAGGATTTTTTGTTGGTGCGTGGATAGGTATTTTTTTTTTAAGTAAAAATATAGGAGCCGTTTTGTGTAAGCTAATTCAGAAATTCTCAATTTCGAAGCGAAATGATCGGAATGCGAGTATTTTACTTGTTATCTACTTGAGATGACGTTATTACATCAGTTTCCTCTTTCATTATGGGGCTCCGAACCAGTGGCTTTGATAGATAATGATCCTAAGTATCTACCAGAGTCGAGTGTCTGCAATCTGGGTTAGATCTAACTTGAGTCCGTGCTAGTATCTATCAAAAATATCTTTATTTACACTCAAAACAATACAACCAACGACTTCGAACGAAACTTCTAAATTCAATTTCAAAACTGGAACATCTAAGTCGTTCACTACCTTCAAATATTACCCAATAGCATGTCTGAATTCAACTACTAAAAATTGAAATTAGAACTTCGTGCCGTGACTGCTATCGACCAATCAGACGCTTGCATTCTGCAGTCTATATATTCTAAGTCAATACTTTCTTTCTATAGAAAATCAGCGTGAATAGTAAATATTGAGGTTTTATATTTATACTTATATACTTATAAACATGTAAATGTATTATAAAGAAATAGTTGGTATGTTTGGATGTAGGGGTAATCTTCGGAACTTACTGATACGATTCCGAAAATTCTTTCACTTAGGCATAGGTATATTTAAAACGTTCCCGTGGGATAATTTCCAAACATAACGCGAGCGAACTCGCGGGCAAAAGCCAGTAGTTTATATTTTCCGGCCTTCAAGATCAGTCAAACCGGTACGGCCATATTCCGGACTGGCTGCGGACACCGGACACTGACATATACCTCAGAACATTATCCGTCAGAGTCCTCTTCCCAGGTTCGCGTCCACAGTTCGTCTTTAAATAAGCGTTAAAAATTTTCCCAATAAACTGTTAACATGAGAAACAATTCCGGAAAACAGAGATAAAATATTAACCAATAAAAACAAAGCGGTATTTTGGGGTCCCGTGGTTTATATGTGACATCATTAATCTGGCCCCGGCTGGGGGCTTGCCCACGCAACGCGTCAAACATGACAGATGATATCATTACAACACTATGTTCCTACAAACACGCACTTACCTACCTTAAGTTGGGGTAGGCATTTTTATTTACAACCTTTCCTATGGACATGCGTGTCCAAGGAAAAGGACAATGGAATAAATCTTTAATAATTCTCACCCCTGCGATGTAGTAATTAATAATTAATTTAAACTGTCAAGTTGAGCTTGGGGTGTCTTGCGTTGAGTGAAAGTGTCTTGTGTCACGCAATGGCGGGAAAATATTTTTCCCTCCAAATTGTCCTTCACTTTAAGCTCCTGTTATTTTTCTCATATCAACATTATTTTTTCGAAAGTAAATGCCAAATTCTGTTAACATCGAATGGAGCCAGAAAACACAAAACATTTCACATCAACCCAAAAGCCAAAACTAAACTTCACAAACTTGCAAACAGGATTTTTAGTTCCACACAGTTTAAGTGGCGTAATATTAGCCGTTATGACCTAGTATTAAGGTCGATGTTCGCTTGATATGCGTGTAATGGACACGGGTAGGGCCGCAATTAAAATGCTCATTAAACTGTCGCTGTTAGGGTGAGACATTTTAAATTGCGAATGTCATCAGTTCAAAATTACGTGCGGCGGTTGTGCGGCCGCCATTTTATGACGTCACCCACGAAGGTAACAATGGCGGGTAGTAAAAAGTTTGTGCTTGGCCGTTTTTGTAGGAATGTTAAGTTTCATAGATGTAGGATTTATAAATTGCAGGCCTGGGTATGTGGTAGGTGGTCATTCACTTAATAAAATGTAGACAAAAACCAATCAATCTAAACAAATACGTTCCGCACTTGGTAAAAATTTTATACGTCATTGGTTTTCTGTCAATTATTGCAGTATTAACAATGAAATAAAAAAAAATGCACTATTCTGTAACAAATGAGTAGGTACCTAGTTAGTGAGTTTAGCCTCAATATTTATTTATTGATTGAATCGAAAGTTTTCCCTCTCCAAACTGTTGAAATATTATAATTTGTGTGTTTTTTTTAAATTATTATTTTATATTTTAAAATTGCTCATTCGCACCCCAAAATACATGTCACTTGAAGAAATGAAAATACTTTACGGCATAAGTGACAATACCGTTGAAAAAATACTACTGCAAAACTGCAATATCTTGAAATATATTTATGCCTTAGAGTTTTGGGGAGCGAAAAACAATATTTATAAATGGTGATCGATTCCCTCAGTGCAAATGGCCCTTTGAATAAATATGCCATAAAGTAAACAGCATTCAATACTCGTTCTAATCTCATTGCCAATGCATCTTGCACCTTCAAACAAATGTGGTTATTATATAGGGGGCGGCGTGAAATATTACAGAAAGAGGGGCAAATGTTTGATAGAGTATACAGGGTGAACGTGTGGAGCGTGGGGCGAGAAAAAAAACAACGGTTATGTGTGAAGAATTATAGTTTTTGGAACCATAAATATAAATAATTTGTACTAGGCAACTAAACACTGTCATAGGAACATGTTACCTTTACAAAATTTTCAATCCTCCTTATCTATCTGATATCTCTTCTATGTCTCAAAGACTGAATTGCACAGGTCCCACTGTCTTACAAAAATGAATGAAATAAGAAAGAGAATTGAACATCTACTTTAACACCTATCTGTTCAAATCTTGAAGTGACCTGTAACGTTAAAAATGTCCAAACAGTAGAAATTACCAGAACTTTTATGGTAGACACAAACTAGAATAATCGTCCATCAAAACAAAATACACATGATTAACCAATTTCACTATTCATCAAACCTAACCAGGGCATCTGATCAGCACAGAAATCCAGCCGGAGTGTTTACTCATTATCATATCGGATTATCAAATCAAAATTCACATTCCAAACGTGACGGTTCGTAATGCCAGTATATAGTTTTGTTGTGCTATCTGGCCATCGCATCGCGTGAATGCAGAGCTGGCAAAAACAGGCACTCACACGCAAGGATTAATAGGGATCACGGGATCCCGGCATCCGGAATCCGGCAGTGCTTAACACTCCCGCGGTGCGTTGTGCGTTGTTGCTTTAGTAGTTTTACTCTGATTTGTCTTTGGTATGCTTCCTGGTTTGGCCTAATTGGGGGATTTAGGCCTTAATTAGTTGGTGTTTTCTTGAAATTAAGAAAATCAACGGCTCTATCTAAGAAGTCAGGATCAGTGTCTCTACATTGATTTCTTACTGCATCATGTCAATTCTGCTTCGAGATCATCCAATTCTCGTCCTTAAATGGTAAAGCTTAATGCCAATTCTTTTATTTTAATCTGTAAGTTTTGCATTTGAACATATTCATAATGTAAAAAAGTCGTTTCACCCTTCACCTACTCTTTCAATAACTCCCAGTGGTCAAGCTCAAGGGTTATCACTTGCCCTTTTGGGGATCCCAGATCCAAGATAATATATCAATTAGATCTCTAATTTACTATCACCACGTGTGCTTATGAGAGGACATTAGGCTCGGGACCGTTTTTGTCCGTCATGAATTATTTACTTAAACCCGTTCAGTTTGTTACGGTAGTTAGGATCCGTTGTTTGAAGGGGCTTTATTTCAATTCTTTGAGTGGCATAGAATTATCTAGTTTTTGTTTGAGCTTCAATGGATCACTTAATTTAAACCATTTGGAGACTGATTTGAATCAGACGGGAATTTGAAGTTCTCGAACTTTCTGACACCTTTTGAATTTTCTATATATGCTATTTTTTATCGATAAGATCAGGTAGAAATACGAAAGGCGGAGAGGGTGCTGAGGTGCAGCTTGGGAGAGGTCTATGTCCAGCAGTGGAGGTGGACCACGTTAGGCTGGACTGATTAATTGAAAGATGGTTTAACAGAAAATATGCCAAAATGCCGCTCAAATGTCTGATAACTTGCTGCCCTGAAAAGTTAATCGTTCTTTGAGCTAGATAATAAAGCCAGGTTATTTGTCTCAAAGGCATACGGGGGAAATTCGCGTTCAACAATCAACGTCTACAGGATGTTTCGTTGTATATGTAAGACTAGGGACCTATTTCTAGGAAAATACAACACGCAACGACTCTTAATCATTCCACGGAAGTTGTAATGGCCGACTGGAGTTTACAATGGTGCATGAAGACAACCTAAGCTCTAAAATTTACGATCTCTAAATCCTTTAGGTCATTACTTTAAATTACAAAGTAGTGAGTTAATATTTGATGGTGTTTTGGGGGTGGAGATTGGAGATGACTGCTTTCTTCAACAAAAAAAATGCCATAACAGTACATTTTCTAGTTGTTGTATTTCAGGAACAAGGGAACCCAGATCTTTTTAACCGCTCCAGACTGTGTTATTTATAACCGATATACAGCAAAAGCATAAAAATAAATTGCTCTATACCCTTTCCTTAACTGTCGAGTGCCGATGTCATAAAACGTATAGAAAAGTCCTTGGGCATAAAACTCGTGAACGGCGCGAGTTGAACCAAGTTTTTTTCTTAAATCAACCGTTTCTACGTAGTTTGTACTTGTGAGGAACGATTGTTCTGGTTATGAATGGGTGATGCAAGGGAGCTTTTTTGACGCATATGCTGTATGGATTGTGCGTGACATAGCTATGTATTTATGTTGTCGAGTTATTCTAAGTACCATCGATCGCGTATCAGCAAGGGTGTTGTGGGACAGTCCTTAGCTAGATATTACTAGATAGACTGATGATCATAAAAAAGGCTGGGTCAGACTAGATGGGGAAGGCAGAGGACCGGGTGTTATAGCACAGCTAGGGAGGACCTAGGCTAGTCGAGCTAGCTGACCTACGTTATGCTGAATTGGTCGATTGATTATAACTACTAAATTTCAATCGAAAACAAGGAGGTTTTGTTCCAAAATGTATTGCTGAGGTCTTACAATGTATTCCTTACTTTTTGGCCCTTCAGCACTTTTTGCGCAAACACCCAGCCTTGTTCCCTCGAGATTCCAAAACAACTTTGCATAAAACATTGTTTTTCTCGTATTTGGACCTCCATTGTACCGAACTCATTGCCGTAGGGTCTCGAATTGCATTTAATTGAGTTCTCTTTATACATGACTGGTTGATCGTTTCCCATGGGTCTGTACTCTATGGTCAAATGGATCGGGCGCACGTGCCGTTTTGAACACTATCGCTTTCTCTCTCTAACTACAATAATATAGGAAGTTGTGTGACATACTGCTTCGACGTGTGTGAAGCGCGTTCGTTGTTATGTTTGGCTGTAAATCAAATGAGATTGCTTAGATTGGTTTTAAAGGACGGTGGGTGTTCTTGATCAATACCTCATGTTTGTATTGGAAAGTTCGTATTGTATAATTATTAGTTGCTTCGGTGAAAAAAACATCGTGAGGAAACCAGCATGTCTGAGAGATATTTCTCGACTGCATGTAAAGCCAAGTCAGAGGCCCATGGGCGGCATAAAACTCTGACACCAGGTTAGGTTCTAACCACACGAAAAGAAGACTAAGTGCTCTTAAAGCGATAAACAATAAAGTATGTATGTCACAGATTTAGCTATGCTACCAAAACTACCCATAAATCACGACTCATTGTCCTTCTTACCCGTACGTCACGAATAAAGCAATCAATTGAGCGCGAGTGCTTTCACTAAGTGCTTGCTGAAACATCTCGCTACTTATATTAATGGGGTGGGCAGCGGTCTAACGATACTCGGCCCATTGGGCGCTCGAGTAATGGCTATAGAGACCCATGGAATTATTGTTGAACCCCATCGGGAATAGGTTATTGTTTCACAGTTATGTTTAATTTGGCAATAGGGTTTTGTTGAGTGTCAATTGTTTTTTGATAGTTATAAAGGCGTGTGGTTGTATCGAGTTTGTCCGTTGGGTATTTAGTGGGTGATATGTTGATAAATGTTTTGGAAACTAAATTAGGTTCTACTTTGTAATCGCTAATGTAACAGAGGAAAATCTTGTTCCCCAGCAGGGGAAACAATATAGGCTATTAAAAACTGCATTATATCTAAAAAACTATCCCGTCTTTATGGTATTATTTTTTTCTACGTAATAACAACAGACACTTCCACAGCTGCTTGGCTAAAAAACAAAGAGCAACACAACTTCAATACAAAACACACCCTGTATGTATAATAAATGTCCACCCAACCACGTTCCAATACACGCATACTTTGACATCTCAGCCCACAAAAAGCTTCATTATTAATATCCATAGAGCTAATATCCTTCCTTCAAAATCCCATAAGAGCATGGGTATATTACCATAATATTTGTTATGCCAAACGCTCGCATCCCGTGGTATCCGGGACTGTATTCCGGGACGGCATTACGGGATCCCGTTATGTAGATTAACTACTTTTTGTACGACACCCAAATAAAATGGCTCAATTTTTATATGAGCGTCTTTTTATTTGGGCAGGGTTCCTTATAGAATTCGTTAAATCATACAAAAAGCACATTTTAGTGCACTATTTAGTGGAAAGACAGTCTTGATGTTTCTTCAACATATTTTATCAAGAAAAGACGATAGAAAAATTTGTGTACGAAGTATTAGACGAAGTCCTATCCAAGACAATCGTCACGTGAACTCACGATAATTGCGTTAATATTATTCGGCGAATTAGAACGCATGGTCGCACCCGCAGAAGATTCTGATTTTCCGAACATAACAATATGAACCTATCGATCGCAGATTCGTGCGACCGATTGCTGTGGTTTAACTTATAGTCTCTAATTCCTCAAATAGCATTAACTGCATTTTCAGAACAATACGTAGCCATTTTCGAATTAAAACTAGGTACCGCGGCTTTTAGTCGAAGTTACTTCGTAACTAAATCAACCAGTTTTAGCAGAGAATCGCGAAACATTTTCCTGTCAGTTCATTGGCTATTTACGTTGTTTGTGATAGTTTGTTAGGTTTGTTCACGTTTTATTCCTGTAAGTTATTATCTAAGTATCAAAACGCAAGTGTATTTTGAACAAAATTACTGTTCGGAAATTATGGAAATCGTACCAAAATAGACGTGGTTATCAAGCTTAGTTCAAATTAAATATTGATAGAAAGTAGAAAACTATCGACCGCGTCAAATACATTAAGTTGATGAAGCAATATTGAACAAGGGCCAAGTAAATATTGAGGAAATGATCTCTTCAAAACAAACAAATATTAAAACAAGACCATGATTACAAGATGAAATGACATCTTCAAACACAAGGTTAACTGGTGTATCTTCAAAGATACACCACTTTCAATGACAAGGCCAGACAAAGTCCCAACAGGGAGCCAAGACCAGGACATAATAACCAGACGGATGGTAACCCCTACTCGCGAGTTATACGGAACCCTAAGACTGAAACGCGCGAAGATAGTTGGACGATAAAGAAAGATTTACCGCTCGATGTCCGTATCTGTAATGTTTGCTTAAATACTGTTTTATTTTCGCCTCGCGAGCAGGAAGCAATTATTTGTTTGTTTAAACTACATGCTGTATACTAAAAATTGCAGTAAAATTTTTACCATAACTTGCTGTTTTTTTTTTTATACTCTATCCGGTTTTATACAGTACGCGGGTTTTACTGTGAAATATTTACATCGAGTTGTTTGGTTTTACGTCAAAAGTCTCTAGTATTTATTTAGGGCTCTGCTCAAGTATTCTGATTAATTAATTAATCTTAATCCTGTAAGTTCGTCAAGACCTGTCAACGACAAATATTTTCATTAGAATTGAAGGATTAAAACTGGTCTCTTTATGGAGTCCTTCAGAGGCTTAATTTTACTTCCCTACGTTAAAAGGTCTAGGGACTGAACATGGATTATGTCGAGACCGGTCCCAAATCTCATTTGTAATAAGGGTTTTGATAAATTCAATGATAGGGGTCCCGATTTTAGGTGCTAGGATTTGTTGATATAATCTTTTTAATATTTCCTAATTTATGATGTTGTTCGTGAAAAATTAAGCCCCGTAAAACATACAGCGTTGTGCCCCTAATAAAGCCATTAATTAGAGCCGGGATTAAAATATGTTGGGCTCATGAGAAACGGGTTACGAATTCGGAAATTGCGTCATCCGGATTGCGGACCGGAAATACTTGTAACCGTTGGTAAAAAACATGATATTAAGCAGTGATAGCCTAGTGGTGTGATCGTTGAACTGCCAAGTCATAGGTCTCGAGTTCGAACCCAGGACACGCACCTCTGATTTTTCGGAATCATGTGCGTATTGAATAATTATCACTTGCTTCGGTGAAGGAAAACATCGTGAGGAAACTAGCATACCTGAGAGATATTTCTCGACGGTATGTAAAGCCAAGTCAGAGGCCTCATGGGCGGCATAAAAACTCTGACACCAGGTTAGGCACTAACCACACGATAAAGAAAGAAGAAAGAACATGATATTATCAACATTCTTCTGCCCTTATCACAATTTATTTGGGGGAGCATGTCCTCTTCTATACTTCTCGATTACCAGTCATTTCAATTCTAGCTATGTACATATCAATTATCATTAACACTCCATCCATCGTTTCATTGGTCTTCCCTACGTTTATAGCCATTCATATTTAAAATAAAATAAACTTTTCGCACGACATTTTCTGCGTTCCTCCGCATCACACGCCCATACCATGACAATCGATTACCACACAGCTTTTCAGTGAAAAGCATGATGTATCAACTTACAATGACTGTTGTTAAACAAAAGTGACGAAATGTGGGTGTACAATAGGGTACACTTCTGCCTAACCTTTCAATGATTGCGGAGGCGTGATTATGATGTTAATGACAAAAAACCGTATCAGTTTTCCTTCATCGTTTCTATAAAATTACAGTATACTTAGAATATAAGCTTTTAGGTCGTATTATAAAATGGTATGGTCGACATATCGAAGCAAGTGATCCATATATACGGGACATTGTCGACCACTTTGGTTCGTAATGTATTTACCTGCTGAGGGCCACAATCATTTGCCTTAGTTGCCTTAAGTGTTATGGTCTACTATGTGAAATAGACCTTGGGTTCATGATGATAGATTTTGTTTTGAGTTAATAGAATTAACACTGTTTTAAGCTTTCGCGGTTTATAACTGAACTTACACTGTCATCCGTAGGAGCCAGTATAAAATAGTTTGAAAATCACGGGAGAAAACCCGTTGGATATCTTCCGTGATTTTCAACTATGTTATGCTATAAAACTATTTATCAACTTTCAGGAGCTCACAATCTAGTTGAAATTGACGGGAAATATCCTGTAAGTGATAGTGTAAGTTTAAATAGAATTAAGTTTGAAAGCAGAGTATTTATTTTATTCACAAATTACATTCCATTCCATACTCTAATAAATTATAAATGCTATAATAACTTTTATCTGTCTTGCGATTACCTATCCACGCCTCTCGGAAGAATGAATTTTAGTGAAATTTGCCACAAAAGGTAGACCATGACCTAGGGATAAGGTTACTTTCTAAAACCTCCGTGGGTTAACAACAGACATTCACGCGAGGGTAGCCGTGTGCAAAAGCTAGTCTAACATAAAATCTAAGTTACAACGCATAATCAGAACGAGAATGTCGAAAATTTAGTGCACGATAAGCTTAGCCAGAATACTGGTTGGACTGCAGTACCATTATAAGAACAGTGACCCTCACAGAACGTAAAACACAAAAGCAAATCCAACGAATTATTAAAATAAATATACCATGCAGAAATAGCGCATTGCCCACCCACGCTCTGAACATAGGTTTGAACTTACGACATTTTGTACGAAAAAAAAAATGGAAAAAACCTTGGGCTCTTAAAAAAACCTTCTGGCATTGTCACAGCCGAGTGTGGAGCGTATAAAAGTGTCCCCGGATGATTGATGAACGTATGTCGTGTGTCTGCAGCTTTATACCACAACTTGTTAAATGGATGGCATGCTATGATATGAACGCAGTGTTGGTAGATTGGGGATTTCTTTCCCTTTTTTTGGGTTAAAAAATCCTACTAGGGGAAATTCAATTCTTAGAGGATATTTTTGGGGAAAATTTTTCTCCAAAGATAAATAGAACAAAAAAATAAATAAGAGACAGTTAACAACGGCCGTATTATAAGCAAGTTTTAATTACTAAGGCTGGAATTAAAATCTGAATTAATAATTAAAACTTGCCTATTATACGACGATTGTATGGTGTCGCCCGTGAACGGGAACGGGCAATACATACCCAGACGATATCTTTTGTGAATGAACATAGTATTAAATCTCGTTTGTTTTATTCCTGTTTGAAAAAAGAATGCTTTTTTTTTACAAAACCTACTAATCATTTTAAAGAAAAAAAATGAGTATGGGGAAAATTCAGAAACTCGATCTAGCAACCCTATATGAACGCATGACTTATCCCCCCTTTTTCTAAGTAGAAAGACTCGTTATAAAAGTTCTGGTTTAATGGCAAAGTAGTGTTTAATCCGTGTTCGGACTGCGAAATAATACGAACCCATATATATGGAGGTCGGTGTTATACGCGTCTCGTACATTCAAAGAACCTTATTTTACTTTTATAAGAACTAGCTAGCGGAACCTGTACATTAAAATAATGTTATGGGTAACTAACTTTAGCCTAGTGTTATTAAAACGCAATAACTCAACTGAAACCACGATGAACGATTGTAAAAACGTAAAAAAGTTTATATTTTGATCCGTGATCGCCTGAACTGTAATTACACACTTTACGCGCTTGGTGTTGTACCTATTACCTGTTCTGCGAAATTTACATAACGTAACACGTCATCATTATATAAAATCGAGGGGACGGGTCACCCCTAGTCATTTTGAAAATGAATATTTATACCTCGCGTGTCCAGTCACGAAATAAAACCAAAATGCATTTGGTAAATTGTACAAATAATGATGAATGATTATTTTATACATATTATTATCGGGACCAATCGGCTTAAAGGTGCTCTGTTTAATTAAATAATGTCATTGCTTGCTTTGACATTGTCACTTTTACTGACATCACTTTTCCATATAATTATATTTGTGTCAGAAATACGGTACTTCTCTCTGAAATCATTACTGAATGGTTCTGCGGTTCCTCGTTACTTCATTTGTTGGAGTTTATTGAATTATAAGTCCTTCGTTCATTGTGTGAAAAGTGAGGCTTTTTCTGTTTCTCAATTTCCTAGCGGCATATCAAGACCTGCTTTTTTCAACGAAATCTCTTTACATGGAGTTTAAAAGTAAATGAGTATTTAACTTAGTAGTATTGTATGTGTAAAAAATTAAAATACAAAGTGCATTAAGACAGTTACTTTGTTAATTATAAAAAGAACCACACTCAAACCGAAAAAAGCGGAATTTAACTCACTCACTAAAACTACAGTTACTGCAGTCATATTTCAAACCACCAAAAAAGTCGTAACTCGAAATAAAACTCAATTAAATACTAACATAAATTCCGCAAAATTACATCGGAGCTCATAAAAAAGACACATTACTTCAAAAAAATAAAGGACAACACGCAAAAGTCATCCATTATGGTTCGTACATTACTGGCTAACTATGTTTTAACAATATTTTTTTTTCGCATTAGCAAGCAATCCATTTACTAGGGAATCAATTAACGGGTATGCTATGGGTAAAACAACAAATTTGACTAGTAGCAATACTGTTAAGTGCATCATTTGCCGACACTGCAACTCGGATGTCGCCTTTAAACACTTCCCCGTTGCAATTTCAACCTTATTCCTTCTGCCTAAACTAAGTATAAATTCATTTGTGTAGTCACTGGCCTAAATGTAAACGTCATCAATCTTCGTGCGCGTTGGTGAACAAATAAAGTATTTGCCATAAGTGAAGCGCATAAACAAATTCAGTTTCGGATATGTTTTGACACATACGTTTAGACAGATGGGTAGGTAAAGTGTTGAATGAATTGATCGAGTTGAATGTTGATTGACGAGCTAATGGCTTGGAGTTTGAAACTGAATGATTATGTGTGACTTGTTATTGGTTAAATGATATTTTTGATGAATTGCAAGGAGTAATTAGTAGTTAGGATATTTGTATACAACCTTAGCTTTAATTTATCTCTCATGTGATCATTGCACTCATAAGTTATGTATTATTTTAAGTGCGGAAGTTACTCAGTCCGTCTTTCGGTAAGTTTGTTACCCGTTACAAGTATGTTATTTACCTACACGTCTAAATGGCTGAGCTGATTTGGGTCAAATGTGGTACACAGGTAGACAATGAACATAGGTTAAGTCGTAGGATACTTTTACCCAGGTAATACGATCACGTGCGATAATCTCCAAACACCATGCGGACGAAGACGCTGACAAAAGCTAGTTCTTTCACTAATTATAAAAAGTTAAAAACCATCGAGTCAAGGGTAAAAATAACACTATACTTGGCACTAGATAGGATGTAAAACTGAAACTATTTCATATGTGAGTCAGAAATGGTTTTATATTACCACTTTTTAGTACGAAACACACAGTGATATAGTTTCAAGCACTGGTTTTGTGTTAACGGGTGCATTTCCTCGTAATACAAATCTTTTATGTTTTATCTTTCTGCAGCTCGTTTAGAAACGGTACCAGGAACATGATTTGTCTCGTTCTATGATCACTTAGTTTAAAAATGGACCACCTTCTGAATGATTTGCAAAATTATTTTATGAGTTTTACAAAAGCAACTTGACTTTTATGTCTTTTGGACTCGCCTGTCTCGTGCAAAACGTCTTAACGACTTGACATGTTTCCTAATCTACTTTCTAAGTGATTATACATATCACACCGTTGTATTACTGTCACTTCCAAGAAAATCGTACCTTCGCACCCTGTATACACAAAACAAGATACACTACCGCTTTATTCGCGTTTCATTGCTGCTCAATCTCTGACAATCTTTCAGTCTTACTACTACTTAGCCATCAATGGATGGTGGAATTTGTGTAAAAAGTGGTTCTTATTACATGGTGTATGTATCTCACGGTGTTCCGTTTCTCGTTAGTACTGTTAGAGTGTATTGGACTGATACAAGAAACCACAACTGTCATTATGGTAGATTTTTATGGGTAAGTTATAGGAATCTTGTTCTAAAGAACGATGGGGTGTCACGTAGTTGCGTGAGCGGTCGGTCAAAGGTGTCAATTATTTTTGGTGGGATGAAAAAGGATGTCCTTTTTTTTTTTTGCTGGCTATGCATGGGATGAGCAGTATCCTTTTCTGGTCACTGATACGAGTGTGATGATTACCAATAATTTTATGCGTTGGCTTTAAAAAATATGTGTTTAATTTCTTACCTTGGAAAAAAAATCGACAAAGGATTAAAGGGAAGCTCCCTTTAATCCCTTGTCGATTTTTTTTTGACTTCCCCGTTGGTTTTGTGATCGCAAACGCTTTGGGTTCGATTCCCTTGTCAGACAAAGGGTTATTGGGTTTTCCCATTAGCAGCTCTGCTTTCTCAGTGGCAGCCCGAAACCTGGTATTGTATCCGATTGATGGCCCTTCTATTACTTAAACATATGTAACTTAGAAATGCAAGAATACCATAATAGTACACTCGCATTTGGTTTTGGCTTCAGGGAATATACTCAGAGCTCTTATATGTTCTGCTATAACTACAGATTTTGTGTCAAAGATCTATCTCAGTAATAAAATCAGCATAACATTTACGTTTATTACAAAAAGAAAGATTTCATACATTGAAATAAGCTAAAGTAGGCAAGTTATATTAGAGTTTCTTTAGTGGTTTCTTAGTAATAGCTCCGGTTTTTTTCCATTCAAATATCTTTTTAGTAAGTAAGACGATTTTCTTGATTGAAAAAGTAATATGTAGGACGTAGGTAAGAAAATATAGTTTTCGTCAAAAGGAATCAATTATGAGTTCATAATTAAAATTGTGTAGGTTTGACTCGAACACAGGCATACTTAGTTAGATTAAAATTGTGTAGGTTTGATTCGAACACAGGCATACTATACTCTGTACAATTTATATTACCTATATCATCACCACTGCTTTCAAAACGGTAAAGGAATATATCATGAGCAATCGACATATACCATTAGGTAAACTTATGCTTAACCTCTAGGGATCAAAAGCGTGATGTTATCTTATATGAAAATAAACATAAATCTGCCTATGACAGACCCTTTACCATAGCTATTATTTATAAACTAATCTAAATATTTTTTTACTAATTAAATTAACATACATTGGCACGTATAACTAATTCAGCGTAGCTAATGAATTTATATGGAAAACTATGAATACAGGGGTTCCTAAAATGTTTGGAACAATTTTGCATTTAAAATAGATTAGTTATTGTGTTGTTTAATCAGAAATAGGTTAATAAAGAATAATAGTGGATTAATGGCGTTAGGTACACCTTTGCCTAAATTATTCCAACAATATACGACAGCTATAACATGAATGCCTAAAGATACTTACGCCAGGCCGTAGAAATCCATCAAACGCTTTTTAGGCAATAATTTAAGTTTCCTTCTGTTAGTGAAAACGAGCATTACTTGTTATAATTTTTTTTTTCGATTACTGTTTTTCTCCGTAACAACGTAAATCATGTTACAGCTTGTTATTAGAGTTCCGTTGCCAAATGGCAAAAATACGAAACCTTTATAGATGTGTTCTGTCCGTCTGTCTGTTCCGTCCGTATGTCACAGAAAGTCTAGACTGTTGAGTGTAAACGTTACCTATGAATGAGTGTTAAAAATATTGTTATAATATTGTTTGGTGCGATGATTATTATCAAAACCAACGCCATATACTAAAATAATAGTTTCATAAGCACCGTATTATTTTGGTTTTGTCATCGCTGTTCTATCGTACTCCACATTTTCTAACCAAAAAAAGCTACCACAGTTTGTCCCCGTTTATTGCGTCACAAAATTAAGTCAGTGTAGTTTTAATAAAACGTTCTTCATGATATATTACTCCAGAAGCTAGAAGTTAATATACTCCGTGGCCTTCCTTGGAGGAAGCTGTAAAGAATATGAGATTCAATAGACTAGGATGTGCGTGATTTAATATCAGGGTAGGTTAAGGTTCAGCTGGAAATAGTATCGTGTGGGGTAGGGGAATTATTCACAAGGTTTTTCTAAGAATTATTTTCGAACTTACATCGTTATGAAAATACGTTTAGCTTTGTGAATTGTAGAAATGTTTATTATCTAAGGTGTAGTTAGAAGAAGTGTAATAGAATAGAATAAAATATACTTTATTGTACACCAAAATTGAAACAGAACGATTTTACAATATTGTTTTTTTTTTAAGATTTTATATATATATATTTTTAATAGACTGACCCTTTAGTCCAGTGATTATATTTTGGTATTAGAGATAAAATTATTAGATCCATTTCAGCTGTTAATTAGCTGTATATAGTTTTTTGTAACCTTAAAGTCCGAAAAAAATTCAGAACCTAAGTAAATTCGCGAAATTGAACATTGAAGTTACTTTCTAATCAAAACCGACTTACAGGTTTGAAAACTTTTATAATTTTCACCTGAATTAAAAAGTAGTCTTAACTGAAATAAAAATACACAATTTAAAAAAAAAAAACATAACCGAGTAGGAATGAGAAAGTATCACAATACTGTTCCTAAAAAAAAATTGGAACAGCGGTAAGTTGAAAGTGGTTCTTAATTTTCAATTTCGCTGAGATCTCCTCAACGTGATATTACCCTGCCTTTATTAAATTCCCCTGGCATACGGGCCCTACTTATTTTTCACGACAAAATTGAAAACACCTCTGGTGCAAAGGTAACGTTCTCACAATATAAAGATTGGGTTTATTGGGTATCAAGATCGAGTCCGCAATGGGCAGGTAAGGCGTAGAATCGAGAGGCAAACATAAATTCCTTTACGACAAATAAAAATACGCTCCTCTATATGGCAACGTCAGGAATAAATCATTCAATCTTGTGGAATTTCATCCGGTTTTTCGGGGTCCATATCGCGAAAACGAAACCCTTTAATATTCCCCTGTTGGGATTCGCGTACTTTTTCTTCGAGTAAGACATGAGTTCGTAGTTTTAACGTGAACGGGAACTGGTGTAGCATACTGTCTGCATGAAGGGATAAAAGTGAGAAAGGAAAAAAAGCGATTACTGAATATATTTGATTAAAATATAATCAAATATATTCTGTATTTGCTCTTTTTCTGACGGCTTTTAAAGTTTTTATTAAACTGTATCATCACGTCAGTTTTCACGAGGTCTAGTTTTCTTTTAATGTCTTAAATTGTACTCGTTTTAACTAGATTTAGACTGTCAAAAGGCTCTTTTTCCATGATCGATAGGCAAGACGATAACATCTCAGTAATTAATTAATATTGAAATAAACAAACATTTTTTTCAGTAACAATAAAAAGTTTTAATCCTTGATTCTTTACAAATCCGAAGCTTATAAACTCCATTAAAACAAACTTGAAGTCAATATATCTTTTAACACCATTTTTAAATTACATTTCTGATCTTCTAAACCTTCTTTCTTATCCCTCGGTCCGTTTTTAACCCGTTATCGCGGCCGGGTTCAGTTTAATCTCTTAAACCGCTCCAATTTGCCTTGTCTTGACTATACTTAGCTCTTACCGAGTCCGTTTTTCCGTTCCTTTTTTGCAGGACTTTCTTGAAACTTGAAGATTGTGATAGATTGAATGCATTTCTTTCTTTAGCCTCTTGCAATCTTTTAATTAGTTGTTTGGTTTTTAAGCTGTTTTTCTTGGGCGAGGAAGATAATTTTGATTAAATAAAATACAGGGTGGAAGGACATACGTATTTTTTAGACTTGATCGCTGCGGAATTTCGAGAATTGAAACTTGCGGTCAGTTAGTAAAATACAAGGTAGATAAAAACACTTTACGACTTCGAAGTTCTAAAAGAAAAAGAGTACCTAAAACACAACTTTACCGTCATAATCATAAGTGCTATTCGCAGTCCGTACACATTTCGACTTCCTGTCGGAAATAGCACGTCCATTTCTTTTCGTATTATATTAAGTACAGAACCAATTTCTATAAATGAGGCGTCGTCGGTCGATTCGTCCGAGTTGATATAAGTGACGAAGTAATCTTTTATACCGATCCGTTTTTTTTTTTGTTTTTCTTTCCGATCCGTTTTTTTTTGCTTCTTTTTTTCGTATGTAGGTATGTGTAACTGGGAGATGGTGGACGCTCAATCGTAACTTAGTAGTCGTGGTTCAAAGCCAGCTCTTAAAAAGGTGAAGGAAAACTTCGTGTGGAAACAAGCATGTCTTTGGTCATTCGAAGACTTATTATATTCACCAACCCGCACTGGGGTCACGTGGTATATTATGTATTTATGGCCCACACTCTGACATAGAGGAGGCCATTTTCCCAGCAGTGGGAACTTTATTGGCTGGTCATCATAAGTGTAACTCATAGGTAGATATATCAGTTACCTTTTTAATTATTTTCTTCAATGCTCGTTTTCTGGCGTTGTCTTAATTACACCCCAGATTAAAGATATGGCGTTATCTTCACATCCAGTGGATTTAGTACCCGTTTATACGACTTTTGCTTTCGGCTTTAATTAAAAAGGCAAATGTCAGGAGGGTAACATATCAATTTCAATGGGCCAAAGGTCGCTGAAAGTGACATATATTCGAATTAAAGAAATTAAAAGTCATACTCGTTTTAACGTAATATTCGTAAAGTTATAACATTATGTAGGTAAAAGAGTTCGATCCGTGTCACCTTCGAGTTTAAAGTCAAAGGCTGGACAGGTCCACTCAAATCAAATCGAAAAAATCTCAAATCGTGTAAAAAGGTATTTATAAAAACCTATTTTCATAATAACCATCATTTGTCATCAAATCGAGTTTCTCATTCACATTTTAAAAAATTGATATAGTTTTCATAAAAATCAAAAATCTGATTATGAAGTAACACTTGATTTTGTAACACAAAAATGGCTCCAAAAATTAGGGAATCACAAAAAACTTTCCAAACTCCATTGCATTTCAAAAACAAACAAAAAACATAAAAATAATATCAAAGTACCTACCAAGAAACATTCCCCAAAATCTAAAAACATTTTTACGACGCGGACGGCTCATAATCCAAGTCCGGCCAACTTAAAGGTAACAGCGTCTCCAGACCTGCTTAAAATTTCATGAAAACGGCATATTTTAGCCCGTAATAGATAACTTTGGATTACAAGGCGGCGATACCTCCGCATTATATATTAAATTCGGGAAACGCAAAGAGCATAAATCTACTGGGCTATTCGTAAATCAAAGTTTTTGTAGATATCTATAATTCAAGAGTACGAGCAACACTCGTACAAGACATCTGTAAGCAAAAATTGACGAGATTGATGATGGATTAAAGTGGGGGAAACAGAATGTTCTGCAAAAGAACTACGGATTTTAAATATAATCATAATTAACCTGTGATAGGGTGCGACTGTTGTAGTGCCAAGTCATAGGTCTCGAGTTCGAACCCATAACACACACCTCTGATTTTTCGGAGTCATGTGCTTATTGTATTATATCACTTGCTTCGGTGAAGGAAAACATTGTGAGGAAACCAGTTTGCCTGAGAGATATTTCTCGACGGCATGTAAAACCAAAGCAGAGGCCCATGGGTGACATAAAAACTCTGACACCAGGTTAGGCACTAACCACACGATAAAGAACGAAATAATTAATCTGTAACGTATACAAACTACTAACTATAACTAGTTAATTGGGCAAAGTATTATTGGGTCTTCCCATCAGAAATTTCTCAGTATTTTCTCAGATTTGCCCGTTTGATGGCAACGGGGTAAAAGTAACCAGGGAAATGTGGGTATATACCTTCCATTAGGTAAACCTCTGCTTTACCCTCCGCGCATTACAGGGGTTCTGTAATGTTACGAATCTATAACAAAAATATGTTGATAACTATAAAAACTCAATTCGAATAACAATTGCTACGAGAAAAACAGAATACAGATGTATTTCCACGGTTTCATATGAATGTGGAGTATGGCCAGTTAATCTGATCAGTCATGGGAATGGATGCTGGCATACGATCGGAATCATCGCGATACAACGGCTCAGTTCGCTTGTTAAACTTTAACATACGGGCCGTATCATTGTTATCTTACGAGATTACATTTGTATTGGTAAGCGGTATCTAGTGGGTGTAAAAAGACTCTTAAAGAAGGCGAAAATCGCTTGTTCTTCACCTCATTGTGATGATTTTTAAAGGTAAGTATGATAAGAAAATGATGCTGCATTGATGTAGGCACCTATCCCTAAGTACCTACTCAGAAAAAGCTATCGGCAAACAATTTTTGTTTTGTTTTTAATTTTCCGTTTTCGGCCAAAAATGTAAATGTGGCTGAATTTTGTTGTATTCAGTTTCGACTGAACAAAAAAAAAATCGGTCATTCTCTAATAGGGTTATTAATTGATTTAGTTAAGGTACTTATCTAAACAGTTAACGGGTTTTTTTTTGAAGTACGGTTCTTTCATTTGCGATTTATAAATATTGCTTTAAAATTACATAAGAACAATATGAATTATGTACAGCTCAAAAGTAATAATGAAATTAAAGTACGTCTGCAAACTTTCGGATCTTCATTCCAAATTACAGTTGTTTCAATACAAAAGACCCTCTCTTTCGGAAAATTTGTAATACAACTAAATTACAAGACTTATTTAATTTTATTAACTAAGTAGGTTGTTATAAGCATCGCAGTATTAAAACCTGCTCCAAGTGTACTTAAGTTTGATCATCCGTTTTAATAACACGAAATTGGGAATTAATGTACACTGGCGAGCACTTTAATGTACAGTTTAAATGTTTTGATTTTAAAATTAGTAAAGTTTCGACCCGTGGGACGCACGAGACAATAAAAGACGAGTTTACATTGCGCGCTCGACGAAAGAGGTCATTCTGTAAATATTTACCGAGAGGGTTATGTAAATACAAATATTATAAAAACCTGTGAGATTTTTCCATAGCCCCTGAGTTGTGACTAATTTTTCTGTAGGGTTCCATGAAGTGAGAGTATGGTTAATGAATTTTAAATTCTCAATTTAACTTTTTTGAATTGACAGAGATCGTATTAAAAGCTATTTACACCCCATTCCGGGAAAAGTGTGATAATGTTTTGTCACTGCAAAGTTGGATGACATTTACATTTTTAGACTTTGTTTTCACTTAAGCATTAAGAATATTATCAGACAGACTTTAGGTACAGACTCACTTATAATAATTCTCACACACACCAGCCTCCCCAATCAAGTCTAATAACTTAGCTAGATAATTTTAAGACGTGTGTTACATAGCAACGATATTTATGACTGTAACGAGTATCTCTAGTACGTGATCTGGTTTTAATATAATCTTAATGGTTTGTTGTACATTTATACGTGTAGGTATTTGTACAATACCGTCTTTGTACTGGATGATTGGTGTGCTAGTTCTCATGGCTTAATGTGTAATGTTTTGACTATGCATGTTATGGTCTTCGGAGAGAAAAATATCCTATTGATATGGCATTGCTTGGTCTACTGCCTTGATGTACTTGTTCTTCTTACATATTTCTTGATTTACTAAAACGTGGCCACGCTAGGAATTTTTTCTGCATCATGGATGCGTTTAAATCATTTCAACTCGTGTAGAAAAACAGCTAGTCCCGGAACAACTACTATAGGTAGTTTATTATGTAGATCAATTTGCGAGAAACACGGCATGTGCTTGAAAGGTTGCTAAGTAAGATTGTTCTTGGTGCTGGCTGTTCAGAACGTTCTTTAATCGTTAATCAGTTGGATTCTGTTAATATTTGTGAGGAAATCTGGCTAGCAATACCGTTTTAGGCCATTCCCTTTTTTTTTTTTTAAACTCTACTTGGCAATCGGTCTTAGGGACAATAAGTCATCATCATATTTATGGAGTGAGCTTCTATGAGTAGAAGTTTTCCATCAGAAAATACTCTTTAATGTGTGGACATGGCATGTACCTATGAAATTCAACTTGACCTGCATGGTGGACCTCTTGCTGCATTTTGCTACTGATGACAGCAACCACTTTCCAAAAAACAACCAATATAACCCTAACAACGCCATCTTTGGTTTGATCGACCAACAAAAAACCAGGAACCGGTCGTCCTTCCCTTATCACTAACCGCCAGATACAAAGTAGACAGTTTTATCACTACATACCCACCTACATGCATTGGGTAAAGTTCCGATTGCCCTCATATTTGCATAACCGATAGAGAAAGGTTATTGAATCCTTATCTTAGGTCCCTGACCCCGATGTTTGCTCCTAGGGTTCGCCGATAGCGATACGTGTTCAATATTTGTGTGAAGTATGTGAAATGGTGCACGTTTTGGCATGTGATATGGGCGTTGAAGCGAATTTTGGTAAATATTGCGTAGATTAGATTTGCAGTTGGAGTAGAATTTTTGTGCATTTTCGACGCTATTAGGTCTTTTTGCAGCACTGAATAACTTCCGCAATAATTAATAGACGGATGTATTGCTGAGAAGTCTGTTTCGCAACGTCTTCTCCCCAGCTAAAACACAAGTGGCGAAAGTCGAGCTTTTTGGGGGGACTGTCCATGTAGTTTAGACGTCCAAAAAGTGATTTTCTCAGCCCAATTTGAATATAGCATAATGACATAACATAACGCCTTGTTATCGCCGAAAACATAGGCAGAGGTGTACCTAACAACTACACCCACATTTCTCCAGTTATGTCTCAGTTCCATGCAATAGGAGGCGAGCCTATTGCAAACAACCGACATCAACCGGGCACATATCTAGACTCCTTGGCTGTTACTGAGAAATTCTTGATGGGAAGACTTCTTGCTCAGCAGTCGCGCTTGCGACCACTCGACCTACTTTTAATTTTAATTTTCTAGGAATATAATTTCTAAGTTTGAACTAATATACAATTCTATCTAAATTAATTATAGTGTAGTGAATAGCCTCGCGGATGTGTGGAGTGCAAACAATCTCCAAACGTCCAAACGTTGGACGAATTTCAAAGCTGTTCTGTAGTGAGGACTTTTTAGAGTGCAGTATCTACATCATTTACTGTCTCCTTTAATTAAAAGCTCACATATTCAGACATAGGCGAACACTTAACTAATTTTAACTGTATCTCGAAAACACTAATAGTAATTTCAAAAATTTAAAAATATTTTGAAATGTTTTACCATTTTTGAAATTGCTATTGCCCTGTCGGGCTAGTTATAAAAGCTTCATATTTATTAATGAAATATTTTGTTTAATTCATGAGTAACAATATATTGTTTGGCTAACTGCCAACACTACTCAGTCCGTCATGTCGCTTATAAATCATCCCATAAAATATTTTATAGCGATACTGATAGACAATAATTCATATCAAACAAATAAAAGCTAAACAGCAGAGTTTGTGACCGTTCCGTTGACTTACGAGTGTGTTTGTATTTAACACGATAAAAACATCCGGGTATAAAGAATTCATAGTTAAGGCAATGCTTTAGAAAACGTGATAGATCTGTCGATTATATTAGCTAGGTAGGCCGGCCGAGGCTTGGAGATGAAGAAATAAGAAGACGAGGGAGAGGGGTGCGGGGGGTAAGGTCTGGTGGGGTTCCTCCGGGTATGAAGCTTCCTCTATGCTGTCGAAATGTGATCAAAAGGAATAGAGAATACAGAAATCAGCCGTTCCTTGATCTATACTAATATTATAAAGAGTTTGTTTGGTTGAACGCGCTAATCTCAGGAACTACTGGTTCGAATTGAAAAAATATTTTATTGTTGGTTAGACCATTTATCGAGAAAGGCTATAGGCTATAAAACATCACGCTGCGACCAATAGGAGCGGAGCATTAATCAAAAATGTTACGCAGACGAAGTTGCGCCGGTCAGCTAGTAAGTTACACACATCAACACGGTCTAGGGATATTTTTAAAAAAGCGAATTACTATCAATGTGTTAATTATTTATATGACATGTATATATTTAAAAGATACGTTATTTAATATTCTACCATTTTTTAATAATGGTTAAGGTACTTAGATTAAAATTTCAGGATTTTATGGAAAAAAAATGAAGCATAGACGGAAATCGTATATGAATGAACTTTTAGTTTGTGAGTAAAAACTGAAAAAAATAGAAAAATCATTTAATTTGTGTTTATAAACTTGAAGTTAGTAGTCTGAGAAAGCGCCCATGATGTTCATAACACATCGGCAACGATTCGGCATGCTCAGAACAAGGTTGTCAATGTCTTGCTGCGGAATATTGTCCCATGTCCTTCTGAGGTGCGCAAAAAGTTGATCTTCTGTAGCCAGATTTTCAGGAACTTCCTTCAGAGCTCTTCTTTGCAGCATATCCCACGCATGCTCAATGGGATTTAGATCTGGCGATTGAGCAGGCCAGTCTAAGGCCCTAACATTATGTGTATGTAACCAAGCTGCTACCGTTCTCGCCGTGTGTGCCCGGGCATTGTCGTGCATGAGCAGGAAATCTTGCCCCATTTGTGTTCTGTGGGGCAAGATTACGGGCCCCAGCACCTGTTGGACGTATCGTTCTGCCGTCATATTGCCCCGCACCCAAACGAGATCCGTCCGTCCTCCAAGACGAATTCCTGCCCAAACCATAATTGTTCCTCCTTGATATGGGTGAACTTCCTGAGGGTTCTGGAGACGGCTCCATCGTCCAGGAACTCGCCAAACACGCGTCCTTCGTGAATCTGGATGGAAGCCGAACCTGGATTCATCCGTGAACAGCACATTGGACCATTGCTCACGGCCCCAGTCCACGTGGTTCCGAACCCATTCTAATCGTCGTCCACGATTGCCTCTCCGTAAAGGTGGGACCCGGAGTGGTCTACGAGAGCGTAGATTGCTTTCATGCAGTCGCCTTCTTACAGTTTGGTCACTCACAAGCACTTGGTGTTCCACTCGCAGCCTTTGGACCAATTGAGTCGCCGTTGCATTTGGTTGTGCTCGCGCAGTAATTTGCAAAAATCGGTCTTGTCTGGGGGTAGTGATGCGACTTGGCCCCCGGTGCCTCTCCGCTACTTCACCTGTGGCACGATAGCGTGTCCACAATCTTGAAATTACATTTTGATGGGTCCCTATGGCCTCAGCAACATTACGCTGAACAGATCCAGCTTCCAGCATTCCCACAGCTCGTAACATCTCCGCCCTCGTCAAATGTCGGCGTTGCATGGCTACAATACCTCAATTTTAACTTTATCTTTCGTTTAAAAATGAAAAAAAACTGTAACTAAACGTAATTCGTATTGTTTTCTAAATTTCGCACAAATGAAAATTCCCTCTCCTATACATCAAGACATTTTTATGCCACCGAAACAAGAATTTTCAAAAATTTAAATTTGGAATTAGTCTGAGATAAATTACAAACAAATCGGTGTATAAAAGATTCCAATGCGGCCAGTACTTTTCGAGTTATTTAATTGAGTATGAAATATCCCTAGACCGTGTTGATGTGTGTATAAAAGAAACAAGACGCAGTTAACATATCGGACAATTGCTCATTCATTAGACAGCTGAAGAAGTTTTCAACTAGTATGCCCAACATAGATACTGCCTTGTTGGTCTAATCTAGGCTGAGCTCGAGGTTCTGGGTTCGATTCCCGGGTCGGGCAAATTGCTATTGGGTTTTCCATCAGGAACTTCTCAGTAGCAGCCACGGAGTTTGGATTTGTGCCCGGTTCATGGCAATAGGCTCGCGCCCTATTACATGGAACTTATTCATAACTGTCGAAATGCGGGTGTACTATAACGTACACCTCTGCCTAAACCTTCGGGGATTACAGGTGTGATATTATGTATGTGTAAGACTAAGTATGTTTACAGAGATAAATCCCCTAACGATTCATTCATTTTATTTTCCAATCGTTATTCTATCTACTTTCAGATTTCCTTCTTAGCCAAGCTCGAACCACTCCAAAGGCAAAAAACTTTGAGCTTTTTCACCAGCATGTTTTCAACAAATCTAGCTCCAGCGAACTTCTACAGACTAACACGTTGCAATCCAAAGTATACAGATTGTATTGCCCTAACTTTTCACCCAACAAGTTGGTCGAATCTAGGTCAAATGCTGGCTGTAAATTGGTCCAAGTAGCCAACATTACTGGCTGTATAGTCCAGACAAAAAGTATAGTCCATGACCTAGAACGGTAGTTAACCTTAATGTTTAGCTTGAAAGCTTAATGTGGTTTTGCAGTAGTAAGTTGAAAACTTGATCAATTTAGTGGTGAGTGCAAGTTTAAGAACGTAGACCTGTTTGTTTGAATGGGTTGATAGCTGTCGTAGGGTACTTACGTAAAAGATCAGAGGGATGAGGTGATTAGCATAGTCGTAATCACCAAAATAATATTCCTCCTGCTATCTGTAAGAGGGAGTAGGCTAACACGAGGGGTGCGAGGGGAGATTGACCACTATCATAACATAACATCAAGCCCGAAGGGTTGCGCAGAGGTGTACCGACAACGATTTCCTGATGAACAAACCTAATAACACTTCCCGACCTGGGAATCGAATCCGGGACCCCATGCTCAGTACAGCAACGAGGCAGTCAATCTAGCCTAGATTGAGAGTAACTCCAGTGAAAGCAATCTAGTGAGGCTTAACAATAACTAAAATAAGGAAATAACAAGCTATTCTTACCCGAATGCGTCGGAGCCAAAAGGGAGGTAATGTTTCTTAGCAAATCTCCCTCACTCTTCGCATAATGAGCCATATGTGGATCTTTCATGCCGACTTTATCCAGCACCGATAAATTAAAAGATTCAACCATCCTTTTACCATTATTTCAACCAAAATTCAAGCTTAATCAATACCGATTCCAAAACCCTTTTGTCCACTCAAACCACCAAACCTTAAAATAAATACCATTGTATGTCTGTCAGTGTCCGTTCGGTTCACCTTTTGCCTTATATTTGTAAGGTCAGGAGCACACTGGACGCTATTATTCAGTAGGGACAATAGCCAAGGGTGTGGACTGTGCTACGTGACGTGACATTAACCCGACCCGCACTATTGTACACCCTCCCTTACATAAGCACATTAGTTTGGAAGCTTAAGGGTAGTTATTAATAGAACTTCGAGGTTTGCTGGGTTTCTTTAAAAGTACTTAAATCTTGGGTAAGTAATCCTACTTTAGATGTTGTGTGTCCAGAATAAGTTTTAGGTTAAGTTGGTTTGAAAGCTTTATGTAGTCTAGGATACCTAGTCTCATGATTTTGGAATTAAAGGCTTTTTTACGAGACCCTGTCCATCAACCTTCTTGGTTAAAAGTATACTGCTGACAAAAAATCTTTTGATAAACGTTGCCTTCATTTTGTGTAAAGTTAGCAACGCAATCTTCTTCTTTCACTTTGAAGAAAACCACCTCATCTTGAAAGTACTGACAGTCTACGCAAGTACGTAAGTCGACGCACTTACATATTATCGTCACTCATCGACGCTCTTATATCTCACCCTAACAGAAATAAAATAACACTTGACTACACATATCGCTCAGAAAGACGACCCATCAAAAAAACATACATCGACATGACACACCATCCTTCACTTCAGCCAAAAATACCACTTCCTATAACGGTATACTGGTGGCCAAACGAAGTAACCCACTTCGCAGTAGTGATGCACGATCCGATCCGATACTTTATTATATCGATACAACAGGATGCAATACTTCGACGTTTTTGATCGATACAAACGAATACGATAAATGTTCGTATCGATACCAAAGTACTGGTATTGGAATAGATGGTTCGTATCATGCCAGATTATCCTAAACTGCATGATTAATCAATTCAAAAGTACTTACACAAAAAAATTTCATAAGAGTTTCTAAAATTTTGCCTGAACTCTTAAAAGGTAACTCTTATAAGTACCATACAAGTGAATGTATGACAATTCGGTACTTGGAGACTCGGATCGAAACCATTAGATCCTAGAATTGTATCGTATAGTTGCGATTCGGATGGATCCAAAGCATCGATTCGAACGATATCAGGCATCCGTACTTCGCAGATGCACGGATTTACATTTCACATTAACACCATCAGTACTTAATTGATACTGTCCGTGTGTAAAGGGTGAATCAGGTACTCTATTTAATATTGAAATATAATGGGAATCGGATTATTTGTATTTGGGTAAACCGGGTCTGTTTTGGGTGTGCTGTTTTTAAAGTTGAATGCGAACTGTAGAGGAATTTGGTTGAATATTACATGTGTAGTTTAATTGTTGTCTGGAGTGTGATGCTACTATAATAATTATTTAAATAAGCTTCTTAATTACTGTCAAAATTTTTTTCATTCTTAAATAGGGGTGAAAGCCAGCGTTGAGCGTTAGTCGCCAAGTTGAGCTGTTTTCTTTGTATCAAATACTTTCTGTTAATTTACACATTATAAGCCACAGTGACGTATAGGTTTTATATGTGGATCAGCACAAACCCCGCAACGGTCAAAAGGTTACAAAAAGATCGTTAACATTAATTAACTTCAAAGTCATTTAATCTTTGCTAAGGCTTTAAAAACTAATAGCCCAAGCCTATCGTGACAGTTACATTAAAAAATAAATTACGACTCATTCACTGCACATGAAACTAGAATTCATTTTAAATTGGAGTTAAAATTTAAATCACGATAAAAGAAAATCACCCCAAACCGACCTTTGAGTTCACGAAATAATTTCACACTTTAACACCAGAGACGCATCTGATTTTACCAAGCGTGACCTTTTTGCGCTCGAATCCTGATGCATAACCGTAAAAACCAGGCCAGATGTTTATTATGCTGACTCACTGTGCTTAAACCCACAAAATGCACTCTACCTCCACGACATAAGGACCATAACAATAATACGTGACGATATGCTTGAAGCTGCAATCCAGTTCGATTTGAAATTCAATAAAATTATCTGCCAAGTCACATAGAGCAGTTTTTAAGATCGCGTTCCGATTTCGTATAAGTAGATTGTTGTCGTTTAATAACGACGGAAAGACGGGAATAGTTCGATGAAAATTTCTTGAAAAAAGTGTGTATTTTTGAGGTGCCATTTTATTTGGCTGCACTTGTAAAATGTACATGTTCTCCTTTTACATTGAAATTCGGAATGTTGTCAAATAGATCTTTACGTGGGTAGACACAAAACTGCGATTTTCCTATTTTCGGAAACATTCCGCACAAAAGGGAAAAAGGTGCTACCACGAAATAGAATTCACACATAACTTCACCATCAACCGTAAACATGGCTCCCAAAAAATAACGCAAAAACAGCGAACAAAAATAAAGCGGTTTTGCATCCGACCATCTGCTCGATAGGCATCGAATCCAAAAGATCGGATGAGTGCATGTGTCGGTCGAAAACACCTGTCGTTTTCGGTCAGGTTTGAACAATAATGGAATCACCACCTGGCATGGTCCTATTTTTTTACGGCATATGGATTGGGTATAGTCAACCAGCCATCCGGTTTGGATTCGATCGTCATTTACTTTATGTCTGCGCCTCCTTTTTCCGAATTTACGAGTCGGTTGTGGATTCAAATCCAGGCTTGCTGACTTATTTATGTTATCACTACTGCTCTGAAAATTTTGAAGGAAAACATCGTGAGGAAAACGGCGTATGAAATACCCAAAAAAAATCGAAGACTAATCATATGAACGGTTCCCGCTTGGTGGGTTACGGCCTTCTCCGCCTCACATAGAGGAGTAATGTGTCCCAGCTTTGAGATTTTTGGCAGGCTGATTAAGCCGCCAGTTCATAAAGCCCCCCTTCTTCCGGATTTAGGCTGTGGTTGCCATGAATATTGTAGAAGCAGAGCGCGTTATAATTATCCGAGCTGTATTGTCGTCAGCCTACGTCCACGTCCTAAGAATTCTTGCACATAATTGCTACATGAATAAATTAACTGTCACGGCGCTACAAAAACGCTGGAACACTATTAATTTATAATTTCCTTTTCCTTTGTCAAGATGATAACTTTCAATGCCATCAAAAATACGCCCAATTGAAGACTAAGTCCAGTTTGTCAAAAAAAAAATACATTTTATTTATTTTCAATAAGTTCAGGCGAAAATTTTAATATTCAAGTGTCCCATTCACAAAGGGTTATTCAAAGTGAATTTCAAATTGAAATTGGTCTTCGCTTTTGCTAGGAGCTAAAGATTTATAAGAACAATATTGATACTAGGAGCATCGAGGCATCCTTCCAAGTTTCTTTGTGATAATCGCCATTATTAATTGGAATTATGCAAATCGGCGGCAAGTTCTGTTTTTGACTGACAACTGGGTGGTCCTCCCAAAGTTTAGAGCAGATTTTGTTATTGCGCTTCTCCTTTGTCTATGATATTGTGGGCTTTTTGTTTTGATTTCTGATGTTGGTAAAAGGAACTGTTGACTTTCAAATCGAGATACATAGCTTAGTTATCACAACTAAGCTATATCTCTCGATGCAAGATTCCCGATCAAGTTGTGAGTTGATTTGAGTGCTGAACCTGGGACCTTAATGGAATTAATATTGATTTGACACAAATCAGTGACAAAATGACGCTAAAAAGAATCAAACCGAAGATTGATGTCAATTGTATAGCACAATAATTGACATCGATCTTCGATTTGTAGTATCTACCTATTTATTCTTACTTTGTGATTTATTTCTCAGAATCGTATCCAATATGAAAGCGAAATGTATTTGACAAGGTATTTTCAACGCCTTCTGTATACACGGACAGGAAATTGACGAGCTGCACAATCGAAAGCTTTAAAAAAACTTAAACCTTAACTTAATTTTGCTGACAGTAAAACATGTTCACTCGAAAAATACATATTTGTAGAGCTATTTTTAAATTATTGCCTGCAAAGTAACTAGTAATAACAGAAAAAACAACATTCGTTCCTATCTTGAATGAAACGGAAATAAGAAAAAATTCCTTCAGGGCTGTCGTTATTTTTAGAATAACCCACTTTTAGCCCGACACTCTGTGCTGATTTATTTAAAAAACGGCTTGAAAAACTTAGAAAAACTTTTAACTTGCTTTTACCCGTGGCTTCGCCTTCGGAACGCAAAGTAGTAGTTGTAAAGTAAGTTCTTTGTCTGTACCCATCGAACGACAGAGTTACTTTCGCATTTATAATATAAATCATCATCTCCTAGCCCAGGGGTGTCCAATATAATTTTGTGGAGGGCCAAGTTTAGTATTTTTGTAACCACTGAGAGGTCCCTGCATTTTTTTGGCCAGCTATGGGCAAAAAAAAAAGACAGTGCCCTCTAAATTTAAATTAAACGGCAATTTTCACATTAAATGTTTATTCTTAAAACCTAACTAACGATGATGTTTTTATGCACTATTGATTTATTTACGAAATATCTGGATCTCAATCGCGATCGAACAAGAGTAAGACCAAAATACTCGCATCGTTGACCAGCTTCGTCGGATTAGACTGCGATGATGCGGTCTGCATTTGCGGGTAGGTGAGGTGAGGCGGGTAGATAAATATGGAGCGGGAATAACTGATAGGACATTTTTAAACAATGTTCGCGCAATATTTATTGATGTCTTATAAAGTTTGAAATTGCTCTCGGGCCGGATGAAAGACCTATGCGGGCCGCATGGTGGCCCGGGGGCCGTATGTTGGACGGGCCTGTCCAAGCCTTTTCCAAACTATGCTGGGATCGGCTTCTAGTCTAACCGGATGCAGCTGAATACCTGTATTTTACATGGAGCGACTGCCTATCTGACCTCCACAACCCAGTCAGTACTGGGTTATGCGATACCCCTTGGTAAGACTGGTTGTCAGATTTCGGGCCACCGACTACCTCTAACGACTGTCAAAGATCTACAAATGACAGCCGGGACCTACAGCTTAACGTGCTTTCCGAGGCACGGTGGAAATGCCTTTATAATATTAATATGGTTTATTTTCATTTTCTGTGAGCTTAGATGTTGATAATATCATTCCCGAACGGTCTTATATTCTTTATTTGTTCTTTTCATTCTTATTTCCTTCAATTCCTAAGCCCATGTCAGATTAGACATATCATATCGTAAGAGGTTCTTTCTAGATGGAATTTTGCCAAGTTTTTAGACAAAAATAAGATTTATCGTATTAAGTATTGTCTGTCTGTAATACTTTGATTAGTCGTTTACTTATTCTTAGGAATAAAGGCAATATCGTCTGCATGTTGGAGTTGACTGGTACCTATGTATCTTGTGTTTGTCAGAAGTTCAATGCTCCTATCCATTACTCACTAATTGTCCTAGTATACACTAATTACTTCGTAAGTCGTTATCATGATTAAATATGCATTAAATTAATATAGCTAGCATCACGCCTGTGTTCTGGGAAGCAATAGGCAGCAATGTATAACATAACATTACATCACGCCTCCACTCCCCGAAGGAAATAAATACCACTCTGTTACTGTCCCACGGCTGGGCAAAGGCCTCTTCTCGTACAGACAACGCACAAACATTGATCACCACGCTTTCTTAATACAGGACAGTTTTTTTTTAACAACTAATTATTGTCCCATACGAGTAGCAATAAATACTTCTTCTTTCGTTCTTTGCTCGTCTTGGGAACACCAAAACCTACTCCACCAATGAGGCAATAAAACGATATTAATAATACTACATAGGGCAGTCTAACATGGCCACATGGCCTGACTATTTATCGTAAAGGTCGTTTTATCTCCGTACTAATAAAGGTATTCTTTGTTACAGGTATGCATGAGTCAAGGATGATGCATCTCGATGGAATGCTGTTGGCAATAAAGTTAATGGACCAGTCTTCAGGTCAACACTAATGGCTTGTATATAAGGGTTTATATATTTAAGAGAGAAATGAGAATTCTTTGGTGCCGTCATGGTTTAGGCTTGCTAAACCTTTTCGATATCGTTTTTTGAAAGCCAATCTTGTGGATTGACAAACTAAGTAACATATTTGTAACTATACAGGGTTATGTTAAAATAGCTAGCGTAACTCTTCACACATAAATAACTGATTTTCTAAACTCCTGCGTCAAGTAAAAACATTAATCCGGTGGTTAATTACCCCATGTTTTTTTTTAATATTTTTATGATATTAATACCCATCCCGTTAACGAGCGAATCCTGTTCAACGATTAATATCTTATTGGAATAATAACAAACAATAGAGACAGCAGTTGACTAACTTATTTGAACTAATTAGGTAGGTATTACAAGAATCATTAATTACATCTTATCCTCCAGCCAATTTCAAAATAATTAGCACAATTGTTCAAAACCACTTCTGAAAGCTTTCATGATTAGTAACAGAATTTAGACACAGCAATGGAAATAATTTTCTATAGGATAGGTAATGAATAATTTAATAAGGATGAGGAAATTGGTAAATTGATAGAATATTTTATTATATTTTCTGTCATCTAATACTGAAAAGGAGGTTTTATATGTTCAGCAGTGGACATTGATTGATTTTCTATCGAATTTTTAATCACTACACTAGTAGTATAAAACAAAGTCGCTTCCCGCTGTCTGTCTCTATGTATGCTTAGATCTTTAAAACTGCGCATCGGATTTTGATGCGGTTTTTTTAATAGATAGAGTGATTCAAGAGTAAGGTTTATATGTATAATACATGCATATTATAGTAGAGAAAATATTAGTATCTACATTGCTCCCGTGCGAAGCCGGGGCGGGTCGCTAGTCTATATAAATGATATTGGTTTAAGTTAAGTCTGCAATTTATTATTCAAAAATGTAATTAACAGATTTAAAGTTTTGATTAGTAGTAAGATTCAGTAGCAGCCACGGAGTCTGGATTTGTCCCCGGTTGATGACAATAGGCTCGCCCCCTATTGCATGCGACTTTAACATAACTGGTGAAATGTGGGTGTACTTTTAGACAAACCTCCGTCTAACCCTTCGCGGATAAAAGTCGTGATGTTATGTTATTACAAACTTAAGTGTTTATTTGCGAATTCCCTATATTCTAGGAATAAGTACATAAGCATTAGGTACACGCAATTTCGATTTTCGAAACCCTTGTAGTCTAAATATTATTACAAGTACTTAGGTACTATAAGAGCCTCCGGCTGTGATAGTTAGACAAAATATCTTGTTACTAGAAGATATTCAATGCTGAGAAACTTTAGGTAAACATCCTCCTCAGATTATAGAGTGTCTGATATCAGTACAAAACGTTTAGGTACACGTGTTCAGTGCTTTGTATTCTGCTAGTTATAAGTTGAAATACATGCGGCTAATTGCCTTAAATATAGTTAATATTATGTCACGCCTTACAGACTCACTCGAAAGTCTCGGCGAGAAGGCTCGCCGGGACATATCGCGAGAACCGAGAAAGTCTCTACACTCGTGCGACTTTCTCCCGAGACGCGAGAAACCCTTTGTAGCGGGCAAAAAGACCGACACCGATCGAAGAACAGGCGAGCGCGAGAACGAGGTGGCGAGAAACTCATCACATTCACGCGTCTCTGGTGTGCTCGGGGGTTCTCGGCGTTAGTCTGTAGGGCCCTTTTACACTGCTCGAGTTTTAACACTCGACTCAGTGCCGAGAATTTAAATTCTATTAGTGCAATTTTTTAGGCATTGACTTAGGCAACTCTTAGTTTTAGTGAAAATGGACATTTAACTTATAGGTTGCGAGTTTATCGTCAGGAAATTTGGTATAACTCCGGCATTTCCTAATTAATCCTACCTTTACATACAACGATATCCTATTATTGCAGAAATTGAAATAAAATTCCAATGGCAAAAACCTTATAATTAGAATTCAGACTCTCACTGATCAGTAGCGTTTGAGATCACTACATCAAAGACTCGCTAAGAAGGCAAAATTGACATCAGCTTTTACTTCCTCAAAACTTAAATAACTTCAGGACACCAGACCTCCACCAATTAACTCCTATACTAAATCCAACAAACAAAGCAATTAGAGTTTAGTGGTGTGACCGTCGGACTGCCAAGTCATAGGTCTCGAGTTCGAACCTAAGACACGCACCTCTAATATTTTGGATTCATATGCTTATTGTATAATTATCACTTGCTTCGGTGAAGGAAAACATCGCGAGGAAACCAGCATGCCTGAGAGATATTTCTCGACGGCATGTAAAGCCAAGGCATAGGCCCATGGGCGGCACAAAAACTGACAGGTTAGGCACTAACCACACGATAAAGAAGAATCCAACAAAAGAATCATTGAAAGAGTAAACTAAAAAAGTAATAGCAATTGATACGAGAAATAGTTCCATAACTACACCTTTCAGGATTCTAATTAATCCAATAAGCGTCGAGAACGTTCCAGATTCCTTTAATTTATGTCTTTTTCCACCATTCAGCTCGCAGGAACAATTAAGACGATTTCCACGCTTAACGCTTTGACACTGGATATCCGATCGCTAGGAAATACGGAGATCAATTAAATATATGGGAAGTGATAATTAGGGATTGAGTTACTAGATGTATTATTATTTGTGTTGAATCGTCTCCATCGAAGGCAGAAATCATGGGGAAACCGTTATGTCCTGGAACCGAACAGTTCGAAGACATGTCATATACATGATATTACTATAGTCGACCCATGTAGTGGCAAACTATGGCTCACTCTCTTTATTTATTTATTTAGGATCTCCAACAAAGGATGTTCACAGATCATGGGAAATAAATTATGGACGCCAAAGGTATCACGTAGGTGTACTCCTTCACTTCCAGGAGACCACAGCATTCACTCGAGGAGGTATCACCAAAGAGAACATAGGTTGATTATGTAAACTTGTGAATACATGTACTCATTGACAGTCGTTACAGGTAGTCAGTGGTCCGATAATCTGACACCCAGTCTTACCAAAGGGTATTATTATCCAGTACTAACTAGGTTGTGGAGGTTTAGATAGGCAGTCACTCCTTGTAAAATACTGGTATTCAGCTGCATCCGGTTAAACTGGAAGCCGACTCCAACACAGTTGGGAAATGTCTAGGCAGATGATGACTTAATACTCCTCAGCAATCCTCTTTTAAGCATACAGGCGTAATGTTACGTTATACTCTAATTATATCCTCTATGAACGGTCAAGGGTGAAAGCTATAAACACCGGTAAGCCAAAGGATTGGTGATCGTAGTCTGTTGTTATTTGCAGACAGGACAGGGCGCTTATGCCGATCCTCTTGGCTTAAGCCGTCGTCTTATACGGGCCATGGGTGGGTAAGGGATGGTCCATTCTTTAAGGGGGTAACATGGGCTATCATGAAGATTTTAATGTAATGTTCTTTGCTGGATATATAATAAACTGGTCCAAAGCAGGATTGAGGCTTATAAGACAATAATCAACTCTAAAAAGTCTGGTTAAAGATTTTTTTTGTCTTCATTAGGTCAAAACTAAAATAAACAGTGATAGCCTAGTGGTGTGTCCTTCAGACTGCCAAGTCATAGGTCTCAAGTTCGAACCCAAGACACGCACCTCTGATTTTACGCATTCGTTTGAGTATTGTATAATTATCACTTGCTTCGGTGAAGGAAAAACATCGTGAGGAAACCAGCATGCCTGAGAGATATTTCTCGACGGCATGTAATGCCAAGTCAGAGGTCCATGGGCGGCACTGAAAAAAACTGACACCAGGTTAGTCACCAGCCACACGATAAAGAAGAAGAAGAAAGGCAAATTGTGTAATATGAAAATCAAGGGCAAATAGATTAGAATATATTAAGACGACTACTAAGTGACGAGTAATAGAAAAATGTTGAAGAGGAAGACATACTGCTCTGACCCAGAAAAAACTGATATAAGGCAAGAGAACGGAATAGAATATACTTGACCGACTTGACTTGTGAGAATTATGATGAGATGAAAATATATTGTTAGAATACCCTTTAATCTCAGCATCCATTCAATCTAAGCTTATATCACTCGGATGCATTCCTTTGTCACCTATCCCTTGAGCAACCGAGCGAGACGCCTCAAGACCCCGCCCGACGATTCCTACCACACCTGCACGCTACCCGATAAGATATCGAACACCAGACAGCATAGATCCTCAGAATACACCCATTGTTCTATTACAAGGGTATCAGCGTATAATCTGGTGGAACCGTTTGAGCGACCTGAAACAATAAGTGCACGTCCAAGGGGCGGCCGCACATCGTGTCCCAAAAGCGGAGCTTGCATAAGTTGCGATGTATACAGATTACGTCTTAAAAGCTCTTGGTGTTTACGAGGTTTCTGCTTTAGAGAGTTTTGGGTGTAGGTCTTTAGTTGAGGTTTATTAAGGTTCATTTTGGTTAGTAATTACTATATTAAACCTGAAACAGTGACTTGTTATAAAGTTTAAGGTATTGATTACTGAACTCTCAAGAGCGGTTAAGATAATGAATAATTATTTTCCTACAGTGAAATATAATCAGTTGGTGATGATAACGGTGTCTACTATCTGAAAATAATCAAGATTTAGATAGATTCGAAGTTACTATAAGATTTTACGCCATTACTCCATTTTGAGACTAATATGTTTCGTATCTAGCTTTATTTTCTATAAAAGGGAAAATAATCCTACTCTATAAATAAGCACAGTCTCGATGTAACCAAAATAAAAAAATGGCGGAGATTTAGCAATGCTCGCGACATGTCGCCGCTCGAGACAGGTGGTTCAAAGCGTAGACCTAACAAGGGTTAGAACACACGAATAAAATAAAGAAATCATTTAATTTCGGTCAATGTGTGTAAGCTATCGACTTTATAGAAAATAAAGTCATCTTGCTGTGTGCTATTTACCTAAGTCAAAAACAATAAGACGAAATATGTAACTAAATATAGCGTCGATAATAATTTAGAGTTATTTGATTTCTGCTTAACAAGAAGCAGGTATAAAAAGGTTATTTACAGAATAAATTTTCCAGATAATCTTAACAAGAAATAGACTGAACAAAATAACAAGGTCGTTTTAATTAATCGAGAATAATCCAGCCAAACTTTTGGGCAGAGAATTTCACGCAAATCGGAAATTGGCCAAACCATCCGAAGGATATTTTGTTGAATATATCAAGATAATCCTACAAAATTCAAACTGAATGTTACCTATAATGTTTTTCTAACCAGCATAAATATAACGTAACCTCCTCTAAACATTCCGTCCGCAGCTTCACAAGATGCCAGAGCCAGATGCCAGTTCTCAACTGCACTCTTGACTTCACTAAAACATCTGGCATCCAATCTTATTTCATGATTTTATTTACGGCTTTCTTATAAGGCTCACCTGTTCAATTCCTTCGCTTTTGTATGTAGATAGGCCCTTTTTTGTTTTTATGAAGTACTACAAGAATATTGGTTGGAATTAGCATAAAAGCTGGCTGGAAATGTGTTTTTAAGATGGTGGTAAATAAGAATAGTATTATCGTGAAGTTAGTTTGGAAAAATAGTGTAGTTGTTGTGTTTGTTAGAACTATGCGGTGTTTGCCAAGGATTGGAAGGTAGGTTTAGCGTTCATAGTTATAGGCTCATAGGAGTTTGCTGTTACCATAGCTCAATTTATTGTGCCACTGAAACCACTTTGACTTCACACCATGACAATATCTTGAATGACTGAAGGTTGGCCATCAACTGCGAATATTTCTCTTCGTCGTTTGCGAGGTCAAACGCATTTGGACATTGTCATATTTGTCATCCATCCCATATTAGTACCTTTCTGCCAGAATCATAATCAGAATCAGAATCTGTATCAGTACTTCATTTGCTTTGAATGTAGGTACAGGTATAAGATGTTGTACATAAATTAATGAGATCAGCAACAGTCTACCTTACGGCGTGCAAATTATTATAAAAATTAAAATAAACAAAACAATGTCACAAAACAAAATGGAAATTAAAGTGAACGTACATAAGTCTTAAATGGTCAAATTTGTAATTAACTATCACAATCACAATCTGGATAAACTCGTATCATTTAAAAAGTATTTTACTGAGTAATAACATTTTCCTAAAAGTAGTTCCTATTTTAGATTTAAAAATGTTAAAAGAGCAATCCTTAAAACCATGAGGTATTCTATTATAAATGACAGGTCCCATTGTCATTATACTTTTCCTCAACAGTGCTGTTTTGTAATTACCAGAACGTACCAAGTTCTTGTATTGGCCAGTGACGGAAATAAATTTAGATGGTTGGTTTGGATGGTTTCCTGTCTTTATGTCCAATCCTTATTCATTTCACATTTAGACCCTTATCATTTATTTTACTAACCCCTGGTCTTCCGGTGCTTTTTTATTCATTTATAACAGGTAAATGTAATAGCAATAATTGAAATGTCATTGAATGCAAATAGATTGACTGATTAAACTATTACATTTTACCTTTCAACAAAATTAATTAACGTTGCAATCTATTCATTGAATGCTCCGTATTTCAGTGTGGATCGAAATACTTGTCGTGGTATAATTTCTGACGGCTAGATATCTTATTTCTCATTTGTGAAATCCCAGAGATTGTGCTTGTCACAAATAGTTTTTATGGTAATATTAGTACTGTATTCAAGTCTGGGATAAGCTTGCTGAAGTTATGTCATAGATTTGTAAGTATGCCAACTTGGAACTTGCTTTTATTGTAATAAGATTATTTCGTTGTTCGGTAATTCTTCGTTCTGTTGTTTAGTCAGTTTATTCAATTACTGTTTCAGATTAGTAAGAGGTTACTGATTTATTCGTTCCTAAAATTATTCTTTTAAAGGAGATGTAACATTTTGGCCCATGAGATATACATTTATCAAAAAAGGGGTAAAATCCCCCACGAATTGAAGAAAAATATTCGTTCGTGAATTTAAGCCTGATTTCTTGTGCACAAAAAATAATAATAGTTTTTAAATTTATTGCCATATTCTATACACCATGGCGTTTCTTTTTTTTTTCTTCGATTTCGTTCTGGAATCATGTCACATCAAAGCATAAATAACGTAGACGTAAATGTAAAAGATAAGTGTTCTTGTACTATTAATATTTTTTATTATTCTCATAAACATCTTTTTCGACTTATTATAAGCAAGTGTGACGATTTCATCGCTAAAAATTACTTATTTATTTTACTTTTCTGAAGTGTACCTCTGAACGAATAACTGAAAATGTCATTTTGTTTTGACAGTTTACCGTTCTGGTCTGACACCAGAACGGTAAACTGTCAAAACAAAAGTCAGTCTCGTTCGTCTCGACTTGGTCTCTGATGGACTGACAAGTGGCAATTTCTAGATTAGGTAAACTTCATAACTACAACCTGGCATAACAGTCACGATAAACGTCAAGCATTTTTAATTTATTATGTGCATAAAAAATACCTTATAATAAGGAAAAACTGTTACTTATTTCTATTCAGGGTTAGTTTCCCAGCTTTCCTAAAAGGTACAGGTCATGGCCCGAGTCCCATACAAAAATGTTACATCTCCTTTCTTTTGAGTTTTTAAAAGATTCATACGACCTTATTGGTTGATGTTTTGGCATGGATAATGTCTCGCTGTGCCGTTTGTCACTTAAGCCTTCAATCAAATCTGACTTTTAAACACACAAATCACTATCCAGCATCTTTCTTGACACGTCATCTGTCAAAAACATCACAGTTATAATTAACCGCGTCTCTTTTAACACTACTTTAGTACATAAACAGTTAAGTCCCACTTATCTCTCAGCACCGTTTCGTAATCATCCAACCCTCTGACTAAACAACTCACAGTTTCTGTTTTTATTTACTTTTTTCACTGACGTTTGTTTTCTTAGCTTGTTGGGTCTTTTTTAACTTGATCTCGGCTGTGAGGTTGTGAGCCCCTGGCTTATAAATGTCCGTCGCATTTGAAGGGTTGAGTGTACAGTTATTTTCGAGTTGAAAATGTGTATTTTCGTTCCCAACGTGACGCTGGCAGGACAATTGCCAAAAGAGGGAAAAAAAGTGTATTTTCTTTTTTTTGTTAAATGAGGTAGATACCCAGTTCGAGGTCTATTTGGGTTTGTGTGTTAATCTTGTTAAAAATAATTTAAATAAATAGGTAGTATAATCCACAGCTTTGGTATCAATCATATATAATCATATTATATGTATCACTTTTAGTAGGTTATATCTAGATATATCTTAATTTCTAAACGTGACAAATAAGTGAACACGAATAAACTTCATATAATTTCGTCGCCAGGTCGCCATGTTAAGATTCGGTATCAGATAACACAAGATTAGTGCCTACCTTAATTCAATATTCCCGAACTACCTACATAAGTACAAACTTACGAAGAATAGAAAAGTGTAATAGAATCCCACACTCTGGCACTAGGCCAGATGGTAAATGAATTCCATTTGATACAAAAAGTTTACCTCTTTGAGAATTATCTTAGTTGGCGGAAGTTCATTATTGTCCACATTTACGAAAACTAATTACTAAGGATAAACTGGCACCTAGGCGGAAAATTAAGAAATACTTTAACGATCAATTATTTTCATCAGCACAAATGTACCTTACTCATACATGGACCCTGAAAACAGAACACTCCTATTTTGGGAAGTCGTGTAAAATTAGCTAGAGTTTTAAGGTGTTACCTATTTATGTACGAGAACGCTATTTCGTTTTTCAAGGCATCTAGTACTAGGTGTAAAAGGCGTCAGGTTGTTGGTTATGTAGACTTAAGTTCTTGAAAATATATTAGATAAAAACATGGCAGGTTTAGGTTTTATAATATATCTCTTCAAAGTCCCATATCTTATTAACTCAGTACAACAACAAACTCCCCTAAATGCAGTTAAAAAGAACGATATGACACTCGGTAAACATGCCCATATCGTTACAGAGGGGTCTTATAAAAACTTGGCACACATGATTGCTTCACAGCTTGGCTACGACCACGAGCTTCACGCTACACGCGTGTTACGACGAACGTGGAGAAAACAAAAGAAAACTTCTTTCTTTAGAACATGCTACGACTCTACGAGTCACCCCGACGCGACTCGCGGAAGAAACAAGTGACTCGCGCGCGTATTCTTTGGCGCTCGCAAGTCGTTTTTCCCGAGGTCGTGGAATAGGGCGGGCCGTTGTGTCGCAGATACGCGTACCTAATAAAACAATGATTGACTCTGTACAGGGACAAGAACGTGACTAGAATTTTACGTCCAATTTTATACCCGTACATAAAAAGAACAACGTGAAAGATTCATAATACGCCTTGTTGTGCTCGTACAGAGTAAACGATGTGTGTCACTCATACTGGTAGAACAATAGAGAATTCCTGCGCGCATTCCCCGAGTGCTTCTAGTCTGTAGGAGCACATTCTGTCGAAGGCGACGCTCATGTATGAACATAGCCGATGTTCATTTTATGCTTCATTATTTAGGTCGTTCGCTGACTCTGTTATTTATAAGCGTAGTTCACACTGCCGTCTTCGCAGAAATAGGCGCGCTAAATTAAGCTCTTGAGTTCTCACCCTAACTTTAGCGTCTTTTTTAATTAGGAGAAGCTGAAATAGGAATAAATTGGAGACAGGAATAGCAACTTTCACACTGGCAGCCTGGGGTTTGAATTAAATTCGAAAAAGAAATAAAGTTACCGATGTAGCAGCCCAGCAAGATATACCGACGACCTTAAAAGTGCCCTCGACAGACTGGATGCGTAAGGCGGAAGACAGGGTATTCTGGCGAAACTTGGAAAGGGCCTAGGTCCAGCTGTGGACTGCGATAGGCTGAGTGGAGTCGTTAAGCCCGGAGTCCAGATGTTTGGGCTCAACAAATGGCAACCTCGCTGAGTATGGGAATATGGGAGTAAATTTAAAATTATTTTAATTTAGGAAGCACGAATCATCTGCCTGTCTAGCCTTTTCCCAACTACGTTGGGGTCGGCTTCCAGTGGAACTGAATGCAGTATTTAAGGAAGCACCAATAAGAATATTTTTAATCCTATAACTTCTCTATAATAAAAGTCCCTGAAATTAGCTTACTTGAGCAGAATACTTTTTATTCGTATAATTTGTTTAACAAACTGATAGGTAGTTTCGTTAGGAAGGATTAAATCGCAGGATGTTTGTACGCAGGGTCGAAGATTTTATAGGCTTTTAGAGGGATCCATTAACGTAGAGAAGAGTAACGTAAGCTGTGGTATTTACCGAAATATTGTTACAATGCTGCGTCAATGACGTTGGTGCGATGTGTATCAAAATGTTTGCCCTGTAAATGTAGTGGTCGCAAGCGTTTATGGCGGGCTTGAAGGCTTGGACTCTTTCACAGGTCGGAAATGTTATTGGGTTTTATAATTTACTAACGACTCGCCCCGGCTTCGCACGGGTGCAATGTAGATACGAATGTTTTTTCTACTATAATATGCATGTAATATATTATACATATAAACCTTCCTCATGAATCACTCAATCTATTAAAAAATAACCGTATCAAAATCCGTTGCGTGGTTTTAAAGATCTAAGCATAAATAGGGACAGACAGATAGACAGCGGGAAGCGACTTTATTTTATACTATGTAGTGACAGTAGCAATTAGTAGTAGGACTGACTCGTTGGTTGAGTAGTCGCACTGTGGACTGCTGATCATGAGGGCCTGGGTTCGATTCCCAGGTCGGGTAAAGTGTTATTGGGTTTTTCCATCACGATTTCCCAGTAGCAGTCACGGAGTTTGGAGTTGTGCCTGGTTGATGGCAATATTAATACAAGGTGTAGTTTTGCAACCTCGTCAAAATTCAGGAGGTTGTCATAGACGACGTAAATAATCAATATAAATTACAGTACCTGGTCAATAATAATAAACGCTGCTTTTTTTTGTTGTTTTAATTTGACACTATTTCAGAATGAAGCCCTTTTCAAAAGAGGAGAATCACCCGTTTATCGAATAAACGTCTGCGTTTTTTCGTGTGTGTGAAAGCGCTGTTATAGGGCTAGTATTAGACGGGCCGCGTTTTAATACGGATGTTGTACACTTATCGATTTCCGATATAAGATAAAAATATAAAAAAAATATTGATTCGGGTCGAGAATTATTAGCATAGTTACCTCCATGAATTTGACGAGGATGCAAAGCAACACCTGGTATAACTGGCAAAATGTAGGTATACTGTTAGCTACACCTCTGCCTAACCCTTCAAGGATTACAGGCGTGATGTAAATGTAAGTAGCAAAATAAAAGAAAAATGTTTTAAACCTTAACCTGGAGTCTAGATAATATGCCCGATTGATGGCAAGGCTTAGCAAGGTCGCCCTCTATTGCATATGTAGGTTAGAAATAAATGTTGAAATACGGGTACTAAAGGTATCTACACCTCTGCCCAAACCTTCGCAGATTACAAGTGACGTATGTTACCTACGTGTTTCTCAATTGCATTTCATAGCTGTTACCAACGAAATTATGCATTTTTTATTTAATTACTATACAAAATAACGTATGGCGAAATATTTACTTAACTTCCAATATCAATGTGTTTAATGTTCTGAAAACGATTTGGTATTTATAAGTCCGTGCAGTAAAAATCACCACCTGCTATGTGAAACAATACTAAAGTCCGATCGTCATAAATTATTATGTAATATTATTTTTTCTTACCCGTAGAGAAAATAGTTTTTGTGGTTTGCTTGTTCGATGCAAACAATTTATTTTTTGAAATTATCGTGTCTATTTATTTAAAGGAGAGCGGTAGAGTTAAAATTGTTTTTTTTTTCACAGAAATGTTTATAGCTGTTTGACGATCAACAATTAATTAATTTGATAAAGTTTTTAGTTTTAATATTGGTCTTGAAAAAAAAACAGTAAGTAGACAATGTGTTTTCTTTTCCCGAATTAAATAAATAAAATGTTACTGTGTATTTTGCCTCAAGTAGGATATTACAATATTGGGGCACAGTTTTGCTTGAAAACTGGGACTTTCCCAAGAAAATATATATTTTCATAGCGTTGCCCATTCGTTTGTGTTCAAGCGACCATAAAAGATTGACATCGCAAGCAGGATGGCAGTCGTAAATTTAAATTACGTATTGTTTGAAAACCGCACCGATACACGGCTCGGAAACTGGCATCAGCTATCTTATTCTTTAATAGACTCGTAAATAAACTAGCTATGTCTTATATACTTCGTTTAGATAAAATGATGAAGAGAAATCTGTGCCCATTTTTTCTACCCGACTATGCTTGCCAATGGTCTGCAATTAACAGAAATTCCTAGTCTCTTTCTTCTCGTTTAAGTTTAAATATTTGTTTGATTTTCTGAAAATATCTAAAATAATAATGTTTTAGCATTTTACAAGCAGTATTATAATACAACTCTACAACACAATAATAACAAACTCATCCATAACTAACTACATAGTTTCACCTTCTTACCTCCCACAAAACAACCACAACTTGGTATCGAAATCGGAAGTACTTCAAACTTTGTTGAACGCGTGCTTACAGTTTCACTGTGCAAAATTCTTAAGTAAACAGATCGAAATTGTTTTTAATTAAAACTTATTTATTGTAATTATTATTGTAGCTAGCCTGTACTGTCCTGCTGCTGGACAAAGGCCCACCATTTTTTCCATTTTTTCAAGTTCTGCGCCACTTCTTCTTAATATCGAAAGAAGACATCCTAGTCGTTCTGTCATCACCTTCGTGGTCTCTTCTCTATTTTCGCAATGTAAAATTAACACAAATTACTATCAAAAATAACTACAACTCATTTAACTCACTGTACACATTTCTTCGGCCAGCACTGTACCGAAATGTACTAAGGCTTCAGGCGTTTTAATTAAAACAGTGCGAATTGAAATTCCCGCGTTTCGGAGGCTCGTTCGCTTTGTTTCCATTATCATTAACTGGAGTGCTATTAATCTTCGTTACATCGCCAATTATTGTGGACTGCAAGGAAGTCTGCGTTTGTGAACTGTGGAGGTATTTTTATTGATGGTTGGGTCCGGACGAGGGCCCGAGCTTCTCCTTGTGCGAGTGGAGACCGTAGTCCTGGGAGTGGGAAAATTATTGGCTGATTATAATAAGGAACGGTTTCGATCAAAGTTGATAAGAAAGTTGTCTCGGTATCAACCGATGCTCAAAAATATTAGCAAAAGGAGCGTTATATATAAAAGAGCGATATTGCCTATCGCTCAGGAACTTTTGAGTGACAAAAACTACGATTTTTAGTATGTATATCAGGACACACCAGGGCTCAAGGGTTAGCTTTTATCGAATCTGAAAACCACACGAATTTATAAATATTTATAAATTATTTCGGCTGAATTTATAAATTTTCTACATCTACTGATTGTTCGTGACTTCCTCTCTTCTTTTTTTGAAAACCATACATAAAGATCTGTTTTCGTTTACACGGAAGAGTTTTTAGATTTAGAGGTTGCAGTGTATGATAAAATGAAACAGAGAGATGAGAAAAATACACATTAAATTTAACATGGGGTTAGTGGAGCCCGCGGCAACACCTCCGTGTTTACTTTTTAAGGGCGAAAAGATTTATAGATGACCTTCTCCGATCTTTGATGATATGATAGTTGTGCCTCAAAAGCGTAAGACGGAGGAATTAGAATAAGATGAGCAGGATACTTGGGCAGCAGATGGATATTTACCTGAAGGGTTACTCGAGAGTCAGTAGAGGAGAATGATATAAAAGGAAGGTGATCGAATCTATTATCTGCAGTAGGCTCGACATCAGGAAAATAAGGTCGGATGTACCAATACAGAGAGTTTTGTACATACGACCTTATGCTTCTTAGCATAAAGTAGGACGTACAAATCACTATTTCTTAAGATTCTCACGTCCAGACTTATAATATGCTTGTATGTGAAAGATAAGAGGTCTTGTTAGGAGCTGTTTGTTGTTTGTTTCGGAGATGTGTGAGTGTTTAATCAAGTTAAACCTTCAATTTTGGATAAAATTGGTGACTGAATAATATTTGATAAACCAACAATATTTCCAAATCATCCATCATTAAAGTTTCTCTTTAAAATATTACCCTATCTAAGCAACTAACATCGTTACTACCAAACCAACATTATAGTTAAACTTACATCCAATTATTGCCGAGAGATACCAGTTTGAACACAGACTTAGTCGCGATACGTTAATTGCGTTTGGAACTCCGTCTGAACGCGCCTTTACTTGAATTATATCTGAATTGTTACGACGTACTGTTTATTTCGCTATGTAGCTTAGATGACTTGGAATTTAGAGGTAGAATAAACCTAACATAACATCACGTATGGCTGGCCTGGTAGGTAAAGGTGTACCTAATAGTACGCCCACATTTCGCCAGTTATGTTTAAGTCCCATGTTATAGGGGGCGACTCTATTGCTATCAACCGGGCTCACATTCAGACTCCGTGGCTGCTACTGACAAAATTCCTGATGGAAAGCCCAATATCACTTTGCCCGACCCGGAATTCGAACCCAGGACCTCATGCTTAGCAGTTGCGCTTGCTTCCACTCGACCAAAGAGACAGTAAAAAAAAATTGTAAATAAATGAACTTTCCGAGAGCAAAGCCAAGGGCGCATCTAGTGAAACTATCCCACAAAATAGTTTTGAGGTAACTTTTCATGATCCAATGTTTAAATTAATCTTTGACCAGTCTTCCGCATGAAAGCCAGCTCTGACCTTTACTTTCTATAAAGTTCATAGGTCTCGAAGTTCGGTCGTAGATACATTATGTAGGTAGTTAGTTTCCTTTCAGATCTTCATTGTAATGATGGTAGCACTAGACTGCGACGTTGATCACTAGATCACAACCACTAGGTTGCAAGCGGAACTGCTGAACATGAGGTCCTGGGTTCGACTCCCGGGTCGGGCAAAGTGTTATTGGGTTTTTCCTTCTTTAATTTTTCCTTCTTCAATAGGCTTGCCCCCTATTACTGGCGAAAGATTTCCTTCACTGTTCTAAGAGTAGTAAAAATGAATAATAAAAAATTGACGCTTATTCACTAAAAGCATAACCATCTACCTATTTCAACGTCTTAAGTCACACCTTCACAATAAATCTCTCCCATCTAACCCTAAAAAGAACAGCTAAATCTTAGTCAAATCAAATGAGCCATGGTTATTTACGACCCAGTTTAATATTAACTGAAGGGCGATCAGTTATCCGGTTATTAAGCCTTAGTTATTAGTTAGGCTTTTAAATGTTTGTATGGCAGTTAGACGGCTATTTGTTGTTGTCGTTTGTTTCCTTGTAAAACTAATAGGTTTGGAGATAGTGGGGTTGTTTTTAGATTTATTTGGGCCGGTGTGAGTTAGTTTTTGGTTTTATTTGTAACAGAGGAAAGTAGTGTGAAATTTACATGTTTAAATTATATTTTTTGTGATCAATATGACATTTCCTGGATGAAAAGGGACGAATTTCTTTGTAACGATAGTTAATTCTAATAATATTTTTTTAAGTGTCGTAAAATTTGAAATGCAAAATAAAATATTATGTAACAAGACTAAATACAAAACAAGAACAAATTATTATAATTATATTATTATAAATAATAATTATAACAACCTACTTACTTTTTAATTAAAACACGAATTACATTTTAATTCTACTACAAAACTCCCATTTTGTTCCAACAAATATTACTTAACCCTTCAAATGAAGCTCGAATACGAAACTAGAGCGAAATATGAAACTTTTTGGTTGAAAATAATTAACCAACTTTCACTGGGACAAAAGTGGTGCAAGTTTAAATGCCCGTGACCCTATATAGGCAGTCAAGCGTGGGGTACGTGGGAACTCCGACCTCAGACATGTACTTGCATGGAAGCCATTCTGTGTACCTACTTAGATGTGAACTTGCACTTTGATATATCGTGGTTAATTATGAAAGGAATATCTGTACAATTGATCAAATTATAATTATGTAGTGTATTATGTGTGTGTGTTTTGTGTTGTGTTTGTGTGTGTATTATGTATTGTGTGTGTGTTGTATGTTTCTCTTTAATTTTACTCGTGAAAGGAATGTTAATTGTTTTCTGTATTCTATCTGGGTTTTACAAGTTTGGTTTCAAATTAGAAGTAAAATTAGGATTCAATCCTACCTTTGAATTTTTCAAGGTAGGTAGCAAATAATGAATGAAGTTGTAAATTGTTCCAATCCCAAAAAATATTCGACCGACGTAGTATGTAATAAAAATTAAAAAGATCGACGATAAAAATGCGGAAATGTGTCTCAAACACGCTATTTTTGTGCAAATATGAATGAATATAGTTAAAACGTGATTATTTCTTTGTTAGGATGGCTTGCCGGGTGTTAACTTATATTTCGTAACTAATTTTACTGCGTTAAACGTTTATTGTATTCAGTTTTGGTCCTTATATTCGCCTGTATCTACCGATCTTCCTGACATATCAGCCTAGATAGCCACACCTCTTCGTGGGAGGAAGACGTGGGCCATAATCCATGACGCGGGCCCAGTGCGGGTTCCCAACTACAGTAACTACCCAAAACCCGGTGGCGAGATGAGTAGACGACAATATTGCCATCGGTGGAAAGGCCTGGATGAGGCTCGAGCTGGGCCGTGGAGATTGGCCCAGGAAAAGAGAGGCCTATTCTAAATTCAGGCTGCGGATGATGCTGATGACCGAATAACCTATCAAGCGTCATAAACTCCTTAGCTATTGATTCGGGATTTACATAGATATTCCACAGCCTTAAATACGCAAGCTTACGAAGACTGTGAACTGTATAAACGTTATACTAAAGCATTACTTACCACACAATATTGCCTCCTTGAAAGGATCATATTAAACCCCACAACCTTTCAATACCGGCACTGCACATTTGAACATCACCCTTTGTGAGACGCTCGCACACACTTAGATGCGAGAAAAGGTGATTCAATTCAATCTTGTAGCTTTGTCATACATCTGGCTTTTGAGGTTATACTACGTTAGATGTCTGATGTCTGACTTCGACGTCTGAAGCGTAGAATTGTAGGGTTAGATGTCCAATTAGGGGTATGAAAACTGGGTTAGGATTCAGATAACTTGATTTGCTTCGTTTTAGCGTTCCTTTGATTAGTTTTAAATTAATTTTCTTCGTATTTTCTGAAGGAATTTGCGAGGAAGACCCTTCGTCAGTTTACAGTTAATTGGCAAGTGATTGAATAGATTATTTAGTAATTTTTATCTAGTCGGTTGAAAAGAAGCCAGAAAATAACTACGTTTTTATTTTTTATTCATATTTTTTCCCACAGAAAAGAAAATATTAAAACAAACTGCAAAACGGAATAAACAAATATAAAGCTACACTTTGAAGTGCTTGATCAAAGTCAAAGAGTTTTAAACTCTTTTGCATTAACATAGAATTCTTATGTACCTCGCTTTTCTTTTGAAGTTATCCTGAAAACCTCGATATGCAGTCGGTTTTAAATGCAGAGAAAATAGTAAAAAGTAACGAGTAGGGAGAGACTGAGAAAAAACTTTTAAATTCTTGTACTTTTATAAAGAATGTTATAGAAGTTTAAGTTGTATAAGAACCGACAGCGGAGATCCCAAAGGAAACTGAAGAAATGTGAAGGATAAGGAACTTTTGCCAACTGTGAGAAGTTTGCACTTCAAATATTCTAAAATGGGTTCCTTTCCCTAACGTAAAAGATTTTAATGACTTCATCATTTGTATATAACATTGAAGATGACTCTCAGAACCTTTACCTTGGTTACATTAGTCAACGAAGCCTATAGTATCTCACTATTGGAAATAGGCATCTCCCAAGCTGCGTCACATTATCTTGTCAGCCACCTTCTGCATCCAGTCTGAAACGGCCACCAACGTCGGTACACCAAGCTTCATGATATTAAAGACTAGCATAATATCATACTAAGTAGCTGGTACAATGATAAAAAGATATGCTGTTGTCTTAAACTCCAAATGTAAAATGACGCACAATAAACTACAAATCGCGGAGCTACCCGACTAAAAACAAGATTTTTTGGACCACTCCTTAATTTCCCTGTCAAAATCCGCCTTCCCCTTAACAGACCGTAATTACATGCCCATTAATTTGTGCTCACACAACAAACCCTGGCCCATTTCTAATGGACAAAAAGAGACCATTGTGTCTACGTCAAAACAGCAGTCGAAAGTCTCGGGGAAAATAACCAGACACAATTAATAGATTTAATTAGAGGTGGGACCGATTAACTTTAGTCGATTATGTTAATCGAGTGTGGAAATCGACTAAACGGTGTCGTGATTTGTTTTTGCGTTAGTGAGAAGTTGGTTATGGTTAAGTAATTTGGTTTATTGGAAAATAATGGTGGTGAATTTTATAGTAGCGTTTATTTGTTGTTGTTACATAACATACATTTTCTTCTTTTTTTGTGCCTAGATCACTAACGTGAAATAAGTAGTCTTATAGAAGCCATAAATCTGTCACACTAAGCACTAACTTAACTTTTAGCCAAGGCTAAAATCGACTAATAAATTAACAGCTCATAAGTTAAAACGACAAATGCTTCTTGTTGTTTCTCACTTAGTAAATTATTGCCTTCGTTTACGCACCATGTAGCTTTGTGTCTTCTGAAGTAATAAAATATACTAATCGATGCAGAGTTGTGGAGTATGATATATTACCGAAATCGTTTAGATACTTTTTGTTTTATAGCAATGAACTTATAAGCTAAACATACACTGTCAGTTACAGGATATCTTCCGTGATTTTCAATTATTGTGATCTCGCAGTAATTGAAAAATAAATCGAAGATATCCTGTAAGTGACAGTGTTAGTTTTGCTATAAACCGTGATAGTTAAAACAGAACTTGTAAGCTTTTGTCTGCTGCTAGCGTAATGAATATAACGAATGTTTCAATCCAACGGTTGTCCTATTATTATTATCCTATATGAGGATAGTTTTGAGAAAATAAATGCGTTGTTTTCAGCAACAATAGGCGATACCTAAATGAATATCTAAAGAAAAGCGCGTTGTTGAATTTTTTGCAGGCTATACATATTTACTTAAATAGCAATTCTAAGACTAGTTGTAAACAAAAGACGCACTACCTGCTTGTTATTAAGATTGTACTCGCAGTAAGTAAACGAAAACCATTACTTGTCTAACTTGCTGAGAATGTTCTAGTAATTCCTGACTATTAATTTTGGTTAACATCTCCATTTCTGCCTTTTTGTGACATCAGACACTAACATGAATCTAGGCTAATATGCCTTAGAGGTAACATTAGGACATCCTTGTGATTACTCTGTTTAGAAAATAATTTAGACTTAAATTTAATTCAAATATCCTTATTTTGCCGTGTTATTTAAACTGGAAGAAAGGGAATGAACCCTTTGCCGAGCAGTGGGATGACGCAGGCTCACACTAACAGTAAGTTTACGGTATTAATGAAACATTTATGACAAAAATAATCGACTAATCCCAAAATCGACTAATTCTCAATAATTAGTCCTGATTTCCCATCACTACTGTTTCATACAGAACAAAAAGTAGTGATGGAAACGTCGGATCAATTTAAAGCCGACCCGAAGCTTGATTGATGGAGGCTTTGACGAAGTAAATTAAGAGACTTTTCGACATTTTTTCTTTTCTTTTTAAAACGGGATGTAGGGCGTAAATTAGGCACCACCTAGATTTATTTAAGGAAGCCGTAGACTGCCGGTTGAGAACGCTAATATATTTCTACAAGGAAAGATAAAAGCGTGTTTAAAAGGGTTTTTTTTCGATAGGAAATTCATCGTAGATTTCCAGTTTAAGAATTAAAACGAAGAGAAGAGCCGGTGTTTTTAGTATTTAGTTCCCAGAACGGTGCGTAGTAAAAACTTGTGTCGATTCCAGTACAGAACAAAAATAAAATAAAGTCTTTTTGCACGGCTAACATAACATATTCGTATCTTTTCGTGCATGTGTGATTTACGATATTAAAGAAAACCCGAAAACGTACAAATAGTATTGTGGAATAAAAAAGGAAGATTTGTTTTATGAAATATAATCGCTAACCCACCTATCTAAGGAGTATCAGCCCCGCCAAGGCCAAAAGAATTAGCTAGAAGAACAGGACGCACACTGCGAAATCTGGTTCGAGGAGCCGGAAGTAAAGAGTACCTGAAAAGATATCGAGAGGCATTTGCCCAGCAACAGGACAAAACCCACCTAACCGCCTTCCCACCAAAACACGATTTACCTTAAAACATTCCCACTGTCCTTATCACCCGATCAATTCAACCAAAGATATCAACAAAGGCGACATATAAAAGTGGAAAACGGAAATAAACAACTTTTATTTTGTTAACATTTCACGGATAACCCAGTTTATACTTAAAGGGGATCTATAAGGTACCCCGAGATAAGCTGGGGAGGTATTATCGCTTAAATGGGAGTGAACACGCGAGGATAGACTCAAAGGATAATGCTTTTGATGTGTTGGTGGTACGTATCTTTGATATCATTAGAATGACTGCCTAGTAATTGGGAGTTATTGTTGTATGTTAGGAGGTAGAGTTGTTGTGTGGAACAAGGAAATCTACTGCTAGATCTATATCTGGTAGATCTATATATAGACAGTGTATGTGATATCGTGTCACAAGTTTTTACCACTGATTTCGAACCCAAGACACGCACTTTTTCGGATTCATGTGCGTATTGTATAATTATCACTTGCTTCGGTGAAGGAAAACGTTGTGAGGAAACCAGCGTGCTTGGGAGATATTTCTCGACGGCATGTAAAGCCAAGTCAGAGGCCCAAGTGCAGCATAAAAAGTCTGACACCAGGTTAGGCACTGACCACACGAAAAAGAAAGAATACGGATTCCGTATTTGTATTCCGAGGAACAAGAATAAAAAAAAAATCAGCTCTTCCTTACGCAAGTGGAATATATAATATATATATTATATACTATACAGTCAGAAGTGAATGGAAGAAGTGTTTGTTTCTAAAGAACAGTTTAAAGACTATTGTCTTTTCTACTAGGTTGCCAAATCGTCGACTAAACTGTTATATCCCATTTTTAAGCCATGTTACAATTCACCTTCATTTTAAAAATAAAAATCTAGTCTCAAACTCGCACTACTTATTGGTAGACATAACTACTTCAGTCTTGGGATTGGCTGTTCCTTATAAAACCGTTATTCGGTGTTCGATTATCACCAAAAAGCTTTCGGTTATAGCTCCAGTTAGAGTACCCCGATAAACAGCGAGGACCCCACTCCTTTAGGGACCTAATTCTGTAATCAGCAATCTCGTCTCTCTTCAGGGGATATACACCAACCCTTATACATAATCTATACCAAAACCAAGTACTCTGTTACTACAATATTATCACCTACATGAAGAGGATATTCTGTGATCCACAATCACTTGCTAACACATTAAATATTCATCCCGAAACTCGAGATCGTAAACAGTTAACCATGAAAATGCGACGTGGGCCTAAAGCGACCATATAGGGTCGTATAAGACCATATATGACCGTATAGGACAAGCGACCTCCCATAGGAACAATTCATAAGGCCATTGTACAACACGCGGCGATAATTAATGTATTTGTAACACGAACCTTATTAAGCTGGTTCCCGAGATAGTTAAGTGTGGCATTTTAGGTATGTGAATGATGTGTTCTGGGTTTTATGATTAATAACTTCGTGGGAGATGACGTAAAGCGGTGTGCTAATGAAGGACCGGAGCAAAAAAAGGAATATATAAAGAGAAACGGCTCTGATTACTACAGAGAAATGTTTCTCGTTTCATTTTCTAGTTGATCAAGTTTATCTTTGAACCACAAACCGATATAGCCAGCATAACAACTCAAACGTACTCCCAGCAATTAATCTGAACACGAACAACAACAGAAAACGATACAAAAGCTTCCACTCCTATATTTTACAGCACAATATACGTTCGCACTTAAACACAAAACGGAGAAAGAATACAATAAACAAATTTATTATACTCAACGGAAAAATAAAACTAGATAAAACCTCAGGTATGGAGAAGACAGTAGTTGTGCGCATTCAAAGGGAGGGAACGTGTATCGCGTGTGCCTGACACCGGAACTTAGCCTTTTTTCTCTGAGATCCTTTGTTGGACTTCCTTTGGCTAGAGGGAGGTCATCTAAGGGGAGGGGAGGTCTATTGTACGAGGTCAATTTGAATATTCAAGTATATGGAACACGCTTAGTAAACGATGTCAATGACTGGCTAGTAGAGTGGGGTTTTTAGGACGCAACCCGTTACGGCAATTAGTTTTAATATGTGCTTATGTTTTGGACGGCAGCGTTTGGAGGGTTAACTTTTTTGATTTTATTTTTGGTAATGACTTGATTGGGGGGTGGGTTGTTTGTTCGTTTTGGCTCATTAATGTTAGAATTTAGGCAGATTTAAGGGATGAATATTTTTTTGACATAACACAATAACAACACTCTAAAATTAAATAAAACAAAAAAGGTGTCATACTACTTATTCAATTAGCTTTTCGACAACCTTAGTCAAACAAGATTACACATTAATAACAATTTTGTAGAACTTAATTTGAATCTATTAATAACACTAAAAGTTAATTAAAACAGCGAACGATGAAAGAATAATATGCCATCTATTCCCGGCAATATATTTTTACAGTAATAACATTTAAATTTAAGCACATTTTACATGGCCAAGCATTTATTTTTGGTCGGCAAACTGACAGTTTGGTTCGGATCCGATCGGTTTAACAATAAATAGCCGAAAATGGCCTACCATGATGGTTTTTATTTATGCTAGACACGCCAGCGGTAATTATACGCTTTTCCGTTTAAGTAAATACTTTTGGCGCTTAAATAAACTAGATTGGTGGAAAAATAAACAGGCCTTTTAGGTTTTTGTATTTTTTATAAGTAAATCTGTGATAATCCAATTGGGGAGCTGACTGTTTGTTAAACATAATCAGCCCCGTACCTTCCCACAGCTGGCCCTCTTCTACTCGCTAGGGAGTGAGCCAGAATCCATCACATAGGCCCAGTGTGACTATCACATGTTTTGAAATTTTCGTTTCCAAGACATTCCAGTGTCCTCGCGATGTTTCCCTATATCGTAATATACGTTAATAAATACGTTTATAATACAAAATTTCAAACTTTTCTTACTGTGTAAAAATAAACATTCTTCCCGTTGTATATTTTATATGGGACGTAAATCAAGCCATTACAGCAGAGAAGCTCAACATTTTGAACAGAACCAAAATATATTTAGTACAACAATCTCGTTTACTTGTTAATACAAGCTAAAGTTACATTTAGTATATATGTGTTAGCGTTATGTAAACACGGCTGCGTATCTAAGTAATATTGTACCTGAGATAAGCTTGATAACTTAATGTATGTTACTCGTATGTGGGAAGCGTTCCCCTTAGATTTTAACATAGTAATTGGTTGCATTATGGATGTGCTTGGCTGCTTGCGACTTCATCGTGTTTGTAGCGTCTGGTTTTCTAGTAATAAAGTTTTAAAAGAAGTGTTTTTGAAGAAAATCTTTGGTCGGCGATATGCTCGTTTCTATTTTGAAAACAAGTACTTTAACTTTTGGTATGTGTGGAACGTCGTGGATCCGCATTACGTTACAATACGGGATTTCTCGGATCCACGTTCAATAAACGTCATACCAAAGGTTAAATAAAACAAAGAAATCTTTTAAGGTTGTGACTTTTAAAATATTTCAGCCACAAACTTTAATTATACGTCGTAATAAGTATCTGTAAACAGTTTTACGTTGTGCGTTTGCAATTGCCAGGATCTGGAATACATTTAAATTGAAATTTCATAAAATATTTGCCAAAAACAAGGTAGTGGCTTACCACTCAAGCGTCGTCAATATCAAGCGTCCTTTCTGAGCGTTCGCATTGGCGAAACGTTCACATTAAAATCATGTTGCTATCTCTTTTTGTTTCTCCAGTTAAGCCCGTAATACCCAAGCCAGAATCTCGAACAAAATTATGATAGTAGTAGGAATGCCATTGTAAAATTCAAAAATCAGAAATGGTTTAGGCAACACATCAACATTCTCCTACCCTTATCCCAATTTATTTGGGGTCGGCGCAGCACGTCTTCTTCTTCCATACTCCTCTATTACTCTTCATCTCAGCACTCACCTCCTTTCTAGCCATATCATCCTTCACACAGTCCATCCATCGTTTGTTTGGTCTTCCTCTAATCTTATAGCCATCCACATTCATAGTCAAAAACTTTCCACACTACATTTTCCTCATTCCTCCGCATCACATGTCCATAGCACGATAACCGATTACCTACCACACAACTTTTCAGTCACCCGGCGCTGTTACTCTTGCAATTTTTGTGACTGGCGCTGGAATTGGTTCAACCTATTCAAAGCACAATGCATTCTCCAATCACGTCTTAGAATTCAATCTCCAAACGTCTTTATGCATCGAATCATAGTTGTGCACACAAAAGGACTCCGTTCTCGGATGAGCAATTAAATTGACGACCGCATTGTGGTCTGTTAGACCGCATGGGCTCTGGTAGTCCGCGACTAATTCAGAACGTACAGACCAGACATATGGCCTCATTGGTCCGAATAAGATTAGAATATGTAGCCCACCTGCTACTAGTCGTCTTCAATTTTGTGTGCGAACACGGATGGTAATTGGAGGTACGATTCGAGCAGTGCATTTGGAAATAGGATTTAGTATTTGAAAAATATGGATAGGATATTTGATGTTGTGTGAGAAATCATTATATTTTTATTCTTCCATTATTTTTGTTATTCTTAATGTCACATGTTTATGGGACTATGTCTACATATATTAAGGTACAGTTGGTTTCAAATGGAGTCATATAATAATATCAATAAGTCTAATAGAGGAAAACTGTTATAGAAATCACAAAAAACAAGCCTTAGTGTTGACATTACCTGCGTACATTTGAACGATCCATTAGCAAAAATGCGAAATTCTTTCCAAGAATAAAAAAATAATAATCTTATTTTCATTTTTATTCCACAGCCCGAGAACACACGTCACACCATGTAACGAGATTAAGGCACTCGAGACATCTAGACGGGTACCTGCCAATACACACCTCTTCCGTGAGTATACACCTTTATAAAAAAAAACCATCATTTAAGGACTCATTTATCACCCTCACCTGCCCCCAAAAGCTTAATCCCCATAGATTTTCGTGTTATTTTTACGCTTTTTTATTTAAATATATTGATTATTATTAAACTTAGATGTTTTGCATGAATATTAATATTAAATGTAAGTAAATATTATTATGTACGAATGCAAATACTAAATGCTTTAAAGCACTCATGGAACAACGTAAGTGAACTTCATTTTAAAACAAAAACTCTTCTCATAATAATTTTCATAATATTTTAACCCAATATAAGCGTTTCCCGGAAAATATTCAGGTATTCAAATTTATAATATTTTATTATGTGTATATTTTTAAATATTTGTAGTATTTTATTTATTTTGTCAGTGATTGTACTTTTCATTTTGAGTGCGGGACAAAATTTATTGAATTGAAACCAAGAAAAATAATTGTTGTCTTGCTCTATTTATTTTTTTATTTTACAAAAATATTTATTTATTTTAGTAGATTGTTAACACGGAATGATGATAGAAATATGTCTTACGTCATTGCATGTTGACTTAAAAAGTTGTTAATTTAATTTGTACATAATTAGATTTTGAGAAAGCTTTGATAAATGAGTTTTTGTAAACATAATTGTATGTTTGCGTGATTAGTAATTTTTTAAGTGGACAGCGTGTTATGCAAAATAATTAATGTAATTTTTTTTTTTTGTTTTATCTTTGCCCTTTTCTTACAGAACGATGTATAATTTCTAAAAGTTGTGTCATAGTAATTACATATATTTTTTCTTCGTCGTAAGCTGAACAATAACTCACGTTTATGTTCCACTTACTAACGAACTTTTACAAACTAATTACTCAAGTTAAGTACAAAAGAAAGAAAGAAAATAAATACTTGATGACGTCAATCAACAATTAACTTATTAGTCGGAAGTTTGATGAAGATACTGTCACGTCGACTGGCCGACCAAGCTAATAAAAAACTGTCAGTAAATTGTGACCGCATTCGCAAATATTTGACAGACTGGAACGGTAGCGAAGGACCTTGAAGACAAATGACAATCACTTTCGAATCGTTTTGTATTTCTATTTCGATTCTAAACAAAAGGCCTAAACATTTGACAATCGTTTTCGAAGCTTTTAAAAGAAAAATCACATATTTGGCGAATGGGTCCAAATTCTTATAATTTGTTTAAAAATTATAATCCGGGACCAACACCTTCCCAGATAGTATTTATTTGAAAGATGTATTTCATTAGAACAACAATAACATAAGCTTTTCAGTAGTTAAGTCAATCAAAAACGTCAAAAGGTTTTTGTCAATAATTGACAAAACCTTTTGATGTTTTTACCCCAAGTGCTATTACATATAGACACTAGTAAGAGGAGAAAACTCGTCCCCTGATAATAATACACGATGTCCTTGTTCAGGGGTCGAGACAGACCCCATTGATGTAATGTTATTGAAGTTGTAGAAATAAATTTATTTATCACAACATAGTTTAAAACAAAGTCGCTTCCCGCTGTCTGTCCCTATGTATAGGTACTTAGATCTTTAAAACTACGCAACGAATTTTGGTGACGATACATGCATATTATAGTAGAGAAAACATTAGTATCTACATTTCACCCGTGTGAAGCCGGGGCGGGTCGCTAGTTCATTATAAATATTTTTTTTCTAAACTCTCTAGGACGGTCACGGGACCTAAGCTAAACATATATGTATGTATTGTCTTGGTCAGTAGTATTAACTTGATAATTCAATAGTTCTGTAAGGATTGGGCGAGTCCATTCTTTCTAGATGTGTAGTTGTGTATGTAGCTCTTAATTGACGTAGAGGCATGGCCTAACGCGGTTTCAGTTCGTACCAGCGACAGTCCCGAAGCTTGCTGTGAAGGATAACCACAAACCGCTGTTCACGGAGTGCCTGAACTACAGGCCCACCGTGAAAGAAGAGCAGCCTGTTGGGACCTATGTGTTCACTGTGAGTATGCTTTTCATTTTTTTATTATTATGTCTTCTGGTTAAGAGCGTTTACGTCTATCGCGCGAAGTCAAGTTTAGGTAATTCAATGCATTTTTTACACACACAGAAGCGCGTGTGCCTGTGTGTATAGCGCTGGCGCGCTTTCGCGCGCTATAGTCAAACTAACCCACTATGATCCGTTCGAGTGCAATTGTTGTAGTAAAATTTAATTTGAATTTGAATTTGAACGCACACGGATTACTAAAGTACGAGTGCATAAAATAAGTATTCAATAATATATTGCAAGTATAGCTATAATTATGATTAATATTAAAGTCGTTTTTTAGTTATTCAAACATGAATTTGTTGATCTAAACTTTAGAAAGAAACCGAACTTCGTTAATTATTATTGATTTGTGACTGATTAATAAATATTTCTTATTCTATTCAAATAAATCACTTTATACGGATTTACTTACGTTTATTTTATATTATATTTTAACCTGACGCGATGTTCCTCTTAGTGACACCTCTTATGAGGGAAATACAATAGGTTGGCGTTAACTTTAAAAACAATTTATGTTCTTATTTACAAAAAAAATAAGTAAAAGTTTTAATAAATAAAATTCGTATGTAAAAAAATTGGGTAGATATTGGTTGTCACTAAAAATATTGTCAGTCATCAAAAATAATAATAAAAAAATTTAATCATCAAAGTACCAAGATTTTTTAATCACACTATAAACGTCCGCTATCCTTCCAAGTACGACTAAGGTCAACTCGGGTCAGGCAGAGCGCCGAGCGACATGTCCTCTCTCTAGAAAGCCTCGCGGCGGTCTGATTTGAAATTGCTCGCGCGCAGTAATTTATAGTAGTTTTCAAATATTTATAGAAAAATAATCACTGTAAATTATTTGAAATTTTAAATTGGATGTTTTAAAGCATATGTTCTTCTATTATATTATGCTATTATTATATTAAATCAAGTAAGATATATCGGTGAAAAAATCATTTTAATTCCTTAATATTTCACATTGTTTGAACTTTAATTTCTTATATAAAGAAACCTAAATCAAAAAATTTTCTTCTCCAACTATATTCCTTAGGATCTTAGCAATAGGTAAAAAAAAAATCTAATTAGGTTTGCCAGTGGTTTCCTATAATTAGAGCGTCGAAACTGACGCTAAAAGGGAAATTAAGAAAACCTCTGTTGAGTTATCTTTATACAATTTACCAATACTCTATTAATTGAAATATTTTTCTCTCCAACTATTGAGACAACGAAATTTCCTAAAGTTATTAGTAATTATCATTTTTGTAAAATAAAGGGTTGATGGTATTAAAGGGTTTGAAAAGTACTGTTTTGGAGTCAAACAGCGCATGGACGGCGTAAACGCTCTTAAGCAACATTTGCCGAGGTCGGCCCGAGATGGGTGACCAATGACCACCCCTAACACACCGAGACCCAAAGCAGGTTAAGGTTATGGTCCCGGCTCTATGACATTCATTACGATGAGTCGAAGCTAGAAAGTATAACGATCAATCTATCCAAGGGGTATCGTATTCCCCAGTAACTGGGCTCCTTGTAAAATACCGGTATTTAGATGCATCCTGCACGACTGGGAGCTGACCTAAACATACTTGGCGTATTGCCAAGCAGATGGTAATGGTGATGGTTTCGATAATATCACATTGTCTATGCTATTCAATCAGTTCTCTATTAATCATGAAGGACATGATGAAATATTTACTTTTACATTAAATCTCTGGGAAAGGTAAATGTTTGTCTTAAAAGATGTCAAAGGAGCAGTTAAGAGTAAATAGCGGCCTATATTTAGCAGTAAATATAAGCCTCTCTTTATTTATAAGAAAAGACGCAATGATTGAGACGATATAATAAATGATGATGAGGAAATATATACAGAAGAGAATATATTTGAGGATATATCCAAAAATAAAGGATTTCTCATAGTGACTTAACATTCTAAGGATTGAGGAAAAAAATACTGTTTATCCGTATGTGAAAACGTCTTCCGATTTCGTTTGATCAATCACTTAATATTTTCTGCTTGTCTTACGAAAATATTGGCTTCTTTATATCTTTGTGAATATACTGGGTGTGAACATCGACTCGTAAATGATTACCAGGAATTCAGAACATGATTCTGAACTCACCAGAGTTGTAATGTTTCGTACTGAATTGACAACCTGTTTAATATCTAATTTATCATGCCTTTTCTTCATAGGTTTCCGAAGTGTGAAGTATTTTATTTTATGGCTATAAATAAACAGCGAAGCCATCTTATTACAATCCTCTTGCAATAGTCTGGGTTCGAATCTCGGCGTCATCGTGTTATTGCGATGAATTATTTGATAGGACCAAATATGGTTCGTCACAAACTCTCTGAAGAATATATCAGTCATGATAATGTATTAACAAAATCGAAAACTCCAGGTGCATGCAGAAGACCGGGATCCTCCCGAAATGGGTGGTACGGTTACATACAAATTCGTTTCCACTCCTGGTGAGAAGGAGAGGTTCCACGTCGACCCTGAGACGGGGAGCATTACTACAGCTGATGTAAGTATACAACCGTTCTCTCAAAATACACCTTACTTTAATAAAGCACCAGAACTAGGCTATGTTGAAAGGAATGTAGAAAAATAATGGTGTTGCAGAGTTAGTGATGTATTATGACCAAACTGAAGTGAAGCTCCTGAACAATGGTGTTAGCATTTAAATTTTCAAAGAATTCTAGACCACACAAACGAAGAAAGGACTTAAAAAGAAGGAATTGAAATGAAGCTGCAACTAATGAAACATTTATGTGTAACAGTTAATTTTTAATAGAGGATAAAATCATATTGCTAATGAATATTAATAATAATGATTTTCTAAATACTCACATTTCAAATAACGCTAATCTTATTGGAGATGAGGTAGGTGCACAAACAACCATCAAAGTATATCAAATACTAATAATGCAAAAATAACACAGATGTTCGACCACGATGAACCGTCCAGAGAAAAGGAAGCTTATATAACTGTCCGAGCCAGTGACAACGGTCAGCCACAGCTCGACGATGCATGTACCATCAAAATTATCATTGAAGACGTCAATGACAACCCACCTGTGTTCGACAAAGTTGTGAGTATAGATGACACTATTGTGAAACATTTCTTACAAGATTAGGATTTTGAGCTTGGACACAAAAAAAAACGTCTTCAGCTTGATGTAAATTAAGACTCAAACTTATAATCCACAGTGGATTGTAAGCTGTTTGAGAACTGATTGCACAGTGGTCAATAATTTCTATAGCATTACTTTGTTAACTTAAATGTTGTGTATCTATTTAACGTGTTGTTTATTGTGACTTATATTTATAAAATTGCTCCAAGCTTTCTTAATGGATTCCTAATGAAGTCTTTCTCGATACTTTGGCGTGTACCGTTAGCTTCAACTTGCGGCTTATAATTTTTCCTAATTGTGACTAATTAAGTGTTCGTTCATTAGCCTCAAAACGTGGCGCAGACTATATTAACGCTTGCCTGTTTTTCCAAGGTCTTCCGTGGAGATGTTTGGAAGGTTTGTCTTAATGAGAGAATTTCAAAAAACAGAGAGAGTTACCGCACAAAAATGACATTAAAATTGCAATTATAACTTGTATAATATGTATATTTGTTCGATTGTTACCATTGCTGTTGTTTTCAGAGTTAATTTTGTAGTAGTTTGAGCCATGGTACCAATCGAAATTAAAAACAATTTTTTGAAAAATATTATATTTCTCTACTTGCATGTTGCTGCATGTGTGATTTAGGACCATAAGCCGCCGCTCAAGGCGTTGTTGGTAATAATATTTTATGTGTTTCGTGTGTTTCAATACACTTTCTTTGCACATTTGTAGTTGGTGTGTTTTCTTTAGCTAGGCTGCTCTTTCCCCCTAGGCGCATTTTATCACACTGCACGATTATAATTATTTTGGAAAAAAACTTTCTCTAAGCTTTGGGCATGCTTCGCGTAGAACATGTCTAAATAGGTATCTATTTCGATGCTATCTATACTGTGTGTGTAATATTACTTATCTTCTTAATCTGTTAAGGTTTCTATGAAGGATGGAACGCCAATGTTACCCCAAGTTAATACAGCAACAATTTCAGATATGAAGTTCTCCAAAGACCCAAGATTTTTGTAGTAAAAATATCACAAAATTAACTTGATTTTATGTATACAGTCGTATTCGGAGTCGGTCCCTCAAGATTTGGCGAGCGGGAGGGAAGTGATGAGGATATCTGCGACGGACATAGACGATGGCAACAATTCCATTGTCCATTACAGTCTGGATTCCAATTCACCGGACCAAGCATATTTTTATATAGACCCGGACAACGGAGTCATATTTTTGAACAAGACTATTGATGTAAGTATTTCTTTTGTTTTGTTTTACCTTGAGTAACGTTCTTTATCTTTATAACAAAGTAAAAAAAGAATAAAACTGTTAATGCGATAGTCTTGAAACATTTATCAGCTCAAAGAAAATTTCCCCGAATCCAGAAATATAAATATAATGCGTATGTATAAATTATAAGAAAAGAATCTTAACAAAGCTCTTTTACATAAAGTCCTTTATCGCAAACTCCATAATGTTTATTAAAGCAACTTCTGAAACATAAATCTTATCGCCACAAGCCATTACATAAATACGTTTACTTTTCCTTTTATAAACTTCTGCGACACGTGGCGCTAATTAATTTGTTTTGCCTGAGACAGAAGCCGCCAGGATATAAGTTTAAGCTGAGCGCGATAGTGAAAGATATGGGTACGGAGCCCCAGCAAAGTTCCATAACTTTAGACATCCAAGTCGTGGAGTCCAACAAGAAGAGTCCGTCGTTTATAGAAGTACCCGATGCACCGATAAGATTAAAAGAGAATTACTCGGATTTCAATACACCTATTGCTACTGTGAGGGCTGTGTAAGTATAGTTTTATTAGTTTTGTATCTTTAAGGTGTGATGATTTTGTATAGAGACTGGGAATCGGCAAACGTAAACGCCTTCTAGCAAGGTGAATCGAAGATCTTCTGAGATCTCTTGAGTGGCTGTGTAGCAGCTGAATGAAAATTGTCGAGATTGGAGAGACCCTTGTTCAACAGTGGACGGCTGTAGGCTTTGACGGTGATGATGATGATGATAGGCTGTGGTATATTTAGCATTGGTTAGCTTCTGACTATGATGACCTTGGCTAAGATGAAGCTGTTGTATGTTTTCTGAATTAAAGGCAGCTTTTTTCATCTTGTAGTTAATAAGAGATAAAAAAATAAGCAATAGGATGATGGCAAGATTATGTATGTTTATTTGGGTTATTTGACGATACACAAATACGGAAGTCCGTCTCTTACCTTTTTTTATTCGAACTTAACGATTCTATAAGGTCTTACAGAGTCTTAAGAAATCCTTGTCTCCAGATAACATATCTTCAGGCAATCTATGTTACAATCTAGACTAAAAGTAATTCCAAACTTAGCTTTTCGTTCTCTATTCCTTGAATCACTTTTGCTAATGTCTGTTTGATTGTTAGTTAAACTTTAGTCAAGTTTTAATGTTCTCGTTTTCACAAAGTTGCAGTTCGTAAGTCACTTGAGTGGCGGCCGGTGTTCGGTTGTAATATCTTGGTTTAATCTTAATATTATCGTAGGATTTAGTTACTACTGGTAGTACTTGTGTTGTTTGGTTAAAGTTATGATCTATTTTCACGTTTCAATGCAATACGGAGAACAGACTTTGTTGGTCTAGTTCAAAATTAGGTAATTCTGAGACATTAAGGACTAACGAGTTAAAGACATCAGTCAGGTATTCTACTTTTTGTAAATTCTTGCGTCAATCTTGTCCTAAAAATGGTAAATGGTTGCAGAACACATTGTGAGGGAACAGGCAAATACGCTTATCCTAGAACCCAAAATTGAAAAACATGTTGTATCGAGTTGGTACGAGTGCACGTATTGCGCCTGGTGATTTTGGCCCGGCTTTCTCACACAAGGATGCCTATTGGCCGCCAACAGTCGAAAAGTAGTAGGCTGGTTATACTAACCTAGTCTTGTTGTCGTCTCATCAGCCAGTGCCCAAATAATCGCGTCGTTTTACAGTAGTTCCCATGAATACGAGCAAATCTCTTTAGTTCTAATAATGTCTTCCCAACAGGTCAAACATCCCCGAAGAAAAGAAACTTCAGTTCGAGCTAGTCCAAGGTCAGACTGAACAGACGAACAAATGGCATACTTTCGTGCTGGAACCAGAAGCTGATTCCGCGTACATCAAGCTTGGGAACCACTTGGACTTCGAGAAGATAACCGACTATACTCTTACTGTTAGGATACAGGTAAGAGCTCATTCACACGGCTGCCATCATTGACGATCCGTCATAAAACACGATAGATACGTCATGACGGATGGACGTTCACATTGCATACGGAATCGTGTTTTGTCACGATCCGACAAAAAAAAAACGAATTGGTGTTCACATTCGTTCCGTGATTTTTCGGGAGCGAACGCATCGGCGAATCCGTCACAAAAATTAACGATTCGTGTTTTTTGACGTAACTGACGTAAGACGATACGTCAAAAAAAACGAATCGTCGTCGTGTGAACGTAATGAAAATATTCCAGACCTAGTTTAAAAACTACATAGGTTTTCAATATTTACGATCTAAATTTTATTGTGATATTGGTATAAAAAATGTTACACGGTTGCTTAAACAGAAACCACTTATTGATGTTTTGGATTTTCAATAACAATAATTTCTAGCACTACCGACCTAAACCTATAAAAAAATGCATAACTTCCTCCTTCTTCCTTTTTTAAAAGCCCGTTAAAAATCATAATACTTACAACAATTATCTGAATCAGTACTCAAATCCCCTTTATTCAGAAACTGAAACCCTACCTAAACTAAAACTTCGAAGCACAAATAACCAATAAGAAAAACCACTGAATAACCAAATTCTCATTTCACAGAACAACTACAAATTAGCAGCAGAAACTATCATCCAAATCGAAGTAGAAGATGTGAACGACAACATTCCTATATTCAGTGAAATCCGATCAGGCAGTGTGCTTGAAAACGAGACCCCTGGTACTCCAGTCATGCAGGTCAGAGCATTCGACGCCGATGGCACTTCAGCCAACAACCAGATTACCTACGAACTTGGAGACGCGTCTGATCCATTCGCCATAGACAGTATAACTGGCAACATAACTACTTTAAAAAGATTTGACAGGGAAGAAAGAAGTTTCTATAACATCAAGATCATTGCCACAGATAATTCTGAATCTGCTCTGATTCCTGGTAAACACAACGCTGGCCAGCAAGTGTTTTTGATAGAGATCGCTGATAAGAACGACAATGCACCTCATTTCACTCAAGATACGTATGTTGCTGAGTCTATTGCTGAGAATGCGAATATTAATGAGTTGGTTACTGTTGTCAGTGCCTTGGATATTGATACCGGTAAGTTTTTAGATACTTATTTTAATATTGTTATGAACGGTTTAGGTTTAGCAGCTGGCAAAATGATTGTCGCACCCAAACGCGTGGTTGCGCCGCCAGAGAACGCGTCGAGGCTTTTTGGAATACATACGTCATAAAATGGGGGTAAAAGTACCCTTAACGAAGCCGAAAGCCACTTGTTATTCTGTCATTGCGATCATTTTTGTTCTAGACCATACCTGTTTACCTTCTAGGTACGGAGATATTGGGGGTCAAAGTTCTAAATTTTTCACTTTTTTTTTTAATACAAGTTTTTAATGTTTAAACTTTACTTTAAATACCTACACGACCGATGAACTATTCAATGCATCCAGCACAATGTTTTGAATGCGTCACATTGAGTCCTACCGTAAAACGTGAATTTTCACCCACAAAAAAAAAAGCTTGGTTGGCGGCTTCGTGAAGGGTCCGTTTACACCTTGTATGAACGCGACGATCGCATATTCACGCGACCGATCGCGTTGGATAGGGCGCAGAGTTTATGTGGTCATAGTAAAAAAAGCGACTAAAGAATATTAATTAATTAAAATAAATACAAAGAAACAATGTCGCAACCGAATGTGATTGAAATCGCTGAACGCGAAACAAAGGCTGAAGAATTGGATAATACGTCATGTTAATAAAATAAACTAGTTCAGATTAAAAAATATTTTGTGTATCCATTGTTAGACTTTGTATTCATTTTAATTTATTTTATCTTTGAAAATATAATTTTTATCGAAACATAATTATGTATTTCATATTGTAAAGGTTGAATGTTTTAACGATGAAAACCATAGTTTTCAGAAATTGTTTTTAGTTTTTATTTTCATTTTTTATTCTAAGAAGTAATTGTCAACGATTTCCATGAATTTTAGATTATGAAAAAAAGAGCATTCAGTCGAATTGTAAACATCCTTCTTTTGAAGTCGTATAGTGAAATTCTGAATCTGCGGAGTTTTGCCATCTAATTAAATTTAACTTAGCTAGCGAAACTTATTCTCCGATTAATCATATTCTCCAATTTTCTCCAACAGCATCCGTAGTAACCTACAGCATAGTCGCGGGCAACACATACGATGCCTTTGTCATCAGAAACTTCACCGGCGAGATCCGAGTCAACAGTGAACTTGACTATGAGAACATCACTAGTTACAGCCTGGATGTTAGGGCTTTTGACGGCATATACGAGGACTATGCTAAAGTCATCATCAATATTGAGAACTTGAATGACAACCCGCCTGTGTTTCTGGCTAATTATACCAAGACTATTGAGGAAGAGAAGCTGTATGAAGGGTGTATTGTTAAGGTATGTTCAAATATCTCACTTTTTGTAAAATCCTGAGCATCCGGAGAGAACCCGGTCCTGGCTTCGATTCACAGGTCGCGCTAGGTGTTATTGGGTTTTTTCATCAGGAATTTCTCTGTAGCAGCCACGGAGTCAGGATTTGTACTCGGTTGATGGCAATAGGCTCGCCCCCCATTACATGGAACTTAAACATAACTGGCGAAATGTGGGTGTACTTGGAGTTATCTACTAAGAATAGTTCAATTAATAAAAAATATAGCTTGTGTTGTAAATCATCAAATGAATGAAGCTTAAAAGCTCTCAATAAATAATTTTTAAAATACAATAAATATCATCTATATTTATTTTATCGTCACTTAATAGGTTCAGAATCAGTGAAAAAATATGAGCAAGATTTTGGGCTTAAAATATTTTGGGAAATATTCTTTTGCCTTCAGCCATTAAGTCGGCAGCTGATTTAATCAATTCAATCAGTGATTTCTTACAACAATAATCCAAAACCACAACCAAAACCAACTTCCTGTACTGCCTCTAATAATTATTTCTCCATTCCACCAGGTGGAAGCCTACGACCCTGACATCAAAGACAGGAACGCACCTCAAAACATAGTCTACTCCTTAGTAAAACATGAACAGAAGGAGTTCCTCCAGATCGACAACGATGGCTGTCTTCGACTCACCAAACCCTTGGACAGAGACCAGCCTCTAGGGTTCACCAGGTGGCAGATCCTGATCATGGCCGCTGACCATGGGGGGAGGTTGGGATCTGACAGCTTGAGGTCCACGACCGAAGTTATCCTGGAGCTGACTGATATCAACGATAATGCGCCGTTTTTGACCAATGTAAGTACCTACATACTTGTTTTGAAGTTTTTGTGAAGTTAGGTTGCCCTATTTTATATTTGATTATGAATAAGAAAGAGAATGTTGCCGCTTGGATCCCATACAATTTTATCTGGAATTAATTAATGATTAATATCTAAGTTGTAATCTATGCATGAGGATCAATCAAGACAGGGCGAACATTTTTAACTTTTCCATTCTCAAGATCCGCTTTCGGATTAAAAAAGTCATTTATTCAATTTCGTTGGCGAATCAGAAACTTTTTGAACGTAAAAGTATTAAGACAGACCCAAACGTCTGCACTTCCCCACTTCCTAGGGTTTATTAGCTGGGGAGAAGAATTGGTGGAACAAACTCCCCACCAACACACCTATGTCATCTCTCCCATCGATATTTTTTTCCAGAAATAACTATAGAAAAAAAATAGTCGAATAAAAGAATAAGTTACGGTCAAAACTTCCCTGTAAATAAACCATAATGGTCTACCAACATATTTCATTACGCCTACCCTCTATGGCATGATTGATGACTCAGTTGATAGAGTGTGCATAGACAAGTGGAAGAACCGACTATCTATCATACTAGACGTTGAAACAATACATAATAATGCTTAAGGACCTGGCTTGTTTTACTTAGATATATATTACTAGCTGTTACCCGCGACATTCGTCCAGATGAAATTATTTTAAAAATATTACTTCTCAATTTGAATCGGATTTTGTTAACAATTTCAAGGGTTTAATTTTTTTGTAAGGAACCCTTATGCTTTTTATAAAACAAAATCTTACTCCTTACAACATCAGCTATCTGTCAGTAAAACTCCCGTCATAATCGGTCGAGCCGTTTCGGAGATTAGCCGTAACAAACAGACAGATAGCAGACGAAGTGTAAAATAAAACGGTTTTTTTTTTTTCAAGTACCGTATATACTTTCATATGCATTCAGTAAAAAGTAGTTATTTGGAAATTACAAACAGACACTTCCATTTTACTTATTTCTATAGATGAAACTTAGCAAAACTTGTAAACAATAGTTTTGTTCATCTATTACTTGATCGAGTTACCTAAACTTTAAGCCGTAAAGGTAAATCGAGCATTTAGTTCACAAGAACTTTCTTATTTTATTTAATAGATGGCGCCATCTATTCTCCGGAGCAGTTATACTAATGTTTAGTGCTAGTAAAGTTTTAAACACGGATACGAAACAAAGTGGGGAAAAGTATTAAAACATTTACCTCCGTCCGGTAAAAAGAGAAACAATTGCAGTTGGTTTAACTGGTACAGTGAAATATACATATACACTTCGCGGTTTATTACTCGGCACTTATGGATACAAAGAGACTATTTTATTGGTCATAATAATTTAATAGGCAAGAAATATATTGAAACCATTAACATGGAGTATTCCGCACAGGCGTAGAGTAATACTGGATATTCAATTATACTGGCTGTATTTGAATTTATTGGATCTTTACGTAGGTCAAAGTAAGCACTAAAATTGACTGTTTTGATGTGATCCTAAGTTTCATATTATGAAAATCATAGAATTAAAGATTTTCTTAAAAATCCAACAAATTAACTATTTCGATTTGAAGAAACGTTTTTCTCTTCTTCTTTTACACACTTTGTCTACATCTCTTTTTTTAGTATCTCCTTTCGCAGGTATGCTGGAAGAGATTTCATTAGAAATAAGCAATACCTTTGTACTCTCTTTTCTGTTCCTTTCTTGATTTCTGTATTTAGTGTGTACATAAATTGTTAAATAAATAAATAAATAAACGTTAATGTTTCAGGGCGTATGAATCAAATCGAATTATTTTATCTATACAAATAAATAACATATAAATGTAATTTTTAAATAACAGCTTTTTACGATAACTGCGTATGAAAGTAAATACGGAACTTGAAACAAAAAAACTTTTCACTCTTATGTTCTGAGTGATAAGGTTCAAAAGTGATCGACCGTCAGTGAGCGCGTTAGGTACATACATAATTTAACACTATTGAACCGTCGACCATAAAAGTTAATATTAATGCTGTCAAGATGAATACTAAACTCTACAATCGCAGCTTAGTACTCTCCCAATAACTAAAACATTCTAAACACTTTTAAACTCATGGCAAGATGCAATTTTCCTTAATAGCTACACATTTTACAGTTCATTTTAACACATATTGCTATCGATTTTGTAGTGGGCCATCAAAGTTGGATAGTATAACGCAATCATCATAAACTCTAGTGTAAAGAAGACGAATAAAAGTTCTTGATTTTTAAAGTATTCGCAGATATACGTATGAGTAAGTTTAATGCTGTTCTGGTTGATTGTTCTACGGGTAGAAACCCACCACTACACAAAGATGTTTTTGTGTTGAAGCGCGGTATTGCAGTGGTGTAAATAAATAAAATAAATAAATATCGCTGGACATTACACACAGCGCCATCTAGTGCCACACTAAGCAACGAGGCTTGTGTCGTGGACACCAGATAGTTGATATACTCCATAGATACTTTTTGTTTGTAAATACATACTTATTATACATATAAACATCCATGACTCGGAAACAAATGTCCATGCTCATCACACAAACACTTGCTCCTACCGGGATTCGAACCCGGAACCCTATGAACGTAAGGCAGCCTCACTACCGCTGCGCCATTCGGGTCGTCAAGGTGTGACTGCAGTTTTTTTTTAAATAGAATAGAATTTTCTTAGTTCTTAGTTTCTTAGTATCATAATGACTCAAAATGATTAGTTAGACTTACGACGATGACGCAGCAGCGACCCACGAAAACACAGTCTAGGCGACTTGAAATCATGCCTAGCATGCCTTTGGAGCTGCCCCACACCCTGCGCACCATAGAAGCGTACCTTTTGAGCATGGTTGTGTAGAAACAATCTACATGAAAAGAACCGAGTTTCATACGTTCTTGCTATCCGGGGTCTAATAGTGTAATCATGAGCGATAAGCTCCTCATTCGAAATTCATAAATTTGACGATTTCTCAACTTCAATTTTTTTTTTTATTAATTAATTAATGTTTTTCTTCTATTTAATAATTGTGATTCCATTCTCTTGTTAATATGTTTATAGGTACATAATTATTTTGAATGTTTTAACTAACCCAATCTTAAGATAAAAAAAACTAACCTAAACCACAATCAAAGAATATGTAATAATAATAATTAATTTTGTATGTTTAATCCGTTTCCTGTGCATGCGGTGTTAGCCTTTAAGTAATTGTTACACTTGCCAATGTATATCTATGAATCGCAATGTAATGTTACGTGTAAACAATTGTTGGCTAACCTTAAGTAAATAAATAAAATTCCCAAGTCAGAAGCCGAAAGTTAGATTTTGACATTCTTAGAAAATATAGGTCTAATTTTGTAACAATATTGTGACTAAAATACCTTGCATTTTAAAAAATATCTTATTAAATTCTGCTGAATACTGACTAACATTACAGCTGTAGAAGACGACGAATCTTCCTACTATTTTCTTACCATTCAACAATTACTATCGTAAGATTTATCTCCACATAAATCCCCTTCGAGCTAGATTCCTTTGGAAATGTGTTTGTGTAGGACGGAGTAACGTTTGTTTAGGCTTAGTATATGATTAATATCGCGTTGCCCTGGGCCAAGGGAAACAATCATTCGTATATCATCAAGCTTGCAATCGAGGCTGCTATTGTTTATGTATTTGTGATGTTACGGTATGAACTGGAGTTTAATGTCATTTGTGAAAAGGGGGTGAACTGTGTTCGTCGTAGGAAAGCATATTCTTTATGTGTCGTCGATTTTTTTTATAAAAGAAAGAAAGAAGAAGAAGCGTTGAGTGTGAGAAGAAGTTTATAAAATATTGGTGGCTTTTCCACCGTTCGACTCGACGTTCGCAACGTAATTTCTAAAACAGACTTATATTTTCATCATCAACATTAATTTCACCCAAAACAATTACATGCATCTGATTCGGAGCAACCCCAATCCTTATTTCCGCCCCCAAATAATATTAAAGCTTTCACGACCGTTGAATTAAACAACTGTAACCCCCCCGCAGTTAGAACCCACAGTTCCATAGTCGAAAACGCCTAAAATATCCATATTCTGAAACTGGAGCCTATTCCGAATTCGGCCATCCGGCCCGGCTGATCGGCGTCGAATGCCGGAATGACCGGATTCCGGGAATCTGCCGGATTAAGTGCGAATGTTATCTGGCAACGCAGAAATCGTTTGCTCAAAGAATCTGCGGCCCGCTCATGTCAGCGTTTATTCATTTTGCGATAATGTCACCTTACTAAGCATAATCTATGGCTTACGAAGAGGATGTCGGGTGATTTTTGTGTCTCCTTTGTGCGTTTATACTTATACAATGGCGTATTTGTGAAGATTAATCTGGTTAATTTGGAGGAAATTTTAGTTGGATGATTTCATGTTGGACCTACATTCTTTTATTCAAGACTATGCATGTATTACTATGATTTAGGTACGTATGTATGTAGATACGAGTAATATATGATCACTTGATATTTTGGCTACATTGAGGCGGTATTTCACAGTACTTACGTACTTAATTTTTGAAATACAACAGTCCCTAATTCTAAACTGCCAGGACCAACCCTAATAACGGGCAATTCTGGCACCACGCCAACTAAGAGACAATCATAAAGACGAAAACAAAACCACATCCGTACCCAAGCACCCTCAAAATTTTCAATTATATCCTAAAGTGGCTAAGAATTCGCGTTTTTATTTTCATTTTGCATACAAGAAACCTTTTCCATATTGCCAATAAATCAGACACAGTGAAGGTAGGTACCGCAAACGGCCCGTTACATTATATTATGTAAATTTCTCACATTATTCTGCCCTGTGTTTGTATGTCTGTCACCGAAATTCTCTTGACGGAGGTAAGAATTTGGAGCTTATGTACCTGTGGACATAAGCCTATTTTTGTCTATAGATAAACATGGACAGGTCTATGGATAGAATTTACATGGACATGGGTGATAGGTATTTTCATTGTGCTGGGTATCTATGCGAAAGTGAGAAACAAGAAATTTCTGTAGAGGTCGAAGTAGAGTCAGGGAAAATAATTGTTTAGCAAATTGACATGCGACTGAAATTCACTATGTATTCAACTACTATCATATTTTTTTTTATAAAAATGACTATACTTAACACGTAAAATAGGTACTTATAGGTTGCATTTTTTTAACTAATTTCCTGGGCTGTCCAAACTAAATGCTATGAGCAGCAGTAAAAGTGATGAAAACGTTGATATTCTCTCTGCATCAATTAGATTTAGTTGCTATATTAAATTTTTTATAGAGCTGAAAGGTTTAATCTTTTGTAAATGAATTTTCATTGAATAAGGAACACTTAATAACACTGAATTTAATTTAATTAAGACCGTACTTTTTATAACTTTTCAATATATATTACGCACTATAAAAAAATAAATTTTTGTACTTACTTTATTTGGTTGATTAATTTTTAAACGTATTATTAAGTTTAAATTAAAGTATGTTGACGTTTTTGACGTGTTCAGTGATGTTTCTATACTTTTCTTTCAAATTAATTGATTAAAATTAGATTTTGATGTGAGGAGAGAATGATTACCTAGTGTCTGAGACGACAACAGATTTGTCAACCCCGTTAAGAAATACCCCTACTTTCTTACCAATAATATCAAATGCCTTCCGTACCGTAAAAAGACTATTCGATGCCCTGGTCGGGCAAAGTGCTATTAGGTTTTTCCATCTAGAATTTCTCAGTAGCAGCCACGTAGTCTGGATTCGTGTCCGGTTGATGGCAATAGGCTCGCCCTCTATTACATGGGACTTAAATATAACTGGCGAAATGTGGATGTACTATTAGGTATACCTCTGCCTAACCCTACGGGTATTACAGGCGTGATGTTATGTTATGTCGAATCTAAACTTTCTGTATTGCACAACGAAGTTTCACTTCCACCCTTTTCAAATTAAACCACTGATCCAAAACGATCGACTAAAATTTAAAAAAAAAAAACAAAACGGACCTCTTTTTGCACTTTTCCCCTCATTTACTTAAAGGTACGTTTCACTCCACGCATCCGCTTAGTTGTCAATTTTTTATGCAAATCTGCTACCTATGGGTGTTCAATTTCTTATTTTGGGCAGCGATCCTTTGGTCCCATGTTTCACGAAGGGTTGGTTTAATTTCCATTCCGTAGATCTCAATGGCCCTCTGGAGAGCTTTGGACGACTAGCGAGATGGTCATGTGACGGGGACGTGTTGGTATTTTCTTGGAAATAGGTTTTATTTAGATTTAGAGTGTGTTTAAGAATAAGTGCTGGATTTTGTAGGCTTACGTAGACTTAAGTTGGCTAGATAGTTCTGGGGGCCGCTTTAGCAGTACCGTAATAGGATAAAAATATGAATCACGTTAAAATTGTTAAAATGGCCACAGACGCAGTTAATATTACGTATAAATTGTGACTTTGTGACCATTTTACGAATTTTAACGCAATTAATGTCATTATCTATTATGATTCTGCTAAAGCAACCATTTTAGGCCCCCTGATTTTACTTTGTAGGCCTGCAAAACATACATGAATAATTAAAACGTTGACATTCGTTTAAAACAATTCATAAAAATGCTGAAAATAACGTTCAGTTTATGTTCACCGGTATTACATGCCATCATCGGTGCTGCCTTCCGAGCCGAAAAACTATATTTCAGAAATACTTACATTTAAATCTACATTTAAATCACCGCTTTACCAACCGACTTACCTCGAAAAATATAGTTTGCTCATAATACAAGCATTTTTCGACCAAAAACCCGAAATGGTAGACCGATATTCATAATCCAACTATTATATATCCCCAGTAAAGCTTAGTATTAAAGATACCTTGTATTTTGAAGCACCTTTTTAGGTATTCTGGTATTAAAGCCCATTTTCTAATACAATATCTTAAGCCGTACAGAATAATGTAAGAAAATTTATTCCGCTGTTTAATATTCGTTGGGTTCATTGGGATATCGGAAGTATTTTTTTGCCATATTATGCATAAATACATATTCGAAGAGCCGTGTGATAAGACCGAAGTTATATGGAAGGCATTGCTAATTCTATTTTAAAAAAAAATCCTTAGCTTCTTTCATTAAATAAATGGAATGCGACTGAAACGTAATTTTTGATTAAGACAGGAACCCGATATTGAACCAGAATAATTTCTGAAATTATTTCCTGTTTTTCTCAACCTTGAACTTTGACATTTCCTCAAGAATATCATAACAGGAAATATGAGATCCAAGCGGTAATTACGTGATATATACAAGGTGTAGTTTTGCAACCTCGTCAAAATTCAGGAGGTTGTCATAGAAAGAAAGAAAAGAAAGAAAAAGCATTTATTCGTCTCGCACTGGACAAAACAAAGTGGTATTTTGACAATAAAACGAAGATTAAAAAAAAAGAAAACTTAAAAACAGATTAAAATAAAACTAACTAAACTGGTCCTTCCTGTACGAGGCCAAAAGGCACCTATCTCAGCATGGTGCTGTAACATTAGAAAAAGTCACAGCGCTGGTATTCTGATAGGGCCCAGACGACGACGAAAATAAACAATATAAATTACGGTACCTGGTCAATAATAATAAACGCTGCTTTTTTAGTTGTTTTAATTTGACACTATTTCAGAATGAAGCCCTTTTCAAAAGAGGAGAATCACCCGTTTATCGAATAAACGTCTGCGTTTGTTTGTCTGTGAAAGCGCGGTTATAGGGCTAGTATTAGACGGGCGCGATGGTGTACACTTATCGATTTCCGATATTAACAAAAAAATTTAAAAAATTACCTACCCATTTTATTATTGATTCGGGTCGAGAATCATTACCATAGTTACCTCCTTGAATTTGACGAGGATGCAAAGCGACACCTTGTATATATATAAGTAAGGAGTACTTACTTTTACCAAATTTTATTATTTTTCAACCTTGTAACTTTGGCTAAAAACATGTTTTTGATGCCGAATTGGTTTTTTGACTGCCTCGTTGGTCTAGTGGAGGTAAGCGCGACTGCTGAGCTTGATTCCCAGGTCAGGCAAAGTGTTATTGGGTTTTTCCATCAGGATGTTCTCAGTAGCAGCCACGGAGTCTGTTCGGTTGATGGCAATAGGCTCGCCCCCTATTGCATGGGACTTAAACATAACTGGCGAAATGTTGGTGTACTAATGGCTACACCTTTGCCTTACCCTTCGGGGATTACAGGCGTGATGTTATGATAAGTACCTATGTGTTTAATCATTTTTTTTTTCTACAGACCCAGCCAGTAATTTGGTACGAAAACGAGCCTCCTGGTCAAGTAGTCATCTTGACTGCTAAAGATTACGATTCCGCTGAGAATGGCCCACCATTCACCTTCGCTTTGAACGAATCAGCCTCTTTTGATATTCGCTCCAAATTCCATATACAAGGTAAGAAACTGTCTTATATTATTTGAAGGTTTAATTTAAGTATTATGTAAGCTGGTGGTCTAAGTTTATGGAGAGATAAATATTTCGGTTAATAAAAGGCACGTCTGTCGGCAATAACATAGTTTTGTGAGTTTATTAAATACGCGACATTGAATTTGATCATTTGCATACAAGATATATAAAACAGTCACATAAGTACGTATTGAAGCTTATCGCTACACAAAGTTATGCAGCAAAAGAATATTCACAAACGTTTGAATTTTTGGAAGCACGAAATGCACGAATGAAATCATCCCTTAAAAATTCCAAAAATATGTTGCGAGCAAGTCCTGCCACAATGGACCAATTGACACAAATTCCACTAAACTCGAAGCTAGGTTCCTACTGGAAACTTCCCCGATTCGTCTTTGGAGCAATTCCATTTCAATTCAGTGGCTCTCCATTCGCGCGCCAGAAATTTTCCGAGAGTCGCCCAAAATCGAGTTTCGATCAATTAGTGTAGTTAACATGCAATAAATGGCGTGCCAAGCCTAAGTCTAACTTTGTTTGCGAAGTGCCAATTCAATTTCGGTCCTCTCCATTTGGGTCGGCGTGTTTATAATTTTGTATACGCCTCTCTATATCGAGTAAAAGATTCGGTTTACAGATTGGTAAATAGTCGATGTTTTGGCAGTTAGTTGGCGGTTTCTGGCAGACTATCGCTGGCAGGCAATGGCTGAAAAATTATAAATAGCTTGAACGTTTGGCTCGTGTATTCCATTGATGCTAATCGACGGAATAAAGACTTGCTCAAACAAAAATTTATCAAATGACATTTATTCTAAGTGACATTTCTATATCCGCCACTCAAAACAGATTATAACACCATTAGCTTTCCTCGATGTATACAAACTACGACATATGTAAAAAAAAAACTAAATTGTAAACATTTTATAGAAGAAATCCACGTGCTAGAAGTTCCATATAAGTCCTCAATGTCACCTGCCGAGAAAACTTGACATTAAAATGAAACAACTTTTTAAGTTTTCCTCAAGTCAATTAAAAGTTTGTAGAAAATTAAAACTTTAATTGGTTTTCAAGAAATAATTTTTAGTTGCCATGGTACCTATATATGGGTCAATCTACAGCTTGATTGATCAATCGTTTGAGTAAATAATCAAGCAACTGTCGTCTTTATGGCCTACAAATCATTTTCAATTGATCTACTATGTTATATTGCTGTCAAAAAGAGTTATGGCTTGTTAGTCAATTATGTAAGGTCATGGAAGATTGGTGTGAGGAAATTGTCCTCTTCATGAATATTTTAAGTGGGGTGTAAATCGTCTCAATACATGACAAGGGCACTGGTCAACTGACCAGTTCCAAACGGGCCCTACTTCCTCCATTATAGAGAGAGGAGACCCAATTTGCAGCTGGGAAAATTATTATAAAACCCCCTCATAATGTTCCCAGTGCTGGGACATTGGATTCTTCTCAGTGAGAGACAGAGTGGGCCTTAATCGTCCACGAGGTCCCAGATCGGGTTGGTGGCTTTAAATTGTTGCTGCTAACACATGCCAGTGTCCATTAAAAGTTAATTGTGAAAGGGCAAAGCCTCTTCTTCAAACATTCCAGGATCGGTATCGCTTGTCGATTTCTGACTATTGAAAGTTCACGATAAAATAAGTGAAACCAAAAGTACATACTCATTGTTAATTCTATGCATTTTTCCACAGGCAACATTCTATCGACCCTCGTGTCTTTCGACCGAGAACAACGCAAAGAGTACAAAATTCCTGTAGCCATCACCGACTCCGGCACTCCTCGATTGACAGGCGTCTCCATCCTTCATGTGGTGATCGGAGACAAGAATGACAACCCCATGGCACCGGGACACAGCGACATCTTTGTTTACAATTACAAGGTATTGTGAAACTTTTCTTTCCATTTTTATTCACTTACTTTTTTTAGATTTGGAATTCGAATGTGTCAGTTTTTTGATTTTGCTTCGTTGTTTAAATTAGTATTGTCTTTGGAATACGAGTTTTTTTTTTGTTTAATTCAATAATTAGTAGATATTTATTTGGTTAGACATTTCGTTGTATTACCCCACCTTATTTACATAACTTTCAGAGTATTTTCCGACATTCCCTCTTCAAGTTGTTTGTAAATACCGTCAAATTTATATTAGAAATAGTAAATAACCCAGAAAAATGTTAAAGGCTTTTGATATTTACCTACATATTTAAAGGCCAATTACATTCCGAATAAAGTGGCCCGACAAAGGTCTAAAAAAGATTTCTGATCCCTTCAGGGACCATCACATATTTCCTTTGAGCCTCCAAGTAGGACCTTTAATATCGTTCACCTTTTAGTTTCCTGGTTACGTTTAATTTAGCGTAAAGTTCTTATTTTAGTTGTTCTATTTTCGTAGAATTTTTACCATCCAGTACAGTTAAAAAAATGATATTCTCGATAATTTAAACGATTTGCGATGGTATCGAGAATATCACTTTCGCCATTTATTCGCTAGCTTACTTGATTTTTGAAAATAGAGCTTACTGGTAGCATCTTTTTTTTATTGTAATGGTATTTTCGTTTCTTTTTTTTTAAATTGAATAGACAACCGTAATATAATTGGATAAGTCGCCTGCCTATTTCAAAATAGTTTGGTTTGACCCCATAATAAAACCTATTCCAAATCAAAGTACAAGTTTTTGTTTTCCAAAATATTTTGTTGGAATTAAACACTTAGTTTTTTTTTTTAAGGTATTGTTACCAGCTCGCTTTCGATCTCTTTTATTTGATCTTTCTTACACAACTATGTAACTGTATGACACGTATTAACAAAATTGTTTTCTCTAATGCAATCAGCCGGAAACCTACTTCAATGAAATTTTATACAGTTGGCGGTATTATGTGAGTATAAATTGGCATTATAGTTGTTATTTGTGTTTTCTTTGCTTCTCGTTTTGTTGTTTCTATTCTATACTGTCGAATTGTATTGGATGGTAGTCTGGGTTTTTTTTCTAAGTTCTTTGTCCACGATATTGTGTATTTTTGTTTCTTATTTATTTTTATTGTATTACCGAAATTGATAGCGTAACGAGAATTTTTTGGAAGTGATTTTGTAGTCTAACTAATCAATCGTATTAGTTTATGCTCGTAGCAGAAGAAAATATTCGCAAAATTAATGAAGCATTCACACACGTTTAAGACACTCCGTCGCAAAAATTTGCCGATCATTGTCAGGCTGTACATTGAACAAAAGCATTCAGCATTCGCGGCTGTAATAGGTATTTAGTTACAGAATTCAAATTATCAATACAACCCTCAAAGTTCATACAACACCATTGAATGACTTATTCGTGAAATAGTTATTCAATGGGATTGTATGAACTTTATTTGTAGAAAATTTGAATTTCGCCGGCTACCCTGGCGCTTCCACCTTGAATAAACCTTCGTATCCTTACCTTTAATCTAGGACACATTTAACATGTCATCACGCCTATAACACCCGACGGGTAAGGTAGAGGCAAGCTTCAGTAGCTACACCCATACTTGGCCAGTTGCTCACTTAAACTATTGAACAATAACGCCCCAAATCAATCGAATAACCCTTACCTTTATTCGATCCTCCATGCGCGCACAAATCAAAGCGAATAACGCCCATATTTTGTCAATTATTTGATTGATTTACTTATAATTAATGAACTATGTGCCAACCAACTGTTCCACGGTGATTATTGGCAAATCCAATTAACGATCCAACAGTTAAGTGACGCATTATAACAATATGATTTCAATTGGCTGTCGAATAATGCTGTTAATTGATATAAAGCGTCGATTCTGGTCGTTTTGGTTTGGCTGTACTACTGGTAATTGTAGTCTGTGGTTATGTGTGATATTGAGATGTTGAAATGGGATGAATGACCTGAGTTTCCAAGCTAGGTTTTCGTAGGTAAAATACGAAATTGCAAATTAAAACAAAACACAAATCACGTCTGTCAACCCCGAAGGGTGAAGTGTATCCATTAGTACACCCACAGTTCGTCAGTTATGTTTAAGTCCTATGTAATAGAGGGCGAGCCTATTGCCGTCAATCGGGCACAAATCCAGACTCCGTGGCTGCTACTGAGAAATTCTTGATGGAAAAACCCAATAACACTGCCCGACCTGGGAATTAAACCTAGGACCATCATAATGTTCAGCAGTTGCACTAGCAACCACTAGAACAACGAGGCAGTAAAATACAAATTTAAAAAAAAAAAAACATAAAAAAAATTGCCAAATTATATTGGGATTAATCCTTCGCTACAGAGGTGACGTATATTAAAGTAGGAAGCTCAAAATTAGAATTGAATATATCAGAAAATAGGTAACGAAGAAGAAAATACTTTATTCTATAGGGCCAACAAAAACTCAACAATAATTCAGGTCCAACCACAAACTATCACTGAAAAAAAAAACCTCATCAATTCAACCTCACGAAGAATTTCCATTATATTCTTCAACAACAAAGAAGTTAATCTTCACCGTCACTCTTAATTAAAACAGCCTTCATTTTATCACTTCTACAACATTACCGCCATTATTTTATTCAAATAGCGAAGCAACAAAATAAACACGTAGCACATTTTTCTTGCGCCCAAAATTCACAAGCACCTTTATTTTTCCAACAATTCGTAAAGAATTCGTTTCATTAGACAATTTGTATTCTACGTGGTGTGTTTATAAATAATATAGGCTTGTAAATTGTCCTACTGCAGGGTAGGGCCAAAAAGGCTTTTTTTCCATACAAATATGGGATGGGCGTTTATCACTTTTACACACGCTCACTTGTGGTAGTCAGTGGCCCGAACGTCTTACAACCAGTCTTACCAAGGGGTATCGCATTGCCTAGTACTAACTACGTTGTGAAGGTCGGATAAAATGTCGCTCCGTGTGTTTTGATCAATTTATTAAAGACAATGGTAATACAAGGTTTTGCTTTGCATCCTCGTCAAATTCAAGAAGGTAACTATGCTAATGATTCTCGTGCCGAATCAATAATAAAATGGGTAGGTAATTTTTTTCTTAATATCTGAAATCGATAAGTGTACACCACCCGTATTAAAACGCGGCCCGTTTAATACTAGCCCTATAACCGCGCTTTCACACACACAAACAAACGCAGACGTTTATTCGATAAACGGGTGATTCTCCTCTTTTGAAAAGGACTTCTTTCTGAAATAGTGTCAAATTAAAACAACTAAAAAAAGCAACGTTTATTATTATTGACCAGGTACCGTAATTTATATTGATTATTTACGTCTTCTATGACAACCTCCCGAATTTTGACGAGGTTGCAAAACTACACCTTGTATATCTTCAGACGCGAAGCTGCAGTAAAATAAACTATTCTTTACTATCCTCGAAAAGTAAGCAAGTCAGCAAGGTAGGAGTAGCTTTCTTTGGCCAACCCTTGTCCAGTTGTTTCTGCAGTAAGAATTCATAGATTCTGCAGATTTCAAACAGATATTATAAAGTATGAACGAGGATACAAAGTAGATAGTAAACTGTTTTACTGGTTTCATTGTATACCATCTTATAGTCAATTACTCTGGTTATGTTAAAAGTTATAACCGTGGCGATAAACTTGACGATCTAGACTTAGAATTTTAAAGGCTTTATCTTTCTCTTCATCTCATTATTGCCTGAGAGTAAGTAGCTTATTTTGCTTACAATAAAATGTACTAGTGAAATAACCAAAATTCTTCCAGTTCACTGAGCCCAACATAGAGTGATTTTACTAACTGTTTTTTTTCCGTAGTCAGCATCTGTCTTTCTAATTATATTCCTTTTAAATAGACCCATCTCAAAATAAACCATCGCACAGTTTAATGGCAATACAGACAATATTAATTTACCTACCCTCACCTTTGTTTACTTTTAATCCTCCTGTTTTTGTCTACCAATGAATAATCAAGTCAACAGATTCGATATACCCTATAAACATTAACGATTATGCAGCTGTTTTATAATAATATATGGCTATCAAAATGTTAATTTTGCGCTTTAATGAAACTCGGTTTAGTACGGGTAGTCGGGTACCATAAACTGGGATTATGTGGGAGGGAACTTTTTACTGCCGTGCCCTGATTTCTTAGTTATATCTAGAGATGTGTGGACTGTGGATCTGGCATCAGGCTGACGTCTTTGCTTTAAATAGGGGTTGGAAACTGTGTCAAGAGATTGAAATGAGGGTATAATATGAGTGATCGAGGGGCCATGATAGACAGTTATGTTAAAGAGGGGTGCCGTTTGATCTTATAATGAGTCCTTTTTTGGTCAAAGGAGGTTGAGGTGCTAATAACTGCTAATTAGATTATAAAAGAGGATAAGCACCTCTCATACGTATTCTTTGATATCTACTTGCGTGAAGCATCCTTCCTATGGCGTTTTGGTTGGTCAACTTTGAACTTATGATCGGTATAAGGACTCTCCAGCAGTAATGTTGAAAACAAAGCTGACAGATCTGAGTGCCCCTCGTGTAGGCTTATTTAACTGACCCCATTTTTTACTAGTTTAATAAACGAATAAATTTAATATTCGATACTCTTACTGTTACTTACTAGCCGTCATATTTTAGTAAGGAATATTCTCAAAAATATTGCCATTAACCCTTTCAAAGCACGTGTAAATGTGAATGTAAAACCATACCGCAAAAGTCGTAAGTTAATTCGCTATGTCAAGAAAACCACTTCAGATAGCGAGTTTCTCTATTAACTTTTTGATGTTATTTGAAAGCTAAAAATAAAGGAGAATGTCCATGCATGCACTACGCGCAATCTGTGTAAAGCAAGCGGGATTCGTTTAAACTCAGCTCCTAATGAAGGCGACTTGCCACAAATACGCTTGAGGAGCGTTTAGTATATGCGGTACTAGAGGAGAGTTACTTGAATGTCGATTCTAGTGTGGAAAAATACTAGCTAAGCGATGATCTACTGTTTAGTGACGTGCCATTGTCACTGTGCTTTAGATGAGTACATAGACATACATAGATAGAGAGAGTGGATAGTTAAGTACATTACTTTTGTAACAGGCAATGGAATTGCTTTTCGACTTTGTTTGTGTGTCCAAGCTTTGTAAAACGAGCATGCTCGGATTAAGTAACAGTACGCTGCAAGTAACCAGATGGACTCTTTAATAGTGTGAACTTAACAACTAAGTTTTCTAATGAAGGTGTAACTTTAAATAATTTTTGCCACACTTAAAGTTCCTTTCTATTTTGAAGCAGCTTTAGTTGCTCTCTTAAATTGCTAGCATCAGATAAGTCAAGTAACTATCCAAAATCAACCCAAACGCGTCTTTTGTCTCGTGTTCGTTTTAACGACCAGCTTTACTTCGTCCTTTCTAAACCGGGGGTTGACCAAAACTCCTACACACAACTTTGAGAAAAGCTATCGCCGCCATAATTGATTTGTCGCCAACCGTTTTAGTTGGCGACTTCGGAAATTAAGTTATTCATCGGTAATTACAAGTTGTTTAGTTAAAAACTAGGCGCCGACCGTCAACACGGACGGATGAAGTTGGCGGCAGTTTGGGAGTTGCTTTAACTATTTTCCTTTTTGTTATTTGTAACGGTAATAGGTTTTGGTTTAACCAAATTGTTCCGTAGTTATTTCGAGATCATAATTATTTTATATTGTTTAAGTTGGTACGGTATTAAATTAAATTTTGATAACAATTTTATTTAAATTTTACAGGTTTTATAGAGGTGTAAATTATGGACCTAATAAGATGTTTTTGTTAGTACTGCCTCAAGGAAATTTCTTCAAGAATTTCTTTTGCTCATTTTTAAATACCACTTACTTGGGTTTAAATTAATTAAATGGAGCGGCAAACACTTCGCAATCAGAAAGTAATTTCCAAAGGTCTTGCTCTAAAATATTAACTAATTGAAATTGTTTATAATATAAATGATTTCTTATCTACAATCAGTAAAATGCCTCACATTTCTGTATCCCGTATAATTATTAAATGAATTGGAAAAATAACGGTCGGTAGTCGAGCCGAATAAAATTGGTTTAATTAGCTATCGGGGAACGTTGTTATTAAAAGTAAAACGCTTTGGAGGGTTAACGGGAATAATGGCGATACATGTTTGGCTGTCGATGAGAATGTATTGGGAATAACAGTAACAAAATAATTAATTTTGTATTTTTAATGGTACTTGTTCCTTTTCAATAAACTTAGTTAATTTTTTTTACTTATGATTTAGGGGGTAATTGAACGGAACCTATTCAGATTGTCTGTCAGAGATCATCAAAGGTAAAGATGGTTTCAACAATTCCATGAACAAGCGCGTATTATAAGCACGATACGCTAAAAACCTTGCCAGTAATTCTACATACATTTTGACGTAACAAAAAGTCTAGAAATCTACATATTTCGATCAAACAAGAAATCGGCCTCCGGAACAGCCACTGGTCAGCAATCCGCCTTCGGACTTAAACGGCCGGGGTTAAGTACTTGACGGGTGGGACGTATTTAGACGGTTTATAATTGTTCTGTTCTCTCTCACTACCCTGAAAAGACCCGTTAACATTATACTGGCAAATTTTGGTCCCAATATAGGGTTGAAAGAGAATATTTTGATTTTAGGGCTCTGAGTGGCATTCTTTAGCCTCGTTTGGTTACTATTGTTATCGTGTAGGATGTGTTTAGTATGTAGGTGTATTTTGTTAAGTTTTTTATTCTTAATTTTAGGTCTGGTTTTTCTTTTTTTCTGGTTCTCTGTGTTCGTTCTGTTTTTGAATTTCGATGATTTCTATTTTTGTAAGTGTTACCGTGTCCATAATTACAATGGAAAATATTTTTGTACTTTAAGGATTTCATATTTCTTTGTTTCAAGTTACCACATCCCACAATAAATGGAATGAAAATTTTTTGACGGTCTATTTTATTTTTTCACTAAAAAGATATTTGCCGTAATAAATAGAATCTCACACTAAACCTCTTTATTTCCTACAGGGTGAAGCTCCCGACACAGAAATCGGTCGCGTCTATGTTGACGACCCTGACGACTGGGATCTGGCAGACAAGAGGTTCATGTGGCTGCCATCGTATGAGCAGAGGAGTCCGTACTTCGACATCCACAGCAACACTGGCATGATCACCATGAAGGAAGGAACTCCTAATGGAACCTATTTGTTGAGATTTAATGTGAGTATCCAGACTTTGATTGTGTTAACATTTTCACTGGCAGCGAAACAAACACGATAGAAAAACTATAGAAAAATCATTTTGTAACAAACATGAGAACGAAAAAGGTTTAATTACTTAACCCTTTTTAAAATATCGAATAAAATAAATAATCAAACTGCATTATTTATTTCCTGTGAAAGAAGTTTAATGTGTGTCTATAGTAATAGACTAAGATAGTAATTAATGTATTATTCAGATACATCATTATTTTCATAAGAATATACATGGTGGAAGGGACACCGACGCGAAAACGATTAAAAACCCCCAAATTTTTCAAAGTGTTTTAGTAAAATCAGCTGTTCCATACATTTTGAACTTTTTTAATGCACTTTTGTAGGAAACGGCTGATATTTTTTTTAAATTCTGTGTTGTGGGGTTCAGAATGATGTACTTAGTACGTGGTAACCGTTTTCGCGTTGGTGTCTCCACCTTGTATAATTAATACCGTGAAATATGCCAACTTTGCCAATCAAGGTATCTTTGCCATAAAATAAATTTATAAGCAAATTCGCTAACATATGACGCAATTTTAGTTAAGCTTAACACCCAAGTAATAATTTTTGCCACAAAACTAAAATTGTGTCCTATGTTAGCGGATTTGCTTGTAAATTTATTTTAGGGCAAAGATACCTTGATTGGCAAAGTTGGCATATTTGACGGTAATAAAATTAAGGCACGACTTTTTCGAAAAACTTCAAGTTTATTTTTTTTTTGTGATTTTACTTTGAAAATGTTATTAATAAGTTTGGTCAATCCTAGGTGACAGAAGAAAACGAGCCGCTAGTACCCTTCCACTGGGTGGAAGCAACGGTCAACGTGACCATCAAGGAGATTCCAGAGGAAGCAGTGGACAAGTCTGGTTCCATACGCTTCGTGAACATCACTGCTGAGGAGTTCATTGTTCCTGAACCTGATGTAAGGAACTTCAGATATATCATTATTTTCATGACGATAAATAGAACTCTTGAAAAATTCGAATAGGCCTATGCCAGCTAACCCAGGAACAAAAAAACAATTATCCGGAATGAACAATTCAATACCACAAAATTGATAGACCTGTGTCAATAAGTTTCGCCGATAGAATATTTAGGTTAAAACACTTGGAATACATTCCATTTTATTTTTAAACAAAATATAAAAAAAAATATTGGATACAATGCAACTCAAATGTCAAAAAAATATTTACACAGCCATTTGGAGCTTTGACTATGAAGTTCATTTTTTATTTGTAAAACCGTTACAACAATCATCGCTAAGGTAAATCTTCTGGGCGTCGTTGGTGGCAGTGCAGAGGTCAGTTCGGCTGTGTTTTTGAGCTAAGAAGGCAGGATAGGAGGTGGAGCATAGTTTGCAACACAGATCCCACATAAATTAAACAAGTAAAGAACAAAAATTAAAAAATAACACACATTTTACCAAATTTTAATACATAATCTTTAATAAAAAGCTTAAAATTAAATTCTCTTCTAAAATTGTCGACGTCACAACTCTGTTACAAAACGCTTATTTCACAAAAAACTTAGGACCACTTAAAAACTAGATGAATAGACTTACGAAAGACTTAGTTTGCCAATCAAAATCGGTCCAAAGATTTGCTAAGTCATTCTCTAGAACGCTCTATTAATTTTAATCTTGCATATTTTTGGAAACCTCTAAGTACGGTGAGTCAGTAGTTTGTTTAATTTTCAACGAAATTAAGCTGTTCATTGAAGCTTGTTTACTAAGTGGACTGACGATGTTTTAGTGCTCCGGCCAACTGAAGATGCTTTTGGTCTGGGTCGTGGATCTTAGAAACTGGATATGACAAAAGCAATTAAAATAATCAGGCTACGGGTTTGAATGTCGACACCTAGAAAGAAACTGAGCACAAACGACTAGATCTTTATAAAAATACACATAACATCACGCCTGTAATCCGTGAAGGGTTAGGTAGAAGTGTACCTAATAGTACACCCACATTTCACCAGTTACATATGTTTAAGTCCCATGTAATGGGGGTGGTGCTGCTGAGAAATTCCTAATGGAAACACCCAATAGCAATTTGCCCGACCCGGGAATCGAACCCAGGACTTCAAGCTTAGCAGTCGTGCTTGCGACCACAAGACCAACACGGCAGTAATTAAAAAGTCAGTCAGTTTTTAAAAATAAACTTTAATTACTGCTGAATAATTAATCTGTTTTGAAACCGTGAAAGACTTTAAGAGCGATATACTTATACTCCCTGGCCTGATCAAATTGATAAAAAAAAACTTCAGTCTTATGAAAAAAAGGAGAATGCCCATTTAGCCAATGACTATGCTCCACTCTCCAATTCCAGATTTGCGCATTCTCCTTTTCTATATGCTGACTTATCCCATCCTTCTACGATCTTAGTTCTTGACCTTGCGCCATATTATGCTTACGTAAAGTTTCATCCGGGATTAATTGAGCTCAGTTAACAGCTTAGCGGTTTACGAGCAATTGGCAGCGGTCGCCATTTTAGAACTGTATTTTCGTTGTGATGTAGTTTGTTGATGTATGTAGTTAAGGGCGTTTATTGGTTGAAGTTTTTTCTTGAGGAGATAATTAGCTGTAAATTGCACCGTCATATTGACATCATCTATCTAGCCGTTTCCCAAACTTATTGTGGTCGGCTTCCAGTATTTCCGGATGCAGCTGAAAACCAGTATTTTCCATGGAGCGACTGCCTATCTGACCTCCACAGCCCAGTTAGAATTGGGCAATACCCTTGGAAGACTGGTGGACTTTCGGGTCCAAAAACTACAAAACAATGGCAGCCGAGACCAACGGCTTAACGTGCTTTCTGAGGCACCAACGATAATCGATGGTGATGGTGGTATGGAATGATGGTCACCCATCCACAGATCGACCTTGGCAAACACAGCTTAATCTTTAAGATCGACCCGTGCGGCTGTTATTTAACTCCGAGCTCCTCACTATCATATTAACACCATGTCCAAAATATAGGAGGCCTGTGTGTATACCCAGGAATGGGTCAGAGGCAGCCAGTATATAGTCATTATACATGGGAATGTTGTAACAAAATCAGGTCCTCGCATTTCACACTTCCTTTGACCATATATCTGACATAGTATTTTCTCAACTGTAACTAGGACTAGGAATAAAATATTGGCATAAATATCCAATTCTATTATTGCAAGCTCATTCATAACTGGTTATTCGGCTCATGCTAAGTGGTCCGCGCTATCAAAAGGAATCAGACACCAATGAAATAACCAGATGTTAAGTATCTCGGATCTCCTATAGCACAAAGCGATCCAGTCACCGATGTATGTCAGCGATCGGCGGATATCACAATCTGACGCGCGAAATAAACACGCAGACTGAAATATCGGTAGCAATCTATCGATGCATACAAAGCAATTTATATTTTTCAGCTTTACTATAGTTTTTTTTATATTAGAAAACCGCACTATTGTCATTGCAATTCCAACTCTATTTCAATGACATAAATGACATAGCACGTTCGTGAATCTCAAGGACTATACAAGCAATTTTCGCCTTCGTTGAATAAAGTTAAACTTTTTTCTTTACCCAAGTAAATTGACCGAACAAAACGCCAGAAGATACAGCCAAGAAGTAGATTAAGAATAATTCAAGCGAATTTTACTAATGCCTGCCGCACTGCCCTTCATCACAATTCATTCTATCGACGTCTCTAATTATCTTTCCTCTCTTTCCTGCAGGGTACGAGTAAGAAGGATAAACTGCACCGTCGTTTGGCGCAACTGTATAATACGTCACTGGACAATGTGGATGTTTTCACGGTGTTTACAAAGAACACTGTGAAGGATGTGTTCTTGGATGTTCGATTTTCTGCACACGGATCGCCTTACTATCCCCCCGAGAAACTGGATAGTATGGTCATTGGGATACAAGAAAAGGTATGTTGGATATTTGTTACAAACTTTTGTTTAATTTTACTATCGAAATCACAAAAATCACTTAATTTTACGTCGCTCTTATCATGTTGTGACTGTCACTTTCTAGGTTTATTACAGACTCTTTAGACCTCTCATGACTTAAAGTACCTACTCGCTTGGGACGCGACCACTATCCCAGATTCATGCTTATTTGGAAATCATACTTCCCTAAAACTTGATAATTGTTATCATAAACAGTTTACCATACCACAGTAGTCCAATGCTGGTCATAAATTACAAACTCAAGTTTCGTCATCAATATCATTAGAGTCTACGTCACTACGAAATTACCACCACTGTACATTTAATCAATTCGATCACCCGCTTTTTCGTGACCATCTTACAAATGGATCTAAAACTTTCCTTTTACAACTTTAATGCGAAGATACTTAAGTCTTTGAAAGTTGTAACGACTCTTTAGTTGACCTTGACCTCACAAGTTTGCCAGCGATGTTTTAGCCTGTAAACCACAGAATAGGTAGTGTTAAAATAGTCACCTCTGTACAGTGAGCGAAAATTGGTGCACACACAAACGATAATTTCAAAGTAAAGTCAGTCGCTATTGCGCTAACCAAGTGTAGATAGATTCGTTTTTTTTTCAAATCTGGGGTGTGATGCTTAAATGTCTATAGTAATACGTAGGGTAGTCCCGAAAAATCGAAGGACTTTTGTATAAAGCTGTGTGTGTCGTCACTTTTTGGAGCTGGTCTGACCTTAAAAATAGGTTATAGTACATTTGGAAAGTCAAACCAAACATATAGCGGAATGATGTCTAAGTTAATGTTCAATCAATTCCCTCCACTGTTAATTTTTGCGAACGGATTTAGTACCAATACACACGCTGTAAGTGAAACGTGTCTATGTGTGCGTGCTTTTTCGCTCGTTGTAAAGAACCATCCTTCTGTATACGTTCTATTCTGTGACAGAAGTTTTGAGCCCGTAAACGTCCGTATATGGGTCCTCGGATAGAAAGCCATAATGAGGTTATAAGGACATTCCGTGGAATTGGTATCCGTATGATGTTATTAGGACCTTATTTGATGGGGTTACTTTATTTGGAATTATTGTAGACGTAGTGTAGGTCTTTGTGATATTTCTGCCATAGTTTTTCTGCCGTGTATTGTGTATACGACTGCAGGTACATAAACAATTTTTTTTTCACACACATACATTCAATTCAATTCATTTATCTATCACAGAAACAAAGATCCATGATTTTGCTAGTAGGTACACTTGAAATAATGTTAGTTATTTAATAATCAGAGGCAAAATGAATACCACACAATATAACTAAATTTAACATCAAAATAATTTATATAATAATACCTAATAATTTAATTTATCTTAAATGAAATTAGAATAACAGTGGTTGGCTGACAGATAAATAAAACAGTCTTTACTTGGTTTCGTTAGCGGTATTCAGATAGTTCAATGACGATAGTCTACTCCAATTAGCACGGACAGAGCATTCTGCCAATTGACTGGCATTCAAACATATTTTGTTATCATCAACTTTGGTCTTGCCAGTCCAACTGGCATCTAGACTCAGAACCCCTACAAAAAGAAAATATCAGTATCCTAAACTCAGATTACTGTTCTATTAGTGTTAGCTTGCATGATCTCACTGATGGATGGGCTTTCAGACTTAAGACTTTCAGTTCATTCGACTTATGTGAACACATTCATCATCACCATTCTCTTGCACTGATCCCAATTTATCCGGGGTCGGCGCAGTATGTCTTCTTCTGCCATACTTCTCTATTACTCGTCATCTCAGCACTCACCTCCTTTCTAGCCATATCATCCTTCCCACAGTCCATCCATAGTTTCTTTGGTCTTCCAAAATGTCCTCACTGCAATTTCCTTGTCTTTTGTGTATTATTTTAGATTTTTACCACCTCTTCTAAACCACAACATTCTCCACAGATCGAAGAAGAACTCCAATCCAAGATCTACATGGTAAAGATAGACGAGTGTCTGATAGAGAAGGAGCAGTGCGAAGACTCGTGCCGAAACGTGCTGATGAAGAACAATGTTCCTCTGTCCGTGTATACTAATACCACCAGCTTTGTGGGAGTTTCTGCCAGGGTGGAGTCTGAGTGTACTTGTGATGTGGTGGAGCCTCTTGTTTGTTTGAATGGAGGTAAGTTTTTTCTTGTTTCCTTATAACATCACACCTCTAATCCCCGAAAAGATAGGCAGATGCGTTAGTTTAGTAGACCCACATTTCGCCAGTTAAGTTTAATCCCCAAAGGCCTCTAAGGTCTTAAATTAGTAGTAGATGGTACCAGTACATGGTCGGCAAGCTTGTTTTAAATGCAAGTCTTTTCTTTGCCCACGGAAGAGGCCTTTGCCTCAGTATTCCAAACTTCCACCAGAGTCGACCAAAAACCAAAAATCAAATAATGGTTCCGACGTCATTTTGATTGAATTTTTAACAGTGCACCTTTATATTAAAACAATTAACTTCCACACTAAAGCGTTCTAACCAATCATTTTCTCCCCAGGTACGCCGTTCGCGGACAAATGCGAGTGTCCAGAAGGACTATCCGGCCCCCACTGCGAGCAGACCTCCATTGGTTTCCATGGCGACGGATGGGCCATGTACTCCGCCCCCCCGGCCTGCCAAGAAGGCCACGTCACCTTGACTGTGACCTCGCACTCCAGTAACAGCCTCGTGTTCTATTTGGGACCTCTGAAACATAATCCGCTGCTTGAAGTTCAAGGTAGATACATTTTTGTTTAGTTGAAGTTATTTAACGATGTTAAGGTTTTATTCTTTCTGCCTCTTATTGGCATGAATTTTATAAGAATTGCTGCTTACTCCGGTAGTCTGAGATTGTCGTACCATCGTCTCGTGTTAGTACACACATAATATCTTCTGCATCGGTCAGAAGGAAGATATACATGAATGACGTGGTAATAATATTGATTAAGTAAAAGGGGCTGACTGTCCAAGTAAAAATAGTTGAAAAAGATGTTTATTATGATTAAAATAAAGAAAGTAATTGCATTAACCTAAACAGATAACAGAACTTAGGCATTGACGATATTCCCATAAATGTTCTAGACTTATTTTTAAGTTCATGGAATTTCTTACCTCTTTATCACACTCTTGAGCAAGCAATCAGTATCACGCACACTGATACACCATTGTGTGTGTCGGTATTTCAGGGACAAATATTTGCACGCCATCGCCTTCCAAGTATTTGTCTTCAAATCGCAACCACGCCAATCTGTCATGGAAATACCATCCAATGTTTTAGTTTTTGTCTATTTATCTTCTCTCGTATATTGATACCAAATAAAAATAATAGCTGATGGCTAATCGTCATGGAAATTCAAATAATTTAACTCCAAAGACCATTAATGGACACTTTTGGAAGAGAATGATTACAAGAAAGGTAACTCAAATTGCACATGCACTACAAGAAGAGACCTTTGCCTGAAAGTTAAACAACTGAATTTTAATCCAACACGCTTCTCCGCACATTTTACAAAAATCGCGCAATCTCTTTCGCATCTTTCCAAGCTAAGAAGTCAGCTCTATAAACATAACTTACAAACACTGTTTAAACTCGGTAATGTATTGGCTATTAAGGATACTGTATCCTATATTACACTTTGCTCGGAGTAAGTAAACTTTCATCCCTTGGCCACAAGATACCTACATATAATAATATATAAAATAAATAATAATAATAAATAAATAATAAAATCTTTATTTCCAGTTTACAATTCCAATGTCCATAATTATTTGCTACAGCAATATATTATTTAAGTCACGTTGAGAATTGTACTTAACTCAGACTTATACACCTCTGACACCCAAGCTAAGATTGAACTTGTGTTATGAGTGTCAGGGCTCTCTAAATTCACTAGGAGAGTAAATACAAACATTCGGTGTTTGGTACGCGTCAAACAGAAAACAAAGACATAATAAAAAAATAAAAAATAAATTATACAGCTAAAGCATTATTACTTAAAAAGCAAGCAAAAAAAACTAAAAAGAATTATACTTAAAAATAATTTAATTTAATTATATAGTAAAAATAATTACAATTACTTAAAAACTTAAAAGGCAACCATTTGTGTATTGTGATTATGTTTTGTGTAGGAATGTGTGTGTGTGTGTGTTTGTGTGTGTGTGTGTGTGTTTGTGTGTGTGTGTTTTTAAGGATATGTGGGATGGAGGCAAGTTTGGGGGAAAGGGGGAGGATAATAAGGTCATGTCTTGAGAATTCTTTCGACCTCTTCATAACAAAGAGTGCTGATCCATTTAATGACTAGAGCCTTGTTGTCAAATTTATTTAATTTATAAATGTTGCAATGTTTGTTGACAAAGTTGTATATACGACCACCAAGTACCTTATAATGACGTTGTGCAAGCGTGGTTCTATGTCTTACGGGGGGACAAACGTCAGCAGTCCTTCGCATTGCCGGACGATCAGGGTCCAACCGCAGACCGGTATGTTTACGCAACGTACAGTTCAGCACAAAGAGCTGTCTCACGGTCAGGACGTTACATTCCTTGTACAGTTGTGCGGTACTATGCCGATAGTGTTTAAAAGTCATGACCTTGAGGACAGCCCTCTGAGCCCTTTCTAGTTGTATCATGGTTGTTTTCGGAGCACCACCCCAGACTGTAATGCCAAAAGTCAATATTGACTGGCAAAGAGAGAAGTAAACCATACGTAAAGTATCTGCATCAGCACTGTACCGCAGGCTTTTAAACACGGTAATTAGTTTTCTAACTCTGCCAGACAACACCCTAACCTGGGCATTCCACGAAACGAGATTGTCTATAAGTATACCCAAGTATCTTACACTGGTGGCTCTTGTCAGGGGAAGACAAGCACATTGGTTCGGGTTTGCATCGCAAATGTGAGCCTTAACTGTAAATGAATTTTCGGGTTGCGAGGGAGATTTCAAAGAAAAAGTGATGAAATTAGTTTTTTCTACATTTAGGGTCAGACTATTCGCTGTTAGCCAAGACATAACAATGCTAAGGACAGCTTCAGCTCTCTTCCTGGCCTCGTCCCAATTTTCAGCATGCACCAGAAGGGCCGTATCATCTGCATACGAATAAATGGAACAATATGGGAGTGATAAATCACAAAGGCCATTTACATACACCAGAAAAAGTGTAGGTCCCAGGATGGAGCCTTGAGGCACACCAAAGGACAATGTACACTCGTCACTAACATATGTGTTGATTTTAACACACTGCGTTCGCTCGGATAGGTAACTCGCGAAAACTGCGAGTGCAGAGCCTCTAACTCCCATTCGCTCCAATTTTTTTAGAAGAATAGGAACAGAGACAGTGTCAAATGCCTTCGAAAGGTCCAAAAATAAGCCTAGACATTTAGACTTTTTATCCAGTATCTCAACAACATCGTCAATCAGGGCCGCACATGCGTCTTCACAGGACTTGCCCTTACGAAAGCCAAATTGATTGTTGGAAAGGATGTTATTATTCTCTAAGAAAGACACAAGACGGTTGTTGAGGACCCTCTCAAGAACCTTTGATAATGCCGGCAGGACAGAAATCGGCCTATAATTATTGACACTGCCTCTGTCCCCTCCCTTGTGGATAGGATGTACGACCGCTCTCTTTAAAACTCTCGGGAATACACCTTGGGAGAAACAGACATCACATATGTGAGTGACGAGGGGCACAAGAGTTTGTCTGCTTAATTTCAGGAGTTTAGAACTGATTCCATCCCACCCCGGGGCAGAATCAGTACGAAGACCCATGATAATGTTTTCAACTTCGGCAGTATCTGGGGAAAGTAGGGCCATTGAATTGACCTGCTCATCATGCCTCACACATGACTCATGTTTATTACCAGAATTTACATGCTTAGCCGCGAGTTCCTTCCCAATATTACCAAAAAAGCTATTGACTACATTCAAAGAAGACTTGCAGTCTAGGTTGGATACATGCAACAACTCACTTGGAGGAGGTTTGTATGTTTGTTTATTAATTATTGCGTTAATTGTTTTCCAGGTCTTTTTAGGGTTATTTTTGGCTTTCTCCAGTTCATTCTTTTCATAATTATTTTTAAGTCTGTGCAGAAGCTTATTGCAAAAATTGCGATACCGTAAATAGGTTAATTTTAGAATATAATTGTCTGGTGTTTCTTTGTGTTCTCTATGCATGTTATCCCTATTACGAATGCATCTGAGGAGTCCTGGCGTGATCCAGGGTTTGATTATTCTCAGCCTAGAAGTAACGCAAATGGTTACGGTATTATTTTGTATGATGGACACAATAGTATTAATAAGAAATTCAGTAGCCCAATTAGCGTTGTTGGACGAAAGAACGGCACTGAAATCGGTTTTTGCAATTTCCAAAACAACCATACTCATGTCTATTTTTGAGAGGAATTTATTTATTTGCTGTTTTGCTATATTTTTAACACAGAAAAGTACTGGGGCATGGTCGGTGATATGACTTTCCACAATGAAAGAAACTACAGATTTCCCAGTTCTAATCATGACATGATCTAAACAATTTTTTTCTCTGGTAGGTGATGTGTAGGCTGGTAATAATCCGTGTGATGCAGTCATGGTCATGTATTCATTATAATTAGGGTCATTACTTGTTGGGATTATATTAATGTTCATATCTCCCACCAGAAATATATTTCTATAGGAGGACACTGACGTTAATATGTTATTGAGACTATTTAAAAAGTTGTCTAATTTCCGAAAAGATGGCGGCCTGTATAAAGCAATGATTATAATGTCAGTAAGTTTACAAATAAGGCAATTAGCATCAACAAACTCCGGCTCTGTTATGTCATGTTGTAAATCAGAAAGAACATAGATAACTAGACCGTCGTTTTTATTCAAGCTGTTAGTTGTTGAATAGGATGTGTATCCAGGAAATATTGGAATATTAATACTTTTACTAAGCCAACATTCCGAAAGTACTATGACGTCACACCTGATACCTAAGGAACACAATAAAACCAAGAAGCTGTGGAAGTTCTTCGTAATACTACGTATGTTTAAATGTAGTACATTAATCGTTTTGTTTGGGTTTCCCAGGATCTGAAGGCATTTATCAGGGGGACAAATGAACGATTCGTAGGACCCAAATGTATCAAGATTATTAATGATTTCATTTATATTATTCATTTGAGATAACGTGATGTGCAACTAAAGACCATGTTTGATTTCACATTTTTTTCTCAATATACCACAGCAGCACTGATCCTTATTGCTCCCAGTAATAATTATAATGAGGAGAGAAACAAAATATGTTCGATATTGCTTCCCCACAGCATTTGGCAAAATAAGATGAGTATTATTGACTAAATTTATTAATAAACTTTGTGATTTGTGAATGTTTTTAATGTATATGTTTGAATAGATTACTTGTGTACTTAATAGATATTCATAAGTGTGTGAAAAGTGTGGAGGTGCCTTTACAAAAAAGATACTTATACAATAAAAAACGTGATCATGCTTATACAACATAAGAGCTCGACATATTAAAAAGTTACTTTTTTTCATGCAGTAGGTTTTGAAAGCTAGATTCCGAAATTATTAGTACTGGTTTTTCCCCTTCTTTCTTTCGAATAAAAATTTTTCCGTTTGCTATCCAGCAGTATTGACATCCGTTGCTTTTAGCAAACTTTCGGGCCTCATAGAAAAGTTTCCTGGCAGTTGCTGGGAGACGTTCAGCGATATATATAGGGGTACGTTCACCAGCCAAACCGGCATGCTCGCTATTTAATTTTTCGGATGGAGGCTTCGATTTATTAAACTCACGCACAGCACGAAGTACTGTGTTTTTTGTAACGACCGATTGAAATTCGGCGATTATTTGTTTTGAAGGGCCTTGATTACTCTGCACTCGATAAACGTCACGAATCTCTTCTGGTTTTACCTCCACCTCAAGGGATCTGCACACACCCACGACTATTTCCGAAAGTGTGTACATGCTGAAGTTACACGCGTCTTGAGGCAGGCGTGCCGCCGAGGTGGGAGGGGGTGCGGGCAGCGGGCGCGTCCTTACCAAAGAGATTAAAAAGACTTATAGAGCGGACATTGGGAATATTTTCATACAATTATTTTGATCGCGAACATTTTCGATTTTGACACACGAATGCTACCTGACAAGCGGGCATGTGACACTAGACAGAACAGAATTTGTTACCAAGTTGTAACAAGATTTGAATTACGATTTTCTTCGTCTTGTCCCGTCTATCGCTCGTAAATATTTGAATGTGTTTGGTCCTTACATACGTGTCCCATACAGTGGCGCTCCCATCTGGACCGAATCATTCCCTCTACGTCAACTCCCTTTACGTCGACTCATGGTTTTTCTTGGTTTTGATGCATCGTTTTTAACAAGAACTGAGTAGTACACAGACAAGAAGTACTAAGCTTGCATGAATTGAAGATGGCATTTCAATAATTAGTTCAACCTACATTTCAATTATGTAGTTAGATGCCTATATGGCGCCTACCTGGAATCGTTTGAAAAACAAACACCTTGAATTTATGCTATCCTTGTACTTTTGGTCGTCAAAAGTACGATTTTTGTCAATATGTTGGAGAATAAAAATAGCCTTAATGTTTGTTCATGTGTTAGAATAAGTTATAATTTGTGTAAGAAAAGAAATGAATAGTATCTAAAAGCGTTTCACTTTTTGTTTTAAGTGTACTTGACCAACCTCGAGGTCAAGCGTGAACTTATTAAAACAGGTGTCATTTGTTTCGCGAATCGATATAGCGGGACACGACATAGAGGGAATGATTCTCTGGGCCGCCCATTCTGTAGAGAAAACAATTGGAAGAGCATGTCATGACAAGTCATCACTACGTGACATGCGACGCGATAGAAACAAGAGACGCGCGAGCGTGTCGCGTCGCAAGTTGCGTCGCCAAAGGCTGTGATCGGGGCGTCACATAGAAAAAACACGGGCGAACCAACTCCTATTAAAGTAATAGCACTTAAGAAAGCTACGTAGGTAGATACAACATTATCAATAATGACGCTCTTATATGGACGATTAAAATTATTGAAGTATTGTCGAAAATTGGAATATTGTCGGGACAGACGGTAATATTTACGTGTTTACTTACTGCGTAATTGTTGATGTTATATTTATAGATTTTTAGAAGTCTATCTCCGAATATTGAAAGTTTATTATATGTTTCTTCTTAATGGTATTTGAGTATTCGATATTTTTCCCAGCAAACAAAATCGAGACCAATATTTTTTTACTTTTTCCGTTTGTCTTTTAGCCAATTACGCGAAAAGGCAAGACAAAAGTTAGTTTGACTTCGTTTTACTTTAATATTAAAATCGTGAAAAATGATGACTGAATAAACTTTGTTTTTAGTGATGGAATAGCAAATACTAGATTTTCATTCGAAACATAACATCATGCCTGTAACTCCGAAGGGTTAGCAGAGGTGTACCTGACAAGTACACTGATATTTCGCCAGTTAAGTCCCATGTAATAGCGGGCGAGCCTATTTCCAAGAACCGGGCATGAATTCCTGGCTGCTACTGAGAAATTCCTTTAAAATCTCGTTCGAATAGAGTTCCATTAAATATTGAAACCGGTCCCTAGTATAACCCTAAAGTATGAACGCCAAAATAGCCATCATCCAACAAAAAACCACGTTTCCCTACGCGAGGCAAAAAGCCGGGTCATCAACGAACATAATAATAAAAATGAAATATGCTCCTAAAAATCAGAATCCAATTATGGTCCCGGCACAACATTACATCCTGATGCCCTTGAATAAGAATGGCCGAAAAATGTCAACGCTGAAGGGTGAGGGTTTTGACACAAATTATGTAATTGATTTGAACATTTTTTCTCTCTCGTTATTTCGCGCCTTTACATAATTTTCGAACGTGTTCGTGAGAGTTATGAGTTGATGATGTTTGTTTTGTGATGGGGAGAGAAATGGAACATATACCCTACCTCCTGTAATATAGAAATTTTGTTTGGTAAGATGTGGCAACTTTGTGTTTTGATAGGTAGTTTTTTCACCGGCCACAAACAAGATTCCTAGAAATTCATAATTTTTTGTAGTTTCCATAACGTCATGGCATAAAACTATAAAACCTTTTTCGCTACAAAATGAATTAAAAAAAAATGGAAACCGAATAAAATTCTAATCGACAACTGAAATATTGGTACGTAACTACGTACGTTTAAAACACGATCTTCAATGTATTTTCACGGTGAAAGCAAATATCTACGAACGAGTGCCAAATTGCCAATCTGGTAAAGTGTTGTGTCCACATCGAGCCGCGCTAAAGGACCCACTTAATTTGTGTCAACTTACTTGCCAAAGAACATCTCACTAAGAAAAAAAAACGTAAAAATACTAAAACGCAGCATTTTAGCTAAATTACTTTAAAACTTTACTTAAAGCTAGGTTTTTTGATCGTTTTTTCATAGAATACTCTTATTAAAGATGACGAAGAGAAGAGAAAATGATTATACGTTGAGTCTTCGGAAGACTTATTCTTTAAGTATTTAAAGTGTGGTCTTAACTTCTTAAGCTGCCCAGAGAAATATATTCTTTGATTTTCATTATAAAAGAATTTATGAAATGTTTTTAAAACCTTTTGTCTTCCATTTCTATAATTTCTTCAGCAATCTATAAAAAGATTATTTTTGTTCAAAACCTGTTTATTAAAAAGGTCAACCATTAAAATTGCTAGCATAGTTTACAGTGAAGAGACAATGCACAATCTCTTAAAAATTAATCAATAAATCCATAATTATCTATCTTGCATACCATCCCTCCAACTACAAAATAGCCGTGTCAGAATCATATTACCTTTTGTAGAACCAAAAAGCTCTTGTAACTGTCATAGTTGACAGTTACAACAGCATTTGAGAGTTGGTTTTTGGGTACAGGCTGGAATGGAGACCGACGCACAACGCTTACACGTTACGTTATGTTATTCAGTACATCCTTCTGAGCCCAAATAGACATTTTTCATCGGTATTTAAATTAAAAAAAAAAACAGCTGTTCCATACATTTTGACGTGTAGGTATTGCATTTTTGTAGGAAGCAGCAGTTTTTTTTTTTAATTAGCGATTATTAATTTCTATGTTATTTTGATGGGGTACATAATGATGTAAGTACCTACTGAATACTTGGTAACTGTTTATGCGCCGGTATCCCTTCCAACCTGTATACCTATAGATACCCGGTATTGCATGAGATTGGTTATAGAACACATTACCGATGCATTATGGTAATCTTAAACCGATGACCATAATGTTACTGGGACTCAGTTAAACAGTTAGAACACTGTGAGATAACTTTAAAAGGTCCGTGGGAGATAAGTTGTAAGATAAAAATATTGAGAAGTAGGAGAAGATTGTTTACTGTAAATATTTATTGCCATCCTCCTGGCCATGTACCATTTTACCTATACGTTGTCTTCTTTAACTGTAAACATTATGGGTAAAAAATATATGTCATTAAAAAGACATAGGGTGGCAATAGTCTAGCAGTTATTATGGATTGTAGTGTAACAGCGCTTAATACTAAACTCTTCCATTTTTTTCTAGTTTTACTTGAGACACATGGGTACACCACAGTTAGATTAGTTAATTTCTTCCAAGTATTTTAAAACCAAACAGCTTAGCAATCAAGTCTACTTCTTTGTATTACCGTCGTCAAAATTTCGGTCATAACTTCCCAAACAAAGGAAGGTTTTGGACAAAAAAGTCCATAAACCCATCGTTAACTAGAACTCCACTAGAAAGCATAACAACCCGCAACAATGAACATGTCATAGCAGATTGGCGTAACTACTTGAATAATGATTTCCTCACCACAATGGGACCTCATTCAGAAAGAAAAACGACCTTTATTTTTGTAGCCAATCAGCGCTTCACGATGTTGTGATGGCGGCAAAAACAGCCAATCAGAATGAAGCATTTGCATTCTTGGAAGCTAAGGTTGTGTACGTCTTTAAGTTTTATTTTGTGTTTACTGATAGGGTGGCCAAGATTGTGTGGTTTACGAGTATAAGGACATGATTATTTTTCCGTCTTATATTCAAGATAACTGCGAGCTTAAACTTTTTGATTTTCTTTTACTTAATAATAAGGTAACGCTTCACACAGCAACATCTTTAATACTTATTGGAAACAGCTTGGATATTGACCCGTCTTTTTAAATCAGGCACTGATTATAACCTGCGACGAAATATCCTACTTTTCCACGTCGTGTTATTCCTATAATTGTCAATAACTTATCCGTCCAACGACATAACACGCTGCCATCCCATACTTGAATGCTCGCTATAATGATTTTTTAATGATCCCATAATGACTGACAGCCGTGTACCAACCTACGGAACATTATGATTTATGAAAGTTACCATCGCGTGATAGGTGGAACCTTTAATACCTTTCCAACTGTTACGTAATCATTTTTGTTATTTTGGTACACCTAGTTTGTATATAATTAATATACCACAAGGATTCGTCAATAGAAAACATTGTGGCGTTGTTACCCCATGTTTTGATTTTCATATTTCGTAATTAATTGGTTTAAGAGCCTTTTGATACATGTTTGTGGAAAGCGTGTGTTTGAAATAATAATTAGAATGGCTTCGTTATAAGAAATTGGTTTTCTTATGTCTACGTTTACCTATATTAAACAAACAAAAACCACAGCACTAAATTCGAACTCGTCATTATAGAAAAACTGAACTGTATCAAAGGAGTGTTTGCTTGTTATTTTTAATTTAAAAAAAAAAGTAAAATGGCAACAATTTACAATTTCACTATCAAACTAAAGTGTTCATCCTATGCCTTGCTATTAATACAACACACAGCTAGGGCATTGATACCACTTTACGTCTGCCAGTTACAAAATATCTGTCACCTTACATTAAAGAAAACACCTTGTTTTATGTTTAATAATTTTTTGCTAACCATACTTTATTGTTCACAGATTTCATGTCCTTAGAACTAGTGGAGGGTTTCCCAGTACTCCTAGTGAACTACGGATCTGGAACCACCAGGTTGAACAACAGCGTCGTTCATGTCGCTGATGGCAAGCCTCATCTTATAGAAATAGTGCTGATGAGGAGTTCCATAGAAATGTTCGTAGATAGATGCAAGTTGTCTACGTGTATGAGCCTCGCTGCTCCGACTGGACCCAGGGAGATTTTGAATGGTGAGTTTTTTTTTTTTTTGTTTCTGGTGATTGGTAAGAGGTAGTGAGAATTGTTTGTGAGTTTGGCTTTATAAAGCGTCGTATAATCGCCCAGATCCTGTACTTACAATATTTTCTGTTTGTTTCACTTTTATGGGATCGCTCATTGGGTGTCCCATAGCGAAACGTAAGGAAATAAATAGTACACTACAATTATACATAATTGAATCCAAGAAAATTTACTCTTGAACGAGGCACAAATTAGAAATTAATGCTAAATCAGTCTGTCAGTTTTGTAAGCTGGATCAATGCCTTGGCAACGTTCTAAAATACGACGCCTTAGACTTGTTGTTAAATATTCAAGGTATCGTCAATACTAAATATTAAATACAAGATGAAAATAGTTCATTGTATTCCCAAAAACTTGTTACCAACTATAATTTAGTGAACATTAAAAGTATTTAATGTTTTCTAAATTACATTTAATAGTTAGCTTCTAAATCTTTCACGTTTAAGTTCCATTTCTTTGAATAAATTTAATCGTTTTTTCAGCATTCCTTAGTACTGTGAAAAGTTTTAGAATCTATTGTTTTCATGAATTAAATTCACTAGGCCTAAGTTTGTAAGTTGGTTAAAACTTGATAATGGTTTGAAATACTTCAGTCGTTTACATTTATTCTAATTAGAGTAGGAAAGTACCTGCCTACTTCTAGCTTTGTTTAAAAAAAATTATGTATGTTTTTCGTTGTGTAATTTTTTTTACTGGTAAAAATACCAGTCACCTCATGCTTACAAAGTAACCAAATATAATATTCACTACACTATTCTCTTGATTTATTTGTTTATTCATTCACATATAACGCAAAATAATTGTTCAAAATACATAAAGATAAGGGCCCAAACGTGGTTTTGGCAGGCTGTACAGAAAACAAGCACGTCAAAAATGAAAAAAAACCTTTTTTCTTTTTTAGGCTTTTTTTAACAACATATTATCTTGTCCACAGTAAACGGTCCACTTCAGCTGGGAGGATCCAATATAGACCTGCAACACTTAGCAAGAACTTTCGGCTGGAGGCACGTACCTACCAACCAGAACTTCGTAGGATGTATTAGTAACTTCACATATAACGACTTTGTAAGTATTTTTTTTTATCATATTTATTAGTTTTCTATAGATATAACTTTATAAATACTCATTTTACAATATTCTTTCACTATTGAAATTTTACCGCATCTAGGAAAGTCCCGAAATGTTACAAAATGATGGTCACCCTTCACTTGATAAAATGAGTTGTTTTACATTTGAAATATTAACAAATACTAGTCATTGGAGTTTTACTTAACGGTTATCATACCTTTGGAATAGCGTCAGAATGGATTCAGGTACTTTATAGGAAACCCGATGGACTTTTTCCATAACCATGGGTAAAAAAAACCCTCTTCCCCCCACGTACCCCCTTGGCAACGTTTGCAAGGTTATCAGTATTTCCACCTGAGAGTTAGAGAAACGGCCTCGTTGCTCCTGCGGTTTGCAAGTGCTACTTCTAAACATAATATGGTCTTGGATTCGATCCCCAGATCTGGTAAAAGTTTTCCATTAGGTATTTATTACACAGGTGTCTGGATTTGTGCGCAATTTTTGGCAATAGGCTCGCCCCCTATTACAAGGGACTTCACTAAACCGGAGAAATGTGGGTTATAGACTTGTAATACACCACATTTCTCCTGAACATCTCTGTCCATCATATCTAATGCGTGCGGAACCCGGATTCAGTCCCATAGTAAAACCAGGGAAAAACCATGGTTTCACTATAGGACCGAAACAGGATTCCGCATGCCCTAATCCCATCGAGGAATTCAAGCATGTTGCTATGTATGAAAGCAGTTCTGTAACTGCTGGTACTAATATGGTCCTTTGCCCAACAGATGTACAACCTGGGCGAACCGTCGCTACACCGTAACGCGGACCCCAGCTGTCAACGAAGCATGTTCACGGCTGTCACCTTCGGTATCGACACCAACTTCCTCGTCGCCATACTTGTCTGCATCGTTATTTTAGCTAGTAAGTATTTCTACGATATTATGTCCGAGGCTCGCTTTGAGGTCGTAAATCATCTCACGGGAACGTACTAGCTGGATAAAAAATATCATCCTAGTTCAGGTCATGGTCCATCCGAATGGCTTTTATTCTCATCTCTTCAGCTGCTATGGCGTGAAAAGATAACATGGAGACATACAGAGTAAGTTTCGCATCTAATATTAGTAAAGAGAGATCGCTTGACCACTACTTCGAAGCAAGAAAATGCTGCATCTTGGAACATTTTTTCTTTTACCAGGCACTACACCAAACAAACGTTCAAACGTTTAGAAAAACGTTGAGATATATTGCGCGAATATTTGCGTAATGATCCAAGATTTTTGAAAAACTACAATAAAAAAATATTGGAAACCAACATTCGTCGGCAACGTTGCCTCGACTACTCTCACTTAATGTCCTAATCATTTAATTATACAAAATAATAATTAACATAAAATGAATCACGAATTATAGTTTGCTACCATTTTTGTCAAATACGAATCGAATATTCGAAATATTAGAAGCGAACATGAATGAAATTCGGTCGACCGTATAATATTGGCCCCCACACGGACATGACCTAAACGTACATATAGGTACTCCGATTTTGACACACGAGGTAGGGTTAACGATTCATCTTACTAATAGAGAGACGTCTTAGACTATACCTGGAAATAGGATTTGGTTTCACAATACAATATAGTGTCTAGACCTCGTTTCTAGAACTATAGTAAGCGCCAGATAAACGTGGAATAACGGGCATTGATCCACATACATTTATTGACATACTTAATTCAGAAAACAATAATAATGACATAAAACTGTCCTAAATCGACATCTATCGTGATCCTTTCCTTTTTGTAGTAATGAAAAACGATTCATAGTTTATTGTCCGCGTACCTACGCAGTGAAATTAAGGAAAGGGCAATGAACTTTATTCCACGTTTATCTGGCGCTTACTCTAGGCATAAGCCTGAATTACGACGATGAACCTAGATTATCATTAATTACTGAAGGCTTTTATAAGACGCTCTCGTATTTTAATCAAAATTTTACCACTGGGTTCATAGATGTTTTGACGATTTTTTAGAGCGAGATTATACAAGGTGTTGCTTTGCATCCTCGTCACATTCAAGGAGGTAACTATGCTAATGATTCCCCGAATCAATAATAAAATGGGTAGATATTTTTTTTCTTAAAGTCGGAATTCGATAAGTGTATACCACCCTTATTAAAACGCAGACCGTCTAATACTAGCCCTATAACGCTTTCACACACACAAACAAATACAGACGTTTTTTCGATAAACAGGTGATTCTCCTCTTTTGAAAAGGGCTTTATTCTAAAATAGTGTCAAATTAAAGCAACCAGGTACCGTAATTTATATCGATCATTTACCTCTTCTATGGCAACCTCCTGAATTTTGACGAGGATGCAAAACTACACCTTGTATTGTTGGCATTAGGCTCGTCCCCTAACACATAGGACATCAATATAACTGTGTGCTATAGTAAAACCTCTGTTTAACCCTTCGAGGATTACTGGCATAATGTTATGTTAGAAATATTATTTCGAACACAAAATGAATACCCAAAATGTTTTGTAAAAAGTTGTAAAAGTTTGTGTCACATGCCTTTCATAATAAAAATCAAAACTTTTCCGACGGATGGTTTCGGGTTAAATCAGAATAATATTTTGACAGGCTTGCTTAATACCTAAATATGTTTCATTAACCAAGTCAATCTGATGCTTAGGTGTACATACACAATTATAGGCGGACTTTTTTTTTATATTTTACGACTTACTTTGGTCCTTACTGAAAATATCGATAAGCAGAGAATTTAGTACCATGTCCTAAAAAAAACTACACTTGTCCTACAAAAAATTGTAAACGCATAAAAATTCAGTTAGAAAACTACTTAACGCAAGCCATTGCTTGATCTGTCTACAAAATTGCTATAAAAATAAAGTTTCTCTTGTAGTTTACTTTCTGCTATTACTTATGTGCCCAAATATAATTCGACTGCTAAGTCAGACTGATGTTAAGTAATCTGACTTGTAGTCAGTGCCCAGCATAATCTGACTTTATTTTGTTAGAGGTAGGGAGGGCACTGATTGTATGACCAGGTTTAGCTGGTGAGTGGAATGCAGGATTCATCTCTTGTTGCTTTTCTGGCATTCTTTGTTGTCTCAACGAAATCACATCTGTGTTGGCTTTCGCTCATGAATTCACCGCTAGAGGCGTTCTTATAGAGTAAGGTCTTCGGCAATGTCAGATATCATAGTGTTCGCTTTTTTATTGTGGTCAAGATTAAGCCATTTGATTATTTGTGATTTGAAGAATGATTTTTAATTGTTTCATGTAAATAAGCAATATTTTAGGGACAATAATATCAATATGTAGGTATCTATAGTTTACACTGTGTTGTTATACGTAATAAAATAAACTTTTTATGAAGTTATTGGTACTTAAAAGTATAAAATATAATTAATGGCAAGACCTCTCACCAGTGGCGCCATCTGGTGAGCTCAAAAACGGCACTCATTAGTGATGTCAAGACGACCAGCTTCTTCCCTTTCTTCAAATATCTAACCACTATCTTCTTTCCAGTACTGCTCCTTGCGGTGGTAGTCCACCGCAGAAGAGCAGACGCCTGGGCGGAGAAGGAACTAGACGACATCAGAGAAAACATCATCGCTTACGAGGACGAGGGCGGCGGCGAGGGTGATGCTGGCTACGACCTGCATGTGTTGAGGCAGATGTACGACGGGCCGCTGCCTGATACTGATACCTTTATGCAGAGAGGAGGTAAGAAACCAACTAGATTATGCTGTTTCTACAGGTCTGTGAAACTCTACCATGTGGTTTAGTGTGAGTTCATATTTTGACCTGGTAGTTGTCACCTTCTCACTCATCAACAGTAACAAAAGAATAGGACGATACGGGAAAAATACTTTTTTGGTTTTCGTGGAAAGTTTATGAACATCTGCAGTGATTATCCCAAACAGTTAGGGACGCAGTCAACTAAAATTGCTAATATTTTTTATCTATAAACAACCCTCTGGTGTAAAAACTTAACCCAAGTTTGATAATAGCTCGAAGGTGGTCTACACATCATTAACTACAAGTCTGTGTTCGAAGCTTATAGAAATATAACCTGGCAGTTAGAGATCTTTATGAACAACCTAGAATTCCAAGAAAGAAAACGACAGCATCTATTTTATGTCTACATCAGATTTACTCAAATCTCTTCGCCTGCGATATCAATTTCTGTCAAAAGCAGATTCGAGCAAAAAAAAAATGTAATGAGAGAGCTAGGGCCCATTTTTATCCTGCTTTTGCCAGGTCAACGGTGATCGTTATTGAAAATGGCGAGGCGGATAAAATACCGGTATATCTGATATCGTATTGAAGGGAGCGTTTTTTATCTCAGTTCTTCCAAGCTCTATTGACTATGGAAATTGTTCAAATGAGCGATAATCTTTTTCCTGGATTTTTTATCGCGTTTCATTTTAAATGCTGCTTTATATCCTTTTTTTTAATCAAAGCTTGTATCAATACGATTTGTTCACTGAAAAAAATATAAAAATATTTTTTTATTAATAAATAAAACAATTTATGGTTTAAGAACAACCAAGAAAACACAGATCCAAAGTAAAAGTGAGTTGTTGTACTAGATGTGGCAATACATGGCAACATACTAATTAAAAATGTTACATTTTTTATTATTATTATTTGCTCATTATGGACGATGTCAGCATGCAATTTCTGGGAGAAAACTGGTATTTCTGCGGTTTTATTTGTTTTTATTTATCTATAATTTCTCCTCTCTACCTTCCTAGGTATGGTAGGTGCAGCCCCTGACATCTCAGGGTTCCTAGACGATAAAAAGTCGGTCCTGGACCGAGACCCCGACATCACACCATACGACGACGTCCGACACTACGCGTACGAGGGAGACGGGAATACTAGTGGTTCTCTTTCTTCTTTAGCGAGCTGTAAGTATACTACTATCAACATCATTCGTCCTTATCCTAGTTTATATGTAGTCAGTGCTGCGCGACCGATCGTGTGGTTGCAAGTGCGACTGCTGAGCATGAGGTAGGTCTCGGGGTCGATTCCCAGGTCGGTTGCAGATTTCTCAGCAGCAACCGTGAATTTGTGTCCGGTTGCTGGCAATAGGGTCGCCCCCTATTACAAACTTACTTACGGACTTAAACATAACTGGCGAAATGTGGGTGTAGGAACTATAATGTACATCTCTGCCTTACCTTTCGAGGATTACAGCCGTGATGTTATGTTACTTCTTTATTAGTCGTCATCTCAGTCACCCCCATTCTGGCCACAAAACTTGTCCAAAATGTATATTATGGACAAATTTTATACTTATGTATAACATAATAACATTATATAAGATAATATTTAGACCAACTAAAATAAACGATGGTCTTGAAAGGACTTGATTGAATCCATATTTATATACATGAAACCGATTAAAGCGTTTCTTTGGTTATTTTTGAAAGGGTCGTAAACTAAATAAAGTTTAGTTTTTACCATTCTGTCTGTGAAGTTTCAATTACTACTTTATAAATAAATAAAGCTGAGCTCGGCTTAGCGCACTCGATGAGAGAACGTACAAGTTTGTCCAACCACATATTTTAATAAAATGAAATTATGGACCCCAACATTTTAGACAATTTAAATTCTACTTTAAGTATTTAGTTAATTATGTAATCTCAAGCATAATAATATTTATAGTAGAAATGAATGCCCTTATCCCAATTAATTTGGGGTCGGCGCAGCATGTCTTCTTCTAACTCACTTCTTCTTAGAAATCAAACCATATTGAAACCTTTTTACCCAAGTGTTTCGTCAATATTGGTTTTAAGCATGTCTAGACATTTTGCCTTGGAGCTTAATGAAATGAAATTAAAATAATTTTCATGAAATATTTTACAATTTCGACTGATTAATTAAACTAGAAAATTATGTTTTTATATTTCAAAGCCTTTCAATACTAAAAAACTATTTTCTGAACTTTTATTTGCCTATTACATTTTTTTTTATTCGACACAAAAAATTAACTCCACCAATTCTCATAGGTACGGACGACGGCGACCTCAAATTCAACTACCTACAAACATTCGGTCCTCGGTTCCGTAAGCTAGCGGACATGTACGGAGACGAGGACGAGGACAGGGAACGTCCTCACGAGGAGTCCTGGTGCTAGCGCCACGCTTGGCTTGTGTAGCCACACCTGACTGTCCAGGCTTAATGCCAAGTGCTTGGCTGCCAAGGTTGCCAAGCTTCCAGATGCCTTACCGCTTCACAGCGTATGATTTAACACGATAATTGTGTTGCCAGTGACAAATACACCCCACCGGATAAACCCTTTGATTGAAATTGACGTTTGAATTTAGAACCCTGTGATAATGTGACTTTTTTTAAAGGTTCGCTTCGGGATTGTATGAAATTTTTGTTTCTCTTTTGGTTTGTGACCAGTTTTTTTGTACAATAGTTTTTGACAGATAGTGATAAATACACTTGTTTATGTATGTTGCATCTCTTACTGTAACTGTAAAGATTTACTCAAACTTATGTGGAAAAATTGTGGATCCTGACTCGAAAGTATTGAAGTATCTATCAGTCAGTGCCCGAAACCCGCAATATGACATTACTAGTTTGACCGAATCTTAATTTAATGAAATATCTATCTTTTTACCTTAGACATCATATTTTCCTACACAAATTGTAAGGCTGATCGATCAATATCCTTCAAAATCAGGCCTAATAATTTTAGGTGAAACGACCAACGACCTACAAATTGGGGAGCTGTTCTAAAACGCTTTGCAAATTGGGTAAGAGATTATGACCTCTGTAACTTTAGACACCGTACAATGAAGTGGGTTCCTTATAACGTAAGTATGTTGAAATCAATGTACTATTATTGTAAATGCGTATTTTTTTAACAGTCATCCAGTCCATACTTTTTTTAAATGCTTAAAACTTCAACCAATCCCTAAGCTACCTACATCTGTTTTCATTTTTACAAGTAGTAACTTAGAATTTGAATCGAGTGTCAAATAATTTTGAAAAGTTAAAAACAGTATTACATTTTACAACTTACCTAATTACATTTCAAAAAGTGGGTTCAATTTAACTGATTAAATATAATGCAAGGTGATAACCTAAAATGGTGGAAAGTTCTTAGTAAACTGTGTTTTTTTTTTGAAGAATATGTACTATTCAATTAAAATTATTCAAATAAATCACATTTAAAAATGTTTTTAAGAAAATGACTGATGTAACAATAGGCATCGTTGTAGATACGCCTAAATTATTTCGAGTATGTAATTTTATATTGTAAAATGTTTAGGACAGAAATTGAGTGATGTGTATGACTTGTATTTAAGACTTTTATACGTATTATTCATTTAGTTTTGTAATAAAATAGGTCGGCCTTAGCTATTAGTTAGTGTTATCGGTACGGGACGTTCACAACTCCTGATAGTCGCCTCGCCTCTTTACAGTTATTTGGCACATTCTTTATTCAACAATTTATTGAATAGTTCTGTTATTCAGTGAATTATTGAATAGTTCAATTATTCAATAAACTATTGAATAAATCCGATAGGCTTTTTCTGATGGCAATTTTTGACGTGCATTTACGTGTTGTAGAGACATTGACAAATGCTGCATCATAGTCATCTGAACATAGCTTGAATAGATACTGCTGAATTTGTAATTAAAATTCAAAGATGTTTTAAAGATGGTTGAGGCTAGGCTGGACGGATGGTTCCTACTTTATAATATTGAAGATGGAACGAAAGTGCCATTTTGTCTTATTTTATTATATTAAGCCATACAGATTTATGTTTAGAAGCATTTTGTAACGATTTATTAAAAAGGGCCTACATAACAGCTAAATGTTTACGCATAGGTATTCTGTTATGTGAAATTCAAGGCAGCCAATGTGTAATTCTTTATATTTTTGTGACATGCCCCCAAACGGTGCAAATACTAAACTCGTTTTGTATCTTTCCTTATTTTAAGATGTCTAATGTTAAATAATAGTTTCAACTAAATATAAGATCATCTTAATTGGATTATAGTAGATTATTAAATGTAAATATGTACAGCGATGAATAAACATTGTGTGAACTTAATATTCAGTAAATTAACTTTTGTATGGTTAATATTAGGCGAATATACAAGGTGTCTTATCATTATGCATATCAACGAATTGTAATATTAAAAAAATATCCTCTAATTGGATCCGTTGTTTGGACATGTTTTCAATGTGACATATGCCTAACTATCTGTGTGTAATATTCATACTATGTGTAATATCCTTAGCATACAAAATAGTGACTATATCTATTAATATAAACCTTTATTTATTTCGGACCAATGTAAATCTGTAACCATAAAAACCACAAAACATTTTTATTTGAAACAAGTCCAAAAGGTTAGAATAGCACAAAAAATGGAACCAGAATATTTTTTGTTATGAATACTTAGTTAACTTTTTGCGAATATGATTGGAATTATTTTGTTCTTTTCTGCATACTGTACACCGAACAAAGTTAGTTTTAAAATACTTCCGTTTTTCTATTTAGACGAATTCTTTTTATTTTAATAATGTGTCCATAGTGTTTAGGTAGTCGTTCGCTTTATTTTTCTTTTGTTATTGACATGTTGTTTTGTAATTTAGTTTTTTAAGTAGGCACAGAATAAATACAGTACTACGAAAAGTAGGTTTAATGATTTTTTTATAATTTTGATACCGATCCTATGAGCTGTTTATTACGTATTTAATGTCGTATTTTATTTTAATGCTACGTATTTAGAAAAATAAATGTTAATTTTTGCCCATATTTTGAGTTTTTAAATGATATGTGACAAAACCTTAAATACAGAAATATTCATAAATAATTTGTTGTTTTTCATGATTTTGGAATAAAATCTAACATTTCCTCGTATATTTATTTCTAAAATAGCTGAATATAAAGAGAATTTTGTATTTTTTTGCTTTTCACTGGTTATGTGAAGTCAAGCTCGTTGGACTAAGAATTAAAAAAAAATCTTAGTCCAATTAAAATGAAAATATTTTTTTACTATCCATACCACGTAAAATGCTGTCATTATAATAGGTTATTTTTTATGTTTTTTCCTAGTTAACCCTTGAGGACTATTGTGTTAGGATACTTATTATCCTACAACACTATTCGTCAAGCAACATAAAATAGTTAAGTAACAGTGTAAAAAGTAACTTTGATTACATTCCAATATACATACGTTATTAATGTAATGTTATTGATCAATTACTCGTACTTAGGCATTGTTGGTGGACATTTTTCAAAGAAAACAACTTCAAAAATTGCCACCTACAAAATAAAAAAACACTGCCATATATAAAAAAAAATGTAAGAATAAGAACGCTTTTTAAAGTTTTTTTTTTATTTTATTTATTGACTTGAATGCGAGTTTAATTTAAATGACAACTTTAAGCGATTAAGTGCCTTCTGTTCCGTATGAACGTTTTATTTTATAAATGATTTTGCGTTTGATTGTACCTTACTGATATTGCTCTACAGTAAACTTTTGATTTGTCTTTTTTTAGTCACTTGCATAAATGATTTAAAGTCTTGATTGTACCTTCGTTTTGTTTAGAATGATTTAATTTGACAGCTTATACTATTGCAAATGAATAATTTTGATACTTTAATCATTTCGTTTGTTTAATTAATATCTTTGTTAGTGACTAATACGGATGGGTTTCTATTCAAATTAGACAAAAAAAAACTTGAATTCCAATCCATCTGATTTTTTCTGCCGCGTTTTAGGCTAGTACAGACTTATAAACTGCGATAAATGTCGTTTTTGTATGTAAGTGTATGATAAATCGACCATATAAGTTTATGTAGGTAAAGAGTATGTGTACCTAATTATCAAAGTAAAGATGGATGTTATAAGGTATAGACGAGAGCGACTGATGATTGTCATATTATATTATAGGTTAGTTTGGACTTTGTTACATAGACATTAAGTATTCAAGGTCGATATTGGAATAAACGAAATGAAATAGACTTTTTTGGATTTTTATTTTTCTTGTCCTTGCAAAAATATTTCCAGGAATTCATCATCTGCCTAACCTTTTTCCCAACCATGTTGGGGTCGCCTTAAAGTCTAACCAGATGCAGCTGAATACCAATATTTGATATGGAGCGCCTGCCTTTCTGACCTTCACAACCCAGTTTGTACTGGGTAATAAGATACCCCTTGGTAAGACTGGCTGTCAGACTTTCGGGCCACTGAATACCTCGGATGATCGGAATCCATACTAATATTAAATATACATATCATATGCAACTATGTCTGTCTGTTACCTTTTCCCGCGTTACGGCTAAATGTATTTGTATAGATATACCATGACCTCACTTAGGACTTAGGATACTTTTTTCGCGGTAATAGCGCACCCTTAGTAATACAAGGTGTTGCTTTGCATCCTCGTCAAATTCAAGGAGGTAACTATGCTAATGATTCTCGACCCGAATCAATAATAAAATGGGTAGGTATTTTTTTTTTTCTTAATCTCGGTAATCTATAAATGTACACCACCCGTATTAAAACGCGGCTCGTCTAATACTAGCCCTATAACCGCGCTTTGACACACACAAACCAACGCAGACATTTTTCTTTCGATAAACGGGTGATTGTCCTCTTTTGAAAAGGACTTCATTCTGAAATAGTGTCAAATTAATAAAACTAAAAAAAGCAGCATTTATTATTATTGACCAGGTACCGTAATTTATATTGATTATTTACGTCTTCTATGACAACCTCCTGAATTTTGACGAGGATGCAAAACTACACCTTGTATAAGGGCTCAAGTCAAAATTTTTATAAAGTTTGATTTTGAATGCTACGGGCACAAAACGAAATTATCTACCGGCTACCGCTAACAGAGAGAGAAAAAGAACATTAAAGACTCGGTTATCTCTCTCACACTCCCCCCGCTCGTCTTCCGTTCTTACTGCAATTCAGAATCTTTAAACACGTATTCCCAAAAAATACTTTTTTGTTTTAAGCCTTTATATTACTAAAGGTGCGATAGGTTTCCGTGGAATAGTTTCCCAACTCCACGCCGGAAAACCCGTGGGCTGTGATATAAAAGGTGTAAACAGAACCTTCACGAAGCCATCAACCACGCATTCTGTACATCAAACTAAGTAACCCTGCTGGACAGTGACTCTTTTTTTTGGGGTAAAAAATCTCGTTTTACGGTAAGACTCAATGTAACGCACTCAATACATTGTGCTGATGGATGCATTGAATACTTCAAGGGTCGTGGAGGTATTTAAAGTATAGTTATAACATTAAAAACACCTTTTGACCTAAATAATCTAATTTGAATTAAATAATACCCACAATAAATAAGCATTTTCAATACTTAGAGTTACGAGACATAATTTTAAATAATTGTTGTAAATAATATCTCTATTTAATAATGGTTTTAGTTGTACCACGCAGTTAATAGGACGAAAATAGAACGAAAAACTTCATGTTCTCTGTCGCAGAAATACGACACAAGCGGTAGGGGCACGGAAATATGTGTCGCATAAATGCGACACAAGCGGTCAAAAGGTTAAAAAAAAATACTTGTGAAAAAGTTGGAACTTTGACCCCAATATCCCATAACTAGAAGGTTCTCAGGTATGGCCCAGAACAAAAAAATATCGCAAAGACGAGAAGAACGAATTTCTTCTTTGACAAAGTTGTTATGTATGATGTGTAGATTCACCTCCTTGAAGGAACCAAGTAAGTAAATCGCCACAGTATACAGGGCGCCCCACGGATATGCCACATGGAGGGAAAGTACCTTGAATATTGTAGATGGAACATTTTACTGAGAGAAGACATTATTTGAATTTAAAAATTTATGGTCTTCCTTTTATTTGTGACACTATGTTATTTAGCAAAAAATAATCCTTATGATGAAGCCTTTCGATCGGTATGATAAAGCTACAGAGTGATTATTTTTCTCGTGTAACGGGTTCGATTCCCGGTTCAACCATGTAATTATTTAAATATCTATGAATGCAGTTTAAATTGTTTTTTTAATTTATTAACTTGACAAATATTTTTCTGCCACCAGTTGTTTGTAAAGACTCGGACACGAAGAAATATGTTTATTGGAAATTGTACCTACGTACCAGGTACCAATAAAAGCTAAAGATCATTTCTCATATATTTAAAAAACGCTCAAATTCAAATAGGTCACTGTCAGACCAATCCTTAGGTCTTTACAGATGTAACCATCATATAATAGCTGGATGATCTGCTATTCCTAGGAACGAAAGATTTTCTTTTATAAATAGCCGACGCTAAAACTTTCTCATGAAAATATATTATAGGGGTTGTTTACACTAACACAAAAAAGGTGTAAACCAGCTTACTGTTTACTATTCACCTTTCACTATTAACTGAACCGATTGACAAAAACAACAACTTTGCATTCAAGCTTGCAACTTCGCGTTTGTGTCTAACCAAAGATTTATTATTACCAATGAGCCTTTATTATACGTTTTAATTAACATCTTGCGATTCATACGATATACAAAGCCGGTGTTATTCCACTCTGCCCCAACAATTTGTTCCACCATTGGGACATAGTGGAATGTTAAAAATTGTGATGCCTATTTTGATCAATTTATTGTGCCGATTTATTAGAGAGAATTCATGGGTAATAATAATGCAATGAATAACCAAAAAAAAAGTTGTTTTTTGATCCATGGGCATTTTTCTAGGAACTCTGGGTGTGTGTCCAATTACAGACACTGACACTTTGGTTTAACAAAGGGGTTCCGTAGCACAGTCTCTTACAGTCCTAATTCAATTCTAAGACCTCCCCCGGCCTTGCTCGGATTAATTACTGTGTGCTTAGTTTTAGCACAATATACTTTGGTAATTGTCGCAATAGGTGAACTTACTGTGGTGAGCTATGATTTGCGATATACATTTATTTCAATTCTGTTGGACTTACGCCCATTTTGAGTAATACCCTTTTCTCATACTCATATTATAAATTCTCTTCAATTCAAAACTACCAACCATAGCAATTTCTTTTCAAAATGGGCTACTGGGAGAAAGAAAAGTAAAGTAGAGATAAAAAAGTCGATTTTGCCCTGGTGGGACAACCTGGTAGGGCAGAGTGGAATAATCCCAAAACGGTATATATTACTTCAGGCAGGTTAAAAGTCCACAATTGATCGTGACAGGTAGGCGTTTGGAGTTGAAGCTACATTTTTATGTAAACACGCTACTCGATTTTGTCTGGTTAGGCGGTGTTTACATTGATAGGATGAGCCGTGGACATTTTGGACAAAGAATATAAAACAGGCGGTTGATTTCTTCTAAGTCGACGAAGATGAAGAGACCTACTTATGATAGGTACCTCCAGTTATATTTTTTTAGATATTTTTTTCAGCAGGACATACGAACAATGGAATTGTATAATTCTTTTGTATAGTTTTTACTTTGCTCAAATAAATTAAACATAAAAGAATTATAAAATTCCATCGATTCGCATTCAAAAAAATCTCAACCATTTATGCAAAGGTGGGTCAGCTAATTGCTATAACTCAATGTGTATGTAGCCAACGGTTCGGCAAAAGAATTCAGTTTTACTTTTGTGATCGGCGAAGATTTTATAAGAATCACATCTTAACTGCAGTAAAAAAAAATCATAGTCTAACCACTTTACGTCCACTTTCAAATCTTTCTGTGTGTCTTACCTTATTTCAGTGTAAAACATAACATAATTGTGTAGGTATGCGACAATAATGCGCACGTGTTCATGGCACACTAAATAACGAAGCTAACCACATTTATTTTTGTGCTTGAAACACTGCTTAGTTTTTTTTTCATCACCGGTTGAGCTAGCAGAATTACCAGACTGCACTAAGTTTCTGTCGCCTTACCAAAGAACCTTGGATTAAGGTGTTTCCGGTCTTGTATTTGCATTTTAAAATACGTTTCACTTGTAAAGTGATATCTTTGTAATTTAAACGCGGTAGAAGAATAAATGTCATGTCAAAAAGGAGTCTTTAATTTCTTGGCTCTTTATCTTTCATTTTTTCGTTTACTAAAACAGCAAAAAATGTTTTAAGGTTGCAACACATTACCCCTCGGCTAAGCGTAAGTTTTTTTTTAGAAAACTTCAGTTTACTTCGCGGATGCGTGCCTATCAAAAGTTAATTCAAGTATTTCAAAGTAAATATGTATTTCGATTCGATGAAAATTGATAGTTTCAATCGTATTCCTGATTGGTATAAGCTTTGTGTCAATTGGCAATCTAAATTATTTGTGGGAATATGCACAGCTGCACAAACAGTTTGATTTCGACAAAACATAGCCTGGTTTAAATTGGTATACGAAAACTGTGATTTTCGACTACTATGTTGGACTGGATGACACGTGGTGACACAAGAACGTGGAGCTTGGCACAACCAAAGAGAGGCATATACCCAGCCGTGGGTGTAGTTGGGTTGTGGATGATGATGGTTCGGTGCTATCATATTGGCACAAAGTAAGTCTATATAGGTACTATACTACATAGTACAATAAGCCCAGCCTACAATATTTCCGCAGTCAGGCCACAGAGATCCCAGTAAGAAGGAGTGGGCAGTACTATCTTGCGGGTCCATAGCGTGACGCTTGATGTTACATGACTCCGAATTTTCAGCTTCAGGACCCAGCCATATACCGTGGTAAAATTTGACCAAGCAGATTTGAGTAAGGTATTAGAGGTGCTCACCGTGTATAATTTGCATAACGTAATTTTTATTGGTTAATAGAAGGTACGATTCGACTTAAGAAAGACAGTAAATGATTGCGTAACGATTGACAGAGGAGAATGAAAAAAAAAACGTGTTGTGCCGACCCCAAACAACATGGGCCATGGGCAGGAAGATGTTGAGGATTAGAAGGTACGATTTGAACTATGGAGCACCACCATCTGTCTGCCTATACCCAACTCTGTTTGATTGAGCTTCCAATCTTGCCGGATGAAACTGAATACCTGTATTTTACATGAAATTACTGTCTATCTGACCGCAACTCAGATACTTGGTTTCACGATACCTCTTGGTAAGACTGGCTGTCACACTCTCGGACTTCTGATGACTGTCCGAATTTTGGATAACAGACAAAATACTTTCTTTCATTTTAAAAGAGGCCAATGCTAGGTCAGAACCAATGTTTTACCTTTTTACGTTTGAAGCCGTCGCGTCGGCTTAGCGGAAAGGGCCATGTTCGTTCTCGTACAAATGCGACCTGATTACTTATTTTGCATACAACTATGATGTAGGATTAAAATAATTCATCACGCAATGACCTGCCGTGGGTCGTTATTACAATGCTCTAATGTTAATCAGGTGGCAGTAAGTAATTAAGAAATAAGTACGCTTGCATTTATTGTACACTTAAATACTTAAAAGTTTTGTTGTTTCATGTGCAAGTTATAAGGTAATATAGTTCTTATAAAAAGTAAAAAAGTTGCATGAAATTGTGTAAACTGGGTGCCTAAAAAGGCCGCTTTAGCGTGATCGTGATAGGATAATAATAAATGAATCACGTTACAATTCGTAAAAGGAGCTCGTGGCTAAATAATAACCGCCCCTCGAATCAGTCTTCAGGTTAAGCCGCGCTTGCCTAGGTTGGTCTGTGGATGGGTGACCACCAATTACATACCGAGTTTCCTCCGTGCCTCGGAAAGCACGTTAAGCTGTTTCTTCCGGCTGTCATTTGTAGATCTTTGACAGTCGTTACAGGTAGTCAGAGGCCCGAAAGTTTGACAACCAGTCTTAAGGGCCATCCATAAATTACGTCACACGAATTTCATGATTATTTGACCCCGCCCCCCGTCCTTGTCACAGCTGGTCACATTTGTGAGACTCCCCCTCCCTAGTGTGGCATAATTTGCAATTTTGCATGTTCATACAGATGGAGTTGGAAATATTTTCAAGTTTTTCGTTAATAGTTCAAATTTAGTTTTTTAATACTTAGATTTTTAAAATGTGATGTCACGCAATTTAGGACCCACCTACCCCTTGTCACACAATGTAACATTTCGTTGACCCCCTCCCGCCCCCTTAACGTGTGACGTAATTTATGGATGGCCCCTTACCAAGGGGTATCGTATTACCCAGTACTAACTGGGTTGTGGAGGTCAGATAGGCAATCGCTCCATGTAAAATACTGGTATGCAGCTGCATCCGGTTAGACTGGAAGCCGACACCAACAAAGTTGGGAAAAGGCTAGGCAGATGATGTTACAATTCGTAAAATGGTCACCAAAGTGACAATTCATAATATTAACTGTGTCAGCGACTATTTACGAATTGTACCGTGATTTATATTATTATCCTATTATGATTCTGCTACTTTTAGACCTCCTGCTTGTAGTACGGTGCTTCTAGAAGACCTTTACAAGTGGCAATTGCTTTCAAAAAGTTTCGTGTTTTTGCAACAACTTGCAAGGGAACAGAAATAAGCTTTGCGTTTACTTTATTCAATACGTTTTCCCTTAATCGCTACCGCTGAAAGATTGTCACTCTGTCTACCCCGATTCCAACTTGCTAAATGGTTAATTCTAACGGCAGACTTAATTATTCGGTATATTACCCAATATAATATAATAATATACCGAATAATTAAGTCAATATGAAGACATTGCCATAATTCGTTTTAAAGAGCGTCCATGGAGTTTCTTGCCCATTCTTCTCCATAGAGATCTAGGCTTTGGAGTGGGTAACTACAGTACTTTCACAGGTTATTATGTTGTGACTGGGACTGTAGCTTCATCTATGTATTTTGTTTTTAACAATTCAAAAATATAATGGTTTTTTACGTAAGATAAAATAACCACTACGCAACCTAGCTAGTATTTACAGCTCTATAAATTTACCCTAAATAACCCCCTAAACAGCACTAACCAACTATTTAGCAGTGTTTTAAACTTGAACACTTAAGTCCTCTAAGTTACGCCCGCATCCTTATTCAAGGACACGGGACCATCTAACTGCGAAGGAGGATGTTAAATTTTTATAATATTTGACAAGATGGTGGCTATTGACTCACCTGGTTTTTGGGTCAAGGACTATTTTTCTTCTTTCTTCTTTGATTGTTCATTAAGGTGTGTTTTTGTTGATTTAACTTTGTTGAAGATTATTAGGTAGAATTTTGAAGATACTGATGATCTTGATTTAAAACTTAACATGAACCCGCTATCTGGCAAATGGTGTGAGTGTATGACCAGATGTATGACCGTAGACGATGCAAAAGTGTAAAAGAATCGTCGCAGATATATTTCCATGGTTTTCTTATACATTTTAGGATTATATCCTTAGTTGTACATGTGTGATGTAATGATATGAAAGAGAAAGGAGTTAATGGTGCCGTGACGTCTCACAGGGGAGAATGGACGTGTTGCGCTGACCCCAAGTAGAATGGGACAAGGGCAGGAAGATGACGCTGATCCTTAGTTTCACTTGCGTAATATAAGGGGTTTCATGCTTTTAGACACAACGGCTTAGGCTATGCGTTGTTTGCCAGCGAGGTGATAATTACCAGGGTAATCCCTTTTAGAAGGTTAATTTAAAAAAAAGTCCTTATTGTTACTTCGAAAATAAAAAATATTGATTTATAAAGAATATTTATGTTGCAGTTTGTAATTATTTCTTATAATAAAATTTTGTGATTCTAAAAAAAAAAAACATTAATAAAGCTTAGCTAAACTCAAAGTTGAACAAGTTATGCCACTAGAGGCTTTAAAGTAATTTAGTTTTGTAAAATACAGGGTGGAAGGGATACGGAATGATGTTCTGAGTAGGTTTTTTTTTGTCTTTGGGGATTTAAAAAATAAGAATCGACTTTTTAGTGGGTACCTGGTCTACTTTCAGAAGTAGTGCATTTTACACAAAGTTTAACAAATATTTTACCATAATGCAGCATATTATATGTAGGCAGATATTATTTGATTATTAAAAGGTTATATTACGAAACGGTATTTTTTTATTGATGGTCTCCATCGCAATGTTGGATGTACCATTATTTCGTAGAAAAATGTATTGACTAAATATGTTCGAAGTAACGTTACATAGAACAGACAAGGGTTCCAATTAAGGTTATCGATATTAAGAAACAGCGAACAAAAAAGGTGTAGTTAAAACATGACGTCGCTTTAACAAGGCATCGATGTATACTCATCGATGTAACAATTTTCGCAGAATAGTGTTTCGAACTGACATAGGGAACCCCTTTATAACACACTAGAATTATTTTTATAACGAAGGTGTACTTACGCATACTTACTTTGTAAATAACCTCTGTGTAACATTTCATGTTTCTAGGTCCGGCGTTTAAGTCTTTAATTCAGATTTTGATTAAGTAGATACTGTCTCTTCCTCCCAGAATACGGATCTTGGCACAACGCCAAATTTAGTTTAAAGTCTTCGGCAGCCTCAAGAGTGGTCGCTTTCACAGCCCATTGACCAAACCGGCCGCGGCCGGGCCCGCATCAATGAAAAATTGTTTCATTACGAGTATCCGTACTTTGTGTTACTTTGTTAGAAGTTTTTAAAAGGTCTAAACAATAGGAGTTTTTGCTAAGAGATGTGATTTTTTGACAAATAATGGGGAACATGATAATTCCATATTTTTTTTTAGTTACCTACAATATAACGATAATTTCCATATAGTGCAAAATAAACTGAACAGAGCTGAAAATAACTAGTCCTCCTCGTCATTATGACCATTTTTTTGTAACGTGATCGTAGTTTAGAATCTTCTGTTTACGGAGATACTGAAGGTCTAAAGGTGCAACTATTTTTATCTTTTTGTTTTTTTTTGTTAGCCTCTCATGTGTCCCACTGCTGGGCAAAAGCCTACCCTTTCTCCTTCCAAACCTCTCTGTCTTATGCGATATCTGGCCATGTTTGCCCCTTAAACAAGATCAGATCGTCACACCACCTTCGCCGCGGTCTACCTCGACGGCGATTTCCTGCGTCAGGCGTCCAGTGAGTGACGATCTTCGCCCACTTCTCCGGGTGCCACTCCCACTTTAGCTTGGCTGTTTTTTCTCCAACATCCGCAACCCGAGTTATGGAACGCAGAGTCGTGTTTCTAACGCGATCAGGTACGCTTCACACCTATTATGCTGCGCTCCATTTCCTAGAAACAAATTTTATTGTTATTTCTTAATTTTATAAATAGCCCGCGACCCCTGTGTTGTTACAGGCACCCCTTAACCACACGTTTTACGTGCCTTCCACTGTCAACGTTTTCTCACCAAAAATAAAACTCGATTCTCAGCAATAACGTCTCGTCCATGTTAGTCTGATGTACAGAACGCTAAGATGACGACTATCGTAACATCCACCAGCAAATAAAAAAATATCCTTTCGTATTTTAACTCGATCTTCCCAAAACACCAGCGCGTAATACCTATACAGCATTATTTTTAGTATAATATGCGAAACCAGAATAAAGTTTGTTCAGAATAAGTAACTGAATCGATTCCAATTATTTTTAAACCATGTTATATTTTGTCCCAAAAAGTTACGAGTTGGACACCGAGTGACACTTAGTACCTGTCCGCAATCATACGCGCACAACACAGGCATTAGGCGCGGGCGCACAGCGGGGCACCGCGTGGTGAGCATGTTTTTGTACAGACAATCAGGTAACTTTTCAAGCTTAGAAAATTGTGATTTTTCATGATACAGTTTTGAAATTGTGTACATAGATTCTTTACATAAAAATACTAGACACGTGTTTCGGGTTTCGCATATACTAAAACTAATGTTATATGTATAACATTAGTCTACCTAGACTGCTCAGTCTAGCCGTCCCCGGCGTCCGAAGTTAGCGAATTTAAAGTTAGTATTATCCTGACTCTCAGACAGAGGTCAGATATAATCCGGCTGAGGTGGCGATCTCGAATTTTAAACTAGGATTTTATTACTCTTTGAGATGATAATCTAGTTTCTACCCAACTGCCTTTTAAAGAAGGCTTTTGAGATCTCTGCTTTGATTGTTTACTGAACCGATTATTTTGCGTAACACTGATGTGATCCTGGACTGGATTCTCGGGCCAGGCAAAACGATTTTGGGATTTTACTAATAGTCACCTGGAGTTAGGACTTCTGTAACCGGTTGATGACTACAGACTTGCTTCCTATATTGGAGTAAAAAAAAACTGGTGTAATATGTAATGTTGGCAGAGATTGGCTATGGTTATTAAAAACAAGGAAGCAAAAGAAAGATTAAAAGAGATATTACAAGAGATTTAATACCATGACTATTCAAATGGGATAAAAATCTTACTTAGCCAGGGTTTATTTAAATAACTATCCTATAAAAAGTGTCTCAGTTTGGAACTACTAAACAATATTTTTTTTTTTTTATAATTCGCTAAGCCTTGGTATACGAGGGTCGGGCTAGTCTAGGTACAGAGATATTTACTGTGACCACCGCAAACCACAAGGGGGGGCGCTCTTCAAGACACACTTTACTAACTAGAACTAAGTTTCATCTTGTTATTAAGACATACGTTCTACATAAAGTAAATACTATTTACTTAAACCTTTTTCGCTACCCCCGATAAGTTATGATTGACGCAGGTAGATTCAGATAAATTCGCACAATGCGTCGGTGGTCGAGTGGTTGCAAGTGCGATTGCTGTGCCCGTCGTGGTCGTGGGTTTGATTCCCGGGTTGGAAATAAGTTTTTAGGTAATTGGGAGTTTGGGAGTAAGAATTTGTGCCCACTTAAGGGCACAAATTAATTAGGCTCGTCACCTAAGACATATAAGACTTAACTATTTACTGGCAAAATGTAGGCGTATTATAGTACCTGCATATATTTATAGGTATTTGCCTATTAGTGGTTTGAAGATCAGGGTGAAAAGTTTCTTCATCCTCCATTGAAACGAGGGGATTCTCCGACCAAACGGGTGTTGTGTCGGCTACAGGTCCGACAGTTGTTGTCGGGTTTACCTACATGGTCTTAAGTCACGGATAACTTTAATAGCGCGATTAATAATTTTGATGTTAGTTCTTCATTTGCGTCATAGATGGCGCTGTAGTACTTTTTGTGCCATGTTGATCTAGTACTTTTTTTGTAGTTCCGGTACATCCTAATCCTTCAGGGATATGGGGTGTGTGCTGTTAACCTTCGTTGTTTTTAGAATAGCTGTGATAAAGCAAAGATTGCAGAGACTCCGTAATTTAATGTCGCGCGAATTTGACCCTAGCGTACTTGAAATACCAATTTATTTTGATTGAAACTTAACGGCTGATCTTCATGTAACTAACAATCATTAAGTCTACTTTGTACACACATACTCCCGAGCTCACCGAAGGACTAACACTTTTCACCCTTATGCCGTAAGTTATAGGGTCGAAAAATGGTCGACCGTCAATGAACTGGGGAGTACATTGACTAAGTTACGAGTGTATGTGAAACAGTCATAAACGTAGGAACACAGTGTTTATGCAAATCTCTTTATAATTTGATAACAGTATGGTTTGCGTGACAATACTCCATAGTTAGTAACGAATAACCTGCCACCTCAGCTGATTGCTACTGAGAATAATAATAAATAAATAAATATCGCTGGACATTACACACAGCGCCATCTAGTGCCACACTAAGCAACGAGGCTTGTGTCGTGGACACCAGATAGTTGATATACTACATAGATACTTTTTGTTTGTAAATACATACTTATTATACATATAAACATCCATGACTCGGTAACAAATGTCTATGCTCATCACACAAACACTTGCTCCTACCGGGACTCGAACCCGGAATCCTATGAACGTAAGGCAGCCTCACTACCGCTGCGCCATTCGGGTCGTCAAACAAAAAACAAGAATGTGTACCTACAAGAATTTCTGGAAACCGGTTTGAAATTTTACTTTGATTTCTTGCTTTGATTGATCTGTAGAGTGTTGCTCATCATCAGCGTATCAGTTTTACCGGATGCAGCTGAATTATTTTACATGGAGTGACTGCTTATCTGACCTTCAGAACCCAGTTAGTGCTGATACGAAACCCTTGGAAAGACTGGTTGTCAGACTTTTGGGCTACTGACTATCTGAAACGACTGTCAAAGATCTACAAATGGCAGCCGGGGCCAACGGCTTAACGTGCTTTCCGAGGCACAGAGGTAACTCGGTATGTAAGGGATGGTCAGCCATCCATGGTCAAACCTAGGCAAGCACAGCTTAACCTAAGGATCGACCGAGCGGCTGTTATTATTCAGCCAAGAGCTCCTCCTATTTTATTTATACTAAATAACGAAATTCAGCAAAATCATAACAAAATCTTTCAAAAAGAAAGTTACAATTGAAATCACTTCAAATCAGACAACACATTAATTTGTAAGTAACCAACCTTAGAGTTTTAGCTAGCTATCATCTCGGGAAATAATAAACAGACGAAGTAAAATAAACCTTCTGTTATTTCCACCACATGACTAGCTTCAAATAATAACATGAAACCAACTCAGTTGTTAGTTCAGGACAACATACAACGAACTCGCTTTAACGTACTTTTCAAATGTCAACTCACTTCTATTCCGTAGAAGTAGTCCTACATATACGTGAACAAGTAGTGTATAAGTGAACATAACATCACGCCGATTATCCCCTAAGGGTAAAGCAGAGAGTGTACCTAATAGTACATCCACATTTCGCCAGCTAAGTTTAAGTCCCATGTAATAGAGGGCGACCCTATTGCCATCAACCGGGCACAAATCCAGGCTCCGTAGCTGCTACTGAGAAATTCCTGATGGTAAAACCCAGTATCACTTACCCGACCTAGGAATCGAACCCGGTACCTCATTCTCAGCAGTAGCGCTTGGGACCATTCGACCAATGAGGCAGTCTGCCACCACCGCATACTGAATTATTTGGAATCAAATGGAAATGATTTCCCATCACCGTCTATCCTTCTACGACACCGATAACGCGATATGAAATCCTCTAATTAAAAGTTTAATCCCTAAGAACTGTACGGTCCAGTAGGTGTAGCATGACAACTTTCATTTGGACTCGGACTGACGGTGATTTTATAAGGAGAGCATCATCTGCCTAGACTATTCCTAACTATGTTGGGGGCGGCTTCCAGTCTACCAGATGTACCAGTATTTTACTGCCTATTTGACCTCCACAACCCTGTTAGTATTGGGTAATACGATACCCCTTGACTACTTAACGACTGTCAAAGATCTACAATTGACAGCCTGGACCAACGGCTTAATACGCTTCCGCACGGGGGAAACTCGGTATGTAATGGGTAGACACCCATCTACCAATCAAGCTGAAGATCGACCCGAGCGGCTTTTATTATTTAGCCACAAGCTCCTAGATTTTAATAGGGATTTTATACTTTAGACAGTCTCCCAAAGCTCCGGCTTTTCACCACATTCAAGTGTTTTAGCTGAGCACAAGAAGTAGCGCGACAAACTCCCTAGCAACACATCTGTTCTTTCTATTGAAATAATAAAATCGGGGTAATCTAATGTTCGAAGTTTGAAATCTTTGTTCACGCGTCATGAATCAAAACCGTTTAAAAACTAGGGTATAAGTAAGCAGTTTGAATAAAAAAAAATAGTAAATAAAAATATGTTTCCCGCTGAAAGCTACACGCAAGCTACTCGGTGTGATGTGGATGTTTATCGGATTATAGAACGGCCTAAGTACAAATCCAAAAAGTTACAATTCAATACGTCTTGTGCGATGAGTTCGAACTGAAGTTGTTCACTTACAGTCTGCGTGTAACTTATCAAAGTTAGGATGTTCATTTTAATAAAAAGTTCAGTCTCCCTGAAATGCCATTGTTAGGAACTTTGAACCACTAGCAACCATTTTATTTGATTAGTTTTACTTGTAACTTTTAGTTAGAGTAGAATCCTAACCCAAACCCTAATGTCCTAATTCGTATTCCTAATCCGTGCTAGTACTATAAACGCGGAAGAAACTATACATCTGCCAGTTTCTTTTTTTACGTGTGGACGGCTGAACAGATTTGGATATGGTATGATATTACTGAATAAATTAACAATTTATCTAAAATTTGCTTTATTATTATTGTAGTAGAGGAAACGAACTATTTTTAACAAGTAATTGTTATTTCAAACAACGAACGGAAAACATACAATTTCAACGAGGAAACCTTGAAATTTCGCGTTTTATTGTAATACGCTTCATAAGTCCCATGTATAAAGGGACGAGCCTATTGACTGATGTCAACCAACGGGGCACCAACCACTAAACCGGTCGCTATCGTGACTACTGAGCTTGCTACTAGTCTTGGGTTCGATTCCCGAGTCGGGTAAATTTTTATTGGATTTTGCCATCAGGAATTCTCAGTAGCAGCCACGGATTCTGAATTTGTGTCTGGTTTTGAACCACAATTTTACAGTTCGTATTATTTAATTAAATGTAAAATAAAACCTCGTGCTCAAATAACCACTAATTCGGTTAACCAATCCTGTAATTGGATTTTACAGCTCGACTATTTTGTGTAATTAATAAATAGGCAGATGTAAAGTGCTTTTATCTATAGGTTAATGATGTTTCAGGACTTTCAGCTTACATTTCTGTAAGTACCTACTTTTCTGCTCAATAATCGCGTATGACCTGATTTATGAACGTGGCTGAGGCATAAGGAGTACGTAAAAGATAGCAGGTAGCGTTCTGTGGTTTCTGCCTACCCCATAGATAAAGGCGTGAGTTTATTTTATGTATGTATGTTTGTATGCTTGTGCAGGACATAATTACGCTGTCCTTGTTGGTTCTTCAGAAAGTTCAGGAGTGTAGTACTTTCTCGGAACTACAGATGTATGAACGTGAACCAAGCAAAAGTTGTAGCTGTGCTGAAACATTCAAATAAAACATTATAGTGGTATGAAAAACAGGGTGTAAATTTCTTCATCCCCCGTAGAAAAGGGAGGATACTCAGACCAAGCGGGTGTTGTGTCTGGTGGGCTAGTGCCGTCACGGCAGTTAAGTCAGACTTTTGACGTTAGTTCATAATTTGTGTCATAGATGGCGCTGTACTTACTACTTTAGGTAGTGTCGCTACCTACAACATTTTGAATTTTTTCTCTATTTTCACGTCAGTTAAGTCAGACTTTTGATGTTAGTTCATAATTTGTGTCATAGATGGCGCTGTACGTACTACTTTAGGTAGTGCCGCTACCTACAACATGTTGAATTCTCTTTTTTATGACAATGTTCCGCTAGTTGTTTGTTCATGAATAATGTAATCTAGCAACTAAAGAAAGCCATATTATACTGATTTCCAACCATAGATTTAAATAAAACTTTTCACGTAGGCGACTGATGATACGTACACGTAGATACAACAGACTACCAAATGAGCTTGTAACAAGTGAGCCTCGATTTTCTATCAGGCTCGAAACACCGTACCACGTGGGTCTTGTATCTGCATTTCATAGTGGTTCTGAAGCATGTAAAGCTATCAACGGAGAAATGATTACTTGATATATATCAGAATTACCCCCATTTTTTGGGCCTACACATTTTGAGATTCTTGTCTAAGGGCCCTGACAAAACGATATTAACTATCAATGTTAATGATGTGGTTAAAGCAAAGAATCTATTTATATTTATTGCACGTAACATAACATCACGCCTGTACTCCCCAAAGGGTTAGGCAGAGGTGTGCCTAATAGTAACACCCACATTTCGCCAGTTATGCTAAAGTCCCATGTAATAGGGGGTGAGCCTATTGCCAACAATCGGGCACAAATCCAGACTCCGTGGCTGCTACTGAGAAATTCCTAATGGAAAAACCCAATAACACTTTGCCCGGCCAGGGAATTGAACCCAGGACCACATGGTCAGCAGTCGCGCTTCTGACCACTCGACCAAACGAGCCAGTTTTTTTTTATTGTAGGACTGTGAGAAGCCCTTAAACCGAATACCACTTGTGTAAGCCATCCGAACCATCTAAGCCAAATAAAATTATTTGTTTGTAAAAGGTTTTATCTCTGAATGTACTGATCCGATTACAAGATATTTATTTATAACTGATAGACAGCTACATTCACGGTACGGTTGGCGCAGTGGCTGAGCTATTGGCTGCTGCGTTGCGTGTTCGATTCCCGCACGGATCAAATATTTGTATGGTACCAGCGACCCGCCCCAGCTTCGCACGGGTGCAATGTAGATACTAATGTTTTCTCTACTATAATATGCATGTATTATACATATAAACCTTCCTCTTAAATCACACTACCTATCTATTAAAATAAACCGCTTCAAAATCAGTTGCGTAGTTTTAAAGATCTAAGCATACATAGGGACAGACAGCGGGAAGCGACTTTGTTTTATACTATGTAGTGATTGAGAAGTACTGATCCGATTACAAGATATTTATTTATAACTGATAGAAAGCTAAATTCACGGCACGGTTGGCGCAGTGGTTGAGCTATTGGCTGCTGCGTTGCGTGTTCAATTCCCTGACGGATAAAATATTTGTATGGTATGGCCTACAGCTACCTTCCAGGTCTACCTGTTTGTGTATGTGCGTTTAAATGTTTGTAAACGCACCCACGATAGAGAAGAAATTATCTTTATATTTGCAAGTGACTTCCACGCGGACGAAGAATTATTATTTTTAAATACATTTATGATTATTTCTAATTTTAGTTTGTTGACTTTGCCAATTTAATTTTAATAAGTAATTATAGTGAAATTAAGTGTTGTGTTTTGTATTATTTTTCTAGTATTTTTTATTTAATATGCCTAATGATAATTATGATATGATCCAACTTGTAGATTGAAATAAAGAAATTGAATTGAATTGAAGTGGTTGGGTGTACTATAAGGGGTGCCTATAATCCCCTAAGGGGAAAGGTGAGGGGTACCCCCATGTTATGTTATGAAGTTGTGAACATAAACTAATATGTATTCTCAAATCAAAGATATTCTGTCAGTCTTTATTCTTCTTAACAATTCAAATCATACAAAGCGATTCCAGGAGCTTTTTCAGGCATCATATCAACTGGAGAATAGACAAAAAACACGCCAACTGCTGCACGATGTCTGCTGTCCGATACGAGAAACTCGAATGACTGAAAAATCCGAGTGCAGAAAGTATTCAGGCAATTTTTGCATGGTAATGCAGTGGACATTACAGATGCATTTATACAGTTTCATGACTACGTCAAATAAAATGTCGGCAAGTTCGTCTGAACTAAATTTAAATAGCTGTAAAATATTTGCTGAATATTTTTTTGAGGTACAAGTATTTTTATTGGGTATGCGGTGTTTCCGTATGGCGCTATGAATTTGGTTGGACTTCCTTCTTAGTGAAGGAGGCATTGCTGACGGTGGCAAAATTGCTTTGAATAATTGTTATTCTTGGTTATTCTGGAGCTCAGGTTGGAATTTTTTATTAGTAAAAACGAAACAAGTTTAAAAATTCAATGTACATACCTAACGAGGCATTTTTCACTTTGAATGTGAAACAAACATCGTGAGGTCTTAGAATTCAAATTCAAAATCATTTATCTGTCCGAATATGGTACACAACATGGTCTTAAATTAAATAAATGGTTTCATCACATTCTGCCACGTAGGGCGCGCAAATATTAGGTACATTGGATAAGATTATTACAAGATAAAAATAATATTAGGTTAGTATTTAATTAATAAGTACTAATTAATGTTACATAATAATAAAATAATATTCAATGTCAAACTATCAAAAAGAGATGTCAAAGTATAAAAGATTACAATTATTATATTAGGATGTCAAAGTATCATTCAAAAAGTCATTTAAATTATAATAACATTTATTACATAGCAACTCTTTAAGTTCCTTTTTAAACTCATTTAGATTTAGATGTTTGATTTGCTTTACAATTTTGTTAAAAACTCGCAGGGCTATACAGAATATGCTCTTCCACATTAAAGCTGTTCTGGCTCTACGTCCGCGTAGCATATTAGTCCGCCTGTTACGTTTAACCAAAAATCTTAGTTAATAAACCAAAAAATCCAAGATATGTGGCACACACCAACCGGCACTGGGTCCGTGTGGTACATGATTAGTGTCCACTTCCACTCATAGAGAGAGAAATTCTTTGTCCCAACTGTGGGACGATGCAGATAATGCTGTCCTGTCATTTGTTAGGCTTTGCAAATATTTTATAGTAAAATAATATCACACCTGTAATACCCGAAGGGTTAGGCAGGGGTGTGCCCATTAGTACACCCATATTTCGGCGGTTATGTTTAAGTCATGTAATAGGGGGCAAGCCTATTGCCATCAGCCGGGCACAAATCCAGACTCCGCGTACTGAGAAAGTTCTTTTGGAAAAACCCAATAACACTGCCGCCCTGGGAATCGAACCCAGGACCTCATGGTCCTGGATGGGAGTGAGCGTGAGCTTAGTATTAGCAGTTTTAGTAATTTTTTTTTTCTCAAAAACACTACTTACTTCAAAATCTCGTTTACATATTATGTACCTAACACTTACAACGTAAGGAACGCTATCACCTTGCACTATTGCTGCTAGAAACAGCTTTTCAGCCCTCAAAAATCCGAATCAAAAGTTTTAGAAGTAGTCCACCCCCTCAGAGCTTATAAATTTTAGCTATGCCTAGCCTAGATCTAAGCTAACCTAACTCGATCGCCTAGGAGAACTAGAGCAAAACATTTTAACGAGGTACCAACACAATGACATTATTTTCCGTAGTATTAGAACCGTCGCACACTGAACCACTGATTGTGGCGAGGTCTCTAGGTCCGCCATTTGATTTAGTTTTTTTTTTTATGTATGCACAAGCGCATGGACTATCAGAAAAGTACTAGTCTAACATACTGAACGGCGAAGATATCTCACAATCAGCGGTTTATAATGGAGAGATGGAAATATCCAAAAAACTTTTAAAGGTTGATTCCTCCAAAACAACGCAGTTTAGACCAAAAGTTATCGGGTCAAAATTGTTGCAAATTAGGTCTAGTATCAGCCATTTCAAGGAATGCACCCAATCGTCCACCAATCATCCTGTATAGTTACTAGCCGCTGTTGCCCGCGACATTCGGCAGCGTGAAATATAAAAAAAAAATATCTTCCCTATTTAAATCGGTTTTAATTTTTGAACTGCATCTTAAAACATCAGCCAGTAAAAAACCCGTTAAAATCGGTCTAGCCGTTTCGGAGATTAGCCGAAAGAAACAGACAGACAGACAAAAATTTTAAATATTGTTTTTTTGTAATAAGTAAGTACCTACCGTATATACTTTCATATGTATTCAGTAAAAAGCTGATATTATATTGAAATAACAACTAGACACTTCAATTTTATATAATTGTATATTCAATCACCGTATTGTAGCGGTCGGTAGTTGCATAGTCTGTGCCGTACATAACAATTGGAACACGGCTTCTTGACTCGTTGAGTTTTTGTTTGATACTGAATTACTGACCTTTGGTCTCCAGTGGATTTACAACATGGTCGTTGAGTTTCCACTTTGTAACGTTGTGAAAATGTTAATTTTGTGTATTCTAGAGTAGTGAAAACTCTGTAAGTGTTGTGGTTTTTTTCAAAATCGAACTCGGAGTTGGATTTCATATCTATCTATTAATTGTTCTCTACTTCTTGTGACCATCTACACGGATTTAACGTGATTGTATTTAAATTAAGCACTTAAATCCCTGTCAAGTCATTTCAAATTTCGTAACCATAGGTATTTCATATGTGCATAATTAAAATTGTTGTCCACACAGTAACTCTTCTACTAAACGCGTTTTAAAATGGATAGTTAAATCATTTTGTTATTAAACTTCTGTTAACATTGCTATTCAAAGTTTGAACCTCTGTTGACTGCCGAAATAACCGCTTCGAACAATTTAACCGGAGTTCAAAGTACTCTATTCATTTGAGATTCAAATGTCTAGCAAATAACCTACCACAATATACAATGTTTTTGGTAAATATTTGTGAGAAAAACCTTAATAGAGTCAGTTTTAAATTAAAAAATTAAATGAGTATGCAAAATCTTAGGGTGGTTTTCTTTTATTAGTGTTTTTAAAAGATACTGGTTGATACGTTGTTTTTTGTAATCAAATAATGCAAATGTACAAGAATAAATAGTATAACTATCAAAAAGGTACATTCTTGTAACTTCTTGGAGTATTCCCTTTTGTCCCCTTGCCATGTTCCCATTAACGGGGACAACGGGAAAAAAAAAGCCGTCATTGATCTCCATACGGCCAGTTGGGAAAGCGGGATTACACCCATTTTTTCGGAAAACACACGTTCGCCAAACCCTTATAATGTGATAGCTGCAATAGTAACAGATCATTTACCTAATCTATGTATCAATAGTTACGGGTTATCAAAAGCCCAAAAGTCAACGAGTCTTACCAAAAAAGATCGAATAACCCAGTAACTGGGCTGTGGAGGTCAGATAGGCAGTCGCTCCATGTAAATGCACTGTTACTCAGCTACACTCTCGGTGAGACTGGATGCCGACACCAACATAGTTAATGCTAAATGGTAAGCCTTTGGTGTGGGACATAACCTGTGTCGACACCCTTGCGCCATCTCACGTTGCAAGCACGGCGAGCTGTACAGGCGCTGCTGCTGCGACCGCTGAGATCCTCAAGCGCCGCAAATACTGTAAACATATTGGTAGCTACAGTTTTGAGCTGTTTGGGGTCGAAACGCTCGAGTCTAGGGGGCCCGAGTGTGCGTCTTCTTTTTAAGGAAATCTCTCGCCGCGAAGGCTGGTCGACACTTCGCGTGACCAGAGGGCTGGCAGGGTCTTTCTTTGGCCAGATAATTAGCATTGCAAAGCTGCCAGTCTTCTAGGCACGTTCCCGGATTATAGCGATGCGGAGGAATACTTTGACGCCTGAGTATCCTATTGTCGTCGTCGTATACATATATTTAGGTACTTACTTTAAGTCTTAACTTTTTATTAAGTATTATTTTTGTTCGGCAAGCATTAAGCTTGAGCATCATTCTGATATAACAAACCTCACAGGTATGCCTACATATGTACAAATTATGTGTGTACAAATATAGTTAGGTTTCAGAAATGCTAGTGCTTAGTAACTAGCATTTCTGAAACCGGGTGAGAGAATATTACAGCATAATCCACATTTCCACGACTAAATCTGTGCAAAAGCCCAGGCGACTCCGCAGGAAGACATTGTGTGTAGGAATCTGTTACGATATGCAAATGGACCGGCGGCGCAGATGTTAGGATGCCGCAATGATACGGTCTGGATTCTATTCCGTAGCCTAGGCAGCTAGTTAGTATTAAAATGCGTCTACATGGAAGTGCTTGCCTTGTCTTAACTGTGGATGTTTCTAGCTGAATACAGGCTGGATTATAAATGGTTTCGCTTATTATTGCTATACCTAATTCTGTCACGATCTTGATCGATGATCTTTCACGGTTTACAACTAAACTTACACTATCACTTATGGGATATCTTCCGTGAACTGATTATAAATTTTTGTGAGCTCCCGATATTTCGACGCTGCAGCTGTTGCAAGCGCCATGAGTCATCCCGCGATCACTTGCAATAGTAATTGATAGTCAAGTATGTTTATTGCTATAATTACCTAGCGTTGTAACTACGAATGAAGAATTGATGATTGGGCTAACTGTTGAGGCTGCTGTAGGCCGTATTTTTACAAGACCATGATCAATTGAGGCATTGATTCATGAAAGCGAAGAAAAAACCCTGAAAGGCCTACGCTTTGGAATGGGCAACTATAGTCCTTTTGATTGTATAAGGCTTAATACAATCAGAAGAACTATAGTTGCCCATGTGTGAATGGGACTGTAGCTTCATCTTAGTGCTTATAACTGTGGAATAAATGATTTGATTTTTAAACAAAAATAGACATTATGACATTCGTCTCACTTTTTCTAAAATAAAGGTACTCAAAGTTACTCCATAGAACATCAGCTATCTGCTAGTAAAAAAAGTCCTGTCAGAATCGGTCCAGACGTTTCGGAGATTACCCGGAACAAACGTACAGACAGACTTTATTTATTTTGACCACACGACCAGATTTATTTGTACCTATTTAAGGTGGATAGATAAGTACTTCACTGAATTTTTTCATATAATTCCTGTTGCCATCCTGTCTAACTGAATGTATCACCACGGTTTTTATAAGCTATCATCGTATAGTTTTTATCAACACAAAAAATAGCTACTTTACATAGATAAACATTCTTTTTTGTAGTTTTAATCATGGTAAGCTTTCTGACGACGCTGTAATTTCACCTCGGGCGTAGTAAAATCTTCTTAAAACTTTCTTAAAAGGCCAAAGGGACTGAAAATGCTGTTATTACAAAATCTTTCATGAACCAGCGTTTGCTTATAACAATAGCTTATTAAATAAGTGTTCATGCTATTACGGAGCTGCCACCTTCACTCATTGGACGGCCGCCATTTTATTATTATATTTTACCCTTACGATAGTGTTGTTTAGTGTAAAAATATTACAATTTTTACAAGAAAAGTTGTTGTTGACATGTTATTTTGTAAAAAAATATGTCAGGTTCGGCTTTTTCCAGTACTTTGTTGTGGTATTTATACTAGTTTATTCAGATGAGCACCAGCCAACTAGCATAAAACGTATCCAAGTAAAAAAAAATGTTTGGAGTTTCTACCTGTATATATGTCTGTCTGTCTGTGGTATCGTAGCTGCCAAACGTATTCAGTCTTCGGTTTTTTTCCCCGATCCAATACGGAGGTTATTGTGTATTACCCGAAATGATTTCTAATTTGTATCTGTCTTTCCAACTAGCTGACATGCCAATCATTTGGTATTAATCCCCGAAGATTCAGGCGAGGGTGTACCTTATAGTACTCCTACATTTTGTCTAAGTTCCATGTAATAGAGAAATTCCTGATGAAAAAGCCCAATAAAAATTTATGTTTCAGCGATCTAACTCGATTGTATTCCATGGAAACTTATCAGACAAATTGGACATGTCTTGTCTGAATTTTAAGGCTGAGAAATTCAGAGTTTTGCCAGACAGGTATTGTGGAAAAAAAACTTTTGTTTCGTCCTTGAATCAAACGCTCCATTGTACTGTCTGTCTGCGTTCAATGAGCTCTATTTTGTTTTTTAGGAGAATTTGTCTGACGATATGTTTTGAGTGTGAATACACTATAATAATATAATTTCACAGCAATTCGGTAAGGCCACATGTAGGTATCCCAGAGACTTCGGGATGCTGTTGACAAATTCTTGATGAGAAATCCCAAGAACACTTTGCCCGACCTGGAAATCAAACCCAGGCCCTAATGATAGACCAACGCATATAGCTTGCCAGTCCATATAGCTTGATTTTGGTTGTAGAAAACCTTTTCATCGGTGATAAAGAGACGAACTCTGAAATCATCTATTTCTCCACTTTTATATGAGAAGAGATAAAAACTACAATACCATTGGAGAAGTTCTACAGAAAGAATAAATATTTCCCTCTTATCAAGTGGCGTTCATATTTCATACTAGTGCGCGACAGTGTGCCGCGATATTGTGGACCAATGAAATTTATCGATACCATTTCATAAAGATGACGATTTATTTGAAAGACGGTTACAACGCCATCTTATATTGGCTGTGAATTGTATTTCAAAATCTTGCGACCGGAAAATTTCTCAGCCAAACAATATAAATGGTGTGCGATTTGCTCAAACGTACTGGGAGTTGGTTTATATATTTTTGAGTGTGAGAATAATGATGATTTCGGTCTTAACATATTAGTATAATAGATTCGGTGGCCAAAATAAGGACAGACTTGTAAATACTTGTACTGTGCTTGTATTGATCATCAAGAGTCCTGATTTCTAGGTGAACATGTTTTTAATATCATCACCTGCCTTGGCTTTTCCCAACTATGTTGGGGTCGGCTTCCAGTCTTACCGGATGCAGCTGAATACCAGTATTTTACATAAAGTGACTGCCTAACTAACCTCCGCAAACCAGTTAGTACTGGGTAATACGATAAACCCCTTAGTAAGACTGGATTTTTATACATTTCCGATTAAAGTCGTGAGACTTTAATCGAAAATGTATAAAAACACTTTAATTGGGAAAACACACATTGATAACACATGAAAATTAACAACTGTTTTCATTAGCTTAAAATGTAGCAGCAAATCAGAGCTGGTCCCATCCTTAAAGTACTTCATTTTTACGAGTAATATACCTATGTATTTACCAGGTCTATAAAAAATGCTTCTTGCCTATTTTTAATCAATTTCAAGCTAAAAAAACTAAACAAAACCAACCAAGTTTCCGATTTAGATTTGATCACAGCGAAAATTTAACCAACCATCTCAGCAAAGCTTGCATAGGTCGGCAGGAAAATTTATGGAAGGGGTTCCCCAGTAAAGTGATTCATCTACAGCGTAGGCCGTTGTGAGAAAATCACATTGAGTTCCTCTAACAATAACTTTCTCTTCGCTGTCTGATAACAACTGGTTTATAAGTTAATTAGGCCGTAAACACAATCACTAGAACATCGAGTCTTAAAAAGAAATATAAAATTACCGCATGCCGCTATTTTGTTACTGGTAATTTTCTATAGTTGCTATCCTATTCACGAATGTAATTTGAGTTCGATGCAATCAACACTCATTTATAGTGTTCTAAATAAAAGTATTTTATTTGAAAATACTCACCTACAGTTAAAAATCTTAAATTCACCAGCAAACATCACACGGCCTGCACCACAGGATCTAGAAGCATAAAACTTGGCTCTCAACCACTAAAGAGATAGGTGACGAAATTGTTAGTAATTTTTGCTGATGACAAACCCCAAAGGGCACAGCTAGTTCACAACAATAAATTAATAACCAACCAATTACACAATCCAATCGAAATAAAGCTAGGTACACAAAGGACGTTCAAATGTTCAAAGCGTTGAGAAACTAATCAAGTCTAACGCCGCCATCTTTGTGTCTGACGGATCCCGTATCCCGGGCCTCGGATCCCGGGTTTCGGATCGGAGTTGAATTACTATCCTCTATTAGGTTTGGACTGGAGAACAGTTGCAATCGCACCGGCCATGCTTTGATGAGGTTTCCGAAGTGTAGCGCCTTCGATCTTGGCCCAATAAGCGAGGTTTAGCCAAGATTTTGTGGAGGGACAATATTGGATCTTGCGAATTTTGATACAGTTGGTCGCTACTGAGAAGTTTTTAAAAGTAATTGTCTTGATGAAACTCTTATTATAACGTTGAATTTGGACTAAATCTTGCTACTGTGAAAAATGTTTGGTTGCTAAAAGCTCTTTTCAATGAAGACGCGCGCATCCTTAGCTAAACTCAATATTTTTAAGCTGGCTATCAAAGATGATATTTTTTTCTGAACAATAAGTTATTATAGGAACCAATAATTGGACACTGGGACATACTTAGATAAATATCTATTAACTGTACAAGGTGGAAGGGACACCGACGTTAAAATGGCTACCATGTAATCACTAACTCATTTTGAGACCTCCACATATAAATTTTTCATCGGTAATTTAAGAAAAATCAGCTGATCTATACATTTTGACCGTGTAGGTATTGCAGTTTTGTTGGAAACAGCAGTTTTCTTTAATAACCGACGAAAAATTGTTATGTGGGAGATTTCAGAACAAAGACATTCAAATATTTTACGAGCGATAAACGGGACAAAACGAAGAGAATCATAATCCAATACTTGTTACTACTTCGTAACAAGTCGGTCTGTCTAGTGTCATACGCCTGCTTGTCAGGTAGCATTCGTGTGTCAAAATCGAAGATGTTCGGGATCAAAATTTTTGTATGAAAATATTCCCAATGTCCTCTCCATATAAGTCTTTAAAATCTCTTTGGTTCAGAATGATGTACGTAATGAATACATGGTAACTATTTTCAAGTCGTTGTCAATTACACCCTGTATTTGTCTCTCAAATAAAATAAAAAAAGTCAAAAAACAAAACACAATCCAACTTTACCTTCTGTTAAACTAAACCACACCGACGGTGTGCACTCAAGTTAGTATCAGAGAATATAGTGAGACCTCAAGACGAGCCCCAGTGCACGCTATCCGGGCAGACAGCCTTAATTTGTGCCTGACATTGTAAAGGCACCCTTTATGCTCCCTGAGATTAAGATACTACGACTGGGAACTACTGGGTTGGGCTGTCTTTGGTGAGCTGGAAACTTAATGATATTATGGTTGAAATTCTGGTGGGAGAGTTTTTCAATCGTGTCGTCAAGAATTAGATAAAATAGCTCATAACATAATCAGCCTATCATATTACCCTGGTAAGATACAGAACTTCTTTCTCTGAAGACTCGTATACAAGGTGTTGCTTTGCATCCTCGTCAAATTCAAGGAGGTAACTACGCTAAAGATTCTCGACCCGAAACAATAAAAAAATTAGTAGGTCATTTTTTATATTTTTTTCTTAATATCGGAAATCGATACACCATCCGTATTAAAACGCGAACACAAACAAACGCAGACGTTTATTCGATAAACGGGTGATTCTCCTCTTTTAAAATGGTCTTCATTCTGAAATAGTGTCAAAATATTAAAACAACTAAAAATGCTGCGTTTAATATTATTGACCAGGTACCGTAATTTATATTGAATATTTACGTCTTCTATGACAACCTCCTGAATTATGACGAGGATGCAAAACTACACCTTGTATAACCACGCGGGTCTGGTGTGATTTGTTAGATGTCACATTTCTTCAACTTTTTCGGTTCTAGGCCATGCTGGTTTTAAGAACTATGGTGGTGACATAATAGTTTAAGAAAATGCCTGTTTGGGTTCGAACCTTCGACCCTACATAACATCACGCCTGTTATCCCCGAAGGATTGCCAGAGGTGTACCTAATTGTATGCCCACATTTCGCCTGTTATGTTTAAGTCCCTTGTAATAGGAGGCAAGCCTATTGCCATCAGCCGGGCACAAATCCAGACTCCGTTGCTACTCCGCTGCTACTGTGAAATTTCTGATGGAAAAACTCAGTACCACACTGCCCGGCCTGGGAAGCGGACTCAAAACTTTATGCTCAGCAATCGCGTTTGCGGCTACTAGACTACACTTTGCTATGTAAAAACCGGCTAGGCAGTCAGAGCTTCAGCAGCTTGACTTGATTGCAACCTACTTCTATTATTGCTCTGTTATGGTTTGAAGAGCACTCTTGCTTTTCAAGTGAAACTTACAAGTGGAACCACTTCATATGAGCGGTTCCAGTTCACTTCCTTCGAACGGCAATCGATGAAGTTTCAAGCTATGATACTTTGAGTTTATGAGTTCTTAAGTACATTTGTACAGAAGTAGTACTATGCTCAATAATTTCCATAAGATTTTTGTACGGACACTGATTTAACAGGTTTATTTATTTAGGATCTCCAACGAAGGATGTACCTACACAGATCATGGGAAATAAATTATGGACGACAAAGGTATCACGTAGGTGTACTCCTTCACTTACAGGAGACCACAGCATGCTTATAGAATTACATCTAAGCTTACAATGTTAAAATACTAATAAAAGACATTTAAAAAGTTTACAAGAATTAAAATAAATTAAGAACACATACACACACAAAACATTAGGTAAAATTTTGACATTTATAATAAAATTAAAATTGAAAAATTAAATTAAAAGTTAAAATCAATGATTTAATTTGTTAATATTGTCATTTCATCGTCAAGGGTAGCTCATCCTTCTGATTAATAATCATCCCCACCCACTTTAACTCACCTTTTACGATGCCTTCAAGAAGAAACGGCAAACCCAATACTTTCCCAAACAACGCAGCCCAAACTATTTATCCAAAATTAAAACAGTCCCACCTTACGTTCAATTTCAGACCCCAATTCGATTCTATGGAGCCTAAACAACATTTTGGGACCCCCAAGTCCCCATGAATATATTACCGAACACGTCTGCATCCAAAGATATTCCTATACCCGTTTTATTTTTATTTGTATCATATTTGTCACGTCATGAAAATACAGTGCCTCTATTCACGGCAAATTTTACGGTTTTCTTGCGTTGCCTGAATTCCAATACAGTTGCGTCCTCTACGCCTATTCGTCGGTTATTGGAATGATATTTGCTTCTGTTTTTGATATTCCTATTCTGGGTATAGGAAAAAATGGAATTTGGGATAGTGCAGTTGAATTTTAAGTTGATCAATGTTTTTGGTTGGTATCTCTGGATGTTGCGTTCCTGTCTTTTTTTTGGGACAACTCCGTTACACTATTCTCAAACCACTGCAATTCTTGAAAGCCAGAATCAACAGTGGCGACCACCAGAAAAGCGCCGAGACGATGAAGCTCGACGAAGTCCCAGAGAAAAAAAATAACTGTCTTGGATCCCGCAACGAAATTCAGAAAAGAATAGCGGAGGAGTATGAAAAATATAATTTCCACTTCTCTCCATATCAGCAGGAGACTCTGTCTGCCATTTGTAGATTTTTGACAGTCGTTATAAGAAGTCAGTGGCCAAAAAGTCTGACAACCAGTCTTAGCGAGGGATATCGTATTACCCAGTACTAACTGGGTTGTGGACGTCAGATAGGCAGTCGCTCCATGTAAAATACTGGTATTCAGCTGCATCCGGTTGGACTCGGACCCGACCCTAATATACATAGTTGGGAAAAGGCTAGGCAGATGTTGACGATCCCTGGATGTTGCGTAAGAACGATGCGTTAATTTTGTTTGTCCGATTCTGGGTGTGATAGTAGTTAAGATGAATAATAAATACATATTAGAATGTTAAATTAAAATCTGTTTTCCAAGATTGCTTTAATTTTACCTGTATTTAGAGATTTTTTTTTTCTGTTAGAAGATTAACACCTCGTTGAGGAAAACGTTAAAATTATTAATTTAATTTACAGATCCGATTACAATTTATACCTATTTTACTTGTTGACATTTGAAAACGAGTTACAAATCCAGTCGTTTAAAAATTAGAATGCTTCCAACAAGCAAATTATTTTGTTATTTTTCTGTACCTACAAATAACAAAAAAATGTTATTCTATCATGTGTAAATATCAGTTTCATGTATAAGTATTAATTTGTATGACAACTATGAGAGTTCATACACATATAGACCAAACATGAAACATTTTAATCCTAAATAAGGTTCTTACCCAAGGGTACAAGTAAAACTGTGGCCAACGGCAAATCCATTCACGAATCTTACCAAGAACGCTATTCATCCGAAAATCTGCCATAAATAATTTAAACGAAACATAAATGAAAGAGATTGCGTTATAAACTAAAATGTAATTACTGCCAGCTTAATATAGTGCCAACTTAAGTCTATTTGGGCAGTAATAAAGGTGTTGAGCGTGTTCAAAGATACGTAGCAGGTGACTGTGTGGCCACGAGAAACTAATCAATTTTGGGGCATTGATTTTGGGGATAGAAAATTATAGATGAGATTGATAAATGTTCTCAAAACGGTGAACGAAAACATCATGAGGAAACCGCCGATGTCCTACAATCAAATTTCGAAGACCAGTGACATCTACCAACCCGCATTGGCGCCGCGTGGTGGATAACAGCCCACTCCTTCGCATAAAGAGAGGGTTTGTGTCCCAGCTGTGGAAAAATTATAGACTGATTATGCTTCTGCTAATTTGTATGGTGTACATCATAACGAATATTCTATCTATGTATGCTAATAAACTGACTCCCTCGTTCTTAAACGTGACTGGTTTAAGAACGAGGATCTTTGCCACGAGTCAAAATGACTGGGTCTTTTCATTGTGATCGAATCGGAACGAGACGATTCGGTAGAAAACATAGTCCACAGAATAAGCAAGTTTAAGCGACAGTGGGCTGGCGGGCCGTATTAGTCGAAGAACCAATGACCGTTGAGGTAGACGTGTTCTTGGGTGAAGCAAGTCAAGCGTAAGATAGAACGCCCTCAGGCTAAGTGAAGCGGTAATTTTAACAGGGTGGATGGCAGCTGGATGAACAGTCAATTCAATTCTCAGGCTGTTGGTACACCTTTCAAGAAGGAGAAAGGTCACTCGTCTGTTACAAAACGGTCCTATTAAACGTTTAACCCTTTTCCCTTTTTGGTATCACTGGCTCATCTGTGACAGAGATCGGCTACCAAGCTTCGACTACGACACAAAATAAAACTCGCGGCCGCTATCGCTCTAGTCGTTTCTATGGCCCACCAGTAAAAGAGGCCAGGCTGCATCCATTAGTACAGGTGGCGTTGGTAATTTGCATTCTGGATCGGCACAATTCAAGCCCGTGGCGGTCTCATGCAGAACTGGTGCTCTTTCTGCTGACAACCCTAGGATGTGTGGATGTTGGGAATGGATTTAAAGCAAGCAATTGGTTGTAAATTTTGTTAGGAATTTAAGGTGGTTAATAGTTTCAAGCTTATGTATCTTGTGTCTTTTTAACATTTAACATAACATAACATTACGCCTGTAATCCCCGAAGGGTTAGGCAGAGATGTACCTTATAGTACACCCACATTTTGCCAGTTATGTTTGTAATAGGGGGCGAATCTATTGCCATCAACCAGCCACAAATCCAGACTCCGTGGCTGCTACTGAGAAATTCCTGATGGTAAAACCCATATAACACTTTGCCCGATCCGGGAATCAAACCCAGGACCTCTCACAGCAGTCGCGCTTGCGATCACTAGACAACCGAGGCAGTGTTTATTCAAGTATTTATTTAAATGCTTATGCAAGTAAATATTTTAGGTGCACCGTCTATTTCTTCTAAGGTTTAACCAAATATTAGTAGAATATTCGAGAATGTTGCTTATATTTTCGTTCGGTATCAGAGTATCGTCAGCGCATAGTCACGTCGTGTGAAGGCTATGCATCGACTACTGATGTGCTAACACGATATTGAAACTGTTGCCTGCATCTCATCTACTTGTATATTTATAAAAATGAATTGACGTTTGTTAGTCTCACAAAAACTCGAGAACGGCTGAATCGATTTGCCTAATTTTGTTTTTGAAATATTTGTAGAAGTCCAAGGAAGGTTGAAATGCTGAGAAAATAGGTAGTAGGTAGGTAGGTTGTAGGTAGTTGGCAGGTAGGTGGCAGGTAGGTGGCAGGTAGGTGGCAGGTAGGCGGCAGGTAGGTGGCAGGTAGGTGGCAGGTAGGCGGCAGGTAGGTGGCAGGTAGGTGGCAGGTAGGCGGCAGGTAGGTGGCAGGTAGGTGGCAGGTAGGTGGCAGGTAGGCGGCAGGTAGGTGGCAGGTAGGTGGCAGGTAGGCGGCAGGTAGGTGGCAGGTAGGTGGCAGGTAGGTGGCAGCTAGGTGGCAGCTAGGTGGCAGGTAGGCGGCAGGTAGGTGGCAGGTAGGCGGCAGGTAGGTGGCAGGTAGGTGGCAGGTAGGTGGCAGCTAGGTGGCAGCTAGGTGGCAGGTAGGTAGTAGGTAGGTGGGTGAAGTAGTAAAAAATACAAGAAGGTAGTATTAGGTAGGGAAAAGTGCATTGCAACGCCGGCGGTCCAGCTAGTATTAAATTATAACACATCGTTTGACCAATGAGTTTCTTAAAACTAGGCCTGGAAGTATTGATCGTTTGGTAAGCTAACATTAACAATAAGCATGATCAATAAAGTATTCAGGTCACAAGTTCGAACCCAAGACTTCTGATTTTCGGGATTCATGTGCGTGTTGTATAATTATCACTTGCTTGGTTGAAGAAAAACATCGTGAGGAAACCAGCATGCCTGAGAGATGTTTCTCGACGGCATGTAAAGCCAAGTCAGAGACCCATGGACGGCATAACAACTCTGACACCAGGTTAGGCACTAACCGCACGACAAAGTTGAAAGAACGAAAATAAGAAGTATGATCAATAAAGTATTTCACTACAGTGGGTTACTGCCTATCACGGCCTACCTTCATCATCAAATACTTAATACATAACATCACACTAGAGTTGTAGTCCCAGAATAGTTGGGAATACCGTTACAGCGTTACGCCCTTTAGATGTGTTTAAACCACCTACTACGTGGGAGCCTATTGCCACCATGGACTAAACCAAACTCACGACAGTTCTAAATGGAAAACCCCATAAAATTTGGCCCGACTTTGGAATCGAACCCAGGACCGCGTCGGGAAAACCTATTTTTGTGTTTTTCCATCAGAAATTTCTGAGTAACAGTCACGGAGTGTGAATTTGGGCCCGTACATGGGACTTAAACATAACTGGCGAGATGTGGGTGTACTATTAGGTACACCTCTGCTTAACTCGTTTGGGGATTCCAGGCGTGATGTTATGTTTTTTATTAAAATGTTTATTATGGTACCTGGTCTCACAAAATTAAACCATGGTCTGTTTAGCTTACCATCAAGAAACAGTATTGCATAATGTCGTATTCAAAACAGGAGCTACGAGCAACATATATTTACTCTAGCTAGCACAGTATGTTACGTACTATCACAACTTGCTTCGCCATATTGACTCTAACAAATTGTTCTGCTTGATAAGTATCTCGCATACCTTACCAAGGTACTCTGTTTTCGTTTCATTTACAGATTTGCATTAATGAAACTGAAATTTTAATTTTAATTAATGTAAAATCAACTTTGCATTGAGCTGAAACTTTAATTTTTACAAAACGTTGAAGATATTTGCCGAAACTGGCCGGTGTGGCCGTAAACGGTTGTTAAGTTTTTAACTATCCGGTATAAAGTGTTTTTATCCTTTTCCAGAAACGAATTTATATTTCTGAAAATATCAGTAATATTGATCTACTTGAAGCAATGCAAACGCTAGATACACATTGGCAAAACTATCCCATAATGAGGAGTAGGATTTACAAATTGCCAAACTGCCTAAGATTCGACACTGCAACTTAAAACTGCAAGGAAAACATTAGTCAAAGAAAAAATTAAAAAATAAAGCCAGGAGTAATATAAACTTGGATAATAGAAAGCTTAACAAGTTAACTCAAGCATGTACAAAAGAAAAAAAAATGGCGGAAAAGAATTTTTAAATTGAACATCCCTCACAATCTGCAAGGCTGCAGCCGTCAGTGCTTTATCTCAACACATTAAAAAAAAAGTAAATAAAAACATGGCCGACTACCAAGGAAGCTCTTTATAAAGCTCTAAACTGTACTGACGTAAACAGTGTATTCCTCTAACACGTTAAAAGTTTCAGAAAAATGTTTCTCACAAGTAAAATTATTAATAAAACCGCGACAACAGTCACGTTTTAGAAGTATTTAATTAATGGAGACTGCGCGAAATGAAATTTTCTTTTCTTTTAGACGTCAGCGGGAAAGCCGAGATAATAGTTTGTTAGAGTCCGGTGTCGGCCGCCATGTTTGTTGGCCTTCCGTCGCTCCGATAATTGAAGTGCTCAGTTTGCGACTCTTTAATCATTGTTAGAATTTCTGGTTTTAAAAAGGGTTTTTGGTTGCATTTTTCAGGTGGCCTGTTGTATTTTAAATGAGAAAAGACGGATTTTATTTCTACAAGTAATCACTTTGAAGGATTGAGTTTCTTGTGTTTGCTGTTTGCCACCTGTTGGCTGTGTTGTTTTTATGTAAAACGACTTATAATTTAGCACAAGAATAAAATCTTACTACTTGGACTCAGATTTACTTTGTAACGCTAGCTTAGGCACGACAGATAGGTATTTTGACATTAACCAAATAATCCATTATTAGGTTTATAATTAAAAACCTATATATCATTAACGGCTATTGTATAATTATCACTTGTTTCGGTGAAGAAAAACATCGTAAGGAAACCAGAATGCCTGAGAGATATTTCTCGACGGCATGTAAAGCCAAGTCAGAGGCCCATGGGCGGCATAAAAACTCTGACACCAGGTTAGGCTCTAACCACATGATTAAGAAGTAGAAAAATCAAGGGCCATTTTAGTATAGTGTAATTGTAAACCATAGGACTTAAGAGGTAAGTCTTCTAATCGTTAGAATACCTAAAGTTACCTAAACTCTAGAAAAACTAAAAACTTGTCAGTTACAAGACAAACCTCCGGTGACCGGTAGAAAAATGCAACAAAAAAGCTAAATTTCAATATCTAGCCAGGTCTCGTGGTGCAGTTTTCTATCAGGAGTGTCCTGAGTGTCGAGTGGCTAGTGTCCATTAATAACACATGGTGTCGTACGACGCTGATATTAAACTTCAGGGAGTTCACAGTGAAAAATGAAGCGAAGATAGCGGACAGCGCAGCGGTGCGGTGTGGGACAGCCCTGTTTATTTTATACGTCAGTGCATTATATTTGGTGGTATCCCGTTTTTAGCGGCACTTTGTTTGAGGATATAGAGCAGTTTTTATTTTTGGTGATTGGTTTTTTTTTTTGGAATTTATTCACGGTAGAAGGGACACCGCCGCTAACATAGAAACAGCTGTTTTCTACAAAGCTGCGAAACCTACACGGTTAAATTCTGGGCGAATTTAGCGCAGCCGTGAGACTCACATTAACTTTTTTTTTCTTTTTCATGTATTTTTTTTTCTTGTTTTTATTTGTTTAATGTTGTGTGCACTTGTGGCGTGTGCCAAATAAACCTATTTTCTTTCAAAAATTTATGGAACAGATGATTTTTTTAAAGTTACCAATGAAACATTCCTGTGTGGGGGGGAGACTTTATTGTGGAGGCAGTTTAGCATCGGTGTCTCTTCTACCTTGTATATAATAATAGTAAGTATAGTAGTGCTTTAGAAACTCTCTTGTTGAACACATTAAATTACACTGTCAGTGTATTAATTAACTAATTAACTTTATCGCATATTATATGTCGGGTTCGGCTTCCAGTCAAACCGGATGTAGTAGAAAACCAGTCACTGTCAGTGTTTAATTTATAATCATAAGAATGACAATATATTCAAAAGTTGTAATTGCAAAAAAAAAAAATTGCTCGGGTGCAATTCAATCGCTAAAATCGATTGCTTTAAACGAAGCATTTGATTTTTGGGTAGAAAAAGTACTAACAATAACAATCAATAACAATCTCAGTGAATGAAATATAGAAAAAGTCTCAAATACATAAACATAACATCACGCCTGTTATCACCGAACGGTTAGGCAGAGGTGTACTTAATAGCACACCCACATTTTGCCAGTTATGTTCAAGTCCCATGTAATTGGGGGTGAGCCTATTGCCATCAACCGGGTACAAATCCAGATTCCGTGGCTGCTACTGAGAAATTCCTAATGGAGAAACCCGATATCAATTTGCCCGAACCGGGAATCAAATCTAGGACCTCATGTCTGAAATAAACCCGACATATTCATTTTATACCTGATCACAAAAACCGTAACAAGATTTAAAGCTATCCCCACAAACATGTGGTTACCCAAGTTTTCATTTAAACTGCTGTGGTCACACGAATACAACTTCCTGGCGTTAATAACGGAAGTTTCGTATACAGGGTGTAAGTTGAGACAGTGTGGCCAGAGTGTAATACTTGGTGGCGGGTGAAGGTTAATAATGTACTATAGGTTGTATTCATCTGCCTAGGCTTTTCCCAACTATATTGGGGTTGGATTCCTTAGGCAGATTCAAGATTACGTTAAGCCCTTGGTCCCAGTTGCATTTGTAGATCTTTGATAGTCGTTACAGGTGGTTAGTGGCCCGAAAGTCTGACAACCAGTCTTACTAAGGGATCTTGATACTAACTGGGTTCTGGAGGTAAGAAGAGCAGTCGCCCCTTCTAAAATACTGATATTCAGCTGCATCCGGTTAGACTGGAAGTCGACCCCAAAATAGTTGGGAAAAGGCAGATGATGATTGGGGTTGGCTTCCAGTTTTACCGGATGCAGCTGAATACCACTTTACATGGAACGACTGCCTATAATACCTCCACAACCCAGTTAGTACTGGATAATACGATATGCCTTGGTGAGACTGGTTGTCAGACTTTCGGGCCACTCACTACCTACCGAGTTTCCTCCGATGCACGGAGGAAACTCGGTATGTAATGAATGGTTACCCATCAAGACGATCCGTATGACTGTTATTATTTAATCACGAGCTCCGCTTATAGGTAGGTACTTAATTGATGATTTCGAGTTTGGATTTGTGAAGAGGATATACAAGGTGTTGCTTTGCATTCTCGTCAAATTCAAGGAGGTAACTATGCCAATGATTCTCGACCCGAATCAATAATAAAATGGGTAGGTAATTTTTTTCTTAATATCGGAAATCGATAAGTGTACACCACCCGTATTAAATCACGGCCCGTCTAATACTAGCCCTATAAACGCGCTTTCACACACACAAACAAACGCAGACGTTTATTCGATAAACGGGTGATTCTCCTCTTTTGAAAAGGGCTTCATTCTGAAATAGTGTCAAATTAAAACAACTAAAAAAAGTAGGTAACAGAGTTTTTAACAACTCTCAAAGCAGATCTACGGATATCAGCTGGGACCAAAAAAAACTTCAGTTTCTTTTGATAGCACACGATCCCAGGGACACTTGATTTTATTTTCTAACTAACTAATATAATGATACTTTCATCTAGGCTATTATTTTAACTAATTAAGCCGCTTATCCCACCAAAGGCTTCCATACAAACAGTCTTATGTAAATCGATGTAAATTGGTCTATTAATAGATGCACTATTATATGGTGGAGCGTTTGATTGCAATGGTACCTAGTTACCTACTGCCCGTCCTTAATTACTTGTACGTCTATAATTTGGGTCGAGTACAGTGACATACGATATTGTATCTTGAGAAAACCCTGATTTGTGAACAATTATTGCAGTAATTACCGTACGAAGGATAATAAGGGGTTGTGTGTGATTCTTGGAATTCTTTTCCCTTTGTCCATGGTTAAAGGGATGTACACTAAATAGGCTTGTGCTTAGCCGCAACTCGCCTAATGTGAAGCGATGATGCGGCCTAGGGTGGAGCTGCCTTGCCAAGAAGAAACCGATTCACTCGAACTTTGAAGAGATCCAAATTATATCATCATCTGCCTAGATTTTTCCCAACTATGTTGGGTCGGCTTCCAGTCTAACCGGATGCAGCTGAATACCAGTATTTTACATGGAGCGACTGCCTATCTGACCTCCACAACCCAATTAGTACTGGGTAATACGATACCCCTTGGTAAGACTGGTTGTCCGACTTTCGGGTCACTGACTACCTGTAACGACTGTCAAAGATCTTAAATTGACTGCCGGGACCAACAGTTTAACATGCTTTCCGAGGCAAAGAGGAAACTCGGTATGTATGGATGGTCACCCATCCACGGACCAACCCAGGCAAGCACGGCTTAACCTGACGATCGACCCGAGCGGCTGTTATTATTTAGCCAAGAGATCCAAATTATAATGACCGGGAAAAGATAATTTTGCCCTTTGTCGATGTATTGCGAGAGCATGTAGTCTTACAATAAGAATTACCTCCCATTCACTGGCGAACTTTCTAGGAAATTACTCAAATTGTCATAAGACGACGTTTTCCTATCCAACCCCTTCATTCCACCCATAGACCCAGACCCCAGTTGGACAAAGCAGCAAGAAGAACATGCTCAGGTGGAGATTCACAGATGTCTGCTCTGGGTTGAAAATATGTTGTTGTTCCACAAACGATGGGGCACTTACCCCCTTATCTATAGTCAAGTTGAAGTAATTACTTGAGCTTAAGTAATTACTTTTGCATAACTTTTTATGCAATAGACAAGAATTTAAACGAACCGTAAAGCAAAGCTAAGAATTCTACCTTTTTACAGTTGTAACTTTAAGCAATTACTAAACAACATAATAAAAATCGTATTTTAAAGAATGACATTTACCCAAGTAAACACCGACTTGTTTATAGATACTGGTGTAAATATTATTTCCTGCGTATCCTGGGTGTCTGCAAGAACTGATGGACGCTCCTGAAGGTGCCAAATTCGTTGCCTTTGCGTTTAATCAGCTAGGAAGGCCAAGCTGAGAGGAATAATAAGAAATTCATTTCTGGGCTCTTAATAATAATATTCAGTATTTTTTTCCAAAACATTGCTGTTTTCCCTTTGTAAGTATTTCCGTAAAACAGAGAGAAGGTGGCCGATGAAATGATACGTAATAGAGAAGTATGTAAGAAGAAGATATGCTGCGTCGACACCAAATAAATTGGGATAAGGGCAGGAGAAAGATGATGGTGAGCTACTTTATCAAATAATTCTCAGAACGAGTGCAATGCAATGTCCTTTCTGTGAAATACTCTGTGTCCCACGTCGGCATACTTAATTAAAAGCGGACGAATAAGTGCACACTTAATTGTATTATATCATGTGATTCTCTAGAATTCCCCAGAGTCTAGAGATGTAGGTAAATCACTTGGAGAATTCTCTCTTTGAAAATGAGTGGACATTTTATATTATATACGGGACCATTACGTGACAAGAGTCGGAATAAGCCATTGTAGTCTTTGAAATATTTTTATGGCCCCTCAGGAACTATCTTAAGTGTTTAGGTAGTACCTAAATCTAAATTGAGTTAAATTGCTAAAAATTAAATAGAGACCGTATGAAAGTAAAGCATCAGTAATTATAACAAGCAAAGTTTTGCTTAAAAGTTTTCCTTTCTATCTTCATTTTTCTTTTAATAGCCGACGTAAAATTTCTATGTGGGGGGGTTCAGAATGATGTACTGAGTATGTGGTTTCCGTTTTCGCGTCGGTGTCCCTTCGACCCCGTATAATGTTATTTACATAAGTGGATGAAATAATGTTTTTTTAGCCTAACCTTTGTAGCCTAAGATGGGTGTACAAGTAAGAAACGACACAAAAATTGCCGCCATAAATGGTGAGTTGTTAAAGCACTGTAGACTTTTTGCCAAAAAGAAAGAAAAAAACAATTCATGTACAGACGCCAGCATGACAGCTATGACAGCCAAGCAGACATGTTCAATTCTTTGTGGTTTCTTTTTAGACATCTGAATTGTGAAGTTTCAATTGAATCTTTGAGTCATACCATCGATTAAAGGAATTAGCCATTGTCATATTAAAAATATTATAGAATAAAAAAAAAAACAAAAAAGAGACTCTTTGGAGTGACGTCATTTTATTTCTCGTATTCTTCTCAGCCAACCCTTTCATGTGATACCCATATCATGGGAATGCATAAAAAATAATTAGTCAGCCATCTTTAGGAGTCCGCCATGTTGGATTTAGAAATACGTCACTTAGCCAACCATGCATTGTTATCCAAACTAAATATGTATGCAAAAGAACAATGGCAGGTCTCCATACTAAGAATTGTCTGGGATCAAATTGAAGCATCCCGTAATGAAAAATATATTAAAAGATTTGGCGTTAGCTCAAGAATCTATAAATGAGACTATTATCATTTGGGAAAGCCGGAAAAAAAAGATTTCGGTGTTTGAATTTTTAGGTTATGAATGAACGCCAAACAACAATTATCTATAAAACATCACAGATTGAAATTAAATCATAAAGAAATGGATAAGGTGGTGTGGTCTAAGTGAGGATAACAGTATTTACGAATAAAATGAGAAAAACCCAAATAAATTCTAACCCGCGGTGAAGAGTAGTACTCAATTGTATGTTTAAGAAAGCTGGGCGCGTAATTTAAAACAATGCACTTGCCCCGTAGACACTAAAACTGACGGTTAGAATACTTATAACACCTAATGTTGGGACAAATAAAAAACACATTTTGTTAAACATATTTATTTTATTGCTCATCCTCATCTCGTATTATTATCTCATCAAGAAACCCTGCTGGTGCTGAGATATGTTCTTGATGTCTGGCCCATCCTAGATACCACACTAAGGTCATAGTGTGTGCGCAGCAGCCTACAGTTCCGGGTTTACAACAAAAATCCAATTCACTGGGCACAATCGGAGCACAGTAAGATTAGCTTAAGGTCACGCAAAAGCAATATCGGAGTCCTAAGGGCACGCACTAGTCACACAGGCAGTATCAATCAGTCCACAAACAGTCCAGGTCGGGTAAAAATAAATAGAAGGCCAAATATAAACACAAAACACAACCGAGATGAAAAACGCGGAAGGATTCTGTCTGTAACGTCTTGACTTGACTTGTCAAGACAGACAACCACAGACAACATGTATTGTCACTGTCAAAGACAAAAGTAGTGCTGCACGTTTCGATTCCGTTTTCTTAAGAATCGATACAACACTGAAACGATCCTGTGATAGTTTTAGCCATTATTAATTGGAATTAAAAGTAGAAGTATTTCTTCAAAGATATCAGTTGATTAAAGACGACAGAATAGAGGATTTCAATAATTATGTTACAAACAAAACCAACTCTACATGGGTCGATCGATCGGTCGATATATTATATCGATCATTCGATTAATTATTGATACAGATCAATTGCACTCATACTATTTGTACTCACATCACTATTCTAATGGTAACATTTCGAATGTACCTAATTTGAAAATCATTTGATAAGCTTTTAAAAACATAAAATAACTCCGGCCTTAACGAGAAGGAGTGAATAACTGAAAAATCGTAGAAAATTTATTAAATTTGATTCATATATATGAAATCTATGGACGCAAAAAAAAAGTCCAGACCAAATACTGCCATTGTTCTTTCAGCTCAACCAAAACCGGCACGGGGGTGAAATTAAACTTCTAAGAATTTTTACATAGTTAGTTATAGGTGAAGCTAATAAAAGCGTGTTAAAAATTAATGTTTGTTCTTGTGACGTCAAGTTACGACATTGTATGGTGTATCTTCGTGGTCTATAAATGCTCTCAATATTGAACACCAGTTTCTACTGATTAATTTCCACCTAACCTTCAAATTCCTTACACACAGATTCAGTTCTATAGTTCTATATACCAGTACCCTGGAACTAAACTAGTACGGACAGCCTGGAAATGACTCTGTTAGCTTGAAACATGCCATGTTACCTACATATATAGCACGTTTTCCTCCAAACTTGGCTAGCTGAAGGGTTAAAGCGAATGGTGTCACCGAAATGAAAGGGTGTTCTGATTTTCGTGTTAGAATATTTGGGTATTGGTGCATAGTGTAAAAGTATTTTGAAGAATTTTGACAAAAAGGGAGGAGTTTGTGGCTAAATAATAAAGGTTCTTCAGGTTAAGCCGTGCTTGCTTAGGTTGTTCCGTGGATTGGTGACCACCCATTAATATATGTCTATTTCAATGTTAAATAAAACATTTTACGTCCCTATTTTGATATTAAAGTTTCACTGATATTGAATATTATGACGATTTTCCTGTTGTAAATGTTTGTCCAAAATTTTCCAAAATCCCAAACCCAAAATAGCTGATGCTGGCCTAGCCTAGCTACTAGGTAGAAATGGAATTGGGCTGGGCACATCTGCTGCATGTCGGAGGAGCAATGGGCAAAACTAACCACTCAATGGACACCAAACAGCAAGAAACGACAGGCCCAGAAGGAGATGGCGGGATGAGTTGGACTCTTCTTAAGGATTGGCCTACAATCGCACTAGATCGCGAAAAGAAAGAAAGAAAGAAAAAGTATTTATTAATCTCGCACTGGACAAAACAAAGTGGTATTTTGACAATAAAACGAACATTAAAAAAAAGAAAACTTAAAAACAGTGCGAAAAGTGAAGGATCCCGAGGCCAGTGAGACAACACAGGCTTATAATAAAAAGAAATGTTTCTCTCTCTGACTTTGGGGCTTTTAAATGACTTCAAAAAACCCGAAAAGCTTATATCACGGAAACGTGACGCTTTAGAAGATTTGGTCTCATACAAAACTTGGTGTATTAATACCAGCTATTGCTAATACCGGTTTTATGCGAGGCCGCTATTTTGAAATGAATTATATGGTGGAAGTTAGGCAGACCACGCTTCATACAAAAATCTTCCAACCCCTTTGGTGGATAATTTATTTAAATATCAAATAGTTTTCCCTAAAAGAGAGTACACCCATGACAAACCCTTAAAAACCATCCCTAATTACAAGCTCAAAGGAACGAAACAGCAATGAACTCATTTAATACACGAACAAAGAGCACCTATTGAGTTCTCAAAGCGCCTGACCTGGTAATCAGTGCCTCCACACCTACTCACTGATTAATGGCGCAACTGCTGACAAAGTGACCACTTATAGTGTCCATTGACAAGTTCTGATGCTAACAAGTGCTGGTTTTGTGTTTCAAGAGAATAAGGTTGGGCTTAATGGTATTTTGTAGGTTTGGTAGTGTCTTTCTCTCTGAAAATGGAAAAATACAAAGGGATAAAAAGTAGCCTATGTGTTAATTCAGATTATGAACCATCTGCATGCCAAGTTTCATCCAAATCCGTTCAGTAGTTTTTGCGTGAAAGAGTAACAAACATCCATACATACAAACATTCGCGTTTATAATATTAGTAAGGATATATGATAGGACGAAGTATGGAAGAAGACATGCTGTGCCGACCCCAAATAATTTTTATAAGGCGAAGAGAATGATGATGAAATGGTACGCCGAAGAACATTACCAAGGACAGGCAGAGTTGTATGTACCTCCCACATTTTTTGCTAGTTATATTTAAGTCCTATGTAAATTAGGGCGATTGTAATAGGCTTATTGCCATCTGTCAGGTACAGATCTTGATTCAGGGCTGCTACTGAGAAATTCCTGATGGAAAAACCCTAAAACACTGGGAATCCACCCCAGGACCTCCAGCTTAGCAGAACCCAAAATAAACAAAACACGCACTTACAAATTTTTCAAAGCCCTGTTAATAAAATAAGGAGCGACAAAAGTACAATACAATAAGATAGGAATTTAAAAGTAACAATGTTTCGGTATTTGGTTTATAAAATTGTTCTCATAACGGGACCGACTGTGATTCATCGCGATTCCTTGCGACTCAAGCGGAATTCCGGATAGAATGCTTGAGGACCCATCTTGGTTTCAGTGATTTTGCAACGGATTTTACATTAAGGTGAGAATTAAATTTTTTGATCGTTATAAATGCTTAAATAAAGGTTTGTTCAAGCCGTATGTAGTTTGTATGAAGTGCAAGTGTGTACGGAAACGATTGAGTATTCTGTATGGAGGTGTCTGTGTCCGGAAATGCGTCAGTAATTTGTATGGAGGTGTGTATGTCCGGAACCGCGTCATTAATTTGTATGAAGGTTTCTGTTTCCAGAACCGCATCATTAATTTCTATGGAGGTGTTCGTGTCCGAAACCGCGTTAGTAATTTGTATGGAGGTGCCTGTGTCCGGAACCGCGTCGGTAATTTGTATGAAGGTTTCTGTGTCCGGAACCGCGTCAGTAATTTGTATGACGGTTTCTGTTTGCGGAACCGCGTCAGTATGTGTCCAGACCGGTTTGACGGAACGTCCATATTGTATCTGGTAGTTTTCGGTGTACGCCATCTTGCTTTGTCCGCACGGTTCATTGATTTTGTTGTAGACTAGCGACCCGCCCCGGCTTCGGACGGGTGATATTCACTAATGAGAAATTATCAAAAAAAAAATATATACAAAGCTTATCCCTAATCGGTCGAGCCGTCCTATACATGTGGCAAATAATTTTGGTTGATATAGAGAAGATACATAGATGTAGATGAACTTTGTTAATATTTTCGTGTACACAATAAAGCATATTTCATCTATAATTATTTCTATTCATTGGGCTGTCAGCAACAGGGTTAATAATATAATTTTAGGTTAGATAATTCAAACTACAAACATCAATGCACAGCCCCTTTGATACTAATTAAACAAGCCGCTTTTACGAAAACACGAAATTTCCAAGAAGCAAGCTCACCTCTTTATAATATCGGTTAAAGCATTACACAGACATTTCAGCCAGGCAACCTTTCAAAAACAGTGTAACAGAAATTAATATCGCGCGTGTTACGGAATGCTGTGAGCTTGCCACGAAATCCAAGAGAATTCGCTTTTGGATAGATTCCAGGTGGATATTAAGGTCTGAAATAATTTTGTAGCTTACAGGTTGGGAGTGTTCTCGGTTTTATGTTCATGTTGTTGCTTTGGGGATGATGGTTTTTAGTTTTGTGAGAAATACAAGAGGTATTGTGGTAGGGAATTACTGTTCTAAAGGTTATTAAGGGTGAATGTGTCAGAGTAGCCGCAAATCATATTTTAAACAACATACCTACAGTCCGACACTGACCCGCATATTGCAAAAAAACGTAAGATAATTAGAATTTCGCTGGCTTTCTACCATGGCGTTTTCACTTTAAGGGTATTATTAGTATCTAAAGATTGACTTGAAAAGATCGCTTTTAGAGATAAAACTGCCCATTGTGTGACTCTATTTTCATTTAATTTCATTTTTATTTTCTTACTAGCTTATGCCAGCGGCTTCCCCCTCCTGGAGTTCCACAATTTACCCACGGGATCGTCCTACCTGGATGAAAAGTAGCCTATGTGCTAGTCCAAACTATAATCGATCTCTGTGCCAAATTTCATCCAGATCAGTTCAGCCGTTCTGGCGTGATTGAGTAACAAACATTCATCCATCCATCCAAACTTTCGCATTTATAATATTAGTATAGCTTTGAATTTTACTTGTATCGTGTACAGACGCCAGCACATCAAGCTACCCGAAACAGTAAAATTTTCCCAATCGACCTTGAACCTAATACTATAACGATAAAGTTGAAAATCTATTAAAGAAACTTGACAGATTGTTGTAGCTTGACTTGCTGGCGTGTCTACATAATAAAGAATATTCTATTCTATTCTTTGGCCTCATAATAAAGACATCATAATAATGTTCCTGCCCTTGTCCCATTCTACGCGGGTCCGCGGAACACGTTTTCTTCTAAGATTATTGATTGAATTTTCAACGATCGTTCCAGGGCGATAGTAGAAATTCTAACTTTAGGCATTTATCACAGTGTTGGCGTTACCAGGCATTAGATTTAGCCCCAAGTAACCTGGGACAAGGAAGATGATGTAGTCAATGATGATTACACACACACACACACACACACAACGACACACACACAACGACACACACAGACACAGGCTTACACACCACACACAGATAACACACACACAGATACAGGCTTTCCTACCTTAAAGTTTATCATCATCTTCCTGCCCTTGTCCCATGTTACTTGGGGTCGGCGCAACACGTTTTTTTCTTTCATTCTTCTCACACTATCATTTACTTCTTTTTCTTTATTTATTGACGTGACAACGTCTTATAATTCGATGGAGCCGGCTGCACGCACGAAAAAACATGACTCATGCGGCGGCGTTACCTCGCTCTGAGGCGTTCCATTTAAGGCTTGAAGTGCAAGCGAGAGCGCGGAACGACAAAGAGGCACAATCGGTGACGTTGTCACGTTCAACTATCGTCAGTAAACCGACTTTACAGACAACCCATTTTTCTTTTACAATTTATATACACACTAAATACAGAAATCAAGAAAGAAACAAAAGAGTACAAAGAGTAATACTTATTTGTAATGAAATCTCTTCCAGCATACCTGCAAAAGGAGATACTAAAAAAAGAGATGTAGACAAGGTGTGGAAAAGAAGATCATTCCACACACAATCCATCCATAATTTACTTGGTCTTCTTCTACTCCCTCTTTATCCATCAACATTTATATTCATCACTCTTTTAGACACATGCGATGCGATGACGTTTGTCATCCACCCGTGTTGTATATTTAATTTTTTTTTGTATCTTATCCCGATGTCGGTCTAATTTAGCCTAAATGACTGGTAGAGAATGCCTTGTGTCATGAGTCTACCTATGTAGCACTATTGTACAGACCCCAGCAAATTAAGCTACAACAAACTGTCAAAATATTTTAATAGAATTTCAACTCTATTACTTATAAAAGTATTAGGTTCAAGGTTTATTGGGAAAATTTGATAGTTTTGGGTAGCTTGATGTGCTGGCGTTTGAACATGAAGTTTTAAATCAAATAAATACTTATACAGTATAGATTTAAATTCAACTAGTATTTGCGACGCATTTTTAACAAGCCTTGTAACGGGCCGAGCGTATGATTGAATGATGTTGCAAAAAAAAGGTCATTGACTTGCCAGCCATATTGGACTCGCAGTTTATGTAATTTATTTAATACATTGAACGTTTCGTTAAGCAATTTCTGATTATAAGGCTTGCGATTTTAATGGATACCTTTAAAATCATGAAAGTCTCAAGGTTTTGTTATTACTAGTAAATAAAATACTGAAATATTTTGAGGACTTGTATGCCACAAATTTGATGTGGTATCTTGGCTATTAGTTTCTTAGCTTTGGGTCATCTTGGTACAATTCGTGTACTACAGCAATATTCATGCTGTTTCGGTGCTGGAGATTGCTGTATTTAAACATAGTGTAAAGGAGAAAAGCTATAATTGTTCTATAGTCTTTAAACCTGCGTGTTCTTCTCCAAGTTATAAAGTTATTCGTAAATGTGTAATTTTGCCCCTTAATTTTCTCCGTCGCAGCCGTATGTCACATATGTTACAAGTCGCCTAATACTAATCCCCTAAAAGACCTTTCGTCCAAAAACATAACATTAACTCACAGCAATATTAAAACGCAGCATCCAGGTCCATAAGCGCTCCCATTTAATCCAGTGATTCAGCTGAGACTGCAAACACAACACGCTTATATAGATACAGAAGACTCATTCCATGCTACAAGCAAAAACGGGCAAGCACACACACAAAGACGCATGCGTACGGCGACCTCAAACGAATACGCGGCGGAAACCGCGCGATTCTTGACCAACACGTTTGCTGAGCGGATTCCGTGCCGCTTCTAAACGGTTGGTCGGGAGTGCGCTTGCACTTACAGTACGTAGACGTGTTTCATTTGTTTTAAATGTTACAGCGCCATGCTGAGGAGCCTTTTGGCCTCTTACGGGACCAATTTTAGTTTAATTTATGTCTTATTTTTAAGTTTTTCGAACGTTTACTTTTAATACAAATAGTTTTATTTTATTGTTAATTTTAATTATTTTGTCAAATAAACACTTTTCTTTCTTTCTTTGTGTCTATGTGTGCGTACGTTTTCACTCGTTTTAAGGAATTTGCCTTCTGTATCTATTTTGTGGTGTTGTAGACTTGGAATGCTCCCAGCAGGTAATAATGCTCCGTAACGGGAATGTGTAAATAGAATTAGTGCAGATTTTCAGTTTGGCAAAATACTGGGCCATGTTTCAGGGTTAATGTAAATTAATTTAGTTAAGTTGCAATGGTGTTTTTGGGAATTAATAAAGATACTTGGGTCACTAAAATGTTTGTGATGGCTCAGAAGTTCAGGCTTTGCTTCTCTTAAACGTTAAAGGTTGCGGGTTCAAATCCGGGCAAGTACTAATGTTGGTTTTTCAATTCATTTGCACTTTCTATGTTTATCCTGTACATCGCTGAATTTGGTAAAGCGAAACATCGTGAGGAAATCTGTGCTTATAATTAACTTAACACGCGGCTTCACCTGCATGGAGTTCGGTAATTGTGCCACGGGATTGCATGATTGTATTGTCGAGAAAACAAAAAGTGTTAATCAAGGTTATAAAACATCTCTATACCAAATACGTTCAGTAGTAATTTTCACAAACTTTCGTATGTATAATAGTAGTGTAAGATATAAGTGTGAAATCGCCAACCCGTCTTGAGCAACCGTTTTGATCAATGCTCGTGCCTTCTATGTATGAGAAGAGTCCTTTGCCCAGCAGTGGGACAGTTACAGGCTGGTATTCGGTTACTATAACTTACCGATCGATTATATTATAGTTTACTAGCTTATGCCCGCGACTTCGCCCACGTGGAGTTCGGTTATTGTCCCACAGGATAGTACTACCGGGACAAATAGTAGCCTATGTGTTAATGCAGGTTATGAACTATCTGTATGCCAAGTTTCATCCAAATCCGTTCCGCAGTTTTTGCGTGAAAGAGTAACAAACATCTATACAAGATGTAGTTTTGCAACCTCGTCAAAATTCAGGAGGTTGTCATAGAAGACGTAAATAATCAATATAAATGACGGTACCTGGTCAATAATAATAAACGCTGCTTTTTTTAGTTGTTTTAATTTGACACTATTTCAGAATGAAGACCTTTTCTAAAGAGGAGAATCACCCGTTTATCGAATAAATTTCTGCGTTTGATTGTGTGTGTGAAAGCGCGGTTAATAGGGCTAGTATTAGACGGGCCGCGTTTTAATACGGGTGCTGTAGACTTATCGATTTCCGATATTGGGAAAAAAATATAAAAAATTACCTACCCATTTTATTATTGATTCGGGTCGAGAATCATTAGCATAGTTACCTCCTTGAATTTGACGAGAGTGCAAAGCAACACCTTGTATATACAAACTTTCGCGTTTATAATACTAGTAAGGATAAGGATTCATTGCTATCGATTTCAAGTGAAGTAATTGCAATAATAACTCTACTCAGTACATCAATATATGGACATCAGCCTGTCACTTCACTGTTATTAATATCGATAGCGATCATCGATTGTTTATTTATTTATTTATTTATTTAAACTTCATGTACAATAGTGGTACATAGGCGGACTTAATGCCACAAGGCATTCTCTACCAGTCAACCTTTGGGTTAAATTGGACAAAATTGTAATAGGGTACAAAAAATAAAATAAAAATAAGAATACTACTTCTTTTGGAAAATGTAGGTATATACTTTTATAGATACTAATACACATATACAATTAAAATAAACTAATAAATATTTTAACAAATACCAAAATAAAAAACGATAAACCCGATAATAATTACTATGACAAGACTTCTGGGTAATTGAGAGCTATTTAGTCTGACTTAGATAGTGGTTCCGAACTGAACTGTGGTTCTTGATTGTTCTTGTCAATATGAGGGTAATATGTAGAGAATGACCGTTGATATACGTATAGTCGTGCTAGCGTGTTTTTTTGCGTTTTAAACTTTACAATTGCCAGTAAATTGTCATCATTAAGGTTAAAATTATTTGACACAGACGCCGAAAATTTGTTGTTTTTATTCGGCCGGATTTGTCTGGACATTTCCGGCTTTTTAGGACGTCGTCGGGACTTTGTCCGGACTTTTCGTATTGAGGGGAACTTTACAGAATAAAAATAAAAATATAATGACGATTACGGAAAAAATTACTATTTTCAAGAAAGCCCTGGCTTTTCAAATTTTGAAACGGTAACTTTAAGTGTAAGTAACATTAAAATGTAAGATGGTAAAGCAATTATGAGTTTGACTGTCTATTTTTATTATGGAATGTCGGAAGATTACGGTTTTGCCATGTCGACAGGAAGAATGAATAACAAAAGGCAAGTCAAAACAAAGGAGTATTTTTATTTAAAATATTTATTAAATAAGGATTCATTGTAAAATACTTTTAATTTTCATTCGATATCCATTTATAAATTAATCGAGAAATATGGAATATCACGGAGATCTACATAATATATCAGAATAATACCATTTATAAATTATTCTTCTTTAAAATAATACTTAAATAGACTTAAAATACAGGAATACAAAGCTTACAATAATAAAAATAATAATTAAAACAATAGGCGAGATTTCATAAAATTGGAACGTACCAGGTAAGGTTAGTTAAAACTGGTTTGAAGTGGTTCTTTCCGGTTAAAACCAGTTTGTTCCAGATTTTTTAATAGGACAGTGTCAATTCCGATGACAATCAAATTGCAATGATTTGACAAATTCTAGCTAAGAGAAGTTTCTACCACGAGAGGTACTAACACAATACAAAAGAAAATATCCCTAAAAATATAATAAGTCTATATTAGAGCAAGAGAAACTTTAAAAAACTTTGCTAATTTTGACGATAGATTTTTCTTCGTCTTCGGGCCAATCTAAAATACAATATTATTGGAAAATTATAAAATTTAACTTTGAAACATCCAAAACTATATTAACAGTCATTCTGGCTAACATTTAGTAAAATATTTTAACAACTTGCTGATATGGAAAGATCAAATCCGAGGATTACAGAACAAAATATTTGACTTTAATATTAAAAAGATTTTTTGACCTATAAAAAACCAAAAAGCCAATATAATTGAAATATATCCTACTCATTTTTTTCTATCTTCATCAACATACTCTTGTTATTGTAAATTAGCCAATAGTATCCTTCGCAGTAAACACTAAAATTTTAAATTCATTTCTAGACCAATCAGGATTTTTCTACGTTATCTACGGGCTGTTGCTTCTCCTTGTCGACAATGACAACTTCTATGTCTCTGACTTCGTATCCTGGTGGACGCATGGGACCGTTGATCAGGCACTCGATGTAAGATGGTGGCTTCTCAACGTTCTGGGTAGCTGCTTTCTCCAATCTCAAGGCTTTCGTGTATTTCTGAACAATCACCAAGATGATGATAGCGATTACTGAAATAAAAAAATGGTAATTTAGTCTTGTATTTTAGTTTACGAAAATGGTAAACTGCATCATTGGCTGTTGTAATGGCGACTGCTGGGTTGGAGGTCCTGGGTCAACTGCCCAATTGGACAATTAGCCCGACGATCGGGCAAATTGTTATTGGATTTTTCATCAGGAATATTTCAATAGCAGCCACGGCATCCGGATTTGTGCCCGGTTCATGGCAATAGGGTCGAATCCTTTTACATGGGACTTAAACATAACTGGCGAAATGTGGGTGTAGTATTAGGTACACCTTTGTTTAAACCTATGGGAATTTCAGGCGTGATGTTGAGAAAATGTTAAATTAAGTTGGTTTTGTGTGATCGGAAAGGGGTTTATCTGATTCACACCTTGTCCTGCTCTAATATCTGGTAGTACCAGTCGGATTCCAAAAAAATCTTGAGTCCAATTCTTAACGAACGTCAAATAGACTATTTAACATAACGCTATCACCTTTACGAGCCGATCAGAAAGTGAAACGGGGGTGACAGCGCGGGGCACAGCTCATTAGTATTAATAAGTATCTAAATATTTTCTCCAAAATAGAATTGAGAACAGCCCAGGCTATTAAATCTAAAACATCAACAAATAATAAGAAGGCTAACACGTTTCATATCAAAGCCGTTTTAATTAATAACCGGAATCGCAACTTTACAGTAACTTTATGCTTTATGCCAATTTCATATTTTGCGTTACTTATGTTTAAATGTCACAACTAATTCATTTTAAAGGTGCTTGTTTACCTACTTCCAAATCGTAACTTTAGTATTTTGACTGAAATTTTTGCTAAGTATAAATAAAATGTTATAAAATGCTATGAGCTCCTTTAGTTATGAGTCGAGCTACACGATCACTGACAAATGCTTGCACTGACTGGACAGGTCCACTCAAATTTGTGTGATTCTTTCATCAAAAGACCACCTCAGACACTAATCTGCATGGTCCTCATATGATTTAACGAATGTCTGGACTTTAAAAGAGACAGAGACCTCTGAGTTTGTTTCGGCTGTTTCTTCTCAGAGTAATCAGATACGAAACACCGGCCCCATTTAGTTTTAAAACATAACATGATGTGACGTGTAAAAGTGTTTTTTAAAATCAATTTGCAGAAATAAATATGATTTATATCCAAGACGGAGAGGTGATCTGTACCTTACAACTTCCCGTTTCAGACACCTTTCTGTACACAAGATTGTACATATTATGTGAGATAAATAAAGATTTATGAATATGATTATCTATCTATATTCAACCCGCTGAAATGCGCATTCAAATCGTAACACAAAAACACATCCGTAGTATGATCAAAATAGTCCACGTCAACCAAATGTGCTAACGTTATAATTAAAATGTATTCAAAACGAAACAAAGAACGATATTTAAGCGCACAGTGTGTTGCATAGATAAATTTTGATACAATAATTAATGTCATTCGTCGTGAATTTGCATCGACTATTATTTTTATCTCGGCACTTGATGTTATAACACAGTGTCACGCGCTTGCAATGAAGGACTGAATTATAAATAATTTTGATAGAAATATTAAAATAGATTTCACGCCTACAACTAACTAATATGAGTTTTTAAACTGACACGCTTTCGAATGGGCAACTACAGTACTTTCACAAGTTATTATGCCCTGTGACAGGGACTGTAGCTTAGTTTATTTTTTGTGTTTTGACATTCAAAAGTGCCTGCAATGGTCTAATTGAAATAAATGCTTTGAGTTTGAGTTTGACATGGTCGCTAACACTATAAATAATACTGAAAACTGGATATGTACCATGATTACTATATATTACATTTTGATTCATAAGCCAAGTTTCATAGAACAACTACTAGTAATGTTTAAATATATTTTCTTTTTCTATTCTGTTGTGTCTCTGTTTGTTTTGTTCTATTAATTTTACTGTTTATGTTATATTTATATTCTATCACGTAAGTACTGTTAATTTAAACTTGTATAGAGATTAATATAGTTTAGTGCTTGTGGTACACGTAATATGTTTATGGGGCATGCGTTGCTAACCTGTAAGAAATTGTTAGACTAACCTCTTAGATTATGGTAAATATAACTTTAAATAAAAGGGGTTAAAGTATATAATTGCCGTTTTATACCAATAGATACTTTGAATTGACATTAAACCTTCATGGTGTGAGATATTCGAGTGAAACTTTTTATACCTATGAGATTTTTATGGCGCAACATGATGCAATTTGTGGACATTTGGATTCTGTTGACGTAATATAAGATATCATTAGGAGAACACGGAGTTCTTTGTTTTGATTTCAGGTAATTTAATTGAACTGATAGTGATCAAATTTCGCAAAACGCTGCTTTTAACCCAAAGGAGTTTGATTTTATCTTCGATCAATTTTAAGTGCTGTGACTATACAACATTCAGATGCTAAACTTACACTATCACTTACGGGATATCTTCCTATCTTATCTTCTTTTTATATCGGGAGCTCAACATAAACATTAATCGCGGAAGATATTCCGTAAGCGATAGTGTAAGTTTAGTTATAAACCGTGAAAGCTTAAAACAGTATTCAGATGCCAAATCAAGGTCTTTTTCAGATGTGTTATATGTGAAGCAATACGTACAAAAAAAAAATCTTAATTGTGGACTTTAAATCATTTTTAGCCCGCTCGATCAATTCATATTAAATAGAGAAAAGCAATATTATGCGATGCAATAAGTGATAAGGATAATATAATCAGCCTATCATTGATTCCACTACCGGGAGAGCTCATTCTGGGTTAGTGGATGTTACGCCCAACATCACCCCTGTAAACCCCGAAGGTTTAGGCAGATGTGAACCTATAATTTATTTATTTATCATCTAAGGCAGAGGTGAACCTAATACTACACCCAAAATTCGCCAGTTGTGTTTAATTCCAATGTAATAGGGGGCGAGCCCATTGCCATCAACCGAGCACAAATCCAGACTCCATGACTGCTACTGATAAATTCCTTATGGTAAAGCCCAATAGCCGACAAAGCCCGACGAGCTGTGGGCCAAAATAACCACGATGTGGAGCCCCGACACAGCCAGAAGGCGACGCGGTAGACCTCGCAGGAGATGGCGGGACGAGCTGGACAGAACCAACGATCAGTGGTCCACCTTAGCCCTGGATCGAAGAATTTGGAAGTCATGGGGAGAGGCCTTTGCCCAGCAGTGGGATGATACAGGCTAACAGTAAAGCCCAATAACACTTTGCCCGACCCGGAAATCGAATTCAGAACTTCATGCTCAGCAGTCGCGCTTGCAATCACTAAACCAGTGAGGCAATCCATAATAGAACACGAGGCTGTTGCTATCAACTGGGATTATATACCAATGGTGGATATTACATGTAGTTGGGTACATAAATGTGGAAGAAGACAATACTGAACCAAAAGAACGTAATAAATATGATATACTTACAGATATCAGTAAGCTTCAAGAACCAGACGGTCTCGATGGTGTAGACGTCGTAGAAGAAGGGCTGGTATCCGAAGTACATGGCTTGCATCACCAGCTTGACCACAGACAGGCTCAGGAACATACGCATGGGCTCGGGGTTTTTCTGGTTTTGATAAGTTTATGTTAATTTTAGTTTATGCAAGGGAGTTTAACTTGTGTTTCAGTTTACAAAAAGCACTACAGCAACATAGTACTAAAAGCGCTACAGCGCCATCTATGACACAAATGAACAACTAAGATCTGAATTCTGAATCGCCCTATTAGAGTTATCCACGACTTAAGACGGTATAGAAAAACTCAACAATAATTGTTGGGCAGTAGCCCACCAGAAATCCTCCCTTTTTTAATGGAATATTGAGGAACTGTACACCCTGATCTTCATATTCTTTAATTAATTTTAAATTAAACTAAACCTATGTACAATTCCGAAGACGCGCAATCTTTTCGACAGACCGCAGTGACAAAACACTTTGGTAAGATGGTGACTTTGCTGGCTGTTGTCGTTTTTATAAAGTTACAGAGCGATTCTTCATTGATTACAAAATCAACATAAATGTCCAAATGACATAGTTAATAAGCAAAGACGAACAATAGACCAAAAATAATTACCTTGTGTACAGCTCCAACATACGAGACCACAATCCTCAGCCAGATCACATTGATGAGGAAGTTGAGCAGATCAATCAGGTAGATGTGCAGCATCCCAGGATAGCATCTGGGCTCTGCGGCGACAGACATCTGTTCGACGTAAATGTGGTACTGGTTGCGGAAGACCCGAGGGTAGGGGTAGAAGCCATGGGTGCCGAGGTTTAGCACGATGAGGACCGGTTCTAACCAGGGGATTGATATTGCTTGGAGCTGTTGAAGAAAAGATTCTAGATTAGTATTATGGTATTTTTTCCTATATTTGTAATTTTAGGCATTAATTGCTGCGCTGAGAGATACTGTTTAATAACGAACAAGCATAAACCAAAATAATCAATATCATAAAAACGAAATTGAATTCTTCTTAATCTATTATATTTTTTAGTGACTGCGTTCCAACATGAGCTGAGGACCTAGACTAAGGTATTTCTTCAGACTGTATATGGTATGGACTGGACATTTCTGACTTTTTTATGATTCAAAGAGATTTAAAATCTTATTACAGAGTGAAAATTGGGAATATTTTCATGTAAAAATTTTGATCACGAACATTTTTGATTTAGACACATGGCGTATGACACTAGACATGCTTGCTATTAAGTAGTATCAAGTATTTGATTGATAACGATTTTCTTCGTCTTGTCCTGTCTATTGCTCGTGAATATTTGAATGACTTTGGTATGATTCAATGAAATCCTCGCTTACGATGTTTGACCGCTAAGTACCAAAAAGCGGGTTTCTGTCATTGAGCTTTCTATCTGCTTATTAGCACAAAGCGATAATCATCATTTATTTATTCTTTTGCTGCTGAACGATGGATACTTTTTTATTTATTAACATTTTTTTTTGTTGCTTAGTTTTTTTTTTTACTTTTTTTCAAACCAGCATTCTCTTCTACTTGATTTTTCTACAACTAATAACTCTGTTGACTATATTAACATAATTATTTTCCATGATATACAATTATGTCAGTTGTGACAATAAATCGCGTGTTAGTTTATTTCTCGTATAATTACGACTAAAGTGCATTTTTTTCTATGATTATAAGGAATTAATCTTTGTATAAAATCTCGGTTTCATGTGGTGTAGCAGGTGTACGAGGTAGAATACACTAGCGTTGGAATGTGTGCGTCTGCGCCGGTTGCGGTTTCATTCTAAGATTGAAATCGCTAGATTCAAAGGATGGTCACTTTTCGGTTTCATTGACTGGAATGGTATTGTCCCTGTCTCTCTCACTCATACTATCAATCGTATCTATCATTCCATGCGAGATGTGTGAGCTCACTCTTATTGCTCGACCTAAGTACGGTACCCTTTTTATCTGGAAGATATTGCTATCGGCTATAAAACCGCTATTGTAATAATTGAATTATAAATATTGTAAAAGTTCTGTGTAACATCGGTGTTCAATTTTTATTCAATCTATCTATCTGTAGAGGGCTAATCTAACGATTTACACGTCTTTGTTGAACCACTGATGCAATCTTTATACGTTAATGCAAATGCGTTTTATCGTACGTAAATGCGAAAGGTAATGCGGATGGATGGATGTTCGTTACTCTTTTACGCAAAAGCTACTAAACGGATTTGGGTGTAATTTGGCATACAGATAATTTATAACCTGGATTAACACATAGGATTTTTATCCCGGTAGTATGATCCCGTGGGACAATTACTGAACTCCACTCGGGCGCAACCGCGGGTATAAGCTAGTTTCTTTAGCTGCTAATTTGTCAATAATGAGGAAAAAGGACACTTGAGTCAGATGTTTCTTGGTAATGAGTAGAATTTATCGTATTCGTATTTGTTTGGTGGTGGATTTAGGATTTATTCCAGAAATCCCCACCGACAAATCCCCACCAGTGGGGATCGTAACTTTTTTTTCCAGAAATCCCCACTAGTTATATTAACTCAGCTTAGTGGGGATTTTTGGAAAAATAAGTAAAAATCCCCACCAGGTGTTGTCGTTTCTAAATTATTCAAAAAAAAAATGCAATTTAATTATTTCAGAGTTAATTATAAAATCATTTGCACAGTAAATATTGAAAAACTTCAGTCACCGGAAATCTGGTTTATCATAAATGCAATATGCATCCAGAGATAAACAATATACACCACAAAAAATGAGAATAGATTTTAATGCATAGTTCTACTGGTAATTTTTTATTGCTAGTTTAACAGTCGCGTGTAGGGTAGTTCGACAAAATATTTGTTGTTGTTACTTCACGCTTTGTTTTATGAAAGAAGTGCCATCGAAAGTCACCGTCGGAACCCGCGATCACAAAGAAGCAAAGAAAAAGACCAGTTCATCTCAGATGCTCAACTAGAGTTAATGCATGGCAGCATTCCAGTGCCACTTTTTTTGGAGAGAATGAAATAAATTCACAATCGCGATTTATGTGATCCTATAATGTTTTAATAACTTTGGTTTGAATCTTAGTGATAGTTGTAAATATTTATGATTTTCGTTTCAATGCAAACAATATATAATGAAAGTTGGGCATAATTTAATAATTTTTGTTTAATAATGCAGAAACAAAACCTGGTGGGGATTGGTGCTTTTTTTTCCAGAAATCCCCACTAGACTGAGTTTATATAACTAGTGGGGATTTCTGGAAAAAAAAAATAACGATCCCCACTGGTGGGGATTTGTCGGTGGGGATTTCTGGAATAAACCGGATTTAGTACCTTTTCTTGACAAAAAGATGTTTAATATTGCAACATCTTTTATCTAATATTGAATGGGTGCCTGCTTTTGTTATTTTGCCGTTTATTTTGGGTTTTTGGGAAACATTACAGGGCCGGTCTCGGTTTCTAATTATAAATCTATGGCTAGTTGTTATTGTTACTGTAAGAGCGGATTTAATATTGTCTTGTAAAAAAATCAAAGCCAAAATCTTGTGTTAAGGGCCAAAATATGTAGTAGTAGGAATTTAATACTTGTTGCCAACACTGTATGACGCATAGGCACGCAGATGAATCTATCGCAACAACTCGTTTAGCTAATTATCTTCAAAGCATTTAATAACAGTAAGTTGCTGACATTTCATTTCAAAATATTAAGTGCAAAGATAAGAATATTTCTCAGAAAAAATCTTTAACACTGTTTTCCTTGACCAAACGGTCTCTGAATAGTTGTAATGAGGGCACTTGTTAATGATTTTAACGACTTAGTGTTTAGGAATGATGTAATATTAGAACCAATACTTAAAATAGTACAGAAAGTCTGTTCCATACTAGCGAGCCAAAACGCACGCACACATAGACACGTTTCACGTACAGCGAGTGCAAGCGCACTCGCGACTGTCATTTGTTTGAGATTGCCTTATGTACGCCATTGAACTCGTCTATTTGTACGTAGATATTATGTTTTTCACTCGCTGTGTGGAGCATATCTTCTGTATTCCAAATAGCAGCATTGTGTCATAGCACAGCATCACGCTAAGAAGACTTATTGCAGTAGCGACATGCAGCTACCAACTATTTTGTATGTTTTTCTTTTTTTTTTGTAAAAGTTTTTGTGGCAATTAAATATTTTTTCTACTAGTTATTCTATTAATTGTTTGTTCTACAACATTTCTAACCACTTGGTAGTTAAAATCATTAACGTCATTAACAAGTGCCCTCATTACAACGAGTGCTGTTTTTTGTTGATAATAAAAACAATACCTGTGGACTCGTGTCAGTTAACCTACTTATTATTATTCAAAAACCTTGGTTTCTTCGTCAATAGCTATTTTCTCTTATACTATGTTTTTTGTCTCTCTGCATTTGTCATACTTAGTCTTTTGTTTTAAAAGTCAGATCTTCATGTTTATTAAACACTAGCGACCCGGCTTCGCACGGGTGCAATGTAGATACTAATGTTTTCTCTACTAATAATACATATAAACCTTCCTCTTGAATCACTCTATCTATTAAAAACCGCATCAAAATCCGTTGCGTAGTTTTAAAGATTAAAGCATACATAGGGACAGACAGAGGGAAGCGACTTTGTTTCATGCTATGTAGTGATTTCGTTTGTGATTCATGTGATATTTTCATCTTCCATTGGATTGTCATGATTAGATAGTGTTGCTTAAAATAATACTGTTACTCAATTGCATACAAAATGATATTTTTATCTTTTTATGTCTAACTTATTTTGTCTTCCTGTATAAATGTTTATATTTCGGAAGTTTAATTAACTTTCCATCTAGTTCCTGTTCTAGGTTTTGTTATTGTTACCACAGAACACACCAGGTCCGGTCAAATTGGTTGGTTCGTATATTACATATGTGTTTTTTTTTAATGTTATTTGTATGGTGTACATAATAAAGAATATTCTATTCTGTGCTATGTTATGGACCGGCTGCGTACACCGGACACTGACTCAGACCAGTCCGTTATCAGCCAAAGTCCGGTCTTCTTAGTCACGTCCGCAACCTTTACTATTAAATAGCACCAACCCCAAATATGTCCACATCATTCACTTCAGTGTCTCGACGGTCTCATGAGAAACTCGCCACCAAAAAAATTTCAAAGCAGCAATTTTGAAGGAACCCATTGTCTTAAAACAATAACGTCCCACAATCGCATAGTATCATTATTATAGTTTACTTACACTGTCATTGTTCACATCACACTGAAAGCCGTTTGTCACAATGGCTACTGTCAACAAATGACATACAAGGTCCACCACACTCGATGCCTGAAACATAAACAGATATTATTTACAAGTCAAAACAGACGGTATTGTGTAAAACAGAGATGTTGTTGGAGTAAGCCTGAAGCGTTGTTTCTCGATATTCTGCAATAACATGTCTGCTCAGAGAGTAGGCATACATAATACAGGATGTATTAGAAATTGTTATTGGGTTTTTGAATGGGGAACTTCTCAGTAGCAGCCACGTAGCTTGGATTTTCGCCCGGCTAATGGCTTAAATCAAAATAGCTGGAGAAAATATTTCATTCAAGCAAAAGATATTGCGAAATTAATACTTGACAAGCACTTGTATGTGATACAATAACTAAAAAGGGTAAAATAAAACATTTTTGCAAAAAATAACCGACTTCCAAAAAAACACAAAAAAAGTGGAAAATAACTTTACTTTCGTAAGTCGGTGGCAAAAAAGTCAATAAAACAAACAATAGTCACCGACTTCCGAAAGTAAAGTAATTTTCCATTTTTTTTTTGTATTTTTTTAGAAGTCGGTTATTGTTTGCAAAAAAGTTTTTATTTTGTAAAGTTATCCGGTTTGATAGACTGAATCACCACCTATAAAGGTATTGCGCTTATTCTAATACATAAAATCACGCCTGCAATCCGCGAAGGTTTAGGCAGAGGTGTACTGTACACCCATATTTAGCCAGTCATGTTTAAGTCCCATGTAATAGGGGGCAAGCCTATTGCCATCAACCGGGCACAGATAATAAATCCAGACTCCGTGGCTGCTACTGAGAAAAACCCAATAACACTATGCCCGACCCGGAAATCGAACCCAGAGTAGCACTTGCGACTCTCTACCAGCGAGGCAGCTACCGAAAACCTTATGCCAATCTCTTTGGAAGACTTTCTATAAATACGAAATATGTACTTTAAAAGTGATTGCTACTTATTAAGGTAAGACTAGAATTGCCCCAGAAATTCATAAGATATCTTCATTCTTCAAAGCAATTTTAATGAAACCACCCCAAATCAGACACCACAATAACCACTATTTCATTAATTATCAACAAGCAAGAAACAAACGTTATTATAACGTAACAATTTAACACAATTTCCTTATACAAAGCAAGGCATAAGTTTCGAGAAACACTGTCTGCTCCGCATGATGCGTTGGCTGTAACACTTGTAACTCGAGATGCACATTGTACGATCAACAATGCACTAGCGACCGCATCCGGCCTTTTATTCCATCATCGCAATTAAGCAACAGATGTCTTGAGTTCTAAGAAGGGTGGAACTGTATTGCTGGGGCAATTTGTACTGGAATTTGAGGAGGAGGAAGTGTGAGCCATTATTATGGACAGTCTAGAAAGTAACTGCTGAGTTAACGAGTAATAGAGAAGTATGGACCCCAAATAATTTGGCATAAGGGCAGACCAATGATGATGATGTTGAAGAAGCATTGGAAATGATGAAGTGGACGTGTGTGGATTGGGTTGTCCTGTTTCCAGTAATAGATTCTGTTGGACCAGTTCATTGGTAAAGTCGCCACAGCTACCAAATAGATTGGTGATCGTCTGTAGATTCAAGGATACATACATACATAACATCACGCCTGTAATCCCCGAAGGGTTGGGCAGAGGTGTACTTAGTAGTACAGTCACGAGTACCAATATGTAAACACTTGGCAACTTTTAAAAGTGTTTTTCTCCTACTATTCTGATTAAAATTTCATGTTGTTACGAACATAGCGTTTTAGAACTCATATTTTTATAAAAAATAGATCATGTCTACAAGTTACAATCGTTATTTTTTGTGAAAATTGCTTTTAAGTGTAGGTGACTATACACCCACATTTTGCCAGTTATGTTTTAGACCCATGTAATAGGGGGTGAGCCTATTGCCATCAACTGGGCACAAATCCAGACTCCATGGCTGCTACTGAGAAATTCCTGATGGATAAACCTAATAACACTTGGCCAGACCCGGGAATCAAACCCAGGACTACTACTAGACCAACAAAAATCAACAACTAATCGTACCGCCCAATTTGAAAACAAAACGAATTCCAACTAGTTTAGATTAACAGTCAAATCTAATCTAAAAGCATATTAGACCAACAGTCAACTACATCAATGATTCGTCCGACCGATCGGTTTAAAGCGTTGGATCGGAACATTCAGGATTCCATATAATTATTGTCAAATTTGGCAGCTCAATCGGCTCGACTAATAGGCCTGATTACACACGTGATCGGGTGGGTCAATTGGGCTTCTATTGCGAACGTCCCAAACTAATCTAAGGACGGTATAATTGTTGTTAAGTTGGGTTTGTGGGCTAGGTATGTAATTGACAGTATCTGGATTAATCTCTACAAATAAATAAAATTTAAGTGTCTGTTTGTAAGGAACTTATAAGAACAAAAATTTTTTTTTGTCTGTCTCATTGTCTGTCCGGCTAATCTCCGAAACGGCTGGACCGATTTTGACGGGACTTTTACTGGCATATTTACCCGTAACAACTGTCAAAGATCTAGAAAAACGCCTGTGCGAACTAAAGGTATAAGCAGTAAGAAGTTATAACTCTTACCAGATGCAGGTATCCAATCAGGAAACACAGTGGACGCAGGCTGATACCGCAGCATCGACCCTCTTTCGGTGTCATGGTGGAACTAAAAACGAAAAGGCTATTATTAATAAATTATCCTATACGCTACTTGTAGTCATCATCATCTCTTCAGCCTTTTCCCAACTATGTAACGTTCGGCTTCCAGTCTAACCGGATGCAGCTGAATACCAGTATTTTACATGGAGCGACTGCCTATCTAACCTCCACAACCAGTTAGTACTGGATAATACGATACCCCTTGGTAAGTCAGGCTGTCTGAATTTCGGGCCATTATCTGCTTAACGGCTGTCAAAGATCTACAATTGATATAGGTTACTTTTAGTTTGTACAATTAATACATCACCCTGTCATAAATATTGTTGTTAAGTTTTTTAAGTAATACAATTGTATTTTGGTCTTTAGTCACGCGAACTAAGCAACAAAATTGTGGTAGCTAAATTCGTACTTAAATTGCCATCTAAAGTCCAATATTTACATTCTATCATCTTCTTCTTTATCGTGTGGTTAGTGCCTAACCTGGTGTCAGAGTTTTTATGGGCCTCTGACTTGGCCCATGACATTAGACATTATATCATAATAACGTACATATTTGTAGATAGTTGATACCTAATATACAATTTTAATGTTGCACAAATGAGTTTGTACCAAGAGCCAGTACAGGCACTAGAATTATTTATTTTTCGTGTATCAAAGAGTTTTTATCTCTCTCTAAATGATAGAAAAATATGAGAGAAAAAGAAGTACTTAAATGATAGCGTGACGATTGACAGAGGAGACTGGAAGAAAAAAAAAACGTGTTGCGCCGACCCCAAGTAACATGGGACAAGGGCAGAAAGAATATAGAAAGAGTATTGAAGAATTTTCTCAGAAATTGTTGTGAAATTAAACTGAACTTGTTTAATGTTATTGTCATCGTGTGATTGTGAATGACGGAGTGTGATGGATAGGAGTAGGAGTAGACCACCAAAAATCTGATGAATGGAAGTAGAGATGCATAGAGGAAAAATACGTGTTCCACCGTCCTCAAATAAATGTCGACGGACGGGTGATACATGATTATTTTTAGATATTAAATGGGCCTACTCTTGACCTCAATCTTGTCCTGAGGAGAGATATGAGGTTGACGATGGAACGAGCAAACCCAAGAGAAGCCTATTAACTCACGCCTTAAATAGATCGGGGTCATATGAACTAGAGAACACCGACCAACCGATTGGTTATGTTCTCATAACCGATGCTGGTGATATAAATCAAAACTGAATATAAAATGGCCACGTATCTATGTAGATGTAGATTTAGAAAACAAATGAGCCCTAATAGAAACTATTTGTTTATTTTTAAACATCACAACTGGTGGCCTACCATGACGTCTTAAAGCAGGAATGTTTTAGTCTTATTCCAGTGAGGGAAAGAGATGGCGCCAGGCATCCTGTATAGCTCTGTCCCTTTCCTACACTGGAATTACATTTAAACATTCCTGTTTGAAGACGTCATGGTGACCTCAATGGTGGAACAAGATTGATATGTCTGTAAAAGTAGGATAATACACAAACATCTTTTTCTAAATATTTTTCCTTAATCCGTTAGGCACATGACACACGGTGAGATTTGACTTTGCAAGCTAGATATAAAAAAAAAAATCGAAGACCATCGCTTCAAAATGACCATTCAACTAACTTGTAGTTTATTTAAACCTTTTCCTTATACCTGTGGGTATGACGAAGTTTTGCGTAAAACCAGTCTCCGTTTCAATGGTATGACGTAAAAGTGTATCATAAGGAAAATGTTTACTCATTTCAGGTGTTTATTATGATGAATAACACAAATTAATGTTGTGTAAACCGCCTTATCTTATTGAATACAAACAGATATCGTTTTCCTTATCGATAAAATTCGGTATCAATGTAAACAAACTTTTTTTGGGAAAACCCCCGTGGTGTAGTGAAGTTAATCTTGAAATATGTAGTATCATTGAGCTGATAAGGGGTAATCAAAACGATTCCGTGGATGAAGATTAATTAATTTAGAAGCAGGTACCGATATGGTGATGACCATCTTCAACAATGGGACACCATAAAGGCCGTAAAAGGGTAACGAAAATCTATTCTTTGCTCAGCTTTGGGTTTACTGGCCAATAAGATAAAAAAATAAAATTCCTCTCATATTCGGATTCCTTTCTTAAGTTTTTTTTGGCCAACTAGCGCGTGTTTCCCCAAGAACAACTTTTTTTTTGTTATGACATTGAATTAACAATTTAAATACGACGCTATTGTTAAACCGTTTTGAACAGATTCTGGCGAAATCTTCTTGTAAATAAGATAGAAGTGCGAAAAATAATTAAAGACAACAAACAATTAGCTAAACATTGGTTTGTAAAGACAGTTTTTATTTCCACAAAAAATGAGAGAAATATTTATAAAGAAATGTTTATGGCAACTATATCGGTTATCAAAAGAAAAACCGGGATGGGCAACATTTTATTTTTATATCGACACTCAAATTACAACTTTTTTTTTGTGGAATAAGCAACATATTTCCGTAATCAGAGATACTGTAGTGTCAATCAATAGTATACGATGTCTGACATTTTGGTAATGAAACGACGCATTATTTTGTGTTTTGTATAACCTTTTGCACATTTTCTTCACAATGAAATTAGTTTTCGCCCGCGGCCTCGCCCACATCGGGGTCGAAAATTATCCCAATAAATCCTATATCCTAACCCAGGTCATGGTCTACTTGTGTGGTGAGTTTTATCGCAATCCGTTAAAAGTAATAGATAGACGAAGTTATTAAGGATCCGGAAGTATGGATTTGTTACCTGGGTACTATGTTGTGGTAAAATATATTTTATCTGGGGGAAGCTTGCCCCCTGTTTTGCGATTTAAAATCAACTCGCCTTGTTTACAAATCCGCCTAACTGGATACATTATGACTATGTTCATTGTGATGGAGCCTGAATCTCCTGCTGATACGGAACTAAAAATAGCATATCTCTGACAAGTTAACGACAAAAATCTGTAATGGCAGCCATATTTATTTTGCTTATCGTGATGGCCCAGAAGTTAAGACCTCGCCTCTCATGCATGAGGTTACACAACCTCAAATCCGGGCAAGTACAAATGTGACTTTTTCAATTTATATGTACTTTTAGGTTCATCTTGGACACAGACATCGGTGAAGGAAAACATCGCGAGAAAACCTGGACTTAAAATTAATATAAGACTAAAATCGCCAACCCGTCTTGAGCAAGCGTGGTGATCAATGCTCGTGCCTTCTCTGTATGAGAAGAGGCCTTTGCCCAGCAGTGGGACAGTTACAGACTGGTATTATTATTTTGTTTTAAAGACTGTTTTAAGTGTTCACGGTTTATAACTAAACTAACACAGACACTTACGGGATATCTTCCGTGATTATTAACTTTTTGACCGCCACGGTCGGCTGTAGCCGACAAATGAAAAAGCGCTCAACATGCCACCGTCGGCTATAGCCGACAAGAAAACGACACTTTTCAAGTAGTTTTCATCTGTCGGCTATAGCCGACCGTGGCGGTCAAAAGGTTAACTATCGTGAGCTCCCGATATTTTGACGCTGTTGCAAGCGCCATAATCTCGGGACGACCATCACGGAAGATATCCCGCAAGTTACTGTAAGTTTATTTTTGTTTTGTTCAGTTTACCCACAGAAACACAAAGATGGCGATTTAACTGCATCTTTCCTTTTCTCCAGTTTGTACACTATAAAAGTGTTTGTAATTTCAGGATCTTTCCTTTTTAAATACTACAATGCGTTGTTGAGAAAGCATTAAGTATTGTTAGTTTAAAGTCTTGATTCAAAATGAGTTTTGCATTCAGTAAAGTTAGAATTAGTATTCTAACTTTACAACACCTATTTATTAAATGGTCAAATCAGTCGTTCGATTAATATTATTTTCTATGAAAACGTTGTAAGTACGTAAGCAGCAGTACATCTATTATTTGCTTAAATTACTGTCCATTTCCTTGTATATTATATTTTAAACAGGGATATTATATTTTATTTATTTTACATCAATAACGTCGGGTTTTTACAATATAGTTTATTCAGAATTTTATGATTTCTTTGGTCACTGTGGGATAAGGGTTTATTTGTAATGTAAACACATTTAATGTGGCTTTATCAACGTGAATTTCATCGTTCAATATAGTAGTTTATAAGTACCTAATTGTAAGCACCTACCTAATTTATTTATTTAAACTTCATGTACAAGAGTGGCACATAGGCGGACTTAATGCCACAAGGCATTCTAAATAATGTATTTATATTATCTTCGGAAGGAAGTATATGTATAGATATATACGTACAGTTTATTTTGTGTTTAAACCATAAGTCAATATTGTCTCACAATATTTGACGTACAAATATAATAATAATATTATCAGCGTTTGTGGTATGTAACATAACATTAAGTTAATTCTATTCATTCCTAGTCTATGATTAACATGAATAATGTCATTAGAAAATTATCACTAAATTTTAAATACACTAATTTAGTTGTTACAAAACCGTCATTTAGATACCACAAACTAATTACTTAAATAACTACTCAGTTCCTGTTTAAATCATAATCATTGTTTCCACAACATAAATTATCAACACTCAAAAATCAAAATCAAAATCAAAATCAAAGCATTTATTTCAAGTAGGCCAATTACAGGCACTTTTGAATTGTCGAAACAAAGACAGCAATAAAAAATGAAGCTACAGTCCCAGTCACAAGACATAATAACTGTGAAAGTACTGTAGTTGCCCATTCCAAAGCGTAGATCTCTATGGAGAAGAATGGGCAAGAAACTCCATGGACACTCTTTTAAATCATAATGTTTTTACAAAAAATCTTGGATACATCATTCTTGTAGAGATGGTACATTATGTGAGAACGATGTAGCAAGACGTGCACGTTAAAAGTGTCCACAGTACAAAAAAAGGCAATTACAAAACAAAATAATTAGTTCAAATAAACCGTGGCAACCAAGAGATGACCAGTCACAACTGACAGCGCCCGTTCACGAACATGACGCATGGATCAGCCATCATTCAACTCAACCATTTTGAAGGGAACTAAATGACCCGACACACACGCCACCATCAGCGAGACATTTGAGTGAGCATGACATACTCTTAACCGCCAGGGCACATTCAAGTCGAGAAAAAGTAAAAAAGTAGGTTTCCTGTGACTGATAGCTTTCTAGTACATAGTACTCACACAATATAGGCTATGCTGCTATATAATACTAAAAAGATTGAATTTATACAATGCAAAGACAGTTGAACAATCTTCAGCAGCCCCAACAATACTATTTAATGCTATCAATTTATGCGCCCCCGTCCTTGTGGAGCAGGACCAGCATTGAGCCAAGCATTATTATATCGCTGATAAACAAAAAATCTTGGATACATCATTCTTGTAGAGATGGTACATTATGTGAGAGCGATGTAGCAAGACGTGCACGTTAAAAGTGTCCACAGTACAAAAAAAAGGCAAAAAACAAAATAATTAGTTCAAATATATTCTCTCAAAAATCTCAAAATTATTGTTCTCATATTTTGACTCAACGAAATAATTTGACGTTTCCTTATTAAAAAAAACCCGGTACCACAACAAATCAAACCGTATCTAACCGAAACCGTAAAAATGTCGATAACTGAAATAACATCACTAAAAATACGACTTTATTTCACTGAAGTATAAAAAACACTCTCTGCAAATGACATTAGACACGAAACACGTGATACCCCAGGAATTATCCATTAAAAACTATAGCAACCGAATGAAACATCGTTAACACTTAAAAACATCCAAAAACTTATAAAACAACTAAAGAACAAATCAAAAACACTTACCTCAAAACAAAAATGCAAGAAAATCCAATAAAACTGTTACAAAATATAGTTTAAACGAATAAAAACGTAAAATAAAACGGTTTGTAGTTCATTAACGGAGGAACGCGGAGTGAACACTGCGTAGTTGCGCTCGCGCCGACAGTTGCAAGTCGCGCATGAGTGTGAGTGAGCGACTCAGCGAACATTGGCTACACATGTGTGCTTCTTCTTGGAAAGCCCCGCGTGTATATCAACACTACTCTCCACTGGCAACAAGGAAATTATTCGTCGATTTGTTTCAAAACCAACGCTGACTTATGTTAAATTTTCGAACCTTCTTTTAAAATCAAAGCTTCAATGGAGACGATGTATCCAAAAACTACGAAACAACTGTTAGGGGGAGAGCAGTTAATTGCGTAAATGTTGGAACAAATATTGGTGATGTGCTGTCTCTTTCTTACACCAACATTGATTAGATGACTGCATATTATTTGAGATAGGTCGGTTTTATATTACTAAATAGCTGTTGGCCGCGACCTTCGTCCCCGAGAAATTATTGTTAAAAAAATATGACTTCCGTATTTGAATCTGATTTTATTAACAATTTCAAGGGTTTTTTTTGCACGGAACCCTAATCCTTTTTCTAAAATAAAAGTAGCCTTAGTTACTCCATTTAACATTAGCTATCTGCCAGTAAATGTCCCGTCAATCGGTCCAGCCGTTCCGGAGATTAGCCGGAACAAACAAACAGACAAAAACGAAAAAAAAAAGAAAGTTTTTTTTTGTTATAAGTAGGTACCGTATATACTTTCATATGCATTCAGTAAAAAGCTGTTATTTTGAAATTCCAAACAGACACTTCAATGTTATTTATTTGTATAGATGTACATAAGTGTGGATATCGGTGAGTCACCACCAGTAGCCACAATTAATGTGTTTTTCAAATGCTTGATAAGACTGAATATTTACCTAACTACTGGTTTGTTTATTACAACGACCTTGAAGTGTTATTTTTCGTTCATTTACCGTATTTTCCTTTTAAAAACCAACATGCCTTTAATGAAACTCATGTCTGATTTTATTTTCAGTTTCACACTAAACAACAGCTAAATTAATGCTTAAATAACAGTGAGCTCGGCTTAGAGCCGATACTTGAAAAACAGAGTGGGCTGTTTATAGATATTCATTTAAGTGCCGCAGAGCGGTGGTGAAAACGGGAATCTGATGTATACGGGGTGGAAGGGATACCCAGGAAACCACATACTCAGTAGGTACATCATTATGAACCCTCCCACATATATATTTTATGTCGGTTATTAAAAAACAATCTGCTGTTTCCTACAAAAGTGCAATAGCTACACGGTCACAATGGAACAGCTGATTTTTAACGAAAAATTTCTATATGGGGGCGGGGTTCAGAATGATGTACTGAGTATGTGGTTTCCGTTTTCGCGTTGGTGTCCCTCCCACCCCGTATGATCAGTGTTTATAATGACCTTTTAGACGTCTTTTTTTTAAAACTACTCTGTGAAGAAACAGCCGAAACAAACTCAAAGGTAAGTTACTTAGAGAATGAAAATTGCTATTATCAAAGCGTTTTTGATCCACCATGGTTGGTTTTGTAGGGTATGTTGTGATTGTCTATGACATTACGTAGTTTTGACAAGTTTAATTATTTTTTTGTTAGCCTTTCATGTGTCCCACTGCTGGGCAAAGGCCTCCCCTTTCTCCTTCCAAACCTTTAAAAAGTTCAATTATAAAAATCCTTAATTCGATTCTCTCTACGAAAATGTACATCGCCAAATTAAAGTATTTTTTTACAAAATAAAGTGCAAAAAGTGTAAACGCAATCAAAATAATAGTGATGGGACACGCCCTATCGATATTTATACCTACTCGACAGATTTCATCGACAGACGTCCGGTGACCTAGTTCGTTCGTTCCGTGTCACTACAAATTGCAGTCACCTAACGATGCCCTATCATTGTCGTAATTATTCGTATAGCTTTTGCTGCGACTGCACTTGTTGTTAATTTTTCTTTTAGATTTTATGAAAATGTATGACTTTTTAGGGTTAAAATGTAGATACAAGTTTGAATTAGTTGTAGTAGACTAAGAGCGGATGTCTCCAATGAAATTGAACGCGATCAGCTCATCTAAACTGCGTTCAAGAGCTCACAGTGTCAATATTATACAGCACTTATGTCAGTGATAGCTTTTGAACGAAGTTCAAATGTGATTTTTCACGTTTTTTAGGTGAAATCGGCCCTAAAGATCGTTTTAAAATTGTATATTCTTCTAGATAGTTTGCATTTTACAAAAATGAAAACCTTAAATATTAGTGTTTATTTATTTTGGATTGCCAACGAGTTACATTACATTATCATTCATAAAATTAAAACTACTACAGAATACGTTATCCTGTAACGCCGACTCAATTACAGGTAACCACAGCTTGATTATTATCGAGTACACATGCTCTAAATACATAATTAAAATTAGGAATAAATACAAATAAACAATCATGCTATAATTAAAATTAAAATATCCAGAATACAGTCAAATCAAAATAAATAGTAATGTCAGAATGAATTGATGACTGAAATTGATAACATAACTCGAAATAAATTAAGATTCAAATTAAAATTATTATTTAATTCATTAATTGATTATTGGAATGATAACTCAAATGTCTTCTAACTTAAAGTGCTCATATAATTTATTTTTAAATATGTTAAGACTATCGTGATTGATGACGAGTTCAGAAGTGTTATAAAAAACGATGATACAAAATTGTTCACACAAAACATTCCTAAAATACACGGAGATGCTGTATTTCCGACAAAAAATAATTATATTGATAACAGAATCAAATACATTGAAGTGGTATCAAAAAGTTCGAGCAGCACGATACAGTATTTGTTTGAATTATTAAACCATATTTAAAAGGTATTTCCTCAATACCGACTCACAGTTAATGGAAATAATGACTAATTGAGGAAAATATCTGATTTATTTAAACGTATTTCAGATTTATATGAATATTATGTGAGTTTGGTTAACTTACAATTTTGTTTACGTACGTATGAAAAACAGAGAAATCTGGCAAATACACTTGAGTAGGTTTATTTTTATCTGAGCGTTATTTTTATATACTCATCATTCAATGGGATTGTCTTGTTGGTTTAATGGTCTCTAGCGCGACTGCTGAACATGGAGTCCTGGGTTCGATACCCGGGTCAGGCAAAGTGTTATTGTGTTTTTCCTTCAGGTATTTATCAGTAGCAGCCACGTAGTCTGGATTTGTGCCCGGTTAGTGGCAATAGGTTCGCCACTATGACATGGGATTTAAACTTGACTGGCGAAATGTGGGTGCACTATTAGGTACACCTCTGCCTAACCCTTTGAGGATTACGTGCGTGATGTTATGTTACTGAATGATTATTTTTGTGTATGATGTTATAATGTGTACCAGTTATTACACATATTTCTGTGGATAACATCCGTACCTTCAGGCAGAAACTTAAATGTCAAAGAAAGAAAGAAATAAAAAGTATTTATTAGTCTCGCAGTTTTCAAAACAAAGAGGTAACTAAAACAAACAAAGAACAGTTGTAATCGTTACGATACAAGTATATTGAGTATTTCCCAAAAATCAAGTCGCGAATGACAGATAACATTTAATTTGAGCTAAAATAATTTGATATTTTCGACCACGGACTTACCATGTTTGTTTTTAGGTATTTACTGAACGGTTTATCTGCGTGAGAATATTTTGGGTTTGTCCGACTTGATTTCAACTCTTATAGATAATTTTACAATAGATATGACGAGTAACTATTAGAGATGTACCGACTAGTCCGGAAAGCTGACTATTCGGCTATATTCGTAGTCGGCGACTAGTCGGCTCGAGTGATGGAAATAAAATGAAAACGATTACCTTTTTTGCTAATAATTTTAATTTTATATTCTTGCAGTTTTTTATACAATCTAGGAATCGTATCTTTTTCTTTGGTAGCCAATAATTGAATTTAAACCAAGATATCTCTTGATTTCATTTTAATTATTTTTCTTCTTTTGGAGCCCTGACACAGCCAGAAAGCGTGCGACACCGCATGCGACGCGGCAGTGTCATCTGCGGGCTCTGCCGCAAGCAACACTTCATTTCACGCAAACGCGCGTAAAATCGATTCGCCGTAAAAGTTCGCATACATCGCCACATTTTTGAATTAAAATCACCGAGCCGCACACCGCGCCGTATCTCCGCAAATGAGCCCTAAGACATGACAAGTGTGAAACACCAACCCGGACTGGGGCCGCGGTGTGGATAATGGCCCACTCTCTATCAAGAGAATACTTAAGTATGTCCCAACGTTATAAGCTGATTATGTTATTGTGCTATGTCTACTTAAGGGTCAGGATCAGCAAACCACCAGGTCAAGAATGTATGAGGATTACCGTTGAAAGTGACGAAAATAACAATTTGGTTTTTTTATGCTGGCAATTTTTTTGAAACTTTCGAATGAAACATTGAAAAAACAACAGTATTGGAAAGAAACGGGATTTTTTCCTGCTTTTTTCAAAGCTAATGAGGATACATAAGGTGGTCACGTTTCACAATGTAATTATCAAACAAAATATTAGCCACGCACCGGGAATCAATGCTGACAGATCATCGGACACTTGTTAATAAAAAACGATGTAAATCACTAATGTCGTGACTTTTTTAAAGTTATGCAAGAACTCGGTAGAATCAATCGGTCTTCGATCAAATGAATAAATGATGAGGTTTTGTAAGTAAAAAAGCGAATCAGATAAAGTAATTTAATGAAAAACATTTCAAAGAAAACTTAGCTACTTACCCTAAAATTATGCAAAACATGTAAAACACATAGCCTTCAATTAAATTACAGCTATTATAATAATTAGGCAATAATTATTCTGGTTCGCGAACACAACAAGTTGATAGAAGTTATAATTATTTAAATTAAACAATTTTAGACGATTATGTTGTAAATTAGAAAAGTGGGTTAAGCTGTTCAAGTGTTGTTTTAAAATAAATTTTGTAGTGATTATTTTCGAAATTTTTCTTCAGGACAAAAATTCATGAGATACACTCTTTTGCGTGGATTGACGGGATGGCTTAAAAGAGGCAAATAAATGTAGATAACTCATCATCTGCCTAGCCTTTTCCCAACTATTTTTGGGTCGGCTTCCAGTCTAACCAGATGCAGCTGAATACCAATATTTTACATGGAGCGACTGCCTATCTGACCTCCACAACCCAGTCAGTACTGGGTGATACGATACCCCTTGGTAAGACTTGTTGTCAGACTTTCGGGCCTATGTATCAAACCGACTATCAAAGATCTACAACGGACAGTCCAGACCAACGGCTTAACGTGCTTTCCGAGGCACGGAGGAAACTCGGCATATTGTAATGGGTGGTCACCCATCCACGGACCAACCTAGGCAAGCACGGCTTAATAACCTAAAGATCGACCCGAGCGGCTGTTATTAATTAGCTCTTCTATAAATGTAGAGATTTAACGAATAGAAATGTATGGTACCTCTATTTACGTATGCTCACTACATAGTATTAAACAAAGCCGCTTCCCGCTGTCTGGCCCTATGTAGGTATGCTTAGATCTTTAAAACTACGCAACGAATTTCGATAGGTTTTTTTTTTAAATAGATAGAATGATTCAAGAGGAAGGTTTATATGTATAATACATGCATATTATAGTAGAGAAAACATTAGTATCTACATTGCACCCGTACCTTGAATTTTGAGACATGCGTTTTTTTCTTTCACGTCACCTAACATGATATATAAGTACAAACACGGCCAGTTGCGGTCACGCATAAGGCGAAAATCGCTTGCACTCGGAGTTTGATCGCAAATTGGTGGCAGGAGCGGACAAGAGGTGGCATTTATTTAGAAAATATACAGTATGGAAGCACACCACGTCAAAACGGTAACCACATATTTAGTACATCATTCTGAACACCCTATGGATATTTTACGTCGGTTATTGAAAAACCAAATTCAAAAATTCAAATTCATTTATTGGTGTGATTTTTGGTACATTTTACATGGGATCTTAATAACAAATAATTCGTTCCTCAAAAAATCTACCTTAGAGGTGTACACTCTTTCACATAATTAGGAATTATTATAAAAAAATAAAATAACTACAACAAAAATACAACATCACTTAAGTCAGAGGAAGCAAGCAAAACATTTACAACCACAGCTGTTTCTTTAAAAACTGCAATAATTACACGGTCAAAATGTATGGAACAGCTGATTTTTTTTAGAATGAATTTACTGAACACGTGGTTAGCATTTTAGTGCCAGTGTCCCTTCTACCTTGTATACGGGGAATTATTTTCACTGTACGTAACCCGTAGATAAAACCAGGTCATCCTAAACAAACTTCTACAAATTAACAAAAAATTCAACCAATCACAAACCGACTAGTTTTGACAAATGCATCTAAAACTCACAATAGCATTATTATACCAGTGTTTAACTGTACCGATAGAGGACCACTTTAAGTTGGTCACTGCTCACCAGTCTATTCAAATACATTAATTACAGCTCCCATGAATCAATTGGGGTCGGTCCGAGTGGCCGCGGAATCGAATGAATTAGCATTTAATTTAGGAAAGTTCCGAAGTAGGAGTTATTCGTTACTCAATGCTAAATTGGTTCGAAACAACCGTTTCAAGGCATGTAAACAAAGCGTGTGTTTTTTGAAATTGTCATTTAGAACTATTCAGTATTCAACTCATAAATAAATAATTTTGGAAATCACAACACCAGTACATAACATATTTTTTTTAACGATTTAATTTTTAACAACATAACATCACGCCTGTAATCCCTGAGGGGTTAGGCAGAGATGTACCTAATAGTACACACACACTTCGCCAGTTATGTTTAAGTCCCATATAATAGGGGGCGAGCCTATTGCCATCAACCGGGCACAAATGCTGATTTCGTGGTTGCTGCTCAGAAAATTCCTGATGGAAAATCCCAATAACACTTTGCCCTACCCGGGAATCGATCCCAGGAGCTCACGCTCAGCAGTAGCACTTGCGCCCATCGACCACCGAGGCAGTCCAACCTTAAACTCTGTCCATGTTTCCGAAAAGCTCGTTTATTTTAGTTTCTGAACTATGCCGGCTTGAAATACTAGGATTATTATTTGGCTCTCAAGTCATTGCGATCTTTAGAGAAACTGTTCATTATGTCTAAAATTGACAGCAAACGTCAAATAAGTATTAGTTCAGGGCAAAAGCTTCCATTAAATATTTAAGAAGTGCTTACGTGCTTTATCTAATTTGCAGTAGGACACAGACACTTGTGATATTGAACGATCGTCACAATGCTTTTAGATAACATTTTCCAAGTACCAAGCGATCATTAATTTCTAAAATTTCGTATAAGCCATCAATGGCGCTCCACCTCCTCTATCTAATCATAAATAACATAACATTAATTGAACGTGTATTATAATTATACGATAAAAGCCTTTACTGCTATCTTATTAAATATGGTCCCAGTGCGCTCACCGTTTCGTGGAATATACTAGTGGGTTTATTTTAGCCCGACGCGCGACGGTACGCATTTTGTAAGCGTCAAAGAAGAATTATCATTAATTTTTGGACGGGTAATTAGAAAATTAAGTTAAAAAAATGCCCTCACCACATTTATCAGCATTGATTTAGATTTCAAATTATCGACGCGGCCTTAATCTCTGGGTTCAGAATGATGTACTGAGTATGTGGTTTCCGTTTTCAGCGACAGCGATATCTTCCAGACAACCTTTGGATGAACCTAACGAACCATTTATAAAACTATCATTTTAGTTCTTAATGTATTAAATTAAACGCACCATTTAAATTATAATTCCCAAACTAAATTGATGAATTGATGTGGAAATTCCAGGCCGATTCTGACGCCGGTTGAGACTGGTTCCAATTCCAGTTCTATCTGAATGTGTTTAAGATTGAACTTTGATAAAACATGTGTTAAGGTGTGGATGGACGGCATAATTTAATTTTAAGTATGTTTTGTTTTGTGTGACTATGTTAGGTACCTGTTTCTTTCTTTTTTATCGTGTGGTTAGTGCCTAACCTGGTGTCAGAGTTTATATGCCGCCCATGGGCCTCTGACTTGGCATTACATGCCGTCGAGAAATATCTCTCAGTCATGCAGGTTTCCTCACGATGTTTTTCCTTCACCGAAGCAAATGATAATTGCCTACCCTGTACCTGCTAAAATAATCTTTTATGGCTATTAATGTAATAATGTTAAGTTAATGTAAACATGCAATTACAAATAATTGCTTGTTCCTCAGGAGACTGGAGGTCTGGAGATTAAATGAGACTGTGACCTCTGAGTTTGGTTCAGCTGTTTCTTCTCGGGAGTAGTGGGATACTCCCACCACGCCTAGCTTACTAATATATTACGTGTTGACCGCGACCTTCGTCCACGTAAAATTATTATAAAAATATTACTTCCCTATTTGAATCGGATTTTGTTAACAATTTCAAAGGTTTTAATTTTAATTTTTAATATAAGTAGCCTAAGTTACTCATAAAATCAGCTATCCGCCAGTAAAATTACCGTCAAAACCGGTCCAGCCGTTTCGAAGATTAGCCGGAACAAACAGACATAAAAATTTAAAAAGTTTTTTTTAGTACCTACAGTATATACTTTCTTAAGCATTCAATAAAAAGCTGATATTTTGAAATTACAAACAGACACTTCAATTTTATTTATTTGTAGATATAGATTTCTATTTTTGACTGTTAAAACTAATTAACAGAATAAACACCACTTATCATAACAACATAACACTGATTTACCTACATAATCATATTACCAATTTCCTCCGATATCAAGAACCGCTCCGATTCGATATTGAGAGAACAATGCGAATATTCACACTATCGGTACTGGTCCAGTTTCGATTTAATCTGCCTACCCCGCTTCCTGGTTTAGTCATAATGCACTTCCAGAACAATGCCTTTCAGAGTATAAGGAAAATCGGTATTTTGGTCAGATGCATATTTCAAAAGAGAAACAACATCCGTTACATACCGAGTTTCCTTCGTGTCTCGGAAATAACGTTAAGCCGTTGGTCCCGGCTGCCATTTGTAGATCTTTGACAGTCTTTACAGGTAGTCAGTGGCCCGAAAGTCTGACAACCAGTCTTAGCAAGGGGTATCGTATTACCCAGTGGTAACTGGGTTGTGGATCAGATAGGCAGTCGCTCCATGTAAAATACTGGTTTTCTGGTGCTCTGGTTTCTCTGGAAGTCGAATTAACCTCAGAAGAAGGTACCTGAACTAGCTCGCACGAGGCCCGAATTGTGGCCAACGTCAATTCCTCTCACAGAGGCCTGAAAAACCAACAGTTACTGTAAATTGAGTGCATAAATAGTTATGTACCTACTGATAAACAGGACCTGCAATAGGTAATCATGACAGATTCGGGTATAAGTGAATTTCTTAGGATTGCATTATCTCAGTCGGTGGGTAAATTAAGGCTACAAATTACCATTTTCTTCCCGATTGGTCCCATAGAAATTTCATCGAAATCGGTTCAGCAGTTTGGTTTTGAAATCAAAATAGCTGGAAAAAATACGTCATCCAAGTAAAAGAAATTGCGAAATTGATACTTGACAAGCATTTGTGTGTGATACGATAACTAAAAAGGGTAAAATAAAAACTTTTTTGCAAAAAAAAACCGACTTCCAAAAAAAACACTAAAAAAAGTGGAAAATAACTTTACTTTCGGAAGTCGGTGGCAAAAAAGTCAATGAAACAAACAATAGTCACCGACTTCCGAAAGTAAAGTTATTTTCCACTTTTTTTAGTGTTTTTTTTGGAAGTCGGTTTTTTTTGCAAAAAAGTTTTTTAGTGTTTTTTTTGGAAGTCGGTTTTTTTTCAATTTAAGTTAGTGCAACTTTGATGCACTAACCTAAAATTAACTTAACTCGTCTTTTGTTTCTATTTCTTTTTTTAGAAGTTACGACAACGTTTTGTGTGCATGCTGAGTTTACCTGTAAGTGGTTGTTACACTTTATTCTGATTTGTTGCTTCTGTTTTATTTGCCTATACCAGTGTATACAATTGTTGGTGAACCAAATAAATAAATAAGGCAACTCCACGGATATCTGCTGATGCATGACCAAATTTAAACTTTCTTCCTTATACACTATGTAGTGAAAATTATGTTTTTCCTACACCTTCGCAATTTTTTTCTGATTAAATTCGTTGCGGGATCCAAGACAGTTTAATTGTTTCTCTGGGACTTCTTCGAGCTTCATTTTGTCGGCGCTGGCTTTCAGGAGTCGCAGTGGTTTGGGAACAGTGTGGCGGGCTTGTCCCAAAAAAAATACACCATGTTGCCAAGAAAACAGTACATAATTACTACGAACGAGCATGATCAAATACACAGTTACTAGGAAACTGTCGATAACGTCGCGTGGATCGATTGGTTACGCTACATGACGTGGCGCGCGGATTCGATTCTCGCTCGGGACAAATACGTATGACTAACAGGGTTACTGATAACATGCTTTGCGAACGTCGGTTGCGAGTACTAAGTACTCGACCTTTCTGAAGAACCTAAATAAATTACTATATTTTGCAAAATAGAGCTTTAAATAGGCACCATTTATTATATGTACATATGTATGGGACTTAACACAACTGGCAAAATGAGGCTGTACTTAGGAAAGTACACCCCTGCCTCCCTGCGTTGAAATACAGGCGTAGTAGTCTGATACTTTTTAAATTTTCATGGTCTTTTTTAAAACCACAAATCGAGAGCTGTCCTGAACCCGCATCTACACTTAAAACACAGATGTCGTTAGTTTATTTCGCCAAATCAATTATCGTCGCTGATAAGGTTTTCTAAGAAAATAGTAGTAAATGAATGCGGAGGTAAGTCCGTACTCGTTCGTCTTTCTGTGAGACTCTCACACAATGTGCAAATACGTTGGTTTAGCTGGAATTAGTGAGCTCCTATCCCATCTTACTAGATAGGGCTGCTACTCATGCCTTACAGAATAATTTTATCCTTCTTCTTAGCGTATCGATTGCAATCTAAGTTGTCTCAGCCCAGAACTGAGCCAATAGTTTGTGCGCCTTCAGTACCGTCCGTCAGTTCCTGTGATGAACAAACAACAGGATACGCAGTGCCCCATTGTTTTATTCTTATTGCAGTAAACAGTTTTGTTCAAAGCATTATTTGGAAAACTGAGACTGGCCCCAATATTATTAAGTCAGAAGTTGCGTTATATAATAACTTTTTTGAAGCTGAAAGAATAAAAAATTTAGGTGGATACCAAAAATTGTCTAAGAATCAAATATTTGTATTTTCTTAAATGGTTTGACGGTGAAGCAAATAATTGCAAAGAAACGTGCGTTTTCTGCGTAACAATCTTATTATCATAATTTGAAGTATGCTAAAAGAAAGTCCTGAAGTTTTCCTTCAATTTAAATAGTGCATATTAAATGTTGTCATATTGATAAAATGCATTGCCATTGTAGGTAAATGTGTTACACTTTAACCCCGCATGACTTGTGAAGCTTTGATCATCTTGCTTGTTTGCAAGCAATCCCTAAATCTACAAGAAGAGGTCCAACCCATACAGGTACGTGTATATTTTTATAAATATTACAGACAGACGTGGCAACCCTAACAGGATTATCGTTGCTCGCAACACCTTGCGAATCGGAAGCATTTATTCATGTAGACACAATCTGTATCCGATCGGAATCAGCGACTAAGATGTTTTCCCGGATGTACATTTATTATGTGTCGTTTGCAATCAATTAACAATCAATAAGTATATAGAAAATGTTATCCTGTTTGTTTGGTATCTTTTACTAAGTCTTCGTCTTCTTAGCGAATCGATGGCAAACAATTTAGACCTCTCAAGAAAGTTAAACTAGGCGTGGGTAAAGATTTGACTAAGACGAAAAAAAGATTTAATTCAGTGTTTCCGTAAGTACAGCAAAAAAAATGTACTGAGAAGTGCTGAGGAGCGGGAATTCCTCGTTTTCTGGTGCATCTATAACAGAACTATGCGAAAACATTAATTAGTAACTCTTGGCCCAAAATATGTATCGTCAAATAAGATCGTCAATACGTGCGCAGATCTCAGGGCATGCGGTGCAAGATGGACGGTAGGCCATTGTCTGTGGGGAGACGCCGCATACGCATTTGAGATCATGGCAATAATATACCTACGTATTTTTTCTTCTTGGCCTATGTTGATGATATGATGATATGTCATAATAACTTTTGGTTTTTATGAGAAGTTTATTGTGTTAAAACGTCAACGCACACGTTAATTTTTTTTATTATATATTATTTTGAAGTCCTATATATTATGGTGCGGTAACCGTTCCGTTGGTCTCGCGATCGCAAGCGCGACTAGTGCCCGGTCCTGGGTTCGATTCCCGGATCGGGCAAAGTGTTGTCAGGTTTTTCCATTCGGAATTTCTTAGTAGCAGTCCGCAGTTTGGAAGGTGGCCGTATGATTTCCGGTCATGTCGAATTGCCATCCCATCGGATTATAAGGGTGAGGAAGAGGGAGTGGACCTGTGCCGGGCGCACACACTTGTGCACTATAATATCTCCCGCGCCGATGGCTAATCTCCCCTGAGATTTTCTGCCGTGATCGAAAACGGCCAAAAGGCTCGCACCTTAATAATAGTCCTCCTATTATTAGGGTGCGAGCCTTTTGGCCATCAACCGGGCACAAACCCATGGCTGCTTCTGAGAATTTCTGATGGAAAACCCATTAACACTTTGCTCAAGCTGGAATTAAAACCGCATGCTTAGCTGTACCTACCGCTTGCGAACGGTACAAGCCAACAAGCCAGTGAAAGTACCTATAAGTTTCACATCGAAACTTCTTTCTATAAAACCTATAAAACCCAGCTTTATTTCTCAGACATAGGCCAGGTGTGTTCCACCGCACTATAAAATTATAATGAACGCGAACCGTTTGAAATAGAAGACATGCAACCCAGAATAAATGCTTGTTCGAGGTTCTAAGGCAGGTCATTTGAACTCGCATATAATATTCAATAGGCAGTCGGCATCTGTGCCGATACATAATGCAGCAGCGATGCCACCTGGTCGCTATCGATTGATATTAGTAACTATACTTATATTTATTTGTTTGTCTGGTAGAAACAATAGGTTTTTTTTATAATTTCGAAGAACTGACGCTTTGTTGTGGTTTGTGAAATGAGGATATCTTTAAGTTTTTTTAGTGTGGGAATGAAATAACCAGAGGATTACAACAGCTGGTTAAATTAATCGACGCTTTGCCATTTTTTTATACGGAACATTTGTGTCCATTTAAAAGTGAATCTTCTCCGAAAGATACTTTATCTTTTAGCGTTAACTTGGTTAAAATTCATGGCGCAGTTCTTGAGAAAAGTTATTGCAATACACAGTAAAAGATAAAGATAAATCGTTCATCGAGTATTCATGTTTCGCTCCCTATTACATGGGACATAAACAGAACTGGCGAAATGTGGGTCTACTATTAGGTACACCTCTGCCCAACCCTTCAGGGATTACAGGCGTGATGTTATGTTATGTTTAGTCGTAGATCGGTAGTAAATAAACACAACCAGTGCATAAATTACAATATGTTTTCCGTTAACGATTATAAAATTATCGTAACAGAACGGTATGATAATTCGGCTAATACGAGGTAGTAGTGCGGAACCAAAGCAGTTTTAATTTTATGTCGATAGAAATATCGAAACAGTTATGAAAATTGCTGTTTCACTTTCTTTTCATATGACAGTGTAAGGGGACAACACTTTTGATGTGGTTTTCGGGTTTTTTAGATACCAAATTGACCAGTATGCTAAAATTATCGACAGATAAATTAGGGAAACAGTGTGTGAGTAACAAAATAAGAATATACGAAGAAGAAAACTTCGTGGCTTCTAAATATATTAGGATTCTAATAATTACTTTGTACTTATTTTTCCCTTTCGGAATAATATTACGGTACTTTACTTAGCAGTTATCCATTTTAATTATTGTAACTGGAAAAAATAATAGTAAGTAAGTATTTTTTATTCGTTACATGCATTCTTAACATGCGCTCAGGCATGGCGTAGTATGCAAGTATGCATGTTCGCTGGATAAGCGTCTGTCACGATTCACGATAGTTTCGACGCATCTTACACAAACCGTTTTTACATAGAAAATGTATTGCGTACCAACCTACATAAAGATAGCAAAGAATATTTGATTGGCTGACCAAAGTTAGTTTACCTAAGTCCTGACAAAAATCTTCTATTGGCAGAATACGTTGTCTGACAGATGTTCACAGACAGAAAGAAAGACAGAGAGACAAAAAATTCACACTACTACTAATAAAAAAAAATAAGTTTATTTCAAATCATTTTGGCTTACATTACATGTCGAGGAGTCTCCATTTAGGCATAGAAAATGCCTGTAGTTGAAGGCTCATCCCTTACATTAAAAACTTACAAACAGGTAGATAAAAAAAAAACACGATCAATTGTACATATTATGTGTGTGTGTGTGAGAGAGAGAGAGAGAGACAGATTTGGAGTGTATATTTGCACATGTGTGTCTATTTATATAAGCGAATAACATCACTCTATATTATTTATTATTAGTCGTGGTAGTATTAGCTCGTGGCTAAATAATAACAGCCACTCGGGTCGATCGTCAAGTTAAGCCGCGCTTGCCTGGTTGCTCCGTGGATGGGTGACCATCCATTACATACCGAGTTTCCTCCGTGCCTCAGAAAGTACGTTAAACTGTTGGTCCCGGCTGTCATTTGTAGATCTTTGACAGTCGTTACAGGTAGTCAGTGGCCCGAAAGTCTGACAACCAGTCTTACCAAGGGGTATCGTATTACCCAGTACGAACTGGGTTTTGGAGGTCAGATAGGCAGTCGCTCCATGTAAAATACTGGTATTCAGCTGTATTCGGTTAGACTGGAAGCCGATCCCCACATAGTTTGGAAAAGGCCAGGCAGGTGATGATATTATTTATTATTAAGTCACACGTTGCAAAATTAATTCTGTACCATCATAAATTTAAAAGTTAAGTCGAATTTGCCCTTAGACACTGACTGGTCTGCAGATATCTATTCTAAGAATAAGGATCGACAATTCTACGAAATTAGCTGTCGATTATTACTTTATACCTACTGATACTGCTAGGCAAGGTAAGAAGTCATGGGAGAGGTCCCCATGACGTCCAGTTGTCTTGATCCAAGGCCAATGTCCAAATCAATGGTCGCTAGTCTTGCCCAGCTCGTCCCGCCATCTTCTACAAGGTCTCCCGCTGCGGCGTACACAGCGTTGCGGCCAGCAAATTCCTTCAATATTTTGTTCACGGAGAAGTGGCGTGTGAAACGTAGCATATCCGCGACGGACACGCGGCGTCGCACGCGACTCTTCACGCCCCGCGTCTCCGTTAACAACATCGTACATTGTCATCATGTTTGTATGAATTACTGTTAATGAGCCCTTACCGTTTTGGTTTTTTGCTTAGTAGATGTCTAATCGAAACTGAGGCAGCTCTGTCAAATCCAAATCCAAAAAATATAAACCCAAGCGAACCTCCAAGCGAAAAAACTGAACCAAACACAGACCTCTAACTATTAGAAGTCTAATCACAAAGAAAGTCCAAGTATCCTAGTCCGGTTAGTAATCTTTCAGAGAGTCGCACTAATGCGATTTGGTCGTTCCTAATTATGTGATGTGACTGTGTGGCGCATCTCTAGAGAATTAGGCGCTACCCTACTGGCGGATAATTGCTCCTGCGTGTGTAACACGTAACTGTAAGGTGCTATTGCTATCTTGAAGGAAATTTGGATTGTCAAACATTTTTGTAAGCAGTAATAGCCTAGAGGTGTGACCGTCGGACTGCCAAGTCATAGGTCTCGAGTTCATACCCAAGACACGCACCTCTAATTTTTCGGATTCATGTGGGTATTGTATAATTATTACTTGCTTTGGTGAAGGAAAACATCGTGAGGAAACCAGCATGCCTGAGAGATATTTCTCGACGGCGTGTAAAGTCAAGTCAGAGTCCATGGGCGGCACTGACACCAAGTTGGTCGATAGAGAAGAAGAACATTTTTGTGAAGTGATTTTTGGTGATATATATATCTTATACCTAGTTCATATCAATAAAGGTCAATAGCATGATAAATTTTACACCATCTAACAGGTAAGCCGTTGATCACGGCTGTGATTTGTAGATCTTTGGCAGTCGTTACCGGTAGCAAGAAGCCTGGAAGCTGACAGCCAGTCTTAACAGTTCCTAGGTTATAGAGATCAGATAGGCAGCCAATCCATGTAAAATACTGGTGTTCAGCTGCACCCTCTTAGACTGGAAGCCGACTCTAACGTGATTGGGAAATGGCTAGGCAGATGATGTTTTCTGAGATGTGAATGAGAAGTGAGTGGTCACTTACGATTAACAAGGATAACTTTATAACATTGACCGCAATGTTATAATAAATTAATGAAACAGTAACAGGTAAATAACGACGTGTTAATTCCCGTATTCCCGTTACCTACGTAACTTAGGTGTAAAAGATAACGAATTGAAAACAACGTAGTCAAAGGAATAAATAAGCGTTGAAAATTTATTATTAGTAATATTCATTGACGCAGGTGCACTCCAATATATTTATGAATTCATGAATGACTTAAGGACAAAATATACTTTATATATTAATTCGGAATTTACTGACGTGTGTAAACGTATTGAGGTAAACCTTTTATCTTCTGTGGTTAAAATTTCGTCACTCTATAGAATGATTCAATTGAATTTCAGGTTATGCCGAAAACATGATACATTTAGCACAGGTACAGGAAAACACCTCATTAATTTGTATAATTTTTTAACTACCACTACTACTATTTGTTTAACTGTTTCACAAAATCGTAGATATTATGGCAGGAAAGATTTAACTGTTAATTATTAAATGATGAAGATTAATTTTTAATAATTTTAATTATTATTAAAAGCGAGCTCCCCTCGTGGCTAAATAATAACAGCCGCTCGGGTCGATCGTGGGGTTAAGCCGCGCTTGCCTGGGTTGGTCCGTGGATGAGTGATCACCCATACATACCTAGTATCCTCCGTGCCTTGCAAAGCACGTTAAGCCGTTGGTCCCGGCTGTCAATTGAAGATCTTTGACAGTCGTTACAGGTAGTCAGTGACCCTAAAGTCTGACAACCAGTCTTGCCAAGGGGTATCGTATTACCCAGTACTAACTGGGTTGTGGAGGTCAGATAGGCAGTCGTTTCATGTAAAATACTGGTATTCAGCTGCATCCGGTTAGACTGGAAGCCGACCCCAATATAGTTAGGAAAAGGCTAGGCAGGTGATGATGAATTAATATTAAAAATAATATACAGCCTACCTCGTTGGTGGAGTGGTTGCAAGCGTGACTGCTGATCATGAGGTGCTGGGTTCGATTCCCGGGTCGGGAAAAGTGCTATTAGGTTTCTCCATTAGGAATTTCTCAGAAGCAGTCACGGATTCTGATTTTGTGCCCGGTTGCTGGCAATAGGCTCGCCCCGTATGACATGAGACTTAAATATAACTGGTGAAATGTGGATGTAGTATGAGGTAGGCCCCTGCCTAATCCTTCTGGGAGTAATCTCAGAAGGGTTAGGCAGAGGCCAGAGAGGCAGTTTTGGGTTAGGTTAATATTAACTAATAAAATGACTAGCTTAGGTTTTCAGCATTTGTAAAAGTTAGTTTATGTTGTTGCATTAAGAGCGGGTTTTGTTTACGCATTACCACTGACGTGCGGTTGATTGTGGTGATATCCTACATGTAGGTACGATTTAATTAAATAATTCCTACATCAAGTAGTAATCGTGTCTAAATTATGTTGTTCATTAAAAATCAACCCGAATTTAACAGAAACTAATAAGGAAAATCATTTTTACATTAAATTGCAACAAGTAAAAAAAGCCCTAATATCAAGACGTATACGACTAATTGTCAAGAAATTCCATTTCAACACGTAATAGGTGCCTCACTACTCTAGAGAAATTAGACCGTAAATGCATTAGTGTTAGCAATAATAAAATTGCCAACAGAAACATTACGGCATTGTTTGCGACAATCTTAAAACTGACGTAAGTTTTACTCTTTCTTCTAATTTATGTTTGGCCAAGATTTTCTGAGATAATTACTGTTACTGTTAGCCTGTATGTGTGTGTGTGACTTCCAAATTCTTCGATCCAGGGCTAAGGTGGACCACTGATCGTTGGTTCTGTCCAGCTCGTCCCGCCATCTCCTGCGAGGTCTACCGCGTCGCCTTCTGGCTGTGTCAGGGCTCCACATTGTGGTTATTTTGGCCCACAGCTCGTCGGGCATACGGCAAACATGGCCAGCCCAGTCCTACTTCAGCTTAGCGGCTTTTTGAGCAACGTCAGTAATTTGTGTTTTGGAGCGCAGTGTGGTGTTGCGTACATGGTCGGTAAGTTTGACGCCTAGGATACTGCGCTCCATTGCACGTTGGCAGACCTTGAGTTTGGACTTTTGAATGTTTGTCAAAGACCAAGTCTGGGATCCATAGGTCAAAATGGGAAGAATGCACATGTCCATGATTTTTCGCTTGAGTGACAAAGAAAGATTTCCTTTCATAAGCTCTTTCATGGACCAGTAGCTCTTCCAGGCATTTTCGGTTCGTCTTATGATTTCCTTGTCTTGTCTGGACTGGAAAGAGACTAACTGGCCCAAGTAGGTAGATGTATTCATGGACATATTGCAATTCTTCACCATTCGCTCGGATCTTGTATTTGGTGGTGTTTGTCATCAGTTTGGTCTTCGACATGTTCATCGCCAGTCCAACCTCAAGGCTTGCATTACTGAGTTGGTTTAACATTAGCTCCAGTTCTGCCGCCGTTGCAGAGAATACGACAATGTCGTCAGCGAAGCGAAGGTTTGTTAACCGCACCCCACCGATTTCAATGCCGCTTTTCTCCCAACTAGCCGAGATAATTGGAAAAACTTTTTTTTTTTTTTTTGCGAATTTCGGTTTTTTTTATGCCAAAAGACCTGGCGTCTTTAGGACAATTGGAAACTTGATGGCTGAATGAGTAATCATCATCATCCTCCTGCCCTTGTCCCATTCAACTTTTATTTTTTTAAGCGCTGCCCCTCACTAGGAATTTTTAATGTATCGTTTACACCCACTCACATACACAAACGGTTGGCCAAACCCTGGCTGGGTGACCACTCATTACATATTGAGTTGCCTCTGAGCTTTGGAAAACACGTTAAGCCGTTAACACGTTAAGCCTGAAGACTCAGCACCACAGAACATATATACCACTAAAGCGGCTCAGCACACACTACACCATACCACATACCTCATCGTCATCACACAGCACATGAAAACACCTGCCTCACTACAATTCACACATAAAACCTCACTACACCACACCACACCATACACTATACACACCACACCACAACATAAATATAATAGTATTAACTTTACTTACTTACATTTTTTTTTTTTTTTTTTTTTTGTTAGTTAATAACAAATAAAAAGTGTACCCACATTGTGTTATAATAACTTTACTCCAAATGTCACAGTACACTATTTTTTGTAACTCACAGTTCGTATAAGATGATATGGAAGCGCGGAGTCTCCTAATACAGGCACTGTTTTGCCTAAAAGGAGGCCCCAAACACGTTTTAATGTGATAACTATGCTAATTGTGTAAATAAACTATTTTGTATTGTATTTTTGTATTTTTTTTTGTATAATGGAAATTAAATCTTCACTAAAGGATTTCATTAAAAATCTAAACTTAAAACTTAATGTCATCAATCGAGAATTCGCGATACAGGACTGATAAACATCATTCTGTCAGGTGTCATTTTTTTATTCACAATAAAAAACACCATTCATCGCCGAACACGAATAGTGAAAAACATTCAAGCAAAAATTTCGAAAATGGCCGACCAGACGACATTCACAATTAGTCCAGAGCACGTTGTCGACTGACTTTATCAGATGTATTGCGATCAAAAATATATGCCGTGAATAAATTTAAAGTCGCTGCGTTTACGATACTACAATAAATTGGAGCGAGATTTAAAATCACGAACATTGTAATGTGGGTTATTTATTGTGGTTGTAAGTGTACTTTTAACCGACTTCAAAAAAAGGAGCAGGTTCTCAATTCGGTTTTTTCTTCTTCTTCGTCTATGTGGATGATGTGCTAATGTTTTCTAGTTACAATATTAAATTGATACTTGGCAAGGATTTGCGTGATATACCACAACTAAAGTGTTAAAAAAAAATTTAAAAAAAAAATAAGCGCCTTCCAAAAAAAAAGTGGAACATAACTTTACTTTCGGAAGTCGTACGCGAAAAAGTCAATGAAACAAATGAAAGTCACCGACTTCCGAAAGTCATTTTCCACTTTTTAGTATACCAAATAAGTGTAACTAATACCTTCGTCTGACTTGTGTTATTATATAGTGTATAAATAAGTCTATTCTAGTATAATTTTACAAAGGTGACCTTTTATGTTGAATTTCCCGTCCCACGCGTCACCCGAGACTTTTGACCTTTGATTTATTTATTTCTTGCAGAAGGAAAAACGGTTTATTACAATCCATTGCGACAGTTGCTATTTTAAACATTTTAATTTCACTTGAAGATATTGAATTTGGTTTTTGTAAGAGGAAGATATGAATACAATAGTTTCTATTAAGTAAGTAACGAGTAATAATATATGTATACAAATAAATTATATAACTAACTTTGTACAGCTCGTTTGACATCTCATTTAATCTCTCGATGTTTAATTTTTTAGCTAAATATGTATTGAAATGACATTATTCAAAACTATCGCCCTTAGTCATTTTCTACAATTATTTTTTTTACACACAAAGCATAAGAAACGAAACGCATCACTCAAAAAACTTACTCTTACATCACATCACACGTGACAAAGTCTAAAACTGATCCATTTTTTTGTAAGCTGATTGTACCTATGTAACCCAAGCCCGTTTGTTCACCCAATTCTTTTGCCACGTGTACATTCGTAAAGCAAAGCTATCACACTCGTCCGTCATCGTATTTCGACACCAGATGAATCATTAAAGCCACATGCCTGATATGCAAGCGTCGACTACTGGAATGTGACTAAAACGCACGATTTCGAACCGACAGACAGATCAGATCGAGATCACATTAGCAGGCTTTCAGCCTAGCGGCGTAAGTACGGTTGTCGGTGGGTCATTAGAATTGTAAATAGGACCACCTATAAGTAGGTACAAGTTGTTATACATATACGAAAGCATGTATAATGTATAATATAGGTAAATGGTTGGGTTTTAACAAGCAATTGCCTTGCTAGGGTTTTTTTCCGATGGGTTCAACATTTATGTGTGAAGTTGGTACCTACTGAAAGCTAATTAATTAAGACCACAGAGGTTATGTTTGTAAAGCTTAGCGTAAACCATGTTAGTCCATCAATTAAGTAATTACTTGAAACACAATAAACTCCATGAAGAAGAAAAATTGCATAAATTAAAATCGGGGGTATATCACATCTTGATTTCTCAGTCTACAGTATAAATACCAGTTGATTAAAAAAGGCTAATAGGATACAATAATGCTTCCATATTTTTCTAGGAAAAATCCTAAGTAATCTTGCTTATTACGGCCTGCAAATGTTGACTTCCACTTCAATATAAACAAATAAACCATTCTTAGCGAGACACTCTTGCGAGAAAAGTATGCAAAAAAATACGGCGCCATGCTTTGTCAAACAAAAAAGCAATGCTTTTACACACTACCCACCTAATTTACCAAAAAAATATTTCACAGAAAAAGAAAGTCAAAAATACTCCAGACATTTTTTTGTAAATTTCCTAGACATACTTTCATATACTAGCGAGCACTTCCGTGCTAAAATATATGGTTAAGTATTATGCAAAACGCATATAACGCAAGAGTGCCAAGTAGTGTTCCTCTAAATGTACACTTGCTGCGAAAACTCTACAGTATTTCGTTTAAAATTGTGATTTAAAATTTTCATATCGCTGACAGCATTTTATACATTCGTGATATGAAAATGTGCATTTGTTGGGTATTCTGTGGGAGTGAAATGACATTGTATGTTCCTAAATTGTGTTTTGTGTGGGTTAAATTAAATTTAGTTTAAGTACGTCTATTTGTACCATCTTTCACTCTATTATAGCAGTGTAATATAGGGTTTTCTACAATAAGGGAATTATTAATCATCTTCTCTGCATGAGTTTTTTCATAAAACTTCTTCTAATCTGCATGAGTTTTATGATAAAAAACTTTTTTGCAAAAAAAAAACCGACTTCCAAAAAAACACTAAAAAAGTGGTAAATAACATTACTTTCGGAAGTCGGTGACTATGGTTTGTTTCATTGGCTTTTTTGGCACCGACTTCCGAAAGTAATGTTATTTACCACTTTTTTAGTGTTTTTTTGGAAGTCGGTTTTTTTTTGCAAAAAAGTTTTATTTTACCCTTTTTAGTTATAGTAGCACACACAAATCCTTGTCAAGTATCAATTTCGCAATTTCTTTTACTTGGATGAAATTTTTTCCAGCTATTTTGATTTCAAAACCAAACTGCTGAACCGATTTTGATGAAATTTCTATGGGACCAATCGGGAAGTAGATCCATTCAGATAAAAGAAGAATTTTTCAAATCGGTTCATAAATGACGGAGATATGAGGTAACAAACACAAAAAAAAAAAAAAAAAACAAACAACCGAATTGAGAACCTCCTCCTTTTTTTGAAGTCGGTTAAAAATAATAATATTTGTTAATAATTTCACTAAATACTATTGCATATCCGACATGGGTAGACTGTTGAACCTAAAAATTTTATGTTTATGATAAGATCTAAGTGTACACAGTTATGCAATAAATATATCTTTATCTTTTGAATGAGGCCTAACTTTGAAGATTGATTAATTCGACATACCTGTCCTTGTCCAATATTACTTTTGGGTAATATGGGACAAGGATCTTGTTAGCAGCCACAGCATCATTTACTTCTTTCCGTTCAATTATTCCTCACAGAATCCTACACCCATTATTCTCATCTTCTGCCCTTGTCCCATGTTACTTGGGGTCGGCGCATTACATTCTTTTCTTCAATTCTCCTCTGTCAACCGTCACGCTATCATTTACTCCTTTTTCATTCATAACATTCCTCACACTATCCATCCATCGTTTCCTTGGTCTTCCTCTCCCTCTCCATCCATCAAAATTTATATTTATCACTCTTTTATCCACATGTGATCGAATAGAATAGAATCCTGAACCCAAATAAGTAGATATTTTATAGAGAGAATCTTTAATTTTGCTGGCATCTTCTTGGCAAAAGACATCGCCATCTTCTATCTTTTATAAAAGCTGGTAAAAAGCGATCTTTTCAAACACTCGCAACAAATCGACTTTGTTTACTTAACCGTATATTACTCAACACTTTTGCCTGTGTCAGTACGTTTACACTGCATATGGACTAAAGTTGCGAGTAAGTACAACATTGTCGCAAGTTTCCTTGCGAGCTAGCTCTAACAGCTGAAAAATGTAATCTTGTTGCGACTAACACGCTTTATTATGAAATAGGTGACACACTTCGGCTTTGCACTCGATTAGTGGGTAATTGGCGTTAATATTGTAAGTGGATTGAGTTTTTTTACAAAATATTTCTAGTGCCTTGTTAGTCGAGTGGTCACAAGCGCTGATTCTGTGAATGAGGTTTTGGGTTCGATACCCGGGTCGAGCAAAGCGCTATTGGGTAATTCCATCAGGAATTTCTCAATAGTAGCCACGGTGTCTGGATTCGTGCCCGATTAATGGCAATAGGCTCACCCCCTATTACATTGGACTTAATAACGGGCGAAATGTGGGTGTGCAGTTTAGGTACGTACACCTATGCAGGCAACCTTTCGGAGGTTATAGTCGTGATGATGTTTTGTAACTGCAAAACACTACCATCTTCCATCATTTTATTTTAAAAACTTTATGTATGCCACATAAAACTAGCACTAATGCAATCTAAAAATACCATAACCCTCCACCCATTGGCCAGGTGGTTCCTACCACTGAATAATTGACGCAGCGGTCGAAGACAGCCGATCGATACTCTGAATAAATTGCAAGCGTTGTTGATTCAGACTCGCTAAGTGGCCAAGTGGGCTGTATGACCTGGGTTCACCTGGTGGTCACATGGCATTGTTTTTGTAAAGGTATTTGAAGTATACTGCATGTGGGTACTTATTAGTAGATACTTTGAAATTGGCTTGTCATCATAATTTGCCTAGCTTTTCCCAACTATGTTGAGGTCGGCTTCATGTCTAACCGTATACAGCTGAATACCAGAATTTTACATGGAGCGACTGCCTATTTGACCTCCACAACCCAATTCGTACTGGGCAATACGATATCCCTTGGTAAGAGTGGTTGTCAGAATTTCGGGCCACTGACTACTGTGTAACGACTGTCAAAGATCTACAAATGACAGCCGGGACCTACAGCTTATCTTGCTTCCCAAGGCACGGAGGAAACTCGGTATGTAATGGCCAGTCACCCATCCACAGACCAACATAGGCAAGATTATAGAATAATTATATATAATATTGCCTAGGTATTTAAAAGTGGCTATTGACCGCCATTTCATTAGCGTTTTTTTTTTCGTTTTTTATTATCCAGGTTGAAAAGAATCCTATATTCTCCGTCTCCCAGACTACATATCCGTCAAACACAGCGCTCGATTCAGTGACTACGTTAAAATGTAATAGACAGACAGACTTACTTTCGCTTTTTTTAATAGGTAGATAGCTAATTTATTACAAGCCGTTCTAAATAATCTCATTACTTACTTGTTTCATTATTTTTAAAATCAATAGTCATAACAGAGACAAGTATTTTTTGCAGACAAGCTCCTATAATAGCACTCATTTGGAAAACCAGTAATAAACCTTTATACAAGGTGTAGTTTTGCAACCTTGTAAAAATTCAGGAGTTTGTCTTAAAAGACGTAAATAATCAATATAAATTATGGTACCTACCTGGTCAATAATAATAAACGCTGCTTTATTCAGTTCTTTTAATTTGACACTATTTCAGAATGAAGCCCTTTTCAAAAGAGGAGAATCACCCGTTTATCGAATAAACGTTTGCGTTTGTTTGTGTGTGTGAAAGCGCGGTTATAGGGATAGTATTAGACGGGCCGCGTTTTAATACGGGTGGTGTACACTTATTGATTTCAGATATTAAAAAAATATCTACTCATTTTATTATTGATTCGGGTCGAGAATCATTAGCATAGTTACCTTCTTGAATTTGACGAGGATGCAAAGCAACACCTTTTATAAAGAATCCGTATATCTGATGTTTTTCTCAAAAACGCAAATCTTAAATTACTTAAAATGTTCTTGCAGTAAACAGAAATTACTGACCATCTCTTTGAAGAAGAAAATCAATTTATTTACATTTAGTAAATGAGACAACTCCCGTACATTCAAAAGTTTTTTAATCACGCTAAAATCTAGGAATTTGTAATTTTTAGGAGAATAACACTGAAGCGCACTGGGGCTCCGGGGACATTGATTACCGGAAAATGTGTGGTACAAACGCAAGCGGGTAACGGAATTTAAACCTGTAATTATTTTGCTGATTGTTGGTGTAAACCATAGGGTATGTGAGTGACCATGATCAGGAAACTTACCTTGCTACCTAGTTCATTGATCCTAATCTGGAATGTCACAGTATCTCAGCACAGTGGATTTGTGCCCAGTTGATATTAAATGGGATTTATTTAAATATAACTTGCGAAATGTTTAGTTCTAAAGGTAAACCTCTGCCTAGCTTTTTGGGAAAGCAGGTCGTATGTTTGTGTTGTTACTATAAGGTTGGGGTGTAATTAACAGGCTTTGGATTTGGTCATGTAGTGTTTAGACAGAGATTAAACATCAAGACATGATAACTTAGGTTTGGCCGCAACTTGGCTAAGAAGTTTTCAATCTAATTTATCATTAAGAATCTAATTAAAACTGTACAAAAATACTGCTTTCAGGAAAATTATCCCAAAAATCGCTTCCTCCTGTACTTTATAGCCCAACTTAAAAAGCTGAGCGCCGAACAGTATTTTCCGTTGAAGTATTTGGAGATTCTTCACGACAGTTACCCATGTAAATAGAGATTGATTATAATGTATGGTGAAATAAACGATTCGTTTATAAGGAAAGTGACAAAATTATATTTCCAGTAATGTACCTTCCCGAATCAATTACTTTCTGTAATATTTACAAAATATTAATTTTATAGCTAAGAATATTCAAATACGGCAACTTAAAATGTATTTTAGGGTAACCGTACCGTTTATTTTTTTTTTGGTTAGTCTTAAATTATATTTGTTTTTTTTTTATATATTTTGTATTGTGTACTTGTGCCAATAAACGTTTTTCTTTCTTTATTTTGAAAAGGAATATTTAACGATCATAAAATAATTATAAAAAATATTATTATTATTTTATTCTGTAAAAAGAGTAAAATGCTTTTTATGCTCCTGTCTGAACAGTCAAGATATGATGAGACTGCCTTAATGGCCCAGTGGTCGCAAGCGCGACTACTGAGCATGAAGTCCTGGGTTCAATTAACAGGACAGGCAAAGCGTTATTACGTTTTTCCTTCAGAAATTTCTCAGCAGCAGCCACGGAGTCTGGATTTGTGCCCGATTGATGGCAATAGGCTCGCCCCCTATTACATAGGTCTTAAGAAATGTGAGTGTACTTTTTAGATACACCTCTGCTTAACCCTTCGTTGATAACAGGCGTGATGCAATCTAGATATCTACTAGAGCACCAAGACACCATGTTGTATTCACAAAAGAAACTGCAAGACATTGTCCTCTAAAAACAGTTTATATTTTAGAGTAGACAACATCTCCCAACCCTCTAATCTACTTAAAACCTACCTCATCAAGATAATCTTCATTAATGCAACTACAAACAATTAAAGCACCTCCTATCTAAGTCCCACACCCTGTATACAATGTCGCGTGCAGCGTGCAAGCCTCCGCAACCGGAAATGACAAGCCACATCCGGCGGAAGTGGCGCGCTGCGGCCGACTGACAGTGCAACTGAATATGTCAATAGCGGAGGGACATTCGGTTGTTCCTGTCTATAATTGAAGTGCGTTCATTAATAATGGCGTTTCTAACAGGGTGGAATTTGAGAGATACGAATGTTGTTTTGTAGCTTAGTACTTAGCACAGAAGAAGAAATGCATAAGGGCAATAATATGTGCAATACAAAGCACAGACACATAAGCCACATTTTCAAGCTTAAAAACTTTTCCGTGTCTTTACGTGTATACTAGCGGCCCGTCCCGGCTTCGCACGGGTATATGACGATAGGACGGAATAGGACGGGATAGGATAGGACGGGATAGGATAGGACGGGATAGGATAGGACGGGATAGGATAGGACGGGATAGGATAGGACGGGATAGGATAGGACGGGATAGGATAGGACGGGATAGGATAGGACGGGATAGGATAGGACGGGATAGGATAGGACGGGATAGGATAGGACGGGATAGGATAGGACGGGATAGGATAGGACGGGATAGGATAGGACGGGATAGGATAGGATGGGATAGGATAGGACAGGACAGGACGGGGCAGGACGGGACAGGACGGGACAGGACGGGACAGGACGGGACAGGACGGGACAGGACGGGACAGGACGGGACGGGACGGGACAGGACGGGACAGGACGGGACAGGACGGGACAGGACGGGACGGGACAGGACGGGACAGGGCGGGACAGGACGGGACAGGACGGGACAGGACGGGACAGGACAGGACAGGGCGGGACAGGACGGGACAGGACGGGACAGGACAGGACAGGACGGGACAGGACGGACAGGACGGGCAGGACAGGATAGGTCAATAGTTTCAGCAGCGCACGCGATGTAAGGTATTTTTAGGTCATTTTTTACACCTTGGGTTACATTATTGGAGTTTTTTTTTAGTATACACTAGCTGACTCGCGCAACTTCATCTGCGTTACAGTTTTGTTTGATGCTCCGCTTCTGTTAGTCACTGCGTGATGGTATATTGCCTATAGCCTTCCTCGATAAATGTGCCATCCAACACTAAAATAATTTTTCAATTCGAACCAGTAGTTCCCGAGATAAGCGCGTTCAACTAAACAGACTCTTCAGCTTCATAATATTAGTATAGATTTGTAACACCCCTTCATAACCTATGTTTCCAAATAAAGATTGAATTTTCAATTTGCTGTCGTTTTTTTTTTGTATGTTAGAAAATAATAGAACAAAATAGCTGAGCGAAGATAATTTTCCACAACAATTATGATACTGACAGATCTTGAACACGGTTCAAAGACTTGAACGCCGAAAATCGGGTGTTTTGCTTGAACTGGGTTCACTTTGTGTTAATCCAATCAAAAGTGGAGTGAGTAATTATTACTCTGAGTTTGATTCGGTTGTTTCTTCTCAGAGTAGTCAGATACGAAACACCGGCCTCATCTAGTTTTAAAAACAGACGTGTAAAAGTGTTTGTAAAAACCTATTTGCAAAATAAACATCATTTATCATTAATTTTTACTTTTTATTAGGGGAGAACACTGGCTTCTGCAACACAGTTTTAACTATCACAGGAGTCAGGGAATTCCCTTGCGTATGTGTTCAGTGTTTTATGTCAATATTTTTTTTTTAATAAACAGTGTACTGTGACATTAGGGGTACATTTTTATTATACAAGTATTACATCGCCCGCGACTTCGTCCGCAAAAATTGTGATAGCATCCACGATTAACGTCGCTTTCTACCAGTGAAAAAAAAAATTGAATCGGAACAGCAGTTCCAAAGATTACCCCATACATAAAACTTACAAATGTGAAATCAGCTCGTGTAATTGTGCAAGAATATTCTGTTATGTTCATTGTATGAACATAATCGACTGTATCCTTTCTGCATCACGCCAGACGCCTGCAATAAGTACCTATAAACACACTGTCGTTTGGCGGTGACATTTTCCTTTAGTTTTTTTGCTAGATTAGTTTGGGGTATGGGCTCAGTACCAGCGGGCTGAGCGCTTATTATTTTCATAGTGATTTGAGCAATTGTTTTTTTTTGTATTTTAATTTTATTGTATCATTTTTATTTCGTTATCGTTCTACAAATGCCATTTAGCATCAATTGTAAAGTAATAGAAGGCAATGATTTCTTCATTACTGGAAAGAAAGAAAGGGACCTTCTCTTTCTTTGAAGTTTTAACAAGGACTTGAAGAAATTAGATTACAGATTATAATGAATTATACTTTGATTAATTTATTTTTTGAGAAAAGAACACATCAAAACATTTTAGCGTTGAAGAGAATAAATTAATGCTTTTTGTTCTAGTTAAACAATTAGAACTCCTTTTAAAAACCTTAAGTGCTTATAGGGCAAGACCACAAAAAATTTCAATATTTTTTTTCCAATTTAACTTCTAACTACAATTCACTCAAATCCTTCTCCCCTGCATTAAAGAAACCGTCTTCCATACAAAGCCAGTATCTCAAGCACTCATGATTATCTTTTTGTCATAGTCACACACACACACACATACATACACATTTAACCCCGCCCCCTCTAGTCTTGGGGCACAATAAAAACTGTCATATCCAGACGCTTGTTGCTACTAACCGGGAGATATGGCTGTGGTGTAGGTTATAAGAGGTAGCGGGGCGACTTCTTTATAACTAAAAAGTTTGGGCCCTCGCCCATCATTACTTTTTGCAGTGATTAAGTACGATGTAAACACAGACGCAATTCAGCATCGATACAGGAATTCCTGTGAACGCTACAGTTGAAAGATCCCTCTTCCGAGTCAGTAGCGATGCTGCCTGTAACGATTAGCATTGCTACAAGAGTTTTAATCATTTGCATACTCAGTTCTTCACTGAGTCAGAAAGCAAATAACATTGAATCGATATTTTAAAAAAATCTGACTATTTATTTAATAATCTTATCTTTCGTGCAATTAAAACAAACGGTTTATGTTAAGTGTTAAGTAAGTTAACGTAGCATTTTATTGCAGGAGTAAAACCGCCCGTCTAATCCGCTAACGCTTATGCGCAGGACCACAAAAGACCTAAGGAGTGACCCGTAGAGGCACTTGTACAAAAGAAAGCTTTTGTAACCGATCGCATGCAAAATACACGTAAATATAAAATTAATCATTTTATAGACTAGTCTCCGTATTTTAGGTACTTTAGTTTCTCTCATCCAAATGTGTTTATTCAAATATCTACCTTATTCAACTGCTCGGAGTATGTCTTCGGCAAGGTGACGTCTTTGAAAAAGTCATATTAAGATGGAATAGTAGAAAACGTATTGCATTGACACAATCCTGTGAAAAGTGACTGTAGGAAACGCTTTGAAAGCGATTATGATAGAATGTGACTGTTAAATAGTATTTTAGAAACCAGGAGTTCTTACCTATTATTTATTTGTTGAGCTCCTTGAATTAGTCGAGCTTCGCGATAACTGACAAATGCTGGCACTGACTGGAAGACCGTCTCAGACACTAATCTGCATAGTCCTCATGTGAGTTGACCAAGATTATGTCTGGACCTTAAAAGATACTATGATCTCTGAGTTTGTTTCGTCTGTTTCTTCTCAGAGTAGTCAGGTACGAAACACCGGCCTCATCTAGTTAAAAAAAAACAAATAATAATTGAGATACACAACCCCTCCTTCAAATGTCTCGTTCGGATATATCTATTAGTTCCGTTTCCAGTCGCACAGAAACCGTTACTATCTCAGACCATAACACTGAGAACCATAGAAATCCATCCTGCATATTGATCTATACTCTAGGGGGGAAATAGGAGCTGTACACGTCTTCCTTGCCGCATACTAGTGGCTCCCTCTGCGACGTAAACCACACTATGGCGGAACTAGTGTCATACTTTGTTTGTGATTGTCAAGTTTGAATTTGGAATTGAAGTTAGGATAAAATATGGCGGTTCTCTTAGAGTTTTTTATTTTTTATTTTGATGAAATGAAATGAAAGGTTTGATATTCCTGTAACGTACGGATTATTGTAACTGTTAACACGATTAATCAAGCTTTCGATGATGGGAAGAGAGTTTACTGATAGAAAATAAGATTAAATGGCAACAAATATTAATGGCAATAAAGATTATACAGCCCGGAGTTGGATTTGTGCCCGGTTGATTGCAATGGGCTTGCCTGCATAGTATGGGATTTAAACATAACTGGCGACGAACTGGCTGTTCCGAAAACTAATCTAAGCTATGTTATTTTCAAATACAAAAACAGTAAGCAATTAATCAGTAAAAAGTTAATAAACATAACTTCTTTTAAAATATCCCAAGACTACGAAGATAACAATGAAGGAATTTCAATTACAAAATTTTTAACGGATACTTTCCTGTTCGTAATCACAAAGTAAGTGCCAGAGATCGGTAAACAGAGTGAATTTTCCTGCCACAACCAAAAAGTAAATTACTTAAAATATCTCGTGTTAGGTAGTTATTTAATCCCATGATAATTATTATTCGCAAAATGTCTAAGTCGTATTTAAATGAGAAACAGAATTGTTTATAAAACGCGATAAAAACTAAGCAGGGCTTTGCTGAATTTTAATTTGGACAATCTCACAATCTTATAAGAAGATTTAAGCAGCTGAAAAGGCTCTTTCCTAATTAAAAAGTCAAATTAAAATAAAAAAGTATAAACATTGGCAACTCTAAGTAATTTTTGAGGAATCATCTATTTGATATTTTGTGAAGAACTTATCGTGGAACTGAAAAGGGGTAAATAAATGAAAAATGAAGGCTTTGTCTCGTGAAAATTATCATTGAATACACAATGAGTTATGAAATAGCTACTGGTTTAAAAATGTTTCTTTTTTAATTTGCATGGACGCTGGTTTAAGATAGCTGTAACGCAATTAGTGATGCTATTGGATTTTTCTGCAGAATAAATAAAAAGGGAGATCAGAGTTTGACATTTTTAGATAAAAATGTTAGTGTAATGGGAGAATAATTAATTTATAGGTAGGTAATCATAAAAATCGTGTTTGGTTACAAAATTCTGTGAATATGTTCCATGGGCTATTTTTAACTCCCGGCCAAAAAAGGGGTGTGTTATAATTTTAAAACAACACTTGAACAGCTTAAGCCACTTTTCTAATTTACAACATAATCGTCTAAAATTAGATTCCAATACGTTCAAAAAAACATTCCATAAATTCTTAATCCAAAAAGCATATTATTCTATCAATGAATACTTCGAAGAAAAATTAAAACTGTTTTTATCTTATTTTCCATTTTTAATACTTTTATTTCCTAATTATTATATGCATTATTTCGTAAGATTGTTACTTTAGTGTTTGCTTACTTTGTAATGTTTATAATTCGTTGTGTTTAATTTATTTAGGTAATTAGCTATAATAACAGTAGTTTTTAAATTCATGAAAACTACAACCTGCACTTCTTAATGTGTAAAAATGATTTGTACGCCTTGCAAGGCACCACATAGTGAGACATAACTCTACTTTTACCTATGTGTCACGAATAAACATATTCGAATTTGAATTCAATGTTAATATCATGACCATCACTTAAATATTCACTCAAATACGTACTAACGGCCACGAATTAACGTCGAAACGTCCACAAATGAATGAATTAATTACAAATTCTAGAAGCACCCAGTAGCGTACACTTCTAACCAAAAACCTATCACTTTTATGGGCCAATTTATATCAAGAATAGGTTTAGTAGGTTTAAAATACTCATTTGAAAGACTTCTAGTTGAACATTTTCATAGTAGTTCTAATATTTATCTTAGTTTAATTTCGAGAATGTCTAGACTGCATGAATCAAGAATGATAATAACACAGCTTGTCTGTCTGTAGCTACACATTTATCGAAGGAACAAATACTGATCACTAAGTTTGCAATAGGTTCGCCCCCTATCACGTGAGACTTAAACATCACTGTCGAAATGTGGGTGTACTATTAGGTAGGTACAGCTCTGCCCAACCCATCAAAGAATACAGTCGTGATGTAAGTTTGCTAAACTGCTCAGTGGGTGTTCATTCGTAAATGTTTGTGGAATGATATTCGTAAATGTTTGTGGAAATTTTGTCAAATTTTCCAAAGTTTGAAACTCAGGTAACATGTAATGTTAAAGCCACCTACTTGCAAAATAACTGATGAAATGTGGGCATACCTGTCATGAAGTTTACCTACATAGTAGATAGGCATAATATGGGACGTTCCATGCAATATGGGGCAAGAGATTCACTTAAATACAAAAAAATAATCGACTTCCAAAAAAAAAAATACACAAAAAAGTGGATAATAACTTAACTTTCGGAAGTCGGTGGTCCTATTGTTTGTTTCATTGGTTTTTTTGCCACTGACTTCCGAAAGTAAAGTTATTTTCCACCTCTTTTTTGGAAGTCGGTTATTTTTTTGCAAAAAAGTTTTTATTTTACCCTTTTTAGCTATCGTGTCACACACAAATCCTTGTCAAGTATCAATTTCGCAATTTCTTTTAATTGGATGACATATTTTTCCAGCTATTTTGATTTAAAAACTAAACTACTGAACCGATTTTGATGAAATGTTTAAGGGACCAATCGGTAATTATATCCTTTCAGATAAAATCATTTTTCAAATCAGTTCATAAATGACGAAGTTATGAGGTAAAAAAACGAAAAAAAATACAACCGAATTGAGACCCTCCTCGTTTTTTTTAAGTCGGTTAAAAACAAATGAATTTGAATTTGAGAGTTTTTGAAACTCAACCCTCGAATGGGAGTAACGTAGTTGGAAGTTTGCACTAACGTTTACTAACAAAGTCATAGCCAAAACTTAATATAACATAACGTACAATACAATATTATAAGTACCTCAGTACACGGTCCCAATAGCAAGTTAAGACCTTAAATTCTAATTCTCGCTAAAACAGAAGCACTAAGTATTGATATTTAGCATTGCACAAACAGCAGTGTTGCGGAGTGCACTCCCGACCATTCTCCGAGGACCCCGGACCGTGGAACTTAGCACTTAAATATAATTTACTGTTTGACATAGTTTGGTTAGTCTGTTGTGACTTTTAGGTCGGGTTTTTGTTATTGTTGAGGATATTTTTTAAGATTTTTGGTATGAATGGACTTAAAATATATGAAATTACGAAAAAAGAACATGTATAACTTACACTATCACTTGCGGGATATTTTCCGTGATTATCAATTATTGTGAGCTCCCGATATTTGGACGCTGTTGCAAGCGCTTTGATCGCGGGACGACAGTAATCCTGCGATCATGGCGTGTATGTTTAGTTATAAACCGTAAAATCTTAAAACAGTGTTTGGAAAATCTATGCTGAATCCTGTCGTGGCTTGTTGGTCGCAAGTGTCTGCTTAATTTATGGTGCTGGGTTATCGATAGTAAGTGTTATAGACAAATTAACAAATATGCTAGTGGCGTCATCTATGAAGCAGCCACCCTTGGTGTCGGAGGATCATCCCTTTACATCGGAGTATGAGGAAATTAACACCCAGTTCTTCATTTCGCTAAAGTGTCATGGGGTTTTCCTATTAGGTACATCGTATCAGTTTATAGACTTGATTTCCGCCTGCTTTGTAGCAATAATAGGCTTACATGGGGCCTAGAAAGTAACTGCCAAAATGTGGGGGTGATGTTGTGAAGATGTTGGAGCCAATGTACACGGCGCGTTGTGGCGGCGGCGCAGTAAGATATCGCCGCATTGGTGGACACACGGACGGTGCGGCGTCGCAGTGTCGCTCCGGCGCCGCAGCGACCCTGCAACGTCGTAGACGAACAGTTATTTTGCCACTTAAACAACTGAGCGGTGTCCCTCCGGCGTCGAAGCGCATATATGTACATGGTGGAAGGGACACCATGTAGTCAGTACGTCATTTTGAACCGCCCCATACATATGGACATTTTTCGTCGGTTATTAAAAAAAATCTGCTGATTCCTGCAAAACTGCAATACCTACACGTCAAAATGTACTGAACAGCAGTTTTTTAATAACCGGGTTTAGAATGGTGTACTGTACACGTGGTAACCGGCTTCTTCGCTGTCCCTTCCAGCCCGTATATTGTACTCAATAGACGAACTGTAATTAAATATTTATATATAATAACTTAATATTTAATGTAAAAACGTAAATGTAATTAAATAATTAATTGTTTCAAAAATTCAAAAAATGAACATGCAGCAATAATTCTAACAAAAAAATGCAATTTTTATTTCCTTTACTTATTTTTCTAACTTATTTATTACATTTTAAATATTCTTATATAAAATAAAAAATAAATGTATAAAATAGTAGCATATTAGTAATCATGTTGTTCTTTTTTTTTATTATTATTGCTGCATGTTCATTTTTAGAATTTATATTAATAAATAAATAAATAAAATTCATTTATTTCAGGTCATTGACCCATATTAGATGCAGAACAATTTTCAAAAATAAAAACAAATAAAATGTCAGAACAAATCAAAATTAATGTCAAAAAGTAATGTCAGAAGAAAAAACAAAATTTTAAATTATACAATCCATAAAACATCAGAGCTACATATTTATATAAAAGACAATTCAAGCACCAGCAATATGCCTGCTACAGCAATGCCCAACGTAGGGGTAATCCAGTCGCTGAGCAACCATCGCCAGGACAGTGCTGGAGCTAGCCCGCACCCTGTGCACCAAGCACGAACACCGCTTGCGCAAACATGCCCGAGGCGCTGCAGAAGCGGGGCAGCCCCAACACTGCCCTGAACGCAACACGCCTGAACGCTGCATTATTAATATTATTAATAATGATGTATGTTATGTATCGAACACAATATAAATTGTTCATGATAAATAAATAAATAACAAATATATATATATATACCCCTACCCGCCTCGTCTCGCGGGTAGTTATGTCTGGTGTGTGTGCGGCGCCGGAGGGTGTGATTTTTGTGTGCAGGACGCCGCCGCTACGGCGCTGCGCCGCCACCGTAACGCACCGCGTGCATAGGCTCTCTTATAAGATACTCACAATCTTAGAGTCTAGATCCGTGTTGTATGGTATTCACAATGCACATTAAATCTCATCTCACTGACAAAATTCTCATCTTCTGAACCCGTTCAGGCTAATAAATGATAATTTTCAGAAAATACGTCTGACTGAATTGTGTTCGAATATTTATGAATATGAGGCACTAAATTGTAGATAATAGTGCCTTATACAGTTTCCAATTATCTGTAAGAACGCACGAGGAAGCACGAGGAACTTATATGTTAAGCTCTTTGATAGTTTTCCAAGACTTTTCCTTGTCTTTTATTCCATATGTCCACGTTTTCTTAATCTAAATACCGTCCGAAAATACCGTTCCCTTTTTCCTGCTTCTAAAAATAATTATAAGATCACTACCCTCTTATAAAAGACTTATAAAGGTTCCCTTGTCAATTAGATGGCAGCATCTAGTTTACTGAACAGTTTTCTCCATCAATTTTATTTACCCTTCCATCGACAAATATAATCTGACCCGTCCCCCTTACATACTTCACTTGATTTCTTTAAAAATTCGATTTCATGTTACGTTGGTTAACAGTACCTACTCGGTTCATAAGTCTTCGGCAGTAGAGGGGTTGTCAAGCTGAGCAAAATATTGTAAACGATCTAAATAAACGTGTTATTTTTTTGTTTTCCAGTACAGTACGACCTATTTTGTCACGGTATAATTGCCTAGTCAATAGTCCGCCTGTATACACCTAATCGTTTCGCTCAAAAAATTCAATTTTTCTGAAAGCTTTTCCGGTGAAGTATTTAGTGCACACGAATGGACTAATTGCTTAGTGTTTAGAGGTACTGCGAATGGCAGTATTTTAGTTTTATCGATAAACGTTCCTATCAATGGTTGGTTAATTCATTTTTGAATGATGATTTTGGTGTTGTGTCATCAATTTATTTGTTGCAAGAGCTGAAATTAGTGTTAATTACATTATGTTAGTTTATTTTGTAAATTTTTCGCTTCGGGTTCTGGTCGTAAAATGTGTGTGAAATGTAGTTTAGGCGATTCTCACACGACAGCGCTCGTCCAGGCGGTCGGGCGGAGGTGGCGAATAATTTTCGCGGAGAGATGGTGAGCGCGGCTCCTCCGCGCGGTTGGGCGGTGTACGTGTGTTAGGCATCAACGGGTTTCATACATCTTACATGCCAAAGTAACGTCAGATCCGCTTCACTGCACGACCGCGCGGACGTGCGGTGTCCTGTGATAATTTATTTTATTTATTTATTAAAATTTTATGCACAAGTAAAAACTGCACAAAGGCGGGACTTATTGCCTTGGACTTTTTCTACCAGTCTACCTTAGGGTGATGCAGAGACAATACACAGTAGGTGCAATAACAGAAAAAATACCAGAAAATATTTTTAACTAAAATATAAGCATAAATACACATATACATAAAACAATACATATATAAGTAAAGTGAGATAAACAAGAAAAAACTACTACAACTAAATTCTGAGACGAATCTGTCAACTTCTTGTGTAAATGCTCTCGAGTATTCACTTTGAATGTGAACCGACTGGTCACCGTCCTAATACTCTGAGGGAGCGCATTCCGAAGGAAGACCGCCTGGACAAAGAAAGAAGATTTGATAAAATCAGAGTGGTGGGAAGGACATCGTAGAAGACATTTATTGGAGGTACGAAGATTCTTGCTGTGCGCAGAGCAAACATTTTGACAATGAGAAGAAAGAGAAGAAGGAGAAGTGGGTTTATGTAGAAGATAAAACAGGGTTGTCAAAGCCCTTAACGCTCTGCGCTGACGGATGGGTAACCACTTTAAAAGCGATCGATGGCAGATACATGATCATACTTGCGGAGACTGAAGACGAATCGAATGCACTGATTAAGAATTCGGTCAAGTTTATTGAGGAGATCTGCATTCAGGTCAAGTAGCACACATCACCATAGTCAATTAGAGGGAAGATTAGGGACTGTACGAGCATTGCCTTAATGTATGATGGGAGAATATTTTTTAACCGATAGAGCTACCGCAACGTTCCGGATAATTGCTTCAGGAAAGCTCCGATTTTATTTCAAAGGTGACCTCATAACAGAGCATTGTTTCTCTCAATTAAATTAACAGGAATAAACCATCGGCATTCGTTTTATGATTTGTCTAGCCCCTACAAAAGATTGCTACACACTCGTACACAGTAATATGTACAAATTGCTAATTATGGACAGTTTTTGTACGGTTTCTTTCTAAATATAAGAATAAGGCAAGTACTAATCTGCCCTTATTTTCTTCCCCTAAGAAATCTTTTACCCTTCAGCGTTTACCAACATTATTTCCGTCTCACTTACCTCATAAACTCACTTACTCTAACACCCTACATAAATTAAAGCTGAACGCACACTTGTAAGCACTGCATGGGATCAGTATAGACTCAACTAGAACCGTTCACGATTATTTTTATGAAACTCCATACTGCAACGCACACTTGCAGGGAGTGATCACATGAATCATCGCAGAAACAAAGCATTATATAACAAAGACGGACGGACGGTTTTATTCCCCTTTATTATACAATAAAGGGGAATAAAACCGTCATTCGTCTCGTTTCAGTTCGGACGACGTGAGCTGACACCGCGCTATTCGCTTTTCTTCCACAGACTGTATCGATAAATTTGGCCACTTCCAGATGCATCGTATAGCCATCGCCTTAACCTAAGATCACTTAGTACACAGCTGGCATCGAGCTTAAGGCGGACAGACTCCCGGCTTACGGAAACCCGATCTGGTTCGACGACGAGCCAGCCAAGGCGATGTTGACCCCGAGCAGTGCTTACACATGTGCGCTCACCTTAAGGCTATATACACACGTCACCGCCACCACTATCAACCCTAGCTAATGTAGTATCGTTGTATGCGGCTCGAGTCGGTGGCACATCACTCACGATTCGCGAGGGAAACGCTGAGTGACAACACTACTTACTCCAGCAGGTTCCATGGTAAACCAGGAAACCTACCTAATATTGTGTTATCGAGTAATCTGTGTACGTTACTGGGAAATTTTGTAAGGTATTTGTATTTTGGGTTCTGGGATTTTTGAGGCTTTTTACGGTTCATACTAAAAAGGGATATGTTGTATGAATTATCTTTTTAGGACCAATGGATTATAAGTCCTTGTTATATAAGATTTTATATAGATACAAGCAGTACGATCTATAGGATTTCTCATTTGAAACTTCATACGACCTTTTACCCCCTCGCGTTTAACCCTTTTAGGTGTGTTTTTTTTTTAATTATTGCTCACTTTCGTTGTTTAAAGAACTCTTGAGAAAAATAAAAGCGACATCTGTTAGTGAATGAATAAGTGAGTGATAGAAAAACAGTATTTACCTATTTACTGAAATAAAGTAACATTTTTATCAAGTTTGTAGGTAAGTATGTTTCGGCGCAGAAAAACGTCTATAAAAGTATCTATAAACCCACTGTGTATTTAAATAATAAGGTTGCGTTGCATGTTATTATAAGTAATAAAAAATTACTTCAATCACTGCGGGTACTGTATAAAATCAAGTTTTCCAATGCAGCAAACAAAAACTAAACTCACCTTTAATGTAAATGAAAAAACACCTCATATTCTGCTGACCCTTTTTCATGGAAACCCACACCTTTGTAACCTCCAAGATATTTTCCGTGTACTTATGTAATACAATGGTTTTACGTGAAATCCCTTTGTAAGAGGCCCTCAGAGGTATGTTGGGGTCTAATGTGATTGAGCCCTCACAGTATTTTTGCGGTCAATTTGATTATTTTATTTTCACAATGCCCTCGCACCATATTCCCCTGTAAGTACTTATTTACAGTATTTTGGTAGATCGTATTCAGTTATTCAGAGTGAAATTGATAGGCATATTAAATAGGATGGCTTGAAAGAGATGAAGATTATTCGGACTGACTAATATTGGTATACAGGAATCAAATCAAATTAGCTAGCGCAACTTAAGGGTCTATAGTAGCTCAGATGGCTTAGCATGATCCTCCGTTATGCCGAAAATACTGCAGCATTAATTTTGAAATAAATATACGGTAAAGTTGAGGATTAATGCTAGGTCCTATGTTTGACGAAAACACGATTCCATAAAATTTTCTCGATAGAAAAAAATTCCAAAGTTACCTCCAAACCGAACGATAAACCGCTGGTATTCAAAAAATACTTAAAATTAGATCATGAAACTTGGCATACTAACTGAACTACCTATAAAGCAGGTCTTATGTTTTTTATTTTTTTTAAATTCCTGTTATTTTCACCTTAAAAAGTAAATACCTAAACTATCGGCGTCTTGAAGTTGGTTCTCTGCCGCCCGCCACCCGCGCTCAGTCTCGCTTCGGCTTTCGAACGGGAGAGCTGTGTCGCTTGCGCTCAGAACACACATTACGCAACAAGACGACGTAAAATTAAAATTTATGTACTTAGGTTTATAGTGTGGCGCAATGGGAAATAACGGTTGGCGTAAGGAAGCAGGCAAACATATGATAAACTTAATGAAATAAGTATCTATTTACCTATCTACTATTTATAAACAAACATATAGGTAGACAGCATACGACACGTTTGGTGCAGTGGCTAAGCGATTGGCTGCTGCGCTACGAGTCGCAGGTGTTTCTGCATGTGAAGATTTGTGTTTGTAAGTTTCAATCACAAATGCATCGTCCACGATTCAGGAGAAATCCAGTGTGGGGCAACTTTTATAAAAAAATAAAAAGATAAAAATTACCTATATAGTTTTGTTTTTGTTTTGACAATATATGTATATTACAACAAAATATAGGTATCTACAGTAAGTACTTAGTAATTGTTTTTTATAATGTTGTCCCACTCCACGATTTCTCCTGAATCGGAGACGGTGCGATTACAAACACAAATCTTCACAACTATCGTTAGGCTATAAAAATATTTGTTCCGTGCGGGAATCGAACCCGCGACCCGCAGTGCAGCAGCCAAGCGCTTAGAAATACCTAATAAAAATATAGGTATGTTCGGTAAGTACCTACCTATCTAACTACAAGAAACAAAACTGTAACTTACTTATCCGACTGTAGTGCTACCTACCACATACATAAAATGTATGAACTTACTGACGTACCTTGGTAGTTTAGCTAAATAATTATAATGTATCTTTCTAGAAGACGTCGATTACACAGTACTGAAAACGATGGTGATAAAGATGATGTTCCGGTAAATTCGTCAGTATCTTCTACCTACCTAAAAATGTAACTGATCTGTTATTCGTACCCACGGCTACATAATTATCAAACTATAAATTTCCAGTATAAGCTGATCTCACATTGTATAGGCATTCCGTACAATGAGAGGTCAGAAAAAGCAATAAGTACCTACGCAGTCGCGCACACATCCGCATTTCTTAAAACAGAACGTACTACACGATCAATTATAAACCTTATCCTATTAATCACAGCGTGTATATACCATGCACCGTACAACTTACCCACACAAAAACATCGGTTGCTATCGTTGTGCTGTGCAAAAGCAATTTATTTTACATATACGCTAGTGATTGACTAAATCGGAAATTTATCGAATCTTACGTTTATTATTGTACAAAAAAAAAATTGGGTCCTCAAAATAAAATAAATAATAAACTGCATGTCCAGAAAATATCATAATAAAAATAAACAATATGTAGCTAAAAAAAATATTATTAAGTAAATTAACACAATCAAAAATCCGGTTACGTTGGTTTAAGCTGTCATAGCGTATTGAAATTGAAACAGTAGGTATTGTTGAACCCTGCTATGGTGTTTACTCACTGACCTGTAAAGTGGAAGTATTTGTGCAGCACTTGCCGCTTTGATATTACTGGGGTGGCACTTTTTGTCAAATAGTGTACTCTTAAATTCATATATTTTTCCATGACAGATTTGATAAGAAATAATTTATGTCATTATTCAATGGGAACTGCTCAAATTGGTAAAACGTAATATTATCTAAGAGATCTAATCCTATCGATCGATCGATAGCCTACGTTAGTCGATCTGCACAAGCACATCACTAACTTGCTGCAAGACGCCACCGCCGCCGCGATGCCGATGCATCCACTTAATAACGTATCATTTTGTGATGTTTACATTGCTTGTCCAGTCACTTAGCGGCAAACTTAGGTAGTGGTTAAGGGGCAATGTATTTGTTGCAAAAATAGTACAGTCGCTGTGATATTTGAAAACAAAAATAACATAGTAAGAGCAAGAAATATTTTACGATTTGTTGTTTTTCATGATTTTAAAGACAAATATAGTAAAATACTTGTACTAACACATGGTAAGTGATTCCATTTTGACGTTAGTAGGTACATTGAAACTAAATTTGCGATTTACAATTTTATGTTCATATAATGACAAGTTAATATTAAATTATGATTGATAATTTTATTAAGTAGGTACTTAGTACTCGTCCGATAATAGTGTAGTTTACTCTAACAAAATCGCTTCGACTTCGTGTGTCCGCGTCACCGCGAGCTGTGTGCATGCTGTGTGCGATCGCGCCGATCGCGATAAAATAGTGAGGTGGCGCGGGGAAGTGGGGGCCAAATTAGAATTTGAGCTGAGGTTATATAGACTCTTAACAGAGGTGGTGGGATATCTTAAAACAACAAAAAAATATTTTCTATTCTCAAAGATCTATTTCATTAAACAACTTGTTTTACGAAGATCTTTGCTGCAGCCGTAACAATATTGTTGAAATGTTGATAAAGCTAAATGATATATGTATACAAATAAATAAAGGGTGGAATAGACACCGACGCGAAAACGGAAACCACATACTCAGTACATCATTCTCACCCCCCCCCCCCCACCCACATATAAATATTTTCGAAAATTATAAAAAAAAAAACAGTTGTTTCCTACAAAAGTGCAATACCTACACGGTGAAAATGTATGGAACAGCTGTTTAAAAGAAAAAAAAAAACAACTTCAAAAACAAAAAAAGTGAAAAATAACTTTAGCTTCAAGAGTCGGTGGCAAAAAACTGTATCAATAAAACAAAAGTCACCGACTTCTGAAGCTAAAGTTATTTTTCACTTTTTTTGTTTTTCAAGTTGGTTTATTTTTTGCAAAAAAGTTTTTTATTGTTTATCTTTTCCCAGTAATCTCCGAAACGGTTGATGTTATAAGGAGTAACTTACGCTACTTTTATACAAGAAAAAAGATTTAGGTTCCGTGCAAATAAATTAAAACCCTTGAAATTGTTATCAAAATTCGATTGAAATAGGGAAGTATTATTAAGGTCGCGGGAATCAGCTAGTTCAATATAAATGTAGGTGCTTGTTACTTCAACCCATTTTCTCTGAGACCAGCCCTTTTACAAAACACTGCATACTATAACAACGATATTGTATTATATTATTATTAATCTAAGACGGGTTTGTATCTACTATTGTTTTTGTATTCGTAGCCATGTTTGTTGCTCCTCTAAATCTCGAGTCTAATGTCGTGTAGTCGCATGTTTTATTGTCTTCATTAAGATAAAATCTCATCTAATTTCTTGTGTGTGTCTAGGATTCTAGGCTATTTGGTGGATAGTCGTTTATTTGTTTTGATAGAACTAATTTTGCTGATTACGAGTAGTTTCTAGTAATAGAGCTATTTTTTTCTCTAACCATTGGTGTGAGTGAAAACAGTCGAGAAGATGGGCAGTAGTAGGTCTCTAACTTATTTTAATTTTGTACTAAGTAAGCTTGCGTTTAGCCGCAACTCGCCTGATGTGAAGTGATGATGCGGCCTAGGGTGGAGCACGCTTGCCTAGAAGAAACCGATTCTCTCAAACTTTGAAGAGATCTAGATTATAATGACTGGAAACTGGGTTTCGGGTGAAAATTAATAATTTCCGTTAACAATTGGCGAAGCGTGAAAATGGGTACGTACCTATTACAATACCGCCGCTTACTGACTAAATTTTTCCTCAATAGAAAAAAATTAGTAATAAATAAAATTCTGGGTGGGTCACGTTTCTAGGACGATGCCGGACAGATGGGCGAAGATAGTCACACAGTGGGTGCCTGGAGACGGCCGTCGTAACCGAGGCAGGCCCAAAAACCCTGGCGGCTCATTCTCAACGGATTGGTCGGAGAAAGCTAATTGCAAACAAACTTGGAAAGTCATGAGGGAGGCCTTTGCCCAGCACTGGGACAGAGTAGAGAGAGGCAGAGGCGTTAAAAAATAGGCATACGGTCTTTTTTTACAAATTCTGCATTCCAATTGATATATTTGCCACTCACATAAATATAAACTTTATGTACCAAAGTGTAAATTAAGTTGAGTTTAAAATTAGATACTAGTACTATTGAAAAAGTCATAAAATTTTGAAGTTGAAATTACACAAGCACAAACTGAAATTAATTCCCTACAAAGAGATTTTTCCAAACATCCATTTAATGAAATGTTTGAAAGGTTACCTCCGAAAGCAGATTATATTTTTCTTATTAGTTCTCTTTACTTCTATCTACCTACTTACACAATATGTCATTAGGTTTCATTAACTTCTCAATCATTCTTATGCTTCCAAGAAAATTGTATCTATTTTGTCCGTAAACATAACATGATTTCTCGACATGTTTGGCGTTCTTATAATAAATATTATTAAGTTGATTCACAAAAATAGCTCGTAATCTGTCCACAAGTGAGTTATGTTTTTGACAACACCTAAGCCCTAGAATACATATACAATGGATAGTTTTTTTACTAAACAATCACTCCTATTAGAAAAATGCACATTAATAAAAATTCTACATGATGAGTTGATCACTAAAAAAAAAAAAATGTTTATGATTCGACAAACTGTGGAAATTAATGTCACTTTTTGAGTCCCTCTTTGTCATCGCTTGCATATTGTGAGCTAAAAAAATTAGGAGATAATTTTTATATGTATTTCGGGAGGTTTATGAGCACATACATTGTATTCATACATAGTGCTCTGTCAAGAAAGTACCGGGAAACGATCAATAATACACAAAATGTAGTTATTCATCCAAAGTTATTTTATCGCCTTCAAAGTATGCTCCTTCAGAAACGATACACTTACGCCAACGAATAGTTCAATCATCAAAACATTTTTTAAACGCTTTTTCCGGATTGAGTTAAGTTATCGCCGCGAATTCTCCTTTATGTCTTCTACCGAATGAGAACGGGTGCCACGAAGTGGTAATTTGAGTTTAGGAAAAATAAAGAAGTCGGCTGGAGCCATATCTGGTGAATAAAGTGGTTGCTCGATGGTATTTGTTGAGTTTTTGGTAAAAAATTCGTTCACTATGATGGCCTTGTGCGAAGGCGCATCATCGTGGTGCAAAATCCAAGAATTTTCTTTCACAAATCTGGCCTTTTTCATCGAATTTGCCCTCTTAAACGCCGCATAAGGCTCAAATAATATTCTTTATTTACTGTTTGACCTTCCGGCAAAAATTCCGAGTGCACAACACCGCGATAATCAAAGAAAACGGTTAAAATGACTTTGACTTTTAATCGACTTGGCGTGGTTTTTTCGTTTTAGTTTAGTTGGAAGGCGCCACTTCGAAGCTTGTTGACTAGTTTGCATGTCAAACTCGTAAACCCACGTCTCGTCACCAGTAACAATGCGTTTCATGAATGTTGGGTTGGAATTGACTCGTTATAGCATGTCCTAAGCGACTCTTATGCGATTGAGTTTTTGGAGAAAATTCAGGTCTTTTGGGACTAGCCGAGCGGCAACATGTTTCATACCCATGTGATTATTTAAAATAGTACGGATCGCAATACACAGAAAGTTCAGCGCCTATCTCTCTCGAACTTGAAGAATCAGGATTTTCAGTCACTAATTCCTTCACTTTTGCGATGTTAACTTCAGTTAAAGACGTTGATGGCCTACCAGAGCGAGGCAAATCTTCCATCACATCTCGACCGGTTTTGATCGCTTTGTGCCACTCATCACGCACGATCACGTGTTTTTGTTAAAGTCGATTCACCGTAAGCCTTCTGTAATATTTTCATGGACTCCGAACACGAAATTCCATTGGCGATGCAAAATTTAAGACAAACTCTTTGTTTGATGTTTTTGTCCATTATGAAATTCGCAATACACACTAGATATCATCTAACTAAAAACAGCACTGTATTTAATCTAAATAATAGATGCAACTCAAACTCCGCGCCAAAATGGAAAACAGTTATGCCAATCTAACAAAAATAAAACAACCAAATATTGAATTTGGAACCATAAACAAATCATCCATTCCCGATACTTTTTTGACTGAATGTACCATTCATATAAACATCGACATCGCACAGATAAATTATATTTAAACATGTCGACATTAAAATCCAAGATGATTAAAAATAACTAACAATTATGCTACAAAAACTAATCACACTACACACAATATGCTTAAGCAACAAATCCACAGAAAAAAAAACATAAACCTCGTAACACACGAGTAAAATGGCGTCATTTAAACCACTTATTAAACCTACCGCCTTATTTGTGACACAACAAAGTAACCTGACTGCTTACCGTGCATTATTTTTAATTACTATTTGAATATTAAACTTTGTTTTACGATCGCGAGTTAGTGACTCCGCGTTACAGTTTACAATAGTACAGCGAAGTTTGTAACTAGGATCGTGGAAATTGTGGAGAGGCTAGAATATTAATTGTAATTTAACGACGGCGAAATGCCAATACCTCCTTACTGACATTTTTCGAGAAATTCACTTTTTTATCGTTTTGAATTTAAAGGTGTTATTCGCATGTTTCAGTGAAAACTCTTAAGTGAATTGGTGTTTTGTTAAATACATAATCTTCTAAATATATATAGATACATCACAACATTATCACATAAAAAGGATAAGAACAAAGTTAATACCTCCTGTCTAACCGAATACCTACTACATTATCATAAAATAATATACGAATTCAGCATAATATATAAATCCCACATAATTATTATTCAAAATAAATAAATAAACTAACAAATTTTTTAACTTTTCAAGAAATTAAGCGTTTTTTTCAGTTTGTGTAAAATTTTGATTTTGTCAGTTAGGTGTTATTGGCACTTCGCCGTCGATAAATAAACTTACAACCAGAATTCACAATGTTAAATGCCGATGCCAAGGAGTGTTTATTAAAGACTCCTGCTTTCCAAGAGCCAGGCATGTAAGGACTTTTGGCATAAAATGGATTATAATATATTACCCATTATTTTTATTTCCTTTTCCATTTTGCCCTATTCGGTCTATCTCTCTATGAGCTGGAGAAGTTTACATAATTTTTTGATTAATAAGTAATTTAAATAAGAATACATAATATAGTGAAAAAAAAAATTAAAATATCTCTAAAAATGAATAAGTTATGACACTTTAAAGTTGCACTTTCAATGAGGTAAAGTGACGTCATTTTGCCTCATTACAATTATTTATTCTTGAAGTGTGGCTGACGAAACAAACTTAAGATAAGATAGATAGGTAGTTATTACGAGTATGTCATGTGACTGGGACTGTAGCTTGATTTTTTTTTTGTTTTGACATTCAAAAGTGCCTGTAATGGTCTAATTGAAATAAATGCTTTGAGTTTTGAGTTTGATAAGTTCAGCACTAAAATAAGACGGATTAAAAGAAAAAAAACGTCCAAAACTGTGTTTGGACAATTTTGAATTTTTATTTATTTCGACCTCATGAATCTTCTGCATGTACTGAGTCTTCTGTAGGGATTTTTATGTCAATTTTGACCATTATTATTCTGTCTCTTTGTAGTTATTTCCTAACAATATCTTCGTTCCTTCTACGATCCTCACTCAAAGACTTTGTAACAACACTCAAATAGTTGACGCGGAGTTATGAAGAGATTTCATGCGGATTTGATACGGTTCGTGGCCTATACTTAGTTTTGTTTAATGGCTGAATAAACGACGAGGATTTCAGGGGTTGAAACTGTTTAAAGTGGGGTTATATTGCCGGTTTTTGGCTGTCATAATAAATAATAAATCAGCGTAGCTTAAGCAGTGATAGCAGCCTAGTGGTGACCGTTGGACTGCCAAATCATAGGTCTCGAGTTCAAACCCAAGACATACCTCTGATTTTTCGGAAGCATGTGCGTACTGTATTGTATAATTATCATTTGCTTCGGTGAGTGATATTTCTCGATGGCACGTAAAGCCAAGTCAAAGACCCATGGGTGATGGGCAGCATAAAAACTCTGACACCAGGTAGGTCTGGCACTAACCAAACGAGAATGAAGACTGCTGGCAACTTTGGCAAAGCATTTCCTTTTATTCGCAGATAGACAAAGCACAACTTAAACCAAATTTTACAGAAGTGTTCTTAACATAACTGAAGTGAGTATTAAAGTAGGATTTTTAGAAATTATTTTCCTAAAATAATGTATGACTATTTCTAGTAAAGTTCGTCATAAAATGGAAGCCCATGAATAATGAGATTGAAATACGCCGTGTACCTCTCCCAGCCCTCCTTGTGAATTCACTAACATGCTAATCATTCCATCGGGATAAGTCTGTCACCTAGAAAAGTTACTTTTATTTGGCCAAAACGGCTCTAAAACACCCAGAAAAGAAAGGGTAAAAGAAAATGACGTACATTGTAAGAATTCGTAGCTCCTTTGAGTAACAATGTATGTAAGTTTACGAGACAATATTTTATCATGTGGTCCATTAAGTGTTTTAATACCATGTCATTTGCGGTGCTTTATAAACTTTTAAGACAATGTGACGGTTCTTGAGTTTGTATGAACAATCATGAGCACCAATATGTTTAGTATGTTACCAGCCAAACCCGATTTCAGGCCAAACTAGTTTGTCCTAGGCCAAACTTTACCGGGTTATCGTGTCAGGATACACGAACCCAAACAAAGCCAACTACAATGTGAAAGTAATGTAGTCGTTGAAAACTTTATAAGTGGTTTTCGAACAACATTTCCCATATCGATTACTTTCGCCATTCATCGCAAAACTAATTAATCAACAAATTCATAGATTTTTCGCGGCAATTACTGCTATGAGCGATTTACGGGATCATTAAGTGAATAGCAGTGGAATGTCAACCGTGACGTCATATTGCCAAGCAATTAATTGCTTCAGCAATTCATCAATAATTATTAATTACTAGCTCTGCCCGTGGCTTCGCTCACGTGACCGCGTATTGTTTTGGTATTGTCAGGGTATGTACATTACATGGGAACGTGAAGTCATAGTATATTCCTAACATCCTCTACAAATAATATACTAATTAACTGACTTACTGTAAATTTAAACTAAATCCTGTTAGTACATCTTTGTTTTAAGTATTAAAGGAACACATGGTCAATTTCTGGGGGGAATCAATTTAGACAGCCATCGGCACGCTAAGAAGATGTTTATGAACGAAAGCAAATGCATGCAACTCATAATCTATCCTGGGTCCCAAACCCAACGGTTTAAAAAAAAAGACGCTCATTTGCAAATCGAGAAAGAAAAATACTTATACTACAGCAAGAACTTATCAGAACCTGTCTCCTATACCACTTTTTGGATTTTGAAGAAATCATCATCATTTTCTTCTACCCTTATCCCAATTTATTTGGGGTCGGCTCGGCATGTCTTCTTCTTCCTTACTTCCCTATTATTTTATGGAGAAATTGTTGAAGAAAAATAGAAATGCAAAAGACGTCAATACAAAAAAAAAATAGAATCTCACAGCATCAAAAAAATATTCAAACAAATCACAAAAAGTGAAATTAATATTGGACTCGTACTTGCAACCACGTAATTTACAGAGCGGTCATGAAACCACTAGGCCATTTATTCCGTTGATATAACAATGCATAATTATGAAAAGACAAACAATTGAAGAATAACCATAATGAACCTTCTCAAGCACATAGCGTGATAATATATAGGCTACTATTTGAAGAAGCCTTCAAATGGTAGTCTAAAACGAAATATTTGTAAAAATAAAGTTTTAAGAAAGGAATATTTGTGCAAAATATGAACAGTAGCACAAATGCGGTAGTTGTTGCGCCATTTCGAAAGTTCGGAACATCGTTTTGAATTAATACAATTTTGATATTGTTTATGTACTCGAATAGATTTAGATGGTTAATCAATTAAAATTTACGACCACATACTGTCGCGAGCGTAGTTCATTCACGGAAAATCTTAACACCGCGATTCAGTAACTGGCTGTCAAATGCACAACGCCATCTATCGAGCACGGAGTTAAACTGCTAAAATATAATGCATGGAAAGCGATCAAACAATCACTCTATATTATGTAGATTTTCAAAGCAGCGCCATTAGAGTACCTTTTGCAATCATAACTTTTTGAAAAACTCGGACAGTCGATTTAAAAGTGATGTTGTGAGCACATTTATTCATTAGTACCATTTTGGTTCAATAGATGTCGTTACATGTGTATCTTAAGTAATGATGATGATTGCTTCTTGAACACTTTAAATTCATATATCTATTGATTAAGAGCACGGATTGCAATGAAACAAAAACGAATACCTTCTCTAAGTTACGCACAATACAAGTATGTATTGAAACTTACCACATTGGTTTTGTAATTTTCACGTGATACTTAAACAAACAAACATAGCCGTAGAGATCCGTAGAGAGACATACAGACAAACAGACAAAAAATCTAAAAATAGTAGAAATGGGTTCTGTTTGTTATCCTTTAACACCCCTACTATTTTTTTTCTTCTAAATATTTTCAATGTACAGAAACGCCACGTCTACAGATTTAATATATGTATATATGTAGATAGATAATGTGCGGGAGTTGGTCACTAATAATAGGCTGATGTGTGCGGTGGTGGGTCTTTAAGCATTAGATTACGGTTTGCCAGTTTGTGATAGCAACTAAACCTAGGAGATAGAAGCTTATTCAAGAAAAATATTTTATTTTTTCTGGCTATGAACTATGTCATTGGTCTTATATCTACAGCATGTATCGGAAAGGAGTTCCTCGTTGGTCTGAGTCGTTGTAAGCGTGACTGCTGAGAGGAGGTCCTGGGTTCGACTCCCGGGTCGGGCAAAGTGTTATTGAGGTTTTCTATCAAGAATTTCTCAGTAGCAGCCACGGATTCTGGATTTGTGCCCGATTGTTGGTAATAGGCGTATCCCCTATTACATGGGACTTAAACATAAATATGAGTGTACAATTACAGGCGTGATGTTTTGTATCAGAAATGTGTGGTCAAACTTTCTCTACGGGACCAACATCGTAATCGCGAAAAAAAAACAGTTCAGTTTAGTGGTTGTATCACACCGTTAAATATGAGCGTACCTTTTTGATACAATCACAATTTTCCAGTGCAAATTATAATCACTTTCATAAAAATCAACATAACTAACAAAACAATTTAAAATCCCGACATTCAATTTACCTCCCAAAAGCATTAATAACAGAAGCATGTGAAACAAACAATTTTTATCTCCACCTATCCAAAATTTAACTAGTTTTCGTCAAACAATGAATTTGAATCGTTCAGAAATAAAGAGCTGAATAAATTCAAATATATTCACACGAAACGCATCGCAGTATGAAACTGGATGAAACCGCTGAATATCTGAATATTCATCCAAATATAAACATTAGGTTAGCCAGCTAAAATAGCCTGAAGCTGGCTCTAATGTTATTACTTTTTAACTTATCTTGCGTGGAATCTTTTAAAATTCTAGTATGTGAAGGTTTTATACAAGGAAAAGCATACTCGAGATTTTTCTTTTCTGAATCTAGATAAGTCTTTTGACTTGTTAAAGTCTGAAGATGAAAGAAGTCGTATTTACGTAGACTGACTCATTGGTCGAGTGGTCAAAAGCGCGACTGCTGAATATGAGGCCGTGGGTTTTATTCCCGGGTCGGGCAATGCGTTATTGGGTTTTTCCATCAGGAATTACTCAGTAGCAGCCACGGAGTCTGGATTTATGCCCGGTACTTCTTCTTAAATGACCTGACCATTTCCACATCAATTGTTTAATTTTGGTATGAACTAAGATAGAAAAATGGAAAAAAGGCAGACAGTATCGTAGATGGGAAGATGACATCAATAATCTGACGACCCGAATGGCGCAGCGGTAGTGAGGCTGCCTTACGTTCATAGGGTTCCGGGTTCGAATCCCGGTAGGAGCAAGTGTTTGTGTGATAAGCATGGACATTTGTTTCCGAGTCATGGATGTTTATACATATGTATAATAAGTATGTATTTACAAACAAAAGAGTATCTATGTAGTATATCAACTATCTGGTGTCCACGACACAAGCCTCGTTGCTTAGTGTGGCACTAGATGGCGCTGTGTGTAATGTCCAACGATATTTATTAAAAAAAAAAAACATCTTTTGGTAGTCAGTGGCCCGGAAGTCTGACAACCAGTCTTACCAATGAGTATCGTACTACCCTGGGTAATACTGGGTTGACTAACTGGGTTGTGGAGGTCAGATAGGCAGTCGCTCCATGTAAAATATCAGCTGCATCCGGTTAGCCTGGAAGCCGACCCCAACTTAGTTGGGAAAGTCTAGGCAGATGATGAAGTGAATAAAAATCTTTTATGTTTGTCCACAATTTCACGCCAACATTGCGCAAAAACTAGCAAACATAGCAGCTAGCAGCGTGCAAGTTTGCCCTCAGACTTCCGCAGTCATCCGCACTCTTGCATATTTAAATCTAGCAAGTCTCCGAATTGGGGTTAACAGGCATCGCAGCCAAGAGTTTGCGATTGAATTTAATTTGTTATAATATTGTCAGCTGGTCGACGAGTCTTTCATATTTTGAGCACTATTTAAGACAAAATAAACAACTGGTAAAAACAAAATTTTCTTACGGCAAATAACAATTGCAACAAAGTCAAGGTTTTTAAAGTGTTTTTCCGTCGACTTTTACAACCTCCGACCTCCTATAAAAAACTGGGTAGCGCATTATGCCAAACTTAAAGGTTTTCTCGGTCGCTTAACGACATAATAGAAAACTGGATAATAATGTATCCAGCCTAACATACATAACGGATGATGCGTTATGTATGTTATGTTATGTTGACTGTACTAGCGACGATACGCCCGATTCATCTTCCTAAGGTTGGACGCATACTAACCTTAATTTAAAAAAAAAAAACGTTTTAAACCGAAGTGAACACCTACTGCGACCCTAAAAGTGGCATTTTATCATCGTAGCAATAAAATTATAGAAAAATAAACAAAATATGGAACTGACATAACATACATGTTTATATTAGCTGTAAGTTTCCCGAACAGTATAAAATAAAAAATAAAATAAAATTTAAAAAAATACAAAAAATCTCTCGTTGATCCTCTTGAAGGCCGTTATAGTAATAGAATTACGACCAAAAAATCCCACGAATACTTGACAAATAGCGGACCCTAATACTAAGATAATTTAATGCTATACAAACTCTTTACCAAATCACATTTCATTCAAAATCTGTTTCAGTGTAATTTTTAAAAGCATTGAATTCCATAACTTTGCCTCCGAACTCTTCAATTATCATTTCACAATACCTAATGTCATTTGGATTCATATGAACGCAGCATATCTCGGAAGCCTTCTTGATCTAGACTTTACAAAGCAATCCTATTTATAGGTACCTATCATAATTTTTCCTAGAAATCAACTCAGGATGGATGAAATGGCGACAGGTCACTGGAACAACTTGCGACCCACGGATGCCCCTCAAGTTAAAGGAAAAAATATACAAGTCCGTGATTAGGCCTGTCGTACTGTATGGATCAGAATGCTGGGCTGTGAAGAAGATGGATGAAAAACGATTGCATGTAGCGGAGATGAGAATGTTGAGATGGATGTGTGGAGTAACAAGAATGGATAAAGTAAGGAATGAGTATATTAGAGGAAGTTTGAAAGTGGCGCCTGTTACAGAAAAATTTAAAGGAAGTCGCCTGTCTTGGTATGGACATGTAACGAGGAGGGATGAAACGCATGTTACTAAAAGAGTGATGGATATAAATGTTGATGGATGGAGAGGGAGGGGAAGGCCAGAGAAAAGATGGATGGATTGTGTCAGAAATGATATGAAGGACAAAGGAGCAAATGATGCAGTGACGGTTGACAGGGAAGAATGGAAGAAGAAAACGTGTTACGCCGACCCCAAATAGAATGGGACAAGGGCAGGAAGATGATGATGAACCTTTGCTAGAAATCTTCTTATTGGTAAAGCTCACAGAAGTACTGACTTTTCAATTGTGTTAGAAGTTTCCATTTGTGTACTTCGAAAATATTCTAATTACTATAGTATATGTTTTGTAATTGAGCTTTACATACTTACCAAGGGGTATAGCTGGGGGGTGGGGCTGAGCTGCGGAGGTCAGATAGTAAAATTCGCTAAGTAATGTTTATTTTGCATATAGATTATTACAAGCATTTTTACACGTGTTTTTATTTCAACTCTAAGAAGAGACGGCTGAAACAAACTTGGAGGTCATTGTCTCTTTTAAGGTCTAGACATAATCTTGTCAACTCGCATGAGAACTAGTGAGTGAGTGAGTAGTGAGATGAGTGGGTGTGATGGTCAGTTGCATACGGTTAGACTGGCAGCCGACCCCAACATAGATAAGAAAAAAGGCACATAACGAATTCAGCTATAAAACAAAACAAACACACAAACTTAATTTTTACTGACAGCGCCGTCATTCATGTACAAGGCTTCAAGTTCCAAGTGCCTGTCGTCACTCCCATTTATTCTCACCCCCTATTAGATCAAATTATCATAATGAAAAATGTCTTCAGCGCAAAAATAAAACTTGTGAACTCATAAAAAACAAAAGTTTTGTCGAGCAATTTGTGAATTTTCTCGTAAATATGAGGTAGGAGGTAAAAACAAGGTAAAATTAGAATTGAATGCTTTCCTTCCAACAAGTGCAGTTACTTCGAAATTGTTCTTGAGTTTTTAAACTAACTCAGTGGCGTCCATCTTTTAGGGAAGAATTTTAATTTTACACGGGAACAGGGCAGATGTTTCTACTGTTTTAAGAAATTCGATAAGCGTGTTCTTTGAGTTCCTTATTTTTTGTTCTACTGGACGATTATGTGTCAAAGTATCTTCGTTCAAAGAATTCGTTGCGATTGTATTAAAACCATCGCTTTCTGTCCTTTGTGGTCAATTTTGACCTAAAAATTAATTTAATTAATTGGGCAAAGAGTTATTGTGTTTTTCCATCGGGAATTCTCAGTAGTAGCCACGGAGTCAACCATCATTATGATTAATATTAAAGTCGTTTTTTTGTTTTTCAAACATGAATTTGTTGATCTAAACTTTAGAAAAAAAAACAACTTCGTTAATTGTTATTGATTTGTGATTGATTAATAAATATTTTTAATTCTATTGAAATAAATCACTTTATACGGATTTACTTATGTTTATTTTATATTATATTTTAACCTGACGTGATGTTTCTCTTAGTGACACCTCTTATGAGGGAAATACAACAGGTTAGCGTTAACTTTAAAAACAATTTAATTATGTTCTTATTTTCGCAAAGTAAGGTTAAATTATGACTACTTTAAGAGGTGGTAGTAGGGCCCCTGGACTCATTCTCAACGGATTGGTCAGAGAAGGCAGTTCATGTTAAAGAAAATGCACATTAATATCCTGTAAATACTGTTTAGAAGTCTGAAATGCTATTAAGTGGCATTTTTCAAACGCATGGGCTGGTGAAAGACTAGTATGATTAGGTGATAAAACTGACTTGTGATGTTACTTTACTAACTTAATCTAAGAAGTTTTGTGACGACCACGTTAACACCACTCGTGTCAGTTATAAACAACCCCGTAAATTCAACCTAAATCTCCTTTTCATCCAAAAATGACCTCAAAAAAGCACATTTCCATCACTCCTCATTAACCGAAAAACTTTTTTATGGGCAATTGCTTTGCAACAATAAGTGGACCCATATATTATGGTCCGAGACGACACAATTGTCTGTCTGAAGGTGGCAACATTGCCAACATGATACCAACTTTGCCTTTTAAAATTCTACTAACAAATTAAGAAGAATGGTTCAAGTTAAATTAAAATCTTAGCCGACTCTGCCCGGTGAATTTATGCTTGTTGTCTACTTTAACCGGGCGGAGTTGATACCCGGGTATTCTTGTTGAGTTATTAAGGTTTTGCGTAATGTTTTTTTGTTATGAAAAATTTTGCTATAATAGATAATTAATTAGGGGAGCTTATGGTTGTAGCTAGGCCTTTGTTTTATTTGAGTTTAAGGGTGATTTACTTTTGTTGGGCCTACTCATTTTATCCCAGTTTTTATTCTGTTTAGTAGACTTTTGGCAAGGGTTGAGAGGCTAGACAAACGGGTCAGGTAGCTAGTTTTCTTCTTGCTATGACGACTTTCAACAATGGTTGAGCAAACAATGACAAAGCTGATTGTAGATGGCAAGTCCATAGCTTAGTCCCAATCTGACCAAAGAGGTCAAGCTATTTTGAAATATAAAACGACATGACAGATTTTCAACCAATGACGATGCTTGGTACAAGCTATGCTAGCGCCAATAGATTTACAGTTGTCTTCCCCATTGAGATTAGCTTTTCGGGAGGTTATGTCAATCGTAGAATTTTTTCAGTTTTCAATCATCATTACCATGAATGTCACTTTTTATGGGCCCTGTACATCCTTTCAGGAGAACATTCTTCATCCATTCTTCTTCTTCTCGAATCCGACCTCGAATCTTGTCCGACCAGTACGTAGAAAAATAAGTTAGATTTTCATTACGTTACCGGGGGGTTGGTCTGATACGGGCTCTACATAGTCTACATTCTGAACAATTACAATAATGGGATTGAAACGCTAGGGCCTTGGGGTCCGAGTGCCCACCTATTATTTCGGGATATCGCCAAGCGGTTGGTCGACTCTTCACGTGACCAGAGGGCTGGCATCTTTTGGCCAAAGAATCAGCGTTGCCATCCAACGTGGCAATGCTGCCAGCCTTCTGGGCATTTTGCCTGTTGACAGCGATATGGACGAATTTTTTGACGCCCCGTAATTGTACATATTTTTATTCTTATTTTAGATCTAATATTAGTTTTTAAATAAGGTAAATATTTTGATGATTTAATAAACTTATAACTAATTGACGACACGGTTGGCGCAGTGGCTGAGCGATTGACTGCTGCGCTGCGTGTCGCGGGTTCGATCCCCGCACGGAACAAATATTTGTATGGCCTACAGATAGTTGTTCCGGGTCTGGTTGTTTGTGTATGTGAGTTTAAATGTTTGTAAACGCACCCGCGATACAGGAGAAATTCCTAGTGTGGGGCAACGTTTTATTAAAAAAAAAAAAAAAAAAAAAATACAATATTTGAAATTACTTCCATAGCTACTGTTATTTATTGTATAGCGATATTAAAATTATTTTAATTATGAAAAGGTAATATTCCAATGATTCCGTTACGGTATTCATTCCAGAGGGCCCGAGGTAAACTGGGATGCTGCGATATCTACTGTGTGAATATGCATTTCTAGAATCTATTTGCAATGTGACACGAGATTTTTCTGCGAGTATTTTAAGAGATGAAATTATCTCTCTCTCTCTTTATCGTGAGGTTAGTGACTAACCTGGTGTCAGAGTTTTTATGCCACCCATGGGCGAAATAAATGATGATATGATTTGTATTTATTTCTGTTAGTAAGTTATTAAAACACTTCGGAATTTTCTTTTTAAATTAGTAGGTAGAGGTCGTAGTTTCCAATAGTTACAGCTCACAGTCTAAGGACCATGCAAATTAGCGTCTGAGATGGTCTATTGAGGAAATAACAGCCGCTCGGGTCGATCGTCAGGTTAAACCGCGCTTGCTTGGGTTGGTCCGTGGATGGGTGACCACCCATACATACCGAGTTTCTTCCGTACCTTGGAAAGCACGTCAGGCCGTTGGTCTCGGCTGTCTTTTGTAGAGCTTTGACAGCCGTTACAGGTAGTCAGTGGCCCGAAAGTCTGACAACCAATTTTACCAAGGGGTATCGTATTACCCAGTACTGAATGGGTTGTGGAGGTCAGATAGGCAGTCTCTTCATTTAAAATACGGGTATTCAGCTGCATCTGATTAGACTGGAAGCCGATCCCAACATAGTTGGGAAGAGACTAGCACATGATGATGACGTTTCAGGTCAGACAGGTTTTGTTGTTACTACATACTTCCCATTAAAAAAAAACCCTTCCCTTTATAAAATTAATGTGAAAGAATTATTTTTTTTTACGTTTTTTGCAATTTGCCGGTCAGTGTCAGCCTGTAGGCTAATTGCGAAAAACGTAAGGAAATTTGAATTTCGCGGACTACACTGGGGCTTCCCCGCGGAAACGACAGCTTACATTAGCTAATTTCTCTGTCACCCATGGAAACAAACCTCAACTTAGTTGCGGGCGGATCGGGTGCAAGTTCTCATAATAACAATTGTTTTACTGCTCACCTCCTTTTGGACGGTCCGTTATTCTAGAATACAGTACGAATGCAAATTTATCTCGCCTTGGGATCGCAATGAGCGTTCGCTCTGCTTCCCTACAAATTATTGCGTCTGCTTTCTGAAGCTAGCCGTTTTTTACAGCATTTTGTTTAGAGCTGAGGAGGAGAATTATCTTTTAGTTCTATTTGTGTGTGAGATGATATACAGGTATGTAGGCTTGTTTGAAATGTTACTCTTGCTTGGGTCCTTTTTGTGTCACATGGTATTACATAATTTTGTTACATTTGGTCTCTCTGACTCTAATAGTTCTAATTCTAGCCAACTGTTACCCTAGAAGTTTAACATCTCTCTATTTATAAGATCAAGACATTCGGTCCAATATGTTTACTTCAAAAAAACATCCGAATCTGCTTTTGTGCACAAAACACGATCAAATTATACAAGCATTCACATAAATCACACTCTGCAAGAATAAACATAAAAATCCAACAGCACAAAAACAGCCGAAAACTAAAAACTCTCACCAAATGAAAACTTACTACTAGTTCGATATTTAATGAAATTCCTATGTAAAAGGAATGTTCATCTAATTTACTACCGATTATCAGTCTGTGTGTGTGTCTATGTTCGTTACATTCATTCTGCCGGTCGGTCGCGGTTGAATCGAAAACTTTTCTAGTTTCAACCGAAAGGAATTGGATTAAACTGGTAACGAGCGGTGGAAACCGGATTATTTGACGCCACCCGATTGGTTGGATGCACTATTTGCTATTTGTATTAAAATAAATGATTCTGTACTTGAAATTAAACTTTTGTTTACGATGTTTTTGTGAGTTTGGTTGCTATTTGTGCTTGTTTTGCTGTCGTAAGGTTCTGTTTTGTTGGATTGTTTGTTCAGGATTATTGTAAGGGAAACTGAAATCTGATTATGTAATATTTGTTTCATTTCTATTTCATATCTATATATTTGACGACCCGAATGGCGCAGCGGTAGTGAGGCTGCCTTACGTTCATAGGGTTCCGGGTTCGAATCCCGGTAGGAGCAAGTGTTTGTGTGATGAGCATGGATATTTGTTTCCGAGTCATGGATGTTGATATGTATAATAAGTATGTATTTACAAACAAAAAGTATCTATGTAGTATATCAACTATCTGGTGTCCACGACACAAGCCTCGTTGCTTAGTGTGGCACTAGATGGCGCTGTGTGTAATGTCCAGCGATATTTATTATTATTATTTATTTATTTATATCTTCAAATTATCTATACAGCAATGATTGATATCGTTGGATAACTCTTCTGCGCGAGAAGACGGTCACATAATGATTTAAATCTCGGCTATTGAATTAAAACAATATTTCATAAGCCACATAACTACTCACGTCTTGGTCTACTGCAAAGTGTAGGGCAAAGTGTTATTGGGTTTTACCAATAGAACCGGATTTGTGCCCGGTTGTTGGCAATAGGCTCGCCCCCTATTATTACAAGGGACTTAAACATAACCGGCGAAATGTGGGTGTACTTGTTAGGTACACCTCTGCCTTACCCTTCGGGGATTTCAAGGCGTGATGTGAATGTGATGTCATGCTTTGTTATTTTTTCCCATGGGGGTAGGTCCAATCTACACCAACTACTGGGATCCCTATCCCCTCTTTTTGCTTCGTCCACCTTTATACGAGTATATCCGCTCATACAAGTACGGCGAAGAAGTAATGAACAATTTCGAGGAGCTCGTGGCTAAATAATAACAACCACTCGGATCAACCTTCAGGTTAAGCCGCGCTTGCCTAGGTTGGTGTGTGGATGGGTGACCACCAATTACATACCGAGTTTCCCCCGTGCCTCGGAAAGCACGTTAAGCCGTAGGTCCCGGCTCTCATTTGTAGATCTTTGACAGTCGTTACAGGTAATCAGTGGCCCGAAAGTCTGTCAACCAGTGTTGCCAAGGGGTATCGTCTTACCCAGTACTAACTGGGTTATGGAGGTCAGATAGGCAGTCGCTCCATGTAAAATACTGGTATTCAGTTGCATCCGGTTAGACTGGAAGCCGACTCCAACATAGTTGGGAAAAAAGCAGATGAATGAATGAAGACTTTCGACAAATTCAAGGAACCAACTTAGGTTCTTCAATATTTATTTAGTTACCTAAAGAATTAGTAAACAAAACTGTTTCCAAAGGTCTGTAATTGAATTGATATAAAAGGAGCAATCGAATTTACTGAAGGTATTAATGTAAATACATTTGAAATGGTGAATTTTCTCTGTGGCGGTTTTGAGCTAGGCAAAATGTTTGAGTCCTCAGCTTCCGTCGATCCGGTAATGAAATCAGACTTAGGAAATGAATCTAGATTTTGTAGGAGATAATTTAGTGTATTTCTATTTTGTAATACGGTTTTATTTTGCGTGTAAAATGTTATTAGGAGTCCTGGTATTGATTAAGTTGTTGCAGTAATGTTTAGTCCCGTAGCAATAAGATGGTTTTTTTTTGTCACGGCGGCCATTTTTAGCGGAGATTAACAGTCGGCGCGGGAGATATTGTAGTGCACAAGTGTGTGCGCAGATACAGGTGCACTCTATTTACTCTCGTAGTCCGATGGAACGGCAATCCGATACGACTGGAGAGAGATCCGTGCTTTCCGAAGCACGGGGCTAACATAGGACCAACTTCCAAATTCCGGGCTATTACTGAGAAACGAATGAAAAAACCCAATGGTACTTTTTGACCGACTTCAAAAAAAGGAGGAGGTTCTCAATTCGGTTGTATGTTTTTTTTTTGTGTTTGTTACCTCATATCTCCGTCATTTATGAACCGATTTGAAAAATTCTTCTTTTATCTGAATTGACCTACTTCCTGATTGGTTCCATAGAAATTTCATCAAAATCGGCTCAGCAGTTTGGTTTTGAAATCAAAATAGCTGGAAAAAATATCATCCAAGTAAAAGAAATTGCGAAATTGATACTTGACAAGGATTTGTGTGTGATACGATAAGGGTAAAATAAAAACTTTTTTGCAAAAAAAAACCGACTTCCAAAAAAAACACTAAAAGAGTGGAAAATAACTTTACTTTCGGAAGTCGGTGGCAAAAAAGTCAATGAAACAAACAATAGTCACCGACTTCCGAAAGTAAAGTTATTTTCCACTTTTTTAGTGTTTTTTTTGGAAGTCGGTTTTTTTTTAGTAGGTAATAAGATAGTACAGTGAATAACGAACTAATGAATAAACTATTTTGTAAATAGCATAGAAAAGTACAGATGGTACGTTAAATGATAAGGTAAATATTAGAGCGGGCAAACTTTACAAGTATGTTTGCCACTTATGAATACGACGTAGTTAGAAAATATTTTTATGTGACTCTCTAATAACTAAGTCTAGTGGCCGCAATCGCGACTGCTTCTCATGAGGTCCTCAGTTTGACTCTCGGGTCGGGCAAATTTTCAGGAATTTCCTTTCACGGAGTCTGGATTTGTACCCGGTTGATGGCAATAGGCTCGCCCCTATTACATAAGACTTAAACATAACTGGCGAAATGTGGGTGTAATACTTAAAGGGTACACCTCTGTTTAACCACAGGCGTGACGTTATGTTATGTTACGTTGTCTAGTACTTAATACCTTTTTACCCTAGATTTAGGTACTGAAGTTACCTTAAAATTAGACAAGACCTGTTTATTAAGACAGTTAGGACCGTAAAATGTGCGTAACAAATCAACATTGAGAATTTACGTTTTGGCAGCGGTGATTAATTTTTGATTGCTTTCTGTATAATAACTCTATTTGCATAATTCTTCTTTGTTTATTCAAAAGATTATAAAGTACTTGATACTGTTGTTCAAGACATTTTTAATTTTTCGGCTTGAAATTCGGATAAAATGTTGTTTTGGTGATATATGTTAGTGTTTCATTTGGTAATAATTTCATCTGTAAGTTTTATTATCAACCTCTTTAGTTTTACTGTCATATCGTTACATTTGATATTATCATGTGTAATTTTTGAAAATGTTCGATCTCATTTTCTATGGGATCAATTTTAATTAAGCTGTTAACAGACCCGGTGATTGGCTGGCGTATTTTAGAGGCTTTTTTTATGTGGAAAGCAAACGTGTCTTCCTATTCCTGAGGACCTTCCTTCATTGGATATCTTACGTCAGCAAAAACTAAACTGAAGCTGAAGATATAAGAGTCTCTCGAAGTATTAAAAAAAAAACTTTACCTCACATGTTTTCTGTATTATGGGTGTCTTATATTATTTAAAACTCACGTACACAAAGATCCAGACCCGGAACAACTACCTGTAGGTCACACAAATTTGTTCCGTGAGGAACTCGAACCAGCCACACGCAGCGCAGCAGCCGATCGCTCAGCCACTGCGCCAACGGTGTCGTGAAGCAGTTTTTTGAAGTTGAGATTTTGTCAAATTCTAGTTTAGCGTTATAATTGTCATTTCGAAGGAATTCCCACCGCTGGGATTTGTTAGGATCTCAACTTCAAATGCTTAAATTTAGATACCAACTGTTAGTACTAATTAAAAATACACTTTTATTTTCTGTAATCCTGAATTCTGATTATACGCCATCTCAAAGCGAAACTCTCTCGAAAAGGTTCCTTTCTCATAAGCACATATTCATCACCCACACAATCCCATCTAATCCAAAAATAATATACCACCCCGCCAAGATTAAACCCTAATTACATAACAATGCAAGAGTACATGGCGAAGATCATACAAACTTTAAGAAAGCCGCCGTGTTTCTGTGTTACAACACCCAGAGCCCAGGCAGAGACTAAAGAGGATGTAGAAGCGACACTTCTGCGCGATATGAAATGCCTACAGTTTCGGTTTCGGGCACTCCAGAAAGCCCTTTGCCATTAGGGTTGTCAATGGCGTTTGCAGCTCACACGATCCGCTAGATCAAGGACAATGTTGACAAACCTGTTTTGAGTTTGGCGAGGTCGTAAAACCTACCTTAGTGTGGCTATTTAAGATCCGTATGATTTGAACAAAAATCTGTGGCTGTTGCTTTTAGATCTCACCGTAGCCTGATAGTTTCCGGCAGGGCTTTTATCTTGTGGAGTTATCCATGGAGTTCCTTGCCTATTCTTCTCTATAGAGTTCTAAGCTTTGGAATGAGCAACCACAGTACTTTCACAGTTATTATGCCTTGTGACTGGAACTGTAGCTTCATCTTTTTGTTTTTGACTGAAACTTAATGTACTTTGACAATTGAAAGGTGTCTTTTAACAATTTTTAACCGACTTCCAGAACAGGAGGAGGTTCTTAATTCGGTTATATTTTTGTGTTTGTTACCTCATATCTTCGTCATATATGAACTGATTTGAAAAAATCTTCTTTTGTCTGAAAGAATATACTTCCCGATGGTCCCATAAAAAAATTATCAAAATCGGTTTAGTAGTTTGGTTTTAAAATCAAAATATCTGGTGAAAATAAATCCAAGTAAAATAAATTGCGAAATTGATAGTTGACAAGGCTTTATGTGTGATACGATAACTAAAAAGGATAAAATAAAAACTTATTTGTAAAAAAAAACGACTTATAAAAAAAAACCCAAAAAATTTCAAATAATTTTTGTCTGAAAGAATATACTTCCCGATGGTCCCATAAAAAAATTATCAAAATCGGTTTAGTAGTTTGGTTTTAAAATCAAAATATCTGGTGAAAATAAATCCAAGTAAAATAAATTGCGAAATTGATAGTTGACAAGGCTTTATGTGTGATACGATAACTAAAAAGGATAAAATAAAAACTTATTTGTAAAAAAAAACGACTTATAAAAAAAACCCAAAAAATTTCAAATAATTGTAAAGTTATTTGATTTTTTTTTAAATTTTTTCGGAAGTCGGTGGCAAAAAAGTCAATAAAACAAAAAACAACAACAGTTAGAGTTTGAGCTGATTGACCCCATCAAGTACGTGCGGCCTACTACTCGCAGCTTTGAACTGATGAATGGCAGGTCCTTGGCATACTGGCCTACTCAATACGTAAAGGGAAGTTGTACACGAGTTTCATATCTATGCTTTGCTTGCTCTATGACCAAGAGTACAAAGTTTAGGAGCATCTCGGGAGTTCAACAATTAAACCGACGAACTTATTCTCTTTAATACCGTGTCTGCAAATTATACAGTTTAATCTTACTGCTAAGCAAAACTTTACACTATGGAGTCGGCGCCGGCTTTTGCGAAATCATTTTGTTTGTATAATTTATTTGTGTGAATGCTCGGATGGAAGTTACATGTTGAGGATAATTAATGATAAGGACTTATAGACACAGCATAGGGATGAAGATATGGATTACGATGTCCGGAGAAATTGTGTTCAGGTGGAAAACAGGCCATATTGTCAGTCATAAGTCATAGGTCATTTATTCATTTGTTTAACATAGTGCTAGGTACAATGGGTTAGTCACCAACTCGACACGAACGACTGGACACACGTGTGTCCAGTTGGTGAAACTCAAAATTAGTATCACTTATTATTTCGTCATCCGGACACGCCAAGATTTTTACGCGTGTCCAGATAGTGAAACTTAAATTAAATCACTTCTATGTTTCGCCAACTGGACACACTCGGTTTTTTTTGCAAAAAACGGTGCAGTCAGGTTAATAATCGCCTCTAATCACTACATAGTATAAAACAAGTCGCTTCCCGCTGTCAGTCTGTCCCTATGTATGCTTAGATTTTTAAAACTACGCAACGGATTTTGATGCGTTTGATTTTTAATAGATAGAGTAATTCAAGAGGTAGGTTTATATGTATACGTATAATACATGCATATTATAGTAGAGAAAACATTCGTATCTACATTGCACCCGTGCGAATCCGGGGCGGGTCGCTAGTAATGCTATAAAGATAATAACGAGTTCGCTATGTAATGCCAGAAGGTGTACAAATGTTTGAAATTAAATTCTAATTATTTGTTTTTAATGAACTTACCTAATTACTTATTCGGAAAGTGCATCACGTTTTTAACCGACTTTAAAAAAAGGAAGATGTTATGTGTTCTACAAGCATCTTTTTTTTCGTGTTTATACACCGTTTAGTCAGTGATTACGGGCCGATTAACGTGATTATTTTTAAATTTGATAGAGGAAGCCCGCGCGGTGGTTCCATAGAAATTTTATTTACTTTCCTTTAGGAGATTATGAGTTAACTCCCTTTAATAAGTATTTTTCTTCTTGGCCTGTGTCATACATGATGGTCCCTTAATGTGTTCTAGTTACAAAGTTAAAATTAATACATGACAGGAATTTGTGTGGGATTTGGTACTACAACTAAAAAGAGTAAAATTTAAAAAAAGTCAATGAAACAAACAAAGTCACCGACTTCCGAAAGTAAATTCATTTCAGACGTTTTTTAGCATTTTTTGGAAGTCAGATTTTATTCATACGTGAAAAAAAGATATCTCTTCACTGCGGTTATTGTGATTTCATATTCTACATAAGCTCAAGTTTCAAAGCTGTTTTCCTTTGACAAACCGCGTGCAAAAAATAGTTGAGGTTGCCTGACAAAAAAAAAGAAATCATATGCAACCTTTTTTCGAAACTATAACGCCCACGGCACTTCTATTCGGCGAAAAATATTGCAAACTCCAGCAATTCACAGAAATAATCTTGCAACAAATGGTACAGATAACAATTCGCATTGCACATTCAGATGATTCCTTTAGAAAATAATTTCGTTTTCCTGTATGCATTGTTTGTGCACTTGTTCTTTTTCCTTTTAAGGGTTCCGTTGGCAATTCACGTAGTATTCGTAGTTATTTGGCTGGCGGGGTGTGGACATTGTCCTTGGGCCCGCGGTCTCTGTGGTGTGCCCGTGACTACGGGCACCCTCGTTAAGTTGGCCTTATAGGCCCGGCCGAATATCAAGCGCGCGCACGCAGGATGTCTATGTGTAGTTGCAAAAACGTCCAGTAGAAGGCGCTACGGCGCTACGTAGTAGCCGCTTTCTTCACGCCAGATGGCGTGACCGTCTGTCACCTGGCGGTGAGACCTCCGGTTACCCGGTGGAGGCCTAGCGGGGGACGCCCGGCGGCGGACTCGGCGCTCCCTACCCAGGCTGTTGGCCCCCGCTTGTCGACGCTCTCAGGTCGAGCCGATTACGCTCCAGGCAGAGGGGCCGTAGCCGTTGGCAAGTGGCAAAAGCGGAACCCTTATATAGCTGTCCGTCTATCTGTTTGTCTGTCTAAACGTCCCTATGTCACAGCCATTTTATTCCTGTTGGTACCAGACGGTCATACCTCCATAAATGTAACTGAGGATTGACAAAAGTAAGATAAGGAAAATTCTAAAAAAGATTGGGAAAATTGGTTCGAATAAGATTTTATATATAAATATATTGAATATTTGAGATACGGGACTTTTTCGTAAAACTGCAGCGTTAACTTAATTATTCATTAACATACTAATTTAGGGTTGCTGTTGAGTGTAATTTGACCTATGAGTGAGCGTTAAAAATATAATACATAATATGTTCTATTGTTTGATGCTATAGAACCTTTTGTGTGCGAGCCCGATTCTCACTTGACCGGTTTTTTTACCGTTGGCAATGATCAAAGGAGTCCGAAAATGAGTTTTCTGCAGAAACCGGTGATCGTTCCGTTTTATCTCTGTCATGAAATAAATAGTGCAGAAGACCAATTTCATTCGATGACTGAAAACTAACGCACGCCCACATACATAGATGCGTACGTATAGCCAGTCTTGGCCACGAGCAACACGTACAAGTGACACACGTCTTGCGACACCGACTGTGGAAAAACAAATGAGAGAAGAAGGTGCCACGAGTCAGCAAGACGTGACTTGCGGTTGCCTAGCAACGGTCCTCATGCGACGGAAACAAATGACGTGCGCATGTTTTGCTTGACGCACGTTGCTTTGCCAGAGGGCATGGACGGCATGAATGCCCTTGCATGTGTGTTTATGTGATTAAGTTTGTATGGAACTAAAAGCTGACCTTCTGTAACTATTTATCTTGTGTTTTCGCTCTCAGAGAACGAATTATGTTCACAATTTAATCTTTAGGTAAATGCTCAGTACAGTCTAAGGATAGTTCCCGTCTAGTTTTGTTTGTCTGATTATTTTCAACGAGATATATTTGTCTGCGTTTTGACTAGGGGTTCAAAGTGAATAATGCTTATTTTTATTCGCTTTTTTAAGTTGTTTGGGGATTTCGGAGATGCTTGCTTTGTGAAAAGTTGCAGGCTTAGGAGAAAAAGACGTTTGTTAGCTTAATATATTTTTTTTATTTATCAAACATTTATGAACACTCATCATAAGTAAGCTGCACGTCAGTGGTAACAAAACTAGTAAGTATATTAACTGGCTTCTAATGCTATAGGACCATCGTACTCTCTCTAGGCCAGCTCAATGTCAAAGCTTAAAAGTGACACATTCCTGGCACGGTCATGGTATGATACCGCTACATTGTAGTGGGCAGACTCTAATACTGACGTGCGGTCTACTGTACCTACTTAGTACACAGTATTCCCTTTTCTGTGACGATTCCGCAATTTTTTTATGTTCTTGAGTAAGTTATTATTTTGACGTCAACGACATATTCTGTCTACGTATTAAAACTAAGGCAAAACCGAAAAAAAAATAGTTATGCGTTGATTTTTTTTTTGTGTATGAGAATATTTTTCTGGCCTCTATTTTAAACTATGTGCTACACTGCACTGCGTATATTTTCATATTGATATCGGCGAAAAAATCTAGTGTAGTTTGGTACACTGGAAATTGTAAAAAGTGTAGCTTCCTATATACAGTGGCGAGAGGTTTTAACGATGAGTGTCTGGTAAAGTTTTACACAGAATATGTAAATTTTTTGAATATTTTGGGAAAAATGGATACAGGAAAAAGTCCGTATGTATCTGAATGGTAAAGGGTTACAATAACCAAAATCTACTGGTAATTATTCCAGGTCTGGCTGTTCGTGCATGTGAGTTTAAAGGTTGGGCATGTAATATAAATAAACTATTGCTAACAACCAGGCCCAAATCCGGCCTCCGTGGTTGCTACTGAGAAATTTCTGATGGAAAAACCCAATAACACTTTGCCCGACCCGGGAATCGAATCCAGGACCTAATGATCAGCACTCGACCAACGAGGCAGTCCTTTCTGATACATGCTACAGATATTAGACCAATGAGATAGTTCATAGTCAGAACATTTATAATACTTATCTTGAATATGCCTGTATCTCCAAGGTCTAAGATAAGATAATTTATTTATTTGCGTAAAACATGGTATACATAGGTGTTATTATAGCATAAAATACCATATGTGTTTTGCTTAAAGTTAAAGCATGCAAACTTAGAAAATTAAAAATTACAAACATTATAATTTAAATTCAAAATAGTCATTAATACTGTGGAAATTGTTTTCGTTTAGCCATTTGTACAATTTAGTTTTGAATAATCTGCCATTTAATATTTTAAATTCATTAGGTAACTTATTATAAACACGTACACACATAGCCAGACAGCTTTTGTTATATTTTGCTAACCTAGGGAGCTAACCTAGGGAGGTGGTATCAACATAACCAACGAGACATACTTCAAGTTAGGCAAGAGATGAATCTATCCAGGAATTATACCTCCATCTACCCCGGTAATTACATACCGGACAAAAAAAAAACACGGGTCACACAAGTAGTCACTCAACAATACAAATACAACAATGCAATATCTTAAAAAAAAACGTTTCCTTTGACCCCTACCTCGTAAAGCGTAGTTAAGACCCCCCTCACCTCACCCCATAATTGTCATAAACAGTTGTCATGGCAACAGTTCCTTTCATATTTTATTCATGTAGTGTGCTTGACCCTAGCGTTTTTACACAAAAGGCAATTCAGTTCATATGACGTATTATTATCTAGTAGTTAAGAAAAAGCGTAACATACTGTATACTTAGTTGAGCCGTTCTCTTACAACTTATCTTCAAGTACAGTCAATAGCCCAAATCTGAAAAACAAGATCAGACGTTGCAAGATAGCGTTCTTAATAGAAATCAGAAACCCTAAATTCTGACAAACAGTCTTACCAAGGGGTTACCCAGTAACTATGTACCTACGTATGGAGATCAGATAGGCAATCGCTCCACGTAAAATACTGGTATTTAGCTGCATCCAGTTCGACTGGAAGCCGATCCCAACCTAATTCGGAAAGGCTAGGCAAATGATGATGAGGATTGATGATTAGAAAAGTTTTGCAGGCATTCACCACCGTAAAGTGACATAATGTCAGCAGGTTTTCATTACCAATCGTTAAAATATGAAAGCATTAAGCATGGTTCATTATGCATGTTTCTAAGGGCGAGTTTTTCACCAACACGGGCACAAATTCTGACTCTGAGTTGCTACTCAGAAATTCGTAAAGGAAATTGTCTTGGCTCGGTTTCTAAGTCACAGGTTCGACTGTCGCACTTGCAATTAATAAACTAAAGAAGAAGTAATTTACAAAGATGTTTGTTGATATTGGTAGATTTCATTCATCGTCCGGTTTACCTTAAACCAGTATGAAACTGTTCTTATTCGACAAAAAAATAAATAAATTCAATACAATCGGTAAACAACATATTCAGACCACGTCACGAACGTACGCGCGTGAAAATATCCCGAAAACCCCGATCAGATACAGTTTCACTCATGCGTGTCCACAAAATGAAAAAATCTTTCGCAAACCACTTGAAGGTACTCGTGCGCAAATCTTGACATATCAATACTACTGTCATAAGCACGCCATTTTGAAAACATCGTCATATTTTTACTGCTTCGTGTACAGGTCTACAGGTCGTGTAGAGTGCTTTTGGGTTTTTCCATCAGGAATTTCTCAGTAGCTTCGGAGTCTGGATTGGTGCCTGGTGGACTAAAACATAAAGAAAAAATATGGATGTATTATCAGATACACCTCAGCCTAAAGCTTCGAATATTAAAGGCGCGTTGTTATGTGTGTTTAAAATTCCAGATGCGTACACTAGGAATCGTAAAGAAACAAGTTATTTGCGTACCGGGATGTAAACCACTAAAATGCTTCGCTTATTTCGGTTTACGCGGCTACAGGCTATCTTTTAGCCGTAAATATTTTATGGGTATACTTCCAGGATCGTCGTATTGCTGCTACAGGTTTAACGGGCTCAATTACGGGTAAGGGTTGAGGTGGAAAGACTTGCTCGTTTCGGCTTGCAGTTACGCACGACAGGACAAATAAGGCTTCCGACCGAACTGATATGCAATGTTTATCCGTTTATCGATGCGCAGTCTCATAGAGTGTATTATACAATATTTATACAAGGTGTAGTTTTACATCCTCGTCAAAATTTAGGAGGTTGTCATAGAAGACGTAAATAATCAATATAAATTACGGTAGCTGGTCAATAATAATAAACGCTGCTTTTTTTAGTTGTTTTAATTTGAAACTATTTCAGAATGAAGTCCTTTTCAAAAGAGGAGAATCACCCGTTTATCGAATAAACGTCTGCGTTTATTTATGTGTGTGAAAGCGCGGTTATGGGGCTAGTATTAGAACGGCCGCGTTTTAATACGGGTGGTGTACACGTTTCGATTAAATAAAAAAATATAAAAAATTACCTACCTATTTTATTATTGATTCGGGTCGAGAATCATTAGCATAGTTACCTCCTTGAATTTGACGAGGACGCAAAGCAACACCTTGTATATACCACCATATACCACTTCTTCTTTATCGTGTGGTTAGTGCCTAACCTGGTGTCAGAGTTTTTATGCCGCCCATGGGCCTCTGACTTGGCTTTACATACCGTCGAGAAATATCTCTCAGGTATGCTGGTTTTCTCTTTCTCACGATGTTTTCCTTCACCGAAGCAAGTGATAATTATTCAATACGTACATGATTCCGAAAAATCAGAGGTGCGTGTCCTGGGTTCGAACTCGAGACCTATGACTTGACCACTAGCTTTTGCCCACGGTTTGGTTCGCGTAAAGGTCAGAAATTATCCCACGGTAGCGTTTCCACATTCGATGTTCCTCATTCCTCGATAGTGCTACGCAAGTACCATAGTCATGAACTAAGCAGAGATCATTACATCCATAACGAATTTCTGATCGGCAGCACAGAAGGTGGCGTTCTGTAATTTCTGCCTACCACCATGCGAAAAAGGAGTGAATTTACGTTTGTATGTGTGTATGTAGCCTTAAAACATGCTATAGTGACTTTTCATTAAGCAAAAATGCACAGAACCATTTAGCACTATCTAAAGTAAAATATAAAAAAACGCTCAATAACTATTAAATAAATTGTTCACACAACAGGAAACCGTAATCAAAAAAACTAAAAATCACCAGTCCACTCAAACAAAACACGCAAGGCTTCGCCATCAAATCGAAATGAAATGAAATGGCAGTGGCGATGGATCGTCCATTGTGTGACCGCCATCGAAATTGGCATATAGTAACGAGGTATAGAAGAGACACTTACGCTTTGGACGCATCTGAAATATGGAAACTCGACTGCCGTAGCAGCGTTTTGGTCAGAACTTCGGGTTTGTAGAACGCTGTCTCTTATTTCTGTGGGAAATCCGCTTTTTAAAACTTAATTTGTTATAAAGGAAATCTGCTGGGGCAGAAAGGAACCGTAAGAGTTGTAGTTTCAGAAAAATATTCTAAGGAGACTGTCCAGAAGTTTTTGAGTAATTGCTAACTCCATTTTCATGTTACTAATTGATTCAGTTTTGTAAAAGCATTAAGATATCCTTTTGGACCAACTTCTGTTACAGTACTAAACTAGAAAAGACAATTGTAAAAACTTACAGCTTCGTCTTAAAAATTCACCCCATGACCCGGGTGTAAAGGATGATATAGCAAAAAAAGAGGTGTCTGATGAGATGACGATCGAGAGATGACGGACGAGAGTATGGAAGAAGAAGACATGCTGCGCCGACCTCAAATAAATTAGGTTATGAGCTGGAGAATGGTGATGATATTTATACCTGGGTATTATCTAGGATCCAGTCTCGCATCTATTGTGTTTAATTAGTCTGTGCCCAGGGTCAACAAGCCAGAGTGCCCGTCAAGAGGGAAGGTAAGGATAGTGGTAGTACACTGCCATACTAGGTGTCTCCTCACTAAGTGGATAAGCTGGGGGATCTTGTGTATTTTTGACCAAGAAACTTAGTGGATTTGGTATAACCAACCAACTTTTGGCGACTGAAATTCATATGCTTGGCAACTAAAAACTTGTTATCAAATAAAAAAAAAACAAAATATTGGGAAATCTCTTATTACAGATTTGGGTAAGATTTGGGTTTTTCCATAAAAACGTTGTATATCCTGGTGTCAGAGTTTTTATGGTGTCGACAAGAGTCACATTAGCCTGATTTCGAGCTTCAGTTTGTCGCTCTTGCGTGCATTCAAACTATGATGAGTATCAGTACAGTTTTGTCGCACAAGCGTTAATAGCACATCCGTTTGTCGACCTCACTTAGTCTACCTCACTTATCCTATAGAAGGGATTGGTGACTACAACTTCTCCATAAACCAGATTGATACCCAAAATATTCCTCCACTGATTTCAAAAACCCATTTCACGAACCAACCCCAAAAGCTGACCGGTCAGATTTAAAGATTCTAATAGCTTTGTATCGATCAAAAGCCGCCAATACAGTGCCGTTTGAAAAACTATTCCTACGAATGGATGCCGGATAGTCATACAAACGGTGCAGTAGAACTCCCACTAAATTACTTTATTGTCCAAAAGTCAGGCACTGTGAAAATAACAGTTGGTGGTTAGCGGCGAAGTTATATTGCGGGGACGATATTGGTGGGGAGGATGGAGAGCATGTTCGATGACATAAAGCGACGCCAATGCTGAGTGGTATGGACCTCACAGAGGAATCTTCAGAAGCGCGTCTGTTGACAATAGGTTCGCCTCATTTTACACGAGACTTACACATCACTCTCGTGGGTCTATCGCAGGTCTGCTGGAAGAAATTTCTAATGAAATAAGCAGTACCTTTGTGCTTTTCAATCTCAATGTAATGCCCTGTTAAGTATTTTGTGTGTACATGAATAAATAAATCACTGGCACTTTCTACCTGATAATCGAACCTGGGAATACGTTATGTTGTTTAATTGACATAGTGGGTGACTGTATTCTGTAGGTACTATAAAATTAAGTTTACTTAAAGCCTTACTTACCTACTTACTTGATCATCATTGCGAATCCGCCACATTCGGCCAGTCATGTTTTAAGTCCCATGTAACCTGTTGCCACCAACCGGGTACAAATCTGGGCAGCTGCTGACAAATTCCTGATGGAAAACAAAAATAATACTTTGCTCCACCTAGGAATAGAAGCCAAGACCTCTTGCTTAGCAGTAACAACCACTAGACCAACGAGACAGTTAAACAAATTGAACATAACATCATCACGCCTTGTAATCCTCGAAGAGTTAGGTAGAGGTGTACCTAACAGTACACCCACATTTCGCCAGTAATGTTTAAGTCCCATGTAATAGGGGGCGAGCTTATTGCCATCAGCCGGGCACAAAACCAGACTTTGTGGCTGCTACTGTGAAATTCGTGATGGAAAAACCCAATAACACTTTGCTCCACCTGGGATTCGAACCCAGGACTTCATGCTCAGCAGTTACGCTTACGACTACTAGACTAACGAGGTAAAATTTTATGTCTATAGCAGATTTATCGTCATTCTATGTGCTAGTCATTCTCAGCAGCAGTGTGTAGTGTTCATAGACACACCGCAATGAATTCGGAGCGATAGCAGCAATTCAACTGATATTAACAGTCCGTTCCTACATCAGTCTGTTACATTTCATAGTTTTCTCTTCAATTTTCTCGCTGTTAGTTCGAGCAGAATCTATTTGTTAGGATTGATTTACAGTTGCTGATTTAAAGTAACAAAGTAAAATCATTTTGGTTGTATAGTTCTGTTCAAAGTTTATGGCGGCTCGGAAGTTAGTCGCGAGTGACGGACTGCGCATTATACAATCAAGACGATGCATCCTCTGAGCCCCGCTGATACCTAAAATTCTGTCCTGTGCAGCTTTTACGTTAGATGTTCCGAGCCGCCATTAAGTTTGAAACGTTATAAATACCTGCGCAGACCGTCACTCGCAGCTAACTTCCGAGCCGCCATAAAGTTTGAACAGAACTATACTATACGAACTACATGATTAATTGGGTTTACCCAATTAAAATACGGTTTCAGAATGTACATTTGATGTTTTATAAGGAGAATTTTATGCAGATACTGCATGACTTCATAATCATGATAATTTGTCCATTGTGGCAAACTGGGCTGCTCTGTTGTCAACCTAAGAGTAAGCGATTAGTGTACAGATTTGTTAAAAAGGTAAAAATATTTTCATAATTTTTCTTCTTTGGTTTTTAATGATTACAATCAACCAAGTTTGATCTGGTGTCTTGAAAATATTATGGAGTCAGGCCCACGATCACACCAAAATAATAAAGTAACTTAGTAACTTAAAATACAGAAGCACTTCAACAACAAACAATAAACAATAAATCCATACCCCTATTGACGATAAATATTTCTCCAACAACCCTCTTTTCTAGACCAGTTATAAATGGCTGTTCTTCTTAAAAAAAAAGGATTCACAAGCAACACTTCAGTGAAAGCCTTCCCAGCCATCTTATTGCCATTTTCTTCTATAGTTAGGTAGCTAAAAGGTTCCAGTACAATACCCTCTATGCTAGTCTCTTCACTAGACATTATCCTCTTCAAATAAGTATTGTGATATTCCGCTGAAAAGGTATGTTAGAACTACTCCGCTATAAAGCGCCTGAAAGCAGCTTTGTTTACAGTTTCATAGGAAGTTTTATTGACTTATTTTGTGTTTGTGTTTTAAGATTGAATAACTGTTTGTTGTTGAAGATAAAGCGTTTTATAGGTTGTGTTTCAGTTTCATAAAGTAAGCTTATGTAGCTTTAAATTCTGTGTGTTTATAATAAAAATGCAAGCAGTGATAGCCTAGTGCTATGGCCGTTGGATTACCAAGTCATAGGTCTCGAGTTCGAACTCAAAAAATACACCTCTGATTTTTCGGAATCATGTGCGTATTGTAAAATTATCACTGGCTTCGGTGAAGGAAAACATCGTGACGATCCAGCATGCCTGAGAGATATTTCTCGACGGCATGTAACGCCAAGTCAGAGGCCCATGGGTGGCACAGCTCTGACACCAGGTTAAGCATTCATCACAAATAAAGAATATAATAAAAATCTCGTCTTTATTTCAAGTAGTCATAGAATTATTAACCGCTGGATTAGAAAACCCAGAATCATAATGTCTAATGTCGCAAGTGTTACCGCTGCTCTTGGGTTCGCATCCAGGTTCGCAAAGTGGTATTGTTTTATCAACCAGGAATTTTTCTCTATAGCCGATTGGGATCGGGAATTGTGCCCGGTTGATAACCATAGGCTCGGCCCCTATAACATGGGAATTAAACATAACTGACGAAATGTGGCTTACTTAACCCTTCAAGGATTACAAGCATTATGGTATGACAAGACTTGCTTTCATCAGACAAGTAAACTTCTTCTGCTGCTCTTCCATCTCCTTCTCGTTCTGCCTATTAACATAATATTGGACAAAAAATTCGAACAGTGGGATATTTCCGACTATTATTCAAGCCTTCTTTAAACAAACAAATCCTGCAATCTTTCCCGCGTGCATTACATAATAATTCAAGGCTATAAAACAGCGTTTAAAGCAAGTTATTTATATTCTCGGAGCGCAGACTCGGTGCATAATTCCGATGTATTCTGGTTTGTGCTAGACTAACTTCTTGGGTTAACTGGATTTGCGTCGGTGACAGCTTCCTAAATATGTTTCATGTTTGAATTTCCGGAGTGAGGTTGGGTTGGTACTGACGTGAAATTGTGGGCAGGTTTTTTTTACGTTCTTACGGATCGACAACTGTTATTGAGACAGTAAAGATTTAGGAGAACTGAAAAAACGATTTGTTCTTAATTTTTGACATTGGAACCACCCATCCTTGGGTATTTGATGAGCCCAACTTAGTATTTTACTTAAAATTAATTTTTTTTTGCCTTTTACATTATGGTTGAGAATCTACGTTACAAATCATCCATCCTTGAGTCATAGACAATATCCAAGCTTTTGTTATTGAAAAAAAAACTTTTTTGCAAAAAAGTTTTGATTTTACCCTTTTTAGTTATCGCAACAAACACAAAGCCTTGTCAAGTATCAATTCGCAATTTTTTGTACTTGGATAACGTATTTTTACCAGATATTTTGATTGAAACAAACCTATTTTGATAAAATTTCAATGGGAACTCTAAATGCTGAATTTCAACTATAAATGCAGTCACACTTAACATCAACGCTAATGGCAGCCATAATTTGGAACAGTATTAAACCGCCACGTCGGACGAAATCAGTTATAATTCCCGCTGGTTTGTGTGTCTATACACTAATACATCACAGAAGGTAGCTGTGATGAGGTTGGACTTCGGCTATCGATAAGAAAAATACAGAAGTACAAATCATCATATTCTGCCTAGTCTTTTTCCTCTTCTTTATCGTGGTTGCTGTCTAACCTGGTGTCAGAGTTTTATGCCGCCCGTAGGCCTCTAACTTGGCATTACATACCGTCGAGAAATATCTCTCAGTCATGCTGTTTTCCTCACGATGTAGTCTTTTTCCTATCTAAGCTGAAGTTGGCTTTCAGTATAACCGGGTATAGCATTCGTCTGAACCCGGTTGACCTCCATAATCCAAATACTGGGTCACACGATACCCCTAAGGCAGGTTGGTTGTCAGACTTTCGGGCCTCTAACTGACAAATGACATTGTAGCGGCACTACAAAAAGTACTACAGCGCCATCTAAGACACAAATGAAGAACTAACATTAAATTCTAAATCTCGCAGTTAAAGTTATTTATTTATTTATTTATTTATTTAACAATTTATGTACACACTAAATACAGAAATCAAGAAAGGAACAGAAAAGAGAGTACAAAGGTATTGCTTATTTCTAATGAAATCTCTTCCAGCAAACCTGCGAAAGGAGATACTAAAAAAAGAGATGTAGACAAAGTGTGTAAAAGAAAAAGAGAAAATGGAAGACATAAAACATAAATCAGATAACTATTTAAATATAATATACAATATAAGAATATACTTACATACATATAAATACAAAGATACATACAACAATCCTATAAATACAATATAATAAATAATAATAGATACTTATGCAACTATGACGAAATGGAAAGATAATGTTCTTTCACTCTTCTTTTGAAAACTGCAATAGTTTGGCAGTCCCTAATGTCAGGAGGAAGTGAATTCCACAACCGCACGGCGTGCACAGTGAAGGAGTAGGAATAGAAATCGGTAGAGTGTGGAGGGGACTTAAGGAGGTTCCTAAGATGCGACCTGCAAGGCGCATCAGAAGGACGGGAGTAGGAAAAGCGTTCCCGCAAATAGGATGGTGTTTTAGGGTTGTGAAGGATATTAAATAGCAGACACAATATCCGAGAGTTCCTGCGAAGTCGAATTGGGAGCCACTTGAGTATTTTGCGAAAGTTGGAAACATGATCATACTTTTTAAGGTTAAAAACAAAACGAATACAAATATTTTGCAACCGCTCAAGTTTATTTAAAAGCTCCTCGGTGGCATCCAAATAACAGGCATCGGCGTAGTCTATGATGGGCTGGAGTTATTCGCGACTTAATAGAAAAATCCGACAGCAACTGTCGGGCACAGCCTACCAGACACAAAACCCGTCTGGTCGGAACCTTCCCCCTTTTCTATGGGGTAAGAAGAACTTACATCCTGTTCGCCATACCCCTGTAACATCAAGCAAAATGACGTGTTTTCCAATTTGTGTAACTGTGACTGTTATTTAATGTATAAGTGTAAAATTTAAAAATCATTGATTTAATAATAATGTTTGTACCTTAAAGATATTTGCACGCCATGAGAAATGGCAGGCATGTCGTGAGCCAATCTTATTTAAGATCTTGCATGCATGTATTATTTTAATTCTGTATGTATACACATGTTTGAACAAATAAAATTTCTTATTCTTATTCGTCTTGGTATACAATGGATGGTCAACCATCCTTGGTCCGACTTCGGTAAGCATTGCGGAACCTTGAAAAACGACCCGTGCGGCTGGATTGTTTTAACTGTGAGCCTCTCCTGCCTTTCTTAGTTTTTTTTTTCAAAATTAGACAGTGGTACTTCGTAAACTTTCCTGCCATGCGCTGTACCCACAGGTCGGTCGTCCCACGGAAATGGTGCGGTATGCATCGGAAGTACGCCGTGCGTTTGTGGTGACATCTATGCGCTTGCGACGCTTCCGGTTACCAGTTATATGTGCACCGGATGTTACGTTCATTAATTGGATGGAGTAGATTCGGGGCTGTTCGATTTGTCTGGCTGTTAATATTCTCATACGTTCACATGTTATGGAAGGTCCTAACTGTTGAAAAGGTTGATTTAATAAGTCGAATACTTGCTTTATACTGCTATCACATTAACAGAGCTACTGAACTGATGTTCTTGAAATAGCTCCTCTTTTTTTAAGGTTTTTTTTTGGCACAAAGCATTCTTAGTAAATATTTAACCCCCTTTAAAATTATAGGTACACAGCAAACTTTTTTGCTTTTAATCCTAGTCTACATCCCCAACATATCGACATCATGGCAGATAAATTCCTAAGCGTATAGATTTCAGTCTCCCTACTTTCACACCTACCACTCTGGCACTCCTCAGTAAGCAAACATACTTCGGATGCCTCCTAGACGACGCTATTTTCTCGCGTAGCGTTTACTTCGGCTCTTGCTTGGCATTTGTGGAACTAATTTTAAATCTCATTGCATATTTTCTTACTTACTTATAAACACTTGTTTACAAGCAAGTAGGTAGCCTGTATAGATCTGATAATGGCAGCCAAGTCACATTACTTTTGTCCCATCTTGTACTCGTATATAACTAGGTTTTGCTGGTCATTTCACGTTGAGGTCGGAAATCACGGGAAAGTACTTCTTGGATAAATAATATGTCATATGCGAATAATATTTATGCATAAACATAACGTCACACCTGTTGTGTTAGGCAAAGGTGTACCCTTTAGTACACCCGCATTTCGCCAGTTATTGTTTAGGCCCATGTGCGGTGGCGAGCCTGTTGCCATCAACCTGGCACAAATCCAGACTCCGTGGCTGCTACTGACAATTCCTGACGGAAAAACCCAATAACACATTGCCCGACCCGGGAATCGAATCCAGGACCTCATTCTCAGCAGTCGAGCTTGCGACCAGACCAACGAACGGCAAAAAAAAAACATGCTGCTCTTGAAAAACCAGTCTCCCATAAATACCAAAACCCGACACCAAACCAACATAATCCCAATAACACAAAAACTTCCTGATTTTCTTACATCACATCATGTGATCCGAAACGAAGTAATATCAGAATCGATTGATGCACTCGTCTCGATTCCCGCCACTGATGGACGCAATCGATTCCGCCCGGATGGTCACTCGCGGGTGGTATGACAATGGACGATTGCCCATATCTATCTGAATAATGGATGCTGTACAAGAAAACTGCTTTTGTTCCGGAGTAACCGGGATTGGTTGTGGGTAGCTATTGTCTGTCTTTTGTTTTAGAGGTTTTGAGAGAGAATTTGCTGTGAGAATTCATTACAGTTCGGTGGGCCTAGCAAAAACGGGCGGAGATTTTTTAAACTGGCAACATTTAATCGTTTCGGGTAATACTTGTATGAGGCAAGCGCATAACCTGATACAATGGAAAGCTCTTATTTGTAAACTAACAACCCAAGCAATAAATAGTTTAATAACCCTTTAATGCCTCAATGCCGATCTTGTCGTATTTATTTATTTAAAACACATACCACTATCATCACAGGCTTACCTAATACAATAGTGTAGTTATAGTTATCAGCTTAATAAAATTAGACTTACAATTATACTATCTCAACAACCAAGAGTAATTTTACAAAATGCGGACCGTGTGAATTCACTCAGACAAACAATACAATTTCAGAGAATTGAAACAGTTGTGACACCATATTGAGTGCACGCAGCGCCCGCGTCAGCGGCGCATGCTGCAGCAGTATAAAGTATCTAAAGTAAGTTAGGTAGTAGTAGTATATTAAGTATCTATATGTTGAAAATCAAGACAATCATGAGAGAACGGTGTCAATTTAAATAAATATAAACTTATTGTAATAAATGAAGTAAAACTAGTGTAAGATTGTTAAATTAAGGCTATAAATAAAAATAAATGAATAAATTGTTTCGCACGTAATAATTAGTTTTAAGGCCTTTCTTATAACAATGGGATATATGTAGTTATTGTGCTTGCCGCAGAAATATGAAAAAAAAAGGGCCAAGTGGGAGTCGGACTCCCGCACCGAGGGTTCCGTGCAAACCTGTAGGTATACCTATAAGTAAAAGATCACCTATCACGACAATCAACTAAAAAATTACGGTTTTCGCAATTTTTCCTTTTTCTGTGCTATAAGACGTTGCTTCGTACCAAATTTCAAGATTCTGAGTTCACGGGAAGTACCCTGTAGGATTTGATTCCCTTGCGAGTGTCGAAAATTTGCGGAAATTTGCGGCATAAACGGCTGTATCTTTTGATTGCGTTGGCTTAGAAGTTTGGATTTTTCACAACTCCAAGGGGCAGTAGACTTGAGTATTTGATATAAATTAAGAAAAAGGCGTGAGGTTATGTGCGTATGTCTATGATGGAGGGTTGAAAGCATGTATTAATAGAGTCATCATCATCATCGGCAGCCTTGTTCCGTCCACTTCAGAGTATAAGAGTCATGTTCTTCGTGCCAGTCTACCCTGGTCTGCGGGAGTCTCAGCCAGGGGGCCTAAAATGGCCGCTTTGGCAGAATCATTATAGAATAATAATATGAATTACGTTCACAATTCGTACAATGGTCGCAAAGTGGCAATTCATGATGTTAACTGCGTCAGTGACCATTTTAAGAGTTTTAACGACCTGGCTGTTGGTCTGCGAACACATCTTCTATTGTCTCTCTTAATTTTTATGGACGGAGAGGAAGATAATAAAACCATAGAAAAATTGATTTTTTGAAGAACGATAAAAGAAAAAGAAGTAAATTCTAGTGTGACGGTGAGATTGGAAAACACGTGTAAAAAAACCTGGAACAAAGGCAGGAAAATGGTGTAGATTCTTTGATTAGACAAGAAAATTTCCGTAGGAGCCGCCATAATAATATAAAGATTAACAAGGTCAAAATTCTGACGTAAAATTAAAGTTACTCGTGGAGGCTCGTAGCTAAGGTAAATAAGTTAGAAATATTTGTGTAACATTACAAATTGGGAACTTGTTAATAAATCATAAGCAGATCGGGTTTAAGGTATAACTTTGAACAGCTCCATATATATCGATTAGGTTATTCTATTGTAATCTTGTGTAGCGTCTGTAACTTAGAATTTAGATGCAGGAATGGCCAGACCAGACTAGAGTCTAGACAAAGAAAAGAGCATGACCGATGATAATGGAAATGTCAAAAAAGGTTTATTGACATTGACATAACATTAACATTGGTAACGAAAAGTATATCGTTTCTATCGAATTCGATTTTAGAAATACGCTTTCGTCACTGTTGATAATTGTATCTAAGCGCTCAGAACGTGGTTCAAGAGAAGAAATCATAGTATATATGTAGGTAATCATAGTAGTTTTGAAGGCACCATGTAATTGGTACATTGTACGCGTTTAGCGTTTAGGCCTTACAAGACTGTAGGCAGGCTTAATCTTTTATGGGACGCCTCGCATTTAATAAACCAATTATCTGCGTACTATTTATCTATATAATAAATAATATTATAGTACATTTTTGTTATTTTAAATTAGGTCACTATACGCAAAAATTATTGCTGGGAAACGACTTTTTTTTTTGGGGTGAAAAATCACGTTTTACGGTAAGACTCAATGTAACGCACTCAAAACATTGTGCTGATGGATGCATCGAGTAGTTTGAGGGTTATGAAGGTATATAAAGTATTTTTTTTTCTTTTTCCTTAGCCTATATTGTCCCACTGCTGGGCAAAGGCCTCCCCCATAGCCTTAAAAAAGTAAAGTAAAGTTATAACATTAAAAACTTGCATTAAAAAAAAAACGATTGGAAAAGTTGGAACTGACCTCCAATATCTCCGTAACTAGAAGGTTCCCAGATATGGTCCAGAACAAAAAAAATCGCAATGACGGGGATAAGTGCCTTTCGGCGGATATTTTTACACCATTTATACTAACATTTACTTAACTTTGAATAATAAATGACTTTTGATTTTGATTTCATCAAAATCTTTGCAATTAAATTAATTGCAATCAATGCATTTCACAATACATTGGGTTCCCTTTTTGTCTGTCCAAATACCCCACTGACATTTCATTCCAATTCGTATCCAGTAACATCGAATCCAAGTTTCCATTCAGTAATTTGCTCACGTATCGATTCCATTACAATAGTATCGGATCCAAGCAGAAACTCCTCACCACCTCAGCTCCTCAAATTTTGATCCAATTATCATTCTGTCTGTTAAGTTCGATCCTCTATGTATTCAGATATCGCTGTGGTATTGCTAGACTGGCTTGTTTCTGAAAGTGTTTCTATTTAGAACTATTGATTTTATTTAGTTTTTAGTTGGAACTTTGAGGGCCCCGAAAATAGTTTTGTCAGTTTGCCCCTAAAAAAATCGTTAAACTATAAAACACTGCAAAATCTAAAATTACGTTAGTTTGGAAAGTCGGAGGCTTTAGTTGCTTGCTAAATTTTTTGCCATAGCCCTCTTTATATTTTTCCTTCTCCGACCAATCCCTCAGGAATGAATCTAGATCGCCACCGTCTTTCTAAAGTTATTTTGGTCTTAAAAGAGTCTTTTTTTTTGTTAAAAATGAAAGAATCCGACGTCTCAATTCGTCGAAATCTTTTCCGACCTCGGATTGAAAACCTCTTCCTTTATACGTATTAGAACTGACTAGGTCACTTACACTATCATCAAAACAAATAATAAACATAAATGTTAATGATACCTCTTCCTTTTTACAGTCGTTTATAAAAGCCTCACTCAATTAATAACTAACAAAAAAAAAAAAAAAAACTCAAATATCCAAACAACTTGTTAGTTCCTTTCGACAATTTTCTTTGACATTTCTGTTTCAAAAATTCACCAAATAATCCCTGTAAGGATTACGAAAGGGTCGACCGATCGACTAAGCACCTCAGTTGGTTTGTTCCACAAAGGCTGAACTTTTAATTGGAGGCTAAATCTGAGATGGGTCTTTTGTTAGCGCCTTCGTTAATTTCTGTTCACCTGATTCCTTCGAAAATTGAGGACGAAAACGGAGGAAAACGTTTTTGTTTGAATATTTTCGGGTGTAATTGTGATTTTAGATGTGTTGCTAGGAGCTGAGATCACTCCTTCTTCGGGGGTAATACCGCCACGAGTGTAACACGCGTATCATGGATCTTTTTTTCATTTTAAATTCATAAAAAATTCAAATCAAAGCATTTATTTCAAGTAGGCCAATTACAGGCACTATAGAATTGTCGAAACAAAGACAGTAATGACAGAAATGAAGCTAAAGCCATAGTCACAAGACATAATAACTGTGAAAGTGCTGTAGTTGCCCATTCCAAAGCGTAGATCTCTATGGAGATGAACGGGCAAGAAACTCCATGGACACTCTTTTAATTCATAATGTTGTTACAAATACCTTGGAGACATCATTCTTGTTGAGATGGTACATAGTATTGTATTGTATAGCGGGCCGGTGTCCGCAACTCCACGACCAACGCGCGTATTTTGCGTACGGATGTGAGAACGATGTAGCAAGACGTGCACGTTAAAAGTGTCCATAGTACAAACAAAAAAAGACAATTCAAAAACAAAATAATTAGTCCAAATAAACCGTGGCAACTAAGAGATGGCCAGTCACAACTGACAGCGCCCGTTCACGAACAGGACGCATGGATCATCCATCATTCAACTCAACCATTTTGAAGGGAACTAAATGACCCGACACACACGCCACCATCAGCGAGACATTTGAGTGAGCATGACATACTCTCAACCGACCGGGCACATTCAAGTCGAGAAAAGAAGTAGGTTTCCAGTGAATGATAGCTTTCTAGTACATAGTACTCACACAATATAGGCTATGCTACTAATATGATACTAAACAAAAACGCTTGTAACAGTCTAGGTACGGAGTATATACATATGTATACATGTGCTTAATTTTGGATTATTAAGTACTTGTGCCGTTTGCTTCTAGCATGCATAACACATTCTTTCCCCTTTGTTATAAAACGTGAGACTACGCCATTATACCCATCTACCTATTTCTTTCAGAAATGTATCTTACAACGACATGGCTTATGACAATCTTCATATTTTTGAAGCATTATCATTGATGTAAATATTTGTCTACAACCAGTTTTCGTTATGGAGGAGTCTCGGGTTGTACAGGTCAGTTAGCCAGTCGCTCCATGTAAAATACTGGTATTCAACTGCATGTGACGAACGGTCTAATGTGCAGAGTCTCGTACTTTCCAATACAAAGTTTTTTTTTGCCTGATACGTTCATTGCATGGTATGGTAGGTACGGTGTAGTGAGCAGAATCCTTTAAAAAAAATGTCAATACACAACAATCGACACCCAAAACAACACAAAACACCGGACCAAGCGTTTCCTTCTAAAAATATACCCTATATAAATGTTTAGTCCAATATAAATATATTTACAAGCACGTTGGCATGCACTGCGCCTACACCACGGTCCGTTTGCTCCGGCTGTGTTGTATGTTGTGGCGGAATTAGTCACTAGTCCCGAGCGACCGGCCGATATTCATAGCGATACAAAACTCGCGAACGTAGCTTTTTGGGTACAAGGTGTAAGCGGAAAGCGGGAAGTAGGTAAAAAAAACTTATTATTGACTATTTAACGGTTAGACAATTTTTTTGCCAATATGTGGAAGACAAGTTTTTTTCGCCTTTCATCCCAGCTTAAGGACTAAAGAAAGCTTCTGAATGGATGGGAAATCCAAGTGAACTTGGGGTCTTTTTTGGGAGCTTTCTTATTCTTCGGGTTCAAAATGTGCAATTTGAAATAGAAATTTTGAATGTGCTCGATTGACACCTGACTTCCGTAACCGTTTTAGGCAATACCTTTTTAAGGTTTATATTTTTTTTATAAATGTTGAATGTTCTGTCAGAAGCGCCCTTAAGAACCCTCGAAGACAGTGACCACTAGAATATGACTGTCTTCGTGGTATCTTCATAAGTCAGATTTTGATAGATTCTAAAGAGTTAAACAGAGTGGAAGGGACACCTACAAAAGTGCAATACCAAAACCGGTAAAAATGTGTAGAACTGCAGATTTTTTTAAATTTACCGATGAAAAATTTCTATGTGGGTGTGCTCAGAAAGATGTATTGAATACGTTTTAACCGTTTCACAATCGGTGTCCCTTCCAACCTGTATGTTTAACCACAAATAATTTACACAAAACGAAACGTACGGCATTACCGTAAACACAAATCATTTGTCAAAACCGCTTCATCTTGTAACTTATAAACTTATATCTAACAGTAATTTGAGTGTCATTCCAGATAACTCGCACACATCAGTTTGATTGCGGCTCGTCAAATATACTGAACTAAGTTAAATGTTTGATATTTCCGCGTAACCCGCGTACCCCCCAACCCCCCGCCTGGCCCGCCGCCCGCCATGTTGCTAAACTACATCGCATTGAGAGACCGCTGACAGTGTGTTACGCACTTTAGTGGTAATGTCACGCAATAATATGGTTAGGCTGTATCTGTGTTCGTACTGGCGAAACATTTATATGAAACCAAGTTGTTTGATGGAGATAAAGATTCCGACCAAGAGAAAAGAGAGATATAGACATATTTTCAGCATGTATTTAGATGAATATTCCGTCAGCGTTAGAGCTAAACTGTATAGCTTTATTATTTTGGCAACACCATGCTCGCTACCACCCCTATTCTTGTAGCGAAGGATCACAACGCTTGCTGAATGAGTTTTTGACAATCTGTGATTTAAGCAAATATCTATAAAGTATAGGCTCACCATATGGGACTTATAAGAAAGAAAGAAAGAAATAAAAAGCATTTATTGGTCTCGCACTGGACAAAACAAAATGGTACTTAACAATAAAACAAGATTTAAAAAAAAGTGAACTTAAGAACAAATTAAAATAAGACTAACTAAACTGGTCCTGTACGAGGCCAAAAGATCTCAGCATGGTGCTGTAACATTAAAAAAAAAGTCACAGCGCTGGTATTCTGATAGGGCCCAATATGATGCCACGGTTAGATAATAATAATAATAAATAAAGATAGACAAATCAAATATCTTGACTTGGCTCGCGAGGTTGTCGACATGTGGGAAGTGGACACGGCGATCATTGTGCCGATAGTCGTTTCAGCCCATGGCTTAATTGCCAAGAGCCTCGACCAATACCTGAGGAGGCTCTCGTTAGGCGGCTGGATCAAGGGCTTGATTCAGAAAGCGGTACTCCTGGACACGGCTCGTATTGTTAGGTGGTTCCTCTCTCTGGAGCCCTGAGCGCCGGTAGCTTGGACCCTGTTCCCGATACCGGTGGGCTACTATTTTTTATATTTTTAAATGTTTTTTTTTATAGGAATATTTAAAAATGTAATTACGAGTAGTAAGTAAGAAAAATAAATAAAGGAAATAATAAATAAAGTGTATAAAAGAATAAATATATAAGGTATAATAAGTGTGTAAAGTACGTATCTAAGAAAAAAAAAACACCCAACGTCATCACAATGTTTGACTAGGCCATGAGTGTCAATGGCAACACAGAGAGAGGCGCGCGCGCAGATATATCTGTCTATCCATAGACACACAACATTATTTTTAGTATATACGAAACCAGAATACCGTTTGTTCAGTATCAGTAACTGAATCGATTTCAATAATTTTTATATCATGTTATATTTTGTCCCAAATATATTTAAAAAAGGTTACGAATTGGACACCGAGCGACACTTAGTACCTATCCGCAATCATACGTGCACAACACAGGCATTAGGCGCGGGCGCACAGTGGGGCGCCGCGTGGTGAATATGTTTTTGTACGGACAACCAGGTAACCTAACAAGCTTATAACTTTGTGAGTTTTCATGATACAGTTTTGAAATTATGTACATAGATTCATTGCATAAAAATACAAGACACGTATTTCAGGTTTCGCATATACTAAAACTAATGTTGTATACATCTTTATATAATCTTTATATATAATCTTTATTTATCCAAAAAACATACAGAGTTTGAAATACAGCTTAATATTTGGTTTAGAAAATATACCTATTTATAGTATAAGTTGCAAATTCTGTACAAGAATAATACTCTACCTCTTAAGCTAGGGTATACCTGTATTATAAGAGGTCGTTTACGGTCAATAATCAATCAAAAACTACACACCACACTAAACACACACCACCACACTATACATACCTATACTATACATAACTGGCGAAATGTGGGTATACTATTAAATACAACACTGCCTACCCATTCGAGGATTACACGCGTGATGACCGTGATGTTTTGTCAATGTATGTTATCTATGAAGTGCAAGACAGAAACGGGATCATGTCTAAACCAAAGCACGCGCCAGTTAACTTTTACAAATCCCGTTTTTAGTGTCATCATATTTTTTTTAAACTTAGATAAGATAAAACTTTGGATTCACTAAGTTGAATGTTTTATATTTCCACGTAACCCGTGTATCGCTCCGTCCGTCGCTTGCACCGCCTCCGACTATGTCGCTGAACAACACCGCTTTGAGCGACCGCTGACAGTGGTTATGTGCACTTTAGTGGTTGTGTCTAGCAATACAAGGTGTTGTTTTGCATCCTCGTCAAATTCAAGGAGGTAACTATGCTAATGATTCTCGACCCGAATCAATAATAAAATGGGTAGTTAATTTTTTATTTTTTTCTTAATTTCGGAAATTGATAAGTGTACACCACCGGTATTAAAACGCGGCCCGTCTAATACTAGCTAGCTATAACCGCGCTTTCACTTTCGTTTATTCGATAAACGGGTGATTCTCCTCTTTTTAAAAGGGCTTCATTCTGAAATAATGTCAAATTAAAACAACTAAATTTGACGAATTTGAACCTGAATTTTGACGAGGTTGCAAAACTACACCTTGTATACGGTTAAGTGTTACATCTGTTAGTGTTATTATTATTGTATCACTACAAGGTATATTGGTTATAATATTGCTGAATGGATTTTTGGCGAACTGAGATCTAGGCCGAAATTACTTAGTACCTAGTTTGAATATGCGTAATTTCTGTCACTGTCGAACAAATGACAAACTACAAGTGAAACATAGAGTCGGGAAAGTGTCCAAGCCTAAGCACGGGCTAAGTAACGTTTATAGCTCTCGGCCCTGAGGCCGAGAGCTAACTTGTACCTTGTACTTGTTGAGCTATAATTGTAGGAAACTACAATTTAGAAGATATATCTGAATATATCTTCTAAATTGTAGTTTCCTCATCATGTTTACAATCTTAGATAAATGATTAGGAAGTTTATGGTGATGTTTATACCGTGGTAGGCGTTATTTCAGGATTTTATATAAGAAGAAAAATTGTTAATAGTTAAACGGCCTTGTTGGCCGAGTGGTCCGATTCCCGGGTCGGGCATAATGTTTTTGAGTTCAGGAATTTCTCAGTAGCAGCCACGGAGTCTGTATTTGTGCCCGGTTGATGGCAATAGGCTGGCCCCCATTACATGAGACTTAAAAACATAACTGGCGAAATTTGGGTGTACTATTAAGTACATCTCTGCCTAACCCTTGGAGGATTACAGGCTTGATGTTATGTTATGTTATGTTATGTAAAAAAAAATCGTTTTTTCAAGACTTTTTTTAATAGATTCAATGAAATTGTATGGAGACACAGCCTCGCAACGCACCGCACTAATGAATGAAGAGACACTACCTATATTATTTTATCTCAACCCCAAAACAACGTAAGATCCAGTCATTTAATCAGGAGACACGAATGTACTTACAGTGACTTTACGGTATAGCCGGTTCGTCGGCCGCTGAGGCAGCGCTCCCAGCCCTAAATCAGGCAGAATGACCCTACTTATGTAAACGATTTGTGATACATCACTAGTCCTGATTTTATGTACCACTAGTTACAAGCGACCTCTGGGGATGTTGATTTAGTTCAAGTAGAATAATCTGTCACGATTGGATCGCAATGGTTATGTAGATTTTAACAGCAACCAGCGACTTGAATGTTTTTTTATTTATTTCAGACTGAAACATTGGTTATACATAAATAAACTCACACCTTTTTTCCCCATGGGGGCAGACAAAACACCTGTTTTAATATACATCATGTTCATCTTCACTTTAGCTTCATCCTTGTCCTTGAAATCTTAAATGTTAAAATGGCCGTTTTGATTACGTTCAAGATGGTAGGACCATAAATTGAGTAAATCAACATTTTTCATTTTGTATGTTGTTGTTTAAAGAATAATACAGATGTGAACCCTATAATTCTAAATTAATATTTAGTTTACAGCTCGTCCACACGAGGACGATTCGTTTTTTTGACGTATCGTCTTTTTTCGCGATCCGTCAATGTTTTTGACGGCGGAAATGCTTTTTAAATGCCCTTGTTCACACGTATCACGAATCATGAAAAATGACGGACACGTCTTAAATTGCGTATCGTCTTTTAAAAATCACGTACGTCAAGAAACACGAATAGTGGATTTTTTGTGACGGATTCGTTGATGCGCTCGCTCCCGAAAAATCACGAAACTAATATGAATATCAATTCGTTTTTTTTTGCCGAATCGTGATAAAACACGATTCCGTGTGTGAATGTGAACGTCCATCCGTCATGACGTATTGTGTTTTATGTCGGATCGTCAATGACGGAAGCCGTGTGAATGAGCGAGAAAAAAGCCACAAAGCAGATCCTTAAAGAACACCGAAAGTGTTGGTGGCAGGCTCATCAGTAGTAATAGTCCTGGTGTGAATGTCAAGTCATAAATTTCGAGTTCGAACGCACCTCTGATTTTTCATATATATGTGCGTATTGTCATTATCACTTGTTTCTAAAACATCATGAGGGTTTCCTCAAACCAGAATGTCTGAGAGATATTTCTCGACGGCATGCAAAGCCAAGTCAGAGGCCCATGGGCGACATAAAACTCTGACACCAGGAGGTCTACTCTCTAAGCACGAAACCCGTAGTTTCGGCCGAAGATACGGGCGTTTCCTACTCCGTATAATTTACGGACATACGATTAGTAAGGGATTCGAACCAAAAACGAATAACAACACTATTCACAGTTCACTATTCACTGTTTGGGACAGTTGTCCCTACTTCCGATGTATTTTCAAAACTCATGAATCCGAAAATAATAGGGCGTAGGGTTCATTTGGAAGATTCGATCTACTTTCGGACGGGCCCGTGTCTTCGTTGATGGACTTAGAGAGTAGACCCCCAAGTTAGGCTCTAACCACACGATAAAGAAAGAAAAATCAGGACTTGGCGACATTAGATCAAAATCATATACATAAAGCAGAAAAGAGTGTGTGGATTAAAAAAATATTAGTTAGAAAATAATGTTGCTAATAAATCAACTACTCCTTCCATTAATGTTTTAACTCTAAACGAACTGCTTTAAAACCTTCTTCCAAACAAACCAACAAAATCGATCCACACAATAACCCACAGCTTCTCAGATAAACGTGTGAAAACTATCTCAACTACTCTATGTACATATTTTCTTTCTTCCTATCCGAGATTCATACACTCATTACCCCGGACTCTTTAGAGGATTAGCTACGTGCCTCCTCCCACTCTTCAATGAAGACATATGGAGGAATCCATGTTTGCATAACAAATACCATGGGCTAGATACAGGCCTAATTAAGAGTAATTGCGACCTCCTTCGAGATTGTAAGAATAAGGGACGCTGGCTGAATGGTAATGCTGTTTTGTATAGATAAGAATGTGGTCATAAGGAAACGATTTGGCCTGAGATTGGACTGCGGTTTTTGTTAAAGATATAACATAACATCACGATTGTAATTCGGGTTAGGCAGAGGTGTACCTCACAGTCCGTCCATATTTTGTCGGTTATATTTCAGTTCCATGTAATAGGGGGCGTGCCTATTGCTATCGATCGGGCACAAAATAAGACTCCGTGGCCGTTACTGAGAAATTCCGGATGGAAAAACCCAATAACGCATTTATCCGACCTGAGAATCGAACTCAGGATCCCACTGCTCAACCACTGCTTGCGACAACTAGACCCTCGATTCAGAGTAAAGATATTTATGGCTACATCGTAGCTGTATCTGCTGACCTACTGTAATTTCCGGAAAAGGTACATACAGCCACGCAACGCAATGTTTTATAAAGAAGATTTATTAGATTTTGCCGCAGCAGAACCTACTTTCTAGAAGACATTGACTGTTCAATGACTTATTTATTTCTTTTTTGTAGACTATTTTAAATCGCAAAGTTGCTGAGTTTTTCAATAGATATAATCTAAGTATCAGATTGTGGAATGACCAAAAATATTGACCTACCAACAGAAAATCCAAAGTCGTTATAAACCACCAAAGGCTTTTGCTTTACAATACAACTTTCTTCTTAACAGCAATAAAAAAAACATCGATAAAAATAGAAAAAATACAAAACCGTCAAACGCCAAATAAGTTCAGTTAGCAACCACAAACAGAAGTCCCAATGTATCGAAGTTAACAGTTTATTTCCTACGTGTTCTTGGGACAAATACAATTTCCTGAGGAACGTGCTCCTCCGTACGGGGCCAGGGCTTGAATTCCACCTACAATTGCGAGAGTCCACTTTATGAAATTGTTATTTTTTTTTATCTTTGACGGCGGTAAGTGAAATTGGAACGGACTTTGAGAGCTTCGGATCGAAAATATTGTGTTTACTGAATCTAGATATGGTGAAACGGAATAATTGATGCAGGAGTTTTGTACTGTTTTGATACGGTTTTTGATAGAAGGCTATCCATTTGTTAAAACTGACGTCATAGAAACATTTCAAACCTGGAATCATCACCATGGTCAGTAATCCACGCTAATAGCTGTAATAGCTGTGGGCGACTTTACTCACAAACAAATTGACGGTAAAGGTCAAACGGACTATTCTGCCTAAATAACAGGATACTAATACCCTTGATTATAACTACACTTATATACATGCTTGCATAATACATGCACAATCTAGAATCAAGGGTTAATATAACCCGCACACATGAGAGGCAAAATTTTTAACGGAAAAAGTTCGTTATTAATTCCAAAGCTCATTTTATGAGGTCCCCACACATGACCGTCGCTTTTATTAAATTTCTTTGAGAAATAACGTACACTAAAAATGTTGTTATAACACAATTACTTGGTAAGTTAAGGAAATTGAAAAAGTTGTATGGAAATATGTTGTAGTCGGGTTCGACAAGAAAATTATTTTGTGGGTAGTTCGTTTTTTTTGTTTGTGCTGACATTTTGCAAGATGGCGACTTTGGAGGGATAGTTTTGTGATAGTGTTTTGGCTTTAGATTTTTGATCACCTACTGAAGATTTACAAAGAAAGATTGCTTCTGTCGGACAGTAGATTGAAAAAGTCGTGGTTGAGAAACAGTTGCAAACAGATCGGAATCAGAGCTATATCAGTGCTGCTGAGTTGTTCCATCTCACCAAGGACTTGGAAATTTTCAAAATTCATAGAAACCTTCAGTGATTCATCACAAGAAAAAAGGACATTGTTAAAACCGGCCTATGAACCAACCCGTGTGCAATACAGTAATTCAAATTTTTTTTTTACTTTTTCCATCAAAGTATTACAATCGAACGGACACTTCTGCACCTCGCAAACAATTTAAAGAGTGGCCTCACGATTTTATTCTACATCGTATCCCGCAGCGCCATAATTGTTTATAAGAAGTCAGCACTTTCAGCGCTTGATTTTATGGGTAAGATTTTTTTGCTGCAAACAGATGTACATATGTAGCACTAAAGCGATTAAAAGCGCTGAGTGTATGAAGTTATGACGAAAGAAGTTTCACATTGTTGACACTAGCTTGACAGTTGTCAGTTGATGTATTGACATTCTCGTTTAACGTTCGGAAATGTTGCGAATAAAAGTTAAATCTATTTTTATTTACAATTACTATTTTTATTTAAAAATAATTAATGAAGTGCATTAATTCGTTATTTTTAATTCTTATTTTTGATCCCTTTTTCATAAGTGACATAAATAATTTTTTTTTCGTAGTTACTAGGAACTCAAAACTCGAAAGTATTTTGTATTTTAAAAAATTTTCAGAAGTGTCCGTTAATTTAATTCGATTTCAGTTAAATGAAGACATCGTTTAGAACACGGAAAGTAGTTTTATATGACTGTTGCTTCTTAGGCGAACAGTGTATGGCTGCTGACCAATGTCCTTTGAAAAATGCAGCTTTCTTTAGAAAAATCTATTACAACGAACTGCACTGTCACCGTACACTATAAAACTATCCTATAATCCCATCACATACTTCCATGGATCGTGTCCCGCACAAGCGTGTTTATCGAGAGCTATCGGCAACCGAAGCACGTGCCGTCGGCTCCGTTACCACGACCCATGGCCGATAGATTGCCGTTACCAATATTGCCAAGATTGTTGTGATCTTCTCTCTTCAAATTTTAATATGTTTTGTGCCCTTTTTGGGTTATTTATTTTGATGTTTTCGGAGGGTGTGTCACCGGATTGGGAGTTGGCGTGAATTTCAAATTATTATTATGTAGACCGCGTTCACAATAAACATATTCACAGTGGGTGAATGAGCATTACGCAGTTGACTACTTTTCCATACATATTCAAGTTTTCATTCACACCGTGGCGTATCTGCTAATATGGAGGGAAGGGGAAATTATGTCTTTCCTACTCCTCCGCTATTCTTTTCTGATTAATTTCGTTGCGGGATCCAAGACAGCTAAATTGTTCCTCTGGGACTTCGTCAAAATTATTAATAAATCATCAATCGCATCATCATCATCCGCCTAGCCATTTCCCTAATATGTTCTGTCTAACTGGATGCAGCTGAATACCAGTATTTTACATGGAACGACTGCCTATCTGAACTCCACAACCCAGTTAGTACTGGGTAATACGATACCCCTTGGTAAAACTGTTTGTCAGACTTTCGGGCCACTGACTACCTGTAACGACTGTCAAAGATCTACAAATAACAACCGGGACCAACGGCTTAACGTGCTTTCCGAGGCACGGAGGAAACTCGGTATGTAATGGGTGGTCACCCATCCACAGACCAACCTAGGCAAGCGCGGCTTAACCTGAAGATTGATCCGAGCGGCAGTTATTATTTAGCCGCGAGTTCCTCATCAACCCCCTAATCGTACCTCTTTAATGTTGTTCCCTAATTACTCGATGTAACTTCTACCATCCAGCTGTACTACATGCACTCCGCTATAACTTCCACCGCCCATCACATCATCCATTAAACGAAAAACTGCATCGAACAAAATCCATCAATAACCGCCAAACCGACACTACGCAAAACTTTCAGAATCAAACTGAATTTCAACATATCGCACGTCCTCAAAAAAACCGTCGTAACACAAAAAAAAAACAATTTTGAGATATACAAATTTAAAGTTTTGTGTGTCCGGCCGATGATATCCGTAAAAACATTTGCGTGTGTCATTCGATGATTTAATTATTTACGCAGAACCTATATCTACTTTTGGAGTTTATTTTTTCAATTATAGATCAAGGAGAATTGAAATGGAGAAGGGTATTATCTAAAAACCTAACATTTTTGTGTTATGACAGTTTTGTAGAGGACATGCGATATGCTGTCGAAGTGAGAAAACTCTGCAAAACACAAAACGAAGAGCTTTCAATGTAATTGGCTTTTTGTCACCGACTGCATTCTTCTAATTGCCAGTCATTGCGTGCTTGGAATATCCATTGCGTTTTCTACCTTTTAAATCTTGTCTGATCTATATTGATAGTAGTTCTCTGGTAATTACTTGAGTGCTGTAATTACCTTGCAAGAGGTATTAGGTCTCCGCCTTATAATTCTTGGGGTCTAATCGTGGGTTGGTTGCAGATTGTGAGCTGAGCAAATGGGTGTAGTAATTCAATTGGTACTGGAACTTAGTTCCCTTTTGTTTTTATGTCCCTCGGTGAGATTAGAATTATTTACGGTAGAATTATGCTCAGTAAATTCGAAAAAGGAACGTTTCTCGGATGTAGGGCCAACGTCTTCGAAATAGAATCGCTTATAAAACTTTATGAAGAGTAGCTCTGTATGTTTTGTGTTACAATTCAAACATTTCTTCAGAACCGGAAAGTGGTTCTATGGTTCTAATACTATTATGTGCTTAGAATCTCAGATTATTTTTTATTCATACTATGAATCTCTAAATGACTTATTAGATACGGAAAATCTCTTTAAAACAAAGACGGTGGAAGATAAAGAAATGGTTGATATTAGTTCTTTTATTCAAGTCTATCTGCGTAGAAATGTATTGTCTTTTATTAGGTCACAATATAATATTTTATTCGTAACGCATGTACGAGTAACCATGTCAAATATAAAAAGAATAAAGAGAAGTTCAAGTCTTAATGTTTTCATTACCTTACTATTCTGTTTACTGGCTAAATAATAAAAGCCACACGGGTCGATATTCAAGGTTAAGCCGCGCTTGCCAAGGTCGGTCTGTTGATGGGCGACCATCATTACATACCGAGTTTCCCCGTGCCTCGGAAAGCACGTTAAGCCGTTGGTCCCGGCTGTAATTTGGTACTCAGTGGCGTGAGTGTCTAAAAGCCAGTCCAACCAAGGCGTACTGTATTACCCAGTACCAACTGGGTTGTGGAGGTCAGACAGGCAGTCGCTTCATGTAAATTACTGATATCCAGCTGCATCCGGTAAGACTGGAATCCGACGTCAATAGATTTGGGAAAACGCTAAGAAAGATGACTATTCCGTTTACTGTTTCACAACTATCGTAAATATGATTTCAACGTGGCGCTCACAAATTAATGCCGTGATCGTATGCACGAGAGCAGTCGGGTGCTTAACTTAAACAATGCCGATGAGGCTTTACCGGTAATACATTATTATTATATCACATAACATAACAAAATGTCTGAATTATCCCGAAGTGTTACGCAGAGGTATACCTCAATTTACCAGTTATGTTTAAGTCTCATGTATTAGGGACGAGCTTATTATGTGCTCTCTAATATACATTAGACAGCTCACAGTGATCGAAAACATAGCTTAGCAACTTGGATCTAAATTCATCTGAAAATAGCTGTTGCCCGCGACCTTGTTCGCGTGGAAATTTTGATGGGTTTTTCCAAGATAATGCCTATGTGCTATTGCCAGATCATAATCGAACTCTGTGCCAAATTTTATTCAGACCGTGCCAAATTTCATCCAGATCTGTTCAGCCGTTCTGGCATGATTAAGTAACAAACATCCGTCTATCCAAACGTACGCATTTATGTAATCAGATACTTCATAATAATATTAATACTTTTTTTTTAATTTTATATAGGAATATTTAAAAATGTAATAAATAAGTAAGAAAAATAAATAAAGGAGATAGTAATTAATACTTACCACGAAAGCGTACAATGCAAGATTTATCGTTCCCCTGGCATATGCCATTACGATGGAATATTAGCTGTTGTTTGATTAATATTGTCAAAAAAAAAGTAGATATACGGGCTGTTGCTTTGCATCCTCGTCAAATTTAAGGATGGAAAATGGGTGGGTGTTTTTTATTTTTTTTTTCTTAATATCGGAAATCGGTAAGTGTAACACGACCCGTAACTAAAACGCGGGCCATCTAATACTAGCCCTATAACCGCGCTTTCACACACACAAACAAACGCAGACGTTTATTCGATAAACGGGTGAATCTCCTCTTTTGAGAAAGGCTTCATTCTGAAATAGTGTCAAATTTAAACAACTAAAAAAAGCAGCGTTTATTATTCTAATATTGACCAGGTACCGTAATTTAAATTGATTATTTACGTCTTTTATGTCGACCTCCTGAATTTTTACGAGGATGCAAAACTACATCTTGTATAAGACGCTATTCCTATTCAACAAAGATAGTAAACAGTTTCCCTTCTATACTTTATCTGTATGTTACCCCTTCGAACAATATATATATAGGGGGTGTACAATAAATCTGAATCTTGCGGGATTGTCTAGACAAATAAACGTCAAACCATGTTATCGTATGATGTGTAACGTTGCTACGTATTTCATAGCTATGTGTCGACTGTGGAAGTTCGATTTGGAGATGTTTTATAGGTATTTTTATCGGCTTCTTTTGTTTTTTAGATAAGACTATATAGCTTATACGCGCGGTTTCGCCCGCGTGGAGTTTGGACATTGTCCCGATGATCGTACTATCGGGACAATAAGATTCTATGTGTTAATCCAGGCTATAAACTGTATGTGTCCCAAATTTCATCCAAATCCGTTTGAAGGTTTTGGCGTGAAAGAGTAATAAACAGCCATACATCCATCCATCGTCACAAACTTTCGCATATAAAATAGTAGTAACAATTTTAAAACCTAAACAGATTTTAAAAATCAATGGTTAATTCCATTGTCAATTACACTATAGGATTTTAATTGCTTTTTGACTGCCATCATGGTATATTGGTCACGAGCACTATTGTTGAGTATGAGGTCTTAGATTTGATTACCGGGTCGGGCAAAGAGTTATTCGTTTTTTCCACTAGGAACTTCTCAGTGGCAGCCTGGAGTCTGAATTTATGCTCGGGTGATGGCAATAGGCCCCTATTACATGGGACTGTGGAATGCAAATAAATTGAATATGAATACGAATAGATCATGGTAACATTTTATCTTTGTTGTGTAACGTTGCTACGTATTTCATAGCTATGTGTCGACTGTGGAAGTTCAGTTTGGAGATATTTTATAGTTATTTTTAACCGACTTCAAAAAAACGAGGAGGTTCTCAATTCGGTTGTATATATTTTTTTTTTTTGTGTTTTTACCTCATATCTTCGTCATTTATGAACCGATTTGAAAAATTCTTCTTTTATCTGAATGGATCTGCTTCCCGATTGGTTCCATAGAAATTTCATCAAAATCGGTTCAGCAGTTTGGTTTTTAAATCAAAATAGCTGGAAAAAATATGTCATCCAAGTAAAAGAAATTGCGAAATTGATACATGACAAGGATTTGTGTGTGATGCGATAACTAAAAAGGGTAAAATAAAAACGTTTTTGCAAAAAAAATGTTTTTTTTTTGGAAGTCGGTCATTTTTTTTGCAAAAACGTTTTTATTGGTTTCATTCTTGATTTAGGTAAAACCTGGCTAGGTACTAAAAATGTTCTGGTTTTTCGTCAAAATGTGAGTAGAATCGGTGGGTAGTATTTGTGGTGATAGTGCCAATTAATTACTATAAGTACACAGCAGTGATAGCCTAGTGGTGTAACCACCAAACTGCCAAGTCATAGGTCTCGAGTTCGAACCCAAGATACCCATCTCTGATTTTTCGGATTCATGTGCGTATTGTACCTAGAATTATCACTTGCTTCGGTGAAGGAAAATATCGTGAGGAAACCAGCATGCCTGAGAGAAATTCTCGACGGCATGTAAAGCCAAGTCAGAGGCTTATGGGCGGCATAAAAACTTTGACACCAGGTTAGGCAGTAACCCAAAGAAAAAGAAAACGAGAGAAAAAGTAAGTTATATTTTTTATTCTTTGCTGCTTTTGATTAATTTCATGATGAAATACGATAACACCACAATTACAACTTTTTGCAATTACTAATAAAGTTGTAATTGTTTCATTATTATTACGGCAACTTGTTTAGAAGTTATACCTACTCAGTTGTCAAGGCAAAATTAATCGAATTAACATCTGTCAGTTAGTTTCTAACTTTATATTGACACAAAAGTTATTACAGAACTTTTTTGAAGTCTAAAACTAATACTAGCAAAACTTATCAGAGATTTTCTTATACTTAATGGCAATGTTTGAAGAAAAACTAAGATAAATAAATCACTTTTGATTAACTTTATTTATAACATAACATCATAACATAAAATCACGCCCGTAATCCCCGAAGAGTTAGGCAGAAGTGTACCCTATAGGTACACCTACATTTGGCCAGTTATGTTTAAGTCCCATGTAATAGGGGGCGAGCCTACCTATAAGTATCAACCGGGCACAAATCCAGACTCCGTGGTTGCTACTGAGATTCCTGATAAAAAAAAAACTTTTTTACAAAAAAAAACCGACTTCCAAAAAAAACACTAAAAAAGTGGAAAATAACTTTACTTTCGGAAGTCGGTGACTATTGTTTGTTTCATTGACTTTTTTGCCACCGACTTCCGAAAGTTTTTATTTTTGCAAAAAAGTTTTTATTTTACCCTTTTTAGTTATCGTATCACACACAAATCCTTGTCAAGTATCAATTTCGCAATTTCTTTTACTTGGATGACACTTTTTCCAGTTATTTTGATTTCAAAACCAAACTGCTGAACCGATTTTTATGAAATTTCTATGGGACCAATCGAGAAGTAGATCCATTCAGATAAAAGAAAAAAATTTCAAATCGGTTCATAAATGACGGAGATATGAGGAAACAAACACCAAAAAAAAAAAAAACATACAACCGAATTGAGAACCTCCTTCTTTTTTTGAAGTCGGTTAAAAACTAAGATAAATAAATCACTTTTGATTAACTTTATTTCTAACATAACATCACGCCCGTAATCCCCGAAGGTTTAGGCAGAAGTGTACCCTATAGGTACACCCACATTTGGCCAGCTATGTCCTATGTAATAGGGGGTGAACCTATTGCCATTAACCGGGCACAAATACAAACTCCGTGGCTGCTACTGAGATTCCTGATAAAAAAAACCAATAACACGTTGCCTGACCTGAGAATCGAACCCCGGATCGAAACCTCACGCTTAGCAGTCGCGCTTGCGACCACTAATTCAACGAGGCCGTCCAGGCAGTAGTTAAGTAGTTTTAGCTATCTTAAAGTACAAAGAAAAAATAGCTTTACAAAAGATTGACCTTCAGTATTTATTTTTTAACCTTTCGTTTACCCATTCCATGTGAATCCAATATCCAAGTCAGAGAAATTGATTGTAAAGCAAATTGACTTTTAAACTTTCAAAGTCCGTATATTCAAAGGCCCTAGTACAAGCGCGCGGTGTAAATGTAACGTAAATACGTCGATTTATGAATCTAAAATACAATTATCCTATAGCATTTTAATTATATTGTACGCAACAAGCACAGTCACTCTCATCCATAGATATGAATAAGTTCTTAAAATTATGAAAATATTATAGGTTAAACGAGTATTTTTTTATTTTAAAATCGACATATTTACGTTACGTTTACACCGCGCGTTTGTGCTAGCCTCTGACCACAATAGCACAGAATAAATACTACTAACGTATAACAGATGCACTCCTATGATCTTGAAAAAACCGGCGGGGGGTCGAGTGATCGCGTCGTACGGGTCTCGTACTAGACCCTGACTGACCAACAACTGGCAGTTGTCGCGAGCTGTAGGTTTGATTTATCTTGAGCGATATGTACCAATGCAAGAGGACTAACAATAGTAAATGTAATTATTTGATAGTTGCATAAAATGGCTAATTTAATTAGTATAGAAATTTGCTTTACAATTACTTTTCCTAAAGGTATATACCCCAAAAATACCTAAACCAGCGCTATAAAACAATGCCAATAAAAGCGTATATCAACGACAAGACAGAAACATTAATCCTCCGTGAAACAGCTATGCGTATTATTAAATTGTAGAATGATTTATATGAGCTCTGCTCACCAGCTCAACGCAATCGCATCGCATAGCTCAACGAGCTCAACATCACCTTGTGTGTGTATTGTGACAAATGTATGTGGGATATTGGGATATTAATATTGGTGTTTGCTTGTATGTTATGTATATCTACTGAAATGCTATGCAGAATATTGTATTGTTATTCAGTCTTACCTTAACTGCCAAACATTATACAAGCCTGCAAGCCTTCAAGAAATACAAATACCTAATGTACTTTCTACGGTAGAGACTAACCTACCCAAGAATTACTAAACGACAAACACATAATAATACTATTCAACCTTTTTTGTTGGTTGTACCTAAGTACCTACATCGTATATAAGGCCTAAAATTATCATAAACTACCCTTTTATGTCGCGATTCCTTTTACCTTCCCCCATGTAAAAAAACAACGGAATATATTTATATTCCGTTGTTTTTTTTTGAAAAGTAAAGGCAAAATATTATTCTGCCTTTACGGTGAGAAAAAGGTACCTTAGCTAATAGTTTTATAATTTTTTAGGGCATTCAAGTAACTCTCCTGTTTTCTTAATACTGATCGCCAAGTCTAATATTTAACGGCAATTATTCAACACTATGAAGAAGTTAGTTCAAGTAGGTAGATACTGTTCGAAATCAACAGTTTTTTGTTTAAAGTTGGGGGGATTAGGATTAAGATTTCCTGAATCGTGGGTGCGTTTACAAACATTAAAACATATACAAAAACAACCAGACCTGGAACACTACCTGTAAATCATATAAATACCTCCACAACTCATTACTGGGTAATTCGATACCATTAAGTAAGATGGCTGTCAAACTTTCTGACCTCTATACTGCCTGTAAACACTCACAAAGATAAAAAAACAAACATCGAAAAATCTAGTCTATTATACCAGAAATCAGTTCCAAACATCGATAGCCTAACTCTCAATCAGGAGACTATTCATACTAGAAACTCGTAACAGAGCTAGGCCGAGTGATACATCATCATTAATCACGGATGTAATGGACCGGATTTAGTCTAAACTTTCAGATAACTAGTCCGACTGTCATAGGTATTAGATTGATCCGTATGAACTACATTATTGAACTGGCTGGCTTAACTATTGAACTTAATGTAGGTATGCTTTGAGCTGTCGTGTTTAACTGCGATTAAGAGATAGGTTTCATGGTATTTGATTGTATGATATGTTTTAGACGTCTACAAATATCTAGATTATGTGTATACAAGGTGTAAACGGACCCTTCACGAAGCCGTCAACCAAGCATTCTGTGCATCAAACTAAGTAATTCTACGCAAATCAAAACGCTGGGACAGGAAATTTTTTGGGGGATGAAAAATCACGGTCCACGGTAGGACTCAATTTTACGCTCTCAAAACATTGTGCTGATGAATGCATTGAATAGTACGAGGGTCGTGGAGGTATTTAAAAAAAAGTTGGAACATTGAAAATGAGCGCAGTAACCTGGCTTTCGGCTTCGTCTTTTTACACCCATTCTGTAAGAAGTGCTGAACCGAAGTTTGGACTCTAAGGAGGTCATTATTTGAAAGAGCGACGTGTTAACAAGCAAAAAACTTTAATCAAATAAGACCCCGTTGTTGTGTTTTCAATGACAAAAAAAATGAAAAACAAGCAATATAACCTAGTGTTGGCCAAAAAGGGGGTGACTAATGAAATAAGTATGGAAGACGCAGACATGTTGAGCCGCCCCCGCTTTAAATAAATAAGAATAAGGGCAGAAGAAATAAATAATGAAGATAACCAAATGTTGGTCGCTTCAACGAAGAAGGACAAATTAAAAAAACACTTGAAATAAAATTTAGATAAAAACTAACCCTGCAAAAATACCCATGAAGATGTAAATTAATTAACGATTTTAGGAAACACAATATAATAGAAAGAAAATGAATAAATAAATGCGGATGTGCTAAATGGCTATTAAAAATTTCACAGCCGAAATTCAGGGTTTTTAATATTATTTATATTCTAATTTCTTATGGTTTCACTGGATTTCATTAAAAATTCAAGCCGAGGAAACCGTATTAGCTGAGCGGTTTGGGCTCTGAAATAAGCGAATTGCGAATTTTAAATCAGCCGCGATAGATTTGTTTTTTTATTTCAGCCCAAATATGAAGCTTACGGCTAGTTATCTGCATTTTTCCTGTTCCACTTCAGTGTGCCAAAGTCTACTGTTAGGAATGTGGATTATTATTTTCGCTTGAATGATCTTACCTTCCACCAATCCCCTCATCCAAGCTTGTTACTAAACTAGCGTTGTGCAGGAATCGGTCATCGTGGTATGGACATGTGATGCGGAGGAATGAAGAAAATGTTGATGTATGAATGGAGATGGCTCTAAGAGTAGACAAAGGTAGATGGACTGTGTGAAGGATGATATGGCTAGAAAGAAGGTGACTGCTGACATGACGAGTAATAGAGAAGTATGGAAGAAGAAGACATGCTGCGCCGACCCCAAATAAATTGGGATAAGGCAGGAAGGGGAATGATGGTGATGAGGCACCACCCCAATATAACGTCGTTGTTTTAATAGCTTAGCAGCGACCTCTAACGGGGCGCAGGATAATAAGTTTATTTGTTAAATTAATATTCATCAGCACGAACGCGGTACTGTCTGGTTGCCTCTAATTGAATGTAACAATTTGAAACCCTGATACTTGCTCGTGTTTGTTGGTTCTGTTAGCATTGTTGTAATGGATAGGCAGGCATGTGGGGACTGCTGGCTGGCTTATCTTTTCACCGCAGCATGAGCTTTTCAGCCCTGATACATGAGAACAACTGATATTAACGCATACCTTAGTGTCAGTCAAAAAATTAAAAATCAAAATGTTTATTTGCAAGAAATACACTATATACAAGGGAAGAATGTCCGTGTTGTATCAGTGATATGCTTAACGTGACCTCTCGTCCGACACTTCTTTGCCTCTTAATTTTTGTAAAAGTGGTCAGGTAATGCCGGAATCAATTCTAGTATGTTAACATATCCAGATAAGCACTATTTTAAAGTACCCTTTATGGCCCACTCTCTCTCTCAAAGAGGTCTGTAACACAGTAGTACAAGTCCAGGAATGACAGACAGCAAGCCTATAACGTTCTTGTATCTGAACCTTGTTATTACTTATATAATTATTATATTAAGTACTTGCCTATTTAAATCGGACTTTGTTAACAATTTCAAGGGTTTTTTTTTCACGGAACCCGAACCTTTTTTCAAAAATAAAATCAGCCTAAGTTACTCCTTATAAAATCAGCTATCTGCCAGTAAACGTCCCGTCAAAATCGGTCCAACCGTTTTGGAGATTAGTCGGAAAAAACAGACAGACAAAAAAATAATAAAGATAATTTTATTAAAATCACAAACAGACACTTAAATTTTATATATTTGTATAGATTAAACAATGAACTGATATTTTTTTTTTAAGAGCAGATAGAAGAACCATTACCGTATTCGATGAAGAAGTATACCCATCAAAAAACCAACTGAAAAAAACGTCAATTATTGTTTCCAACTGATCCTCATACATATTATCGTTAAACTACAGTTGTATATGTATACTCACTTAAAGAACCTTTTGAACGCCAGAGCATAAACACACGCGCGTGCCCTCCACGCCAAGCCACGATTTCACCGCATCCTAATCAGACGTGTTATGCCGTCCGCGGCGTCGCGTCGTGAGCACTTTTTGATTTGACGTCCATAGGCGTCCGTGGCGGTCAATAGTTTAAACCCAGAAACAAGCATTATAACTATCGTAAGTAATCCATATTACCCATACAAGCAGGTAATAATGTAAACAAACACCACCGTCTTTAACAGAGTGGGGCCCACAATAAACCTCCCCACATCAGAATACCCTACCTCTAAATTTAATTAGATGCATCACGGACCCCGACCTGTCAGGACGATTACTGATTAGGTAACGCTTTGACCTATTTACCCCATTCCTGGCGGACAAGCTTACCCCAACTTTTAGAGGGTATTTTCTTATGTGTGTTTTGAATTTTCATTCAAAATGAATCTCTATAAATTGTGTACTTAGTATAAAGTGCCATGGATTCACTTAAACTTAGTGTCTTTTGATAAAATGCTATGTAAAATCCCTGAAGGGTTAGGCAGAGGTGTACCTAATAGTACACCCAGATTTCCTCAGTTATGTTTAAGTCCCATGTAAAAAGAGCGAGCCTATTGCCATCAAACGGACACAGATCCGGACGCCGAGGCTGCTACTGAGAAATTCCTGATAGAAAAAACCCAATAACACATTGCCAGACCAGGAATCGAACCCAGGACTCATGCTCAGCGGTCGCGCTTACGACCACTCGACCAAAGAGCAATAATCATGTTTTCAATTCTGCCCTCATCAAAAACTCGTCGTTGTCGTGTAAACGCCATAGTTGCAAAAGGACGGTTTTGAGAAAAACGCGGTTATGAGTGCATTTTAAATCTCTATTTTTACTGGTAAGTTAAAGTAGAGATTAAAGAAAAACTTTTTTGCAAAAAAAAAAAAACCGACTTCGAAAAAAAACACTAAAAAAGTGGAAAATAACTTTACTTTCGGAAGTCGGTGACTATTGTTTGTTTCATTGACTTTTTTTTTTGCCACCGACTTCCGAAAGTAAAGTTATTTTCCACTTTTTAGTGTTTTTTTTGGAAGTCTGTTTTTTTTTGCAAAAAAGTTTTTATTTTACCCTTTTTAGTTCAAATTCCATCACACACAAATCCTTGTCAAGTATCAATTTCGCAATTTCTTTTACTTGGATGACATATTGTTTCCAGCTATTTTGATTTCAAAACCAAACTACTGAATCGATTTCGATGAAATTTCTATGGGACCAATCGGGAAGTAGATCCATTCAGATAAAACAAGAATTTTTCAAATCGGTTCATAAATGACGGAGATATGAGGTAACAAACACAAAAAAAAAAAAAAAAAAAAAAAAAACATACAACCGAATTGAGAACCTCCTCCTTTTTTAGAAGTCGGTTAAAAAAACACTAAAAAAGTGGAAAATAACTTTACTTTCGGAAGTCGGTGACTATTGTTTGTTTCATTGACTTTTTTATTTTACCCTTTTTAGTTATCGCATCACGCACTAATCCTTGTCAAGTATCAATTTCGCAATTTCTTTTACTTGGATGACATATTTTTTCCTATTTGGCTATTTTGATTTCAAAACCAAACTGCTGAACCGATTTCGATGAAATTTCTATGGGACCAATCGGGAAGTAGATCCATTCAGATAAAAGAAAAAAAATTCAAATCGGTTCAGAAATGACGAAGATATGAAGTAACAAACACAAAAAAAAAAACATACAACCGAATTGAGAACCTCCTCCTTTTTTGTTAAAAAACATTCTACTCTACTTTATCTGATAAAGCAGAGATTTAAAATAAACACTTAACCGCGATTTTCTCAAAACTGCCATTTTGAAAGTACTGCATTTACTGTTACCAGAGCAGAATTGTGTCTTATTCATTTCACTGAATAAACAAATGAGGTTTACTTATTTTACCTACTCCAAACGAACACGACTGCCCAAAAGAGGTAGGTTTATGTTTTTATACTGAGGTATAACTTTGTAGCCTGTTCTCTCTTTGCAAAATAAAAGGTTTAGTAAATAAAGGTAAGGTCAGCAAGACAAAAACAAGCTAAATATTATTCTAAAAACTACCAAGGTAACACCCAAAATCCTCCACGATTCCCAACAATAAATCTTAACATTGGCCTTAAGAAAACAGAGAAATTTCTCTCTCGTCTAGGAAAAAAACGTAACACAAACATAATTTATATTATTATCTATCCGTTACACGAATGGTTTCTATCATTAACCCAATATCGCAGTCTGGAGAGTGACAAAAACTATCAATAACTGTCCGAGGGAATTATTAATTATTTACGCAATCAGCGAAATACGAGGTAGAGGAAATGTTTCTGTTTTCGTCTAGAACAAAGATGTTTTCTTGTGGTTTTTACTTGGTTGTACTAAGTTATTAATCTAGCTAGGCCTATTGAAGTCCTGGCTTGTTACGCTTTTCCTGGCGACTTAATTTTCTTCTGCAAATGTTCTGGAAAGGAAAAAGATTATTTGCATTGTATGTACATTCTAACGTTTGGCGTGCAAAAATTTGTATTTCAATCTTAAAATTCCAACGATTGGTTGTTAAAAGGTCAAGTTCAAAGGTTATACTTTCCAAATTTATAAAATGTTGGCCTGTTATGACATCGACACATTCTGACCTTGGGCAAAATCAAGGTTGGACTTTCAAGCGAATGAACTTTCACAGGCATGAATTTAAAAACAGGGTAGCCAAGACCGAGTTTAACTTTGTCACTCGATGCGTTCAGCATCTTCACCAATCTAAGGACTAACCAGGGCTTTAAAGTAGGCCACTGGAAACTTAATCTGGCGAAATGGGGTATTATTGGTTCGTCCAACACCAAGTACGAGTGCGGAACTCCAGACCATGCTCCACCGGCTGAAGTGTCTCAGGTGTCCGTTCACCTGTACCCTGGACAGTCGCCCCATGTAAAATACTGGTATCCAGCTGCATCTGACTAGATTGGAAGCCGACCCCAACATAGTTGGGAAAAGGCGAGGCTGACGATGACATCGATACGAAAAGAAGAAGAACCTCATGGAAACTGTTCATAGTAATCGATGACCTACATTCCCAAACAATCCACAATTAAAACAAAATATAGGGAAATGAAGCTCTAAGAAAAAAAAAGCATTTAAAACTCCTCTTCCGTAGAAAGCGTCGCGATTCGGGCAATTAGCCCTCATTGAACTCGAGATTTCCGTGCTTTGCATAGTTGATGCCACTGTGCTGGCTTTACGTTCTCTTTTAATATTATGGGTAAAGCAGAAATTGCAAAATTAAAACTCGTTTCTCCAAGATGTACCATATTTATTTAATCAAAATATTTACCCTCATTATCTATACATTGCTGTCATCTAATCGGAAGTTCATTTATGCCTTTGCGATTCGACAAACTGTGTGAAAGCATTTTGTACTGCCTCCTGGGAAAAAAATTTACCACGTAGAAAATTGTCCAAATCACGAAAAAATGGTAGTCAGTTGGAGCAAGCTCTGACAAGTACGGAGAATGGTTTCTAACTGCAGCTTCAAAAATTCACTCGAATATCAAAGTACCTATTACCTACTATAAAAACGGCAATTTCATACTTTAACCCCTAAATTATTATCTTGAAACTGTTATAAGACTTTATTGTTTCGTTTTTAGCTATTTTTGTGGTATTTCTCAGTTAGTTTTGAGTTATAATGTTGTATTTATTGGTCTTTACTGAATTTTAAATAGTAATAACCTTTATTCATTAATTAATCTCATTAAGTACATTTTAAAGTATTTCTTAAAAAAAAAAAAAAACATTTAAAAATATATAAAATACTACCGATGGTTAGGGGCTCCAGAGACAGGAACCTCCTCACAAAGCGAGCCGTATCGAGGAGTACTGCCTTCTGAATCAGGCCCTTATAGTAATATTATTATAAATTAAATCTGATAGATTAGTTAAAATTAAGTCATTCAAAATCCACACTATTGTTTGATATTATCAATACCATAGTTCATCACTTCTCACGCGTGTAGTCCTCGAACAGTTAGGCAGAGGTTCACTTATATAAAGTACACACACATTTCGCCAGTTATGTTTAGTCCCATGTAACCTATCTCTAAACTATGAAAACTAGATTTTCCCCCCGATAAAATACAAACTATTTTCGTCTATTCTGTTATACAAGAACACCATTATAGTCTAGATTTTAGATACAGACAGTTTGAAAATAACACACATTTAGTGGATAGTTCAAAACATCGGCAGCTGATACGGTCGCATCATGTCGACTCTTCGTCTATGTACGACAGTTTAAAAAGTCATTTAAAATAACTGGAACAACACTATAAGGGTGTAGGGAGGCCATGATATTTTAGGCACCAAATAATCTGCTGAAAATTATATTTTTTCACTCAGTTGTTCATGCATACTGTTAACTGTCACCCTTTATTTATTTGTCTCGATTGTTTTTGCTGAAATTGCTCTTTGAACTGCCTATAAACCTCTACAATATTAAGTCGCATTAAAAAAAGAATTCCTTTTTGAAATGCTTTTATCTGGTATATTCTGGTTTTTAAATCTGCTAGGTAACTTCCTGCTCTCCGTGTTGATTGAGAACCACGTATTCCAGTAAGTATGCGCCACACTTGCACTTTGTTTAGAAAGTCCAGTTAACTGACGAAATCTGAAACGAATATAAACATCATAATTATGACTAGCCTTTTTCTATGTTAGGGTCGGCTTTCAGTCCGACTGGATACAGCTGAACCTACCAAAATTTTACATGAAGCGCCTCCATATTCGATACCCCTTGGTAAGGCTGGTCGTCAGTCTTTGAAGCCACTGTGATATCAAATGAGAGCCGGGGCCAACGGTTTAACGTGCTTTCTGAGGCACGGAAGAAACTAGGTATTATAAAAGCTGAAAAAATATATAAATATTTTTTATTTTTAAAAATACTTCGAAAACATGGTCTCTTTACAAATAATGTCCAAGTTTTTGAGTATCTTCAGCGGAGTGAGCCTGCGGAGAACTGCACAGGTGTACTGATCGTTAAGTACGGAGACACTTCTCCAATTTTTGTATCTTCCACATTATTATAAAAGTACTAAGAGATTTTTGGCTTTTGATCGTCAATGTTCGGTGACTCTGTGTCAGATTTTGTATGCAAATGGTTTGAGCCCGATCCGGGTAGAGATAGATGATACTATACGTAGGTTATATCGAGAGAGATGGAGGAAAATGTAACAGATTACGAGAACCACGACAACATTGTGTAAATTTGATATCACGATATTAATATTATGAAAATGATGCGGTTCATAAACCGCTGATAGCTTAGTTTTATGGAAGGGACCATTTACGCGGAGTACATTAATTTACCTACTCCATCTCCTTGGCGTGTGTTCAATTTCAATGGCAATCTATAGATTGCCATACATACAAATTTTCAGCAGGTACAATATATTGTACCGGCTGAAAATTTGGCGACGAGTATGTCAAGTATATTTTAGCTGTTCCTTTTTATTTTTCACTTTCTGTAGGTATATGTTTTTTTTTTTTGTGACAAGTACAGTGTTTATTTTCATAAGCATTCATTAAAAAACTATAATTATAGTATAGGTTTGTAATTTCAAAATAACAGATTTTTAATGAAAAATAAATAAAATTTTATTTATTTGTATAGATAAGTAAACGTACAAAATGTGTAGTAATAGCTGACAACCATAATTCGTGATGCGTGTGAACATGGGCATTTAAAAAGCATTGACGCCGTCAAAAAAATTACGAATCGTGAATAAAGACGATTCATCAAAAAAAAAAAAAATGAATCGTCCTCGAGTGAATGAGCCGTAACATATAACTATGTATATACCTACTTACTCCATAATGTGGGATTTGTATCAAAGCATCCCATTGTCCAAATAGCAAAGTCTTGCCCGCTAATGGAACGGGCAAATAATGCACTATTGAGGCAGATAGGCACTTGCCCATACTGCCCATAGGGCTATAGAGGCCTGATAGCACTTATCTTCATGCCCGTTTTCGCTCAGAAGGTAGGCAGGACGCTGAGTGTAATGGTCAATGTTTGCACTCAAGGTTTGTGGATACGATAGTAAGAATATATGGAAGTAGACATAGTGAAATATAGCTGATTCTTTAGTTAACATTTTTCGATTACGGATTGTCTAATTGATTTATAACAAATCTGATATTTAGGTAATATTAGCACATAAAATGAAAAGGAAATGAGAGATACATGGAGAATGTGTGGTCGCTTGCCGCATTTGGTGATGGCAGGCTGAAACTAGTCGAGGGTGCGCGCGAATTACTTGTATCTTTCCCGACATATGGTAGTAGTAAGAGCAGTGGGTTTTTAGTCGGTTAGAGTCCAACATAACGCCCCACTCGCCCCAGACGGAGAGCATCCAAGAGGATTTCCCACAAAAAAGGGGTGAATGGAAGAAGAAAACGTGTTGCGCCGAATCCAAGTAACATTAGATATGGGGAAGAGAATATTGTTCATCGTCTCTGGTTAGTCAGCACCAGTTAGTCTACCACGATAGGTGAAATTCATGGATCCAAATGGATGTTCACTGACGGTTTTCGATCAAACGCCATTTGTTTGTCACTTCCTTTTCTTTTAAGCTACCCCTGACCAGAAAATAGGGGTGTTATAAGTTTGAAGTGTGTACCCGTGTGTCTGTGTCTGTTGATGAAGCGATTTTGATTAAGTTTTTTTCGTTTGAAAAGTGTCTTAACCGAGAGTGTTCCTAGCTATGTTTCAAGAAGTTTCTCAGCCATTTGAAAATCATCAACTCTTTTCTAGTCGATGAAGAAACGTAAGCAACTTCCACAGGTCTAATCGATTTGAAATCCTGTCACAATATGTCAAAAGTAGGTATGTCGGTAACTTTGACCTGTTGCGCAGGCATCACCAGGATCATATAGGATACCCATGAACTCCTCAACGATGTACGGCATCAACCTGTTTGGACTTATTTCACAGTGGATAATTAGGCAATACTTCTGCACAATTGCCCCTAAATCAATAGGTGAGGAACAAAGACCCTGCAAAAAATACAAAATATATATATAACTTAAGCTAAATATTATCTACGTATTTCCCCTCTTTAAACGTTCACCATAAAATATTCACAACACGTTTAACATCAAACACAAAAGCCTTAATAATTAAAAGGTGAGAACGATTCTTATACACCGGGTTCAGTCCCCACGGAAGCCTTAATTAAGATATATATACCGAAGGTTCGCCTCAAATAAGTACGTACAGGGATTTTGTATGCTTTAACTGTTTATTGCACGAATCTATCTTGTATTTTGTTGCTATGGAAGAATTTTGTGGGTCTTTCAGGATATTAAAGAGGTTTTGAAGACAAGTGGTCTTGGATTATTTAATGTAAGTAATTTATTTTTGTTTATGGGCACTGTGACGCTCGCTTGTAATAATAAATTTGTCAGTTTGTTTGTTTTTTGTTTGTAATTTGCTGTTTTTTTGTGTGTTTGTTTTATGTAATTTGTTTGTTTGTTTTTGTAATAAAGTTGTTGTGTTTGGTTTTTTTTGTTTTGTCTCTAACTAACTATTCTCAATCTTATTTTTCTTTTCTTTTTGAACAAATTTTTGCAATATTTTTCAAATAGTTTATAAAATACACCTTTTGCTCAGAACAGTTACTTAATGTGTCTGTCTTAGTTGATGTGCTGCCAGTCTGTACATGATTTATTTTGCGGAGTGTCTTTTGGGAAGTTGCTCAACAAAATGGACTGTTAATAAAGTTAATTTTTATCAGGCAAAGAAATTTTGTAAAGAATCCACCAAGTCAGCTACCTATTGGATAGGTTCTCGTACCTAGTGATTCCCAACAAGGGTCCGGCGCGCCTAGGCCCGCGTGGTGGTTACAGCCCACTCCCTCTCATAGTTAAGAGCTCAGTGTCCCAGCTGTGGGATCGCTATTAGCTGATTATGCTTGTACTGCCTTCTGCATTGTAGTTTTTATTTTTGTGTTTGTTACCTCATATCTGCGTCATTTATGAACCGATTTGAACAATTCTTCTTTTATCTGAAAGAATTGGTCTTCCCAATTAGTCCCATAGAAATTCATTAAAATAGGTTCAGTAGTTTGGTTTTTAATAAATCAAAATATCTGGAAAAAAATATTTCATCCAAGTAAAAGAAATTGCGTAATTGATACTTGACAAGGATTTGTGTGTGAGATGATAACTAAAAACAGGGTAAAATAAAAACTTTTTGTAAGTAGTTGTAGTGGAAAATAACTTTACTTTCGGAAGTTGATGGCAAAAAAGTCAAAGAAACAAACAATAGTCACCGACTTCCGAAAGTAAAGTTATTTTCACTTTTTGTGTTTTTTTTGGAAGTCGGTTATTTTTTCCCTATTTTTTTTTAATGAAATAAGTAATTAATTTAGATATCATAACTCTACTCTTGAGGTAGGTATTCCCGTAAAAACCGCGATCTTGGTAGCCAAGAGATGTCTTCGAAACGGCTTAATAGTTTGTTTGTGAAAATATCTCGAAACAAAGCCTGATGTCTCTAACAGTATGTGGCATGGAGCCATCTTGCCGAAACCATGTGTGTGAAGTGAAGGAAAGATGTGCCCTCAGTATTGGATGAAAATAATCATTGATAATACGCCAATAAGAGTTTCCGTCCAGAGTAATGCTTAACCCTCGAGAATTTTCAAAAAAATAACCATATTTTTTTGAAAATTCTCGAGAGCCATGGACTAATAAGCACACCAAACGGTCAGTTTGAGGCTGTGGAGTAGCTGTTGATGTTCTGAACGTGGGTTCTGTCCTCTACGTGACTAAGAATCATTTGCCTTTAAAAATGCTTCCACTGCCAACGCACGTTGTTCAATAGTCCACTGCAACATTGTGGCTAAATAACCCGCATGAATGACAAATCAAACGCGGCCCCCCGCTTGCCCCTCTGGTCAATGGTATAAGAACAGTTCAAAATTTACATCCATATTCTGTCACCGGACACCCTTTATTTAATTAACTATGACCAGACTACATTTACCATTTCAATACTTCATTATTAACTTATTTAACAAGACTAACTTCTCTTTTGAACTAGTGGAATTACAAAATTAAACTTTATTATATAATGTTCTAGGGCAATTCAAATACGCGTATTGTTAGGGAAAGTGTTCACTACGTGGACTGTTTCCACGTAGACACTTTCCTTAAAAATCACCTGCTATCCGATAATATTGTATATCCCTAGCATTTGATATCGCATAAAATCATGGTTCATCCACTAACGTTTTCAGAATCACAAAGTTTCTAAAATACTCGCCAGAAGCAGCAGTGGACTCTCTCGTACTCGCAACAGCTGATGGCAATCGCAGCCACACCACAAGTAAATCTACACTCCCCCTTATAAATACTAGGAATACAAACTTTGTGGTTATGCGCGAACTTTATCAAGAACTAATACACGTTAATATGTTTAATGGTGTGGTCGCAAATACCACAGAAGAGATAGTTACAGAAGGCCAGCTCCAAACAACGCGCGAAAACAAAGGCACGTGCAAGTACATTTAGCAACATGACATCACGTCATGTGCCTCTCTTTTCCCAGCTATTTTAGGATCGTCTTCCAGACTAACTGGATTCAGCTGAATAGGTACAATTATTATCATTTGGACTGACTGCTTATTTGATTTACACAATCGTTCCTGGGATACTCGAAACGCCCTGAAAGACCCCTATTAAGACTGTTTGTGAAACTTTCGGGCTTCTGACCACCCGTAACAACTAACAAAGACGTATCAAATCATGCTTTCCAAGGCACGGAGGGATGACGATAGGAGCTGACTTCAGCAAGCGTTGATCCTTGAAGATCGATTCAAGCGGCCGGTATTGCTTAGCCACTAGTTAGCCTGGTGTAGTTCCTCATACATTGCGCAATTAAACAAATGAAACCGACGTGATCCAGCCAACTGCCAACGCTCGCTCGTGCTAATGTTGGGGCAATGCTTTTTATTGCTTCCATCCTTACGTAGGACGATCGGCGCCGGGTCCAAAGTTAGAATCAACGTGAGAAACCGTGAAAACAAATGCAAGTCACGGAGTGCATTTGCATTCACTGTACCGAGTCGCATGGTTATGTGTGCGTGCGTTTTCTCTCCTTGTATGGAGCTGAACTTCTGTGCTTATCTATTCTATGGCAGTTACGAGCGGTGCGGCCAGTGTGGCAGTTGCGGGGTCATGATGCGGGAAGAGAGCACTTAATTAAATGACAAATCATTAGTGAATGCTCTTACAACTTTGTTTATGGTGTTCGGGTGTTGTGTAATGGTGCATCATTGTGTGGTTTGGTTAAGGTGTTGTTTGAGGTAAGAGGGTAGTTCTAGGTGCTTAATATAACATACAGTTCATCATCTGCCTAGCCTATTCCCAACTATGTTGGGGCCGGTTTCCAGACTAACCGGATGTAGCTGAATACCAGTAGTTTACATGGAGCGACTGCCAATCCCACAACCCAGTTAGTGCTGGGTTATACGTTACCCCTTGGTAAAACTGGTTTCGTTGAACTAATCGAATATTAATATTATTAAGTAGGTATTATTGTTTACACTCACCAAACAAATGAAAATGTTGGCAATGGCCTCTCCTCATTCAAAGAAGGCATGAGCTTTGATCACCACGCTTGCGGATAGGCAATTTGAGACATATATTAATTACTAGCCATTGCCCGCGATCTTTGATTGCGTGAAATTATTATAAAATAATCCTTCCCTATTTTTGTATCGAATTTTTTGAACAATTTCATGGTTTTTCATTTTTTTGCACAGGACCATAATTCTTTTTCTAAAATAAAAATCGGCCTAAATTACTACTTATAACATCAGCTATCAGCCAGTAAAAGTTCCGTCAAAATAGGTCTTACCGTTTCGGAGATTAGCAGCCGGAACAAACAGACAGACAAACGAACAAAAACTTTTTTTTTTTTTTTAATTATAAAGCTGTTATTTCGAAATTACAAACAGACACTTCAATTTTACTTATTTTTATTGCTGTACCTATAGATAAGTCCAGGTTTCCTCTCGATGTTTTCCTTCACCGATATCAGTGACTCCGCAACTAAACCTAGAAAGGTAGACAAAGAAGATTTTCTTAAATCCAAGCTTCCTACAATCCCATTCCGCCAATACAACACCAACAAATCAATTCCCTAATCACCGACAATGATAGATTAGCATAATAACGGAGGCATCCGTGGTCAGTGCTGACGTCACAGGATTTAACTGAGGCCGGTCCATAAGCCAGTTGGTGATCACAGATAAAATCACGACACTTTTGTGTTAGTACTCCCGTTAAGGTAGTCGCGTTTGATACAGTTTGAAATCTTCAATTTTCAAACAAATTATCATTCTTGTTATTGATTATTTTATTTTTAATTATGTAACATAACATCAACTGTTATCCCCGAGGGTTAGGCAGAGGTAAAGATATCTAATAGTACACCCACATTTCGCCAGTTTTGTTTAAGCCCCATGTAATACATAGAGGGCGAACCTACTACCATCAACCGGGCATAAATCCAGACTCCGTGGCTGCTACCGAGAAATTCCTGATGGAATAACCCAATAGCACTTTGCCCGACCCGGATATCGAACCCAGAACCTCATGCTGAGCAGTCGCGCTTGCAACCACTAACCAAAACGAGGTAGTATCAAGGTGTTAACGATATTGTTTTTTTTCATAAAACTGTCCTATTGTACACTTTACACTAGTAATAAATCATTTAATAATAACGTATTTTAAAAAGGAAGTTTGAAAAAAGTCTCATTACGGTTTCCGCTAAAATGGAAAAAGAAAAATTGAATCCTATTTTTACTTATTTAAAAAAAAAAAAGTATTTTCATCATTTATTGCCCTTTGCATGGTTTCGTGGAAAACTGGATTTATTCCGTGTTTTTTTCTATTCCGAACGGATTTATTTATTTAAGCCAACAAAATACATTTAAAATTCATTACATAATATCTTAGTTAAAATATTCATTTGGTTCTAAAAACGAGTAAATTCATTCGTAATAATTGAAACATGACTCAACATACTCCTCTCCATTGAATCCGAACAGATACTACTCTTTAAATAATTTAATTTGATGTGCGAACGAATACAAACAACTTGAATTTGGTACAGTCAGCTTGGTCAACAGTTCATGAAGTAGAAGTTCTTTTACAACTTCGAGATTTTTGTTTTTACGATTATAAAGACGAGTCTTCCAATACCCGAATAATAATCTTGGTCAGTGCAAATCATCTAGAGAAAATACCGGACATTTTTTTTTATGTGACGGAACATTTCATTGCACCCCTGAGAGCCTTTTGTGCAGCTGTATACTATCCACTGAAATCTGACAAGTGACGAAGATCACACTCTCGTAGTTCCTCTCGTTTATGTATTATTTAACAATAAAACAGAAGAAATATCCAAAAAAACATTAGAAATTTTTAAACACAATATTCCTGGGTGGGAACTCGTTAAATAATGAACAGATTTAAAAAACAAACCTGACGTAGTCAGGTAAATTTAGATCTCAGTAAATTAAGATTTGAGTTTCTGAAATATATTGTAAATTTTAGATTGTAAGTAAATTGTTCTTGTTTTGATTTTTTTTTCAAAAAAATATTATACAGGTACAAGGAGGAACTAAAATTATAATCAAGTTGATTATTTGTCATATTTTATTATTGAACTAGACTCAGTTTTTTTATTGGATTAAATTTTTTTTTTCAATTAAAGGGCTTACAAAGCATTTTTACTGTATTGGTACTAGTTTAAAGAATGGTATCCGTTCGGAATAGGCAATACATATGAGTTGAAACAAATACCAGTGGTATTCGTTGTTGGTATTAGAACGGAATAAGTCGAAACCTGATCAGAGTAATTGAAACGCCACAGTTCGTTTTAATACACTAATTACAACAGGAAGAAACAGTTAAATAAGTTAAAATATCAGTATTTGTAATGAGTTTAATCCTACCGCAAAGTAACAATAACTTTTTGCCGACTTCCTCATAGTTGGAAAAAGGCAAGGGACATCATGATGATGATAAATTAGAGTTAAGAGTTTAAAGAAAAAAGTACAATATTAGCTATTCCATAACTCCACGACACAAAGATTTCCACTATTTTTACGACAATTTTTTGTGGAACTTTTCTTACCAGAGGTATCGTATTACCCAGTCATAAAGTGGGTTGTGGAAATGTGGAGGTCAGATAGGGGGTAGTTCTATGTAAAATACTGGCATTCAGAAGCATACGGTTACAGCCCGTTCACACGACCACGATTCGTTATTTTATTAACGTATCGTCTTTTTTCACGACCATAATTTTTTTGATCCGTCATTTTTTTTTAACGGCGGCTATGCTTTTTAAGTGCCCGTGTTCACACGCATCACGAATTGTGAAAAATGACGGACACATCTTAAATCACGTATCGTCTTTTAAAAATCAGGTACGTCAAAAAACACGAATAGTGAATTTTTTGTGACGGATTCGCTGGTGCACTCGTCCCCGAAAAATCACGGAACCGATTAGTTTTTTTTTGCCGGATCGTGATAAAACACGATTCCGTATGCCATGTGAACGTCCATCCGTCATGACGTATCATGTTTTATGACTGAAGCCGTGTGAATGAGCTCTTAGATTTTGAGTTGAACTCGACATAATTTGGGGAAAAGGCTAGGCAGATCATGATTTAGTAAAACTTGAAATAAACCACCGAACAAACGGCTACAAAAATCAATATCACGTCATCACCCAACAAGCGTCAAACTCGTAAACGTTCACGCGAATCTCGAGTGCTAGTCGTCCGACACTTCGGCCAGGATTACCCTGGGAGAGTTGGGCGAAATCCGGGCGCCTGCCGCTAACAGCACGTACAAACGAGCTACCAACTACTGCCAGTGTGAGAAGGGAAAAGAAACGAATTGGACGAATGGTGGCGAGTTTAGCACCTAGTGTGTACCGTTTTTGAATAGTTGCTATGTTGATGTAGATTCGGAAATAAAATGATGGTCTGCTACGTAGAAAAGAAACAGTGAAGCGAAGAAGTGGGATAAAGTCTAGACTCTATCCCACTTCTTCACTGTTTCTTTTAATAGTGGGGTAGTAACCGCCCCGGATGCTGCTGAATGCTAACTAGTATTTTACATGGAACGACGAACTATAAATATACTTAGTCTCATCTCAGGTCTACTTGAAAACCAGAGCCGGGCAGTCTTTCAGCTCGGCATTTAGCTGAACTGAGCCTATTTGACGCAGCCGTGAGACATAGAATAATTGACTTAACTTTTTTTTTAGTTCAAAGTTTTTTCTTATCTTAGATTAGCACTTGTGGCTTGTGCCAAATAAACCTACTTTCTTTCTTCTTGACTTGCCCCCTGGCGAGACTTTCGGGAACTAGTAAATGTAAAGAAATTATTTATGCTGTGGACAACGAAATCAGTTTCACAAGAGCGTCAACATTTCCTATCTGATTCTAAACACTCTTTTAAACTAGGTAAGGTACATTTTTGGGGATCCTATTTCAAGGAAAACGGAATCTTTATAGTTCGCCCGTCTTTCGCAGATGTATTCAAGCTATACAGTATTATTAGATAGAATTGTTCAAGCCCCACTGAAGTTGTTGACCAAGCCGTCACAACCAGTGGTTTAGCGACTAACCGAACAAAATAACAAACAAACGAATATACTCGTAAAAGTAAATAAAAGTCTTTACCTTCGTCCGCTATTGTAACGTTCACAAAGACTATGTATACAGGCTGTTTCTTTTTAGGTGGAAGAAGCAGATACACTTGTTTTATTGGTCTGGAGTGTTACGTTATTATTATCTTAGTTATAAGATAACATCACGCCTTTTATCCCTGAAAGGTTAGTCAGAGGTGTACTAGTACCCCCACATTTTGCCAGTTATGTTTAAGTACCATGTAATAGGGGGCGTGCCTATAGCCATCGACCGGACACGAATCCGATACTTACATTTATGTATAGATTACGTATGCAAGTGATAAGAAAGTTTGGCTACTTGGCGCTTCCCTCTTAATATCATGGATTTCCGAAAAGTTGACACCTGATTCCATAACTTAACAAAATAAGAAAGTAGGTCTATACACACCCTGTATAAAATAAAGCCGGGTCCTCCACATCGGGTAATGTCGCGGAAGTAATGCCCACACATTGTGCAGATCACTGGTGCATTGTGCTTTATTTATATATTCTTACTACTAATATATTATACGGGACCATAGCTATTCAGTTTGGGATAGTTGGCGCCAGGTATGTGGGTCCCTTTTGCATTTGTTAACAAAAGTTTTCTTCCGATGAGCCGTTTTTTAAGGATATCCTGCCTGCGATATACAAACATCTTCTTCAAATTATTGTTTAGTTACTCGATTTTGTAGCAGCTATCATTTGTAGATCTTGGACACTCGTTACAGGAAGTTACTGGCCCGAAAGTCTGACAACCAGTCTTGCAAGAGGGGGTTTCGAATTACCCAGTAACTGGATTGTGGAGATCAGATAGGCTCGTCGCTTCATGTAAAATACTGATACTCAGCTGTATCCGGTTAGACTGGAAGCCGACCCCGCAAAAGTTGGGAAAAGGCTAGGCAGATGATTTCTTATGATAGCCACTGTATTGTATCTTAAATATCTTTGGAGGTAGGTTGTGGCATAGTTACGAAAATTTCACGCTTAATAAAAAAATCTCACGAAATAAGGGTGAGTCCGTTACTACCGAGCACAAAACGAGACTGACATCTTGTTTAAATAAGACATTGTATTACTGCTCAAAATAAACTAACATTTTGTAGGCAGAAACTACAAAATCCCGCGAGCAAGATGCTGTCATTTGCATATTCTACATTAATGCAACTTTTCTTACGTTAGCCTTCGCTGGGAGTACGCAGAGTATCTTATCTATACTTAATATTTTAAAGCTAAAGAGTTTGTTTGTTTGAACGCGCTAATCTCACTACTACTAGTTCGAATTGAAAAATTATTTTAGTGTTGGATAGCCCATTTATCGAGGAAGGCTATAGGCTATAAAACATCACGCTGCGACCAATAGGAGCGGAGCATTAATAAAAAATGTTACGCAGTCGAAGTTGCGCCGATCAGCTAGTCTTTCATAATTATGAAGTACCTACCATGGTTGCAATCACAAAATTCTTATCACAATGGCTTTACTGTTTAGATACCCCACTATCCGTGCATGTCATGGACGAGACTGCCTTGATTGATTGGACGAATTGCTTTTGTTTACGGAGTAAAGACGCTGTGATCGGTAAAGAGCGAGATAAAAAGACCACTTTTTTTTCTTTGTCTTCTCCCGTTTTGTTCATTGCAATTTAGCCAATGTCACGTTTAGAAAAGACCACTTACTATCACTCCTGTAATCCTTGAATGGTTATGCCCGGGTATATATACTTATAAGGCACCATAATTTCACCAAACTCATGTAAAAAAAAAACGTAGAGGTACAATTTATTTAACACTAGCTGTGCCCGCGGCTACGCACACGTGAACGCGTGTTCTTTTGGTATTGTCAGGAAACATTACATGGGAACGTGAAGTTGTAGTATATTCCTAACATCCTCTACAAACAATATACTAATAAATTGACTTTCTGTTAATTTAAACTAAAACAAATCATCAAATCAAAACCTGGATGGGTAAGGTAACCCATCCATTTCCAAACCTTGGCAAGAGCTGCTTAACCTGGATCGGTAAGGTAACCCATCTGATGCCAAACTTTGGCAAGAGTTACTTAACCTGAACCGGTAAGGTAACCCATCCATTTCCAAACCTTGGCAAGAGTTGCTTAACCTGGATCGGTAAGATAACCCATCTTTGTCCAAACCTTAGCAAGATTTGCTTAACCTGGTCCGGTAAGGCCACCCATCCGTTTCCAAACCTTGGCAAGAGTTGCTTAGCCTGAACTGTTACGGTAACCCATCCGTTTCCAAACCTTGGCAAGAGTTGCTTAACCTGGACCGGTAACGGAACCCATCTGTGGCCAAACCTGGGCGATTTGGGCATCACCTTAAGTTACCCATCAACATCGGCAAGTTTCTTACTAATGTATTACATCGGGCAAAATTAGTTTTCAGCTATTCCGACTACACTACGACTAAAACCTATCACAGAAATTGCGTAAGTGGTTACTAACTAAATTTAAAAAATCAATACCTTTGGGTCTGTAGGTCGATTTTGGTGAAATAAACGCTAAATGTTACTCACAATATTGCTTCCTATTTTTCAATATTTCAATTTTTAAAACAAAGAGTGGTTTTTACTTGATGCGTGCCCAAACGAACAAATAAACCGACAAACCGATAAACAGACGAAAATTCTAAAAACTGTTTTTTTACGTTCTATTATTTATTTCCCGTACTTTCCAGTACATTTTTTGCAAAAATCTGTAATGTACAGACACGGCAAGTCTACGATTTTATTACATGTATAAATTTGCGCCACTTAACCCTTTTGCCACCGCACAAAATCAGGTACCCAGTTCTACCTAACAACACAAAACAGGCCTATTACGTCTTCAGCCGCACTAGACAGAAAATTAAATCCACGGTCCCTTACTGTGTCAATTTTCAGTTTCCTCTATTGGGCAATTTACAAGCAATGGAACTGTGACTAAACTAAAACTACAATCATCAAAGCATTCGGAAGGGTCATCGGGACTATTAATAGGGTTGCCCCTATTGCCCCGATTGCCCCGGGTAACCGGGTTGCCCCAAGCCTGCTCGACTGAGAGTTGCTTTAATTTCCATACTGAAGCAATAATGTGGGGTACCTTCACGCGGACAACCGAGTTTTAATCCTGAATAGAATGAGTTCAAAGGTAACGGTCGGATATTTTAAATGAAAATGTGTTGGTATTAGAAGCCTGGAGTCCGGATTTGGGTCCGTTTGATGGAAATAGGCAAGGTCCCTGTTGGATATATCTGAAACATAACTGGAGAAATTTGGGTTTACTTCAGGTACACCTTTGCTCAGTCCTTCAGTGAAGAATAAGCGTGATGGTGCGCTCGGTGTGTGTTGATTTTTCCAGTCACACTGGTTGTACATTACTAGCTTATGGCTATCAATAAATAAAAATAATACTAACCAAAATAAAATTCTTTCAAATCCACTCCATTTTTAGCACACCGGTGCTAAAAATATTTCTTCTTACTCGAATAGAAGTCGTAAATCAAACACAATAAAAAAAGGATTTTATTTTAGAACTATTACAAAAGTAGCTCGTTGTTTTAGATTTGCGTTCGAATTGTAATCGTCTCAAACAAGTTCAGCACACAGAAGATATGCACACGAGAGATCCGCGATTGATATTCTGCACTACTATACAACTGTTACTATACTACTGCACTATGCATCAAGCATTACCAATACCTGCAAGTAACACCAAAACAATCATTTATTTAATCTCGTAGCACGTTTAAAAGCACTGCTCACCTTATTTTTACTAGTTTATAGCGATCCAAGGCAATGTCATTGCAGAAAGTGTCCCGAACAAAGCGCTTTGCTTCCACATTTACTGTGCGAACCATCTGTGGAATTCACTGCCGACTTTTCTGTTTTCCAATCATTATAATTTGGATCTCTTCGAGTTCGAGTGATTCGGTTTCTTCTCTGCAAGCGTCCTCCGTCCTAGGCCGCATCATCGCTTCACATCAGGCGAGTTGCAGCCAAACGCAAGCCTATTTATTGTATAAAACTTGTAGTAGTAGGTATGGAGTTTCATAGAAATAAAAATCCCGAATAGCTAGAGTTCGAGCGATGCTATTCCAGTGTATTGTTTATAAGTTTAGTGTAATCTTCATTGCAACGACACCCCATATCGTTATCAGGTAGAAGATAATTGATGATAATTGTAGGAGTTTATCGAAATAATGCACAGTAGCATTGAATAATAGTTTCTGTTTTTTGAACACGTTTTTACAATAGGACTAATCGGTTGCCGTTTGACACAAAAAAGAAAAGTTTTGACAGTTACTTTGACAGCTAAGCCGAGAAACGGCGGGAATCTATGACGTATGTTGCGTTCCATTTCTTGTAAATAATAAGAACGATGTAACATTCATTCTAGATCATTGTAGATGAGAGGATAACGTAATAGGAACGACGGATACTACTTGGATGAGACAAACGCAATCTCTTAAATAGTGGAAAACTCTAAGTGACGCCTATGCTGGACAGCAAGACAATATCCAGTTACCGGTATCAAATAACTAAATTGAAACTTATTGTAATGGATTAAGTAAAATTATTGTAAGATTGACAAATAAAGGCTATCATCATCTACCTAGCCTTTTTCCTAATATCTTCCAATCTTAACGGATGCAGCTGAATACCAGTGTTTTAGATAGAACGACTGAATATCTGACCTCCACAAGCCAGTTAGTACTGGGTAATACGGTACCCCTTGGTAAGACTAGCTGTCAGACTTTCGGGCCACTGACTACACCTATAACGACTGTCAAAGATCTACAATTGACACTCAGTATGTAATGATGGTCACCCATCCACAAACCGACCTTGGCTAGCGCGGGTTAACCTTGAAGAGCGATCCGTGCGGCTGTTATTATGTAGCCGCGAGCTCCTGTCAAATAAAAACTTGAAATAAAGTAATAAAACATTCATTCTAATATTATGCATCATTTAATACATTTATCCAGATATTCAAAAAGCCCCGTTCTTAACAAAAACTAGCACGAAGAGAATAACTTTTATGCCAATCAAAACCCTTCCTTTGTAAGATTCAATCGCTTTCAGATTTTATTGTTTATTTATGGTCACTTTTGAGTGCCTTCATTCAATCGGCGTAAAATATTTTATTTTTGTAGTAGTTCTATGCCTCCTTTGCATCGGGACTTGGTCTATTCATTGTTAATTTTACTCAGTGAAACCTGCAGAAGGAATTAAAAAAAAAACAGTTTTACAAAAAATAACCGACTTCCAAAAAAAAACACAAAAGAGTGGAAAATTACTTTACTTTCGGAAGTCGGTGACTATTGTTTGTTTTATTGACTTTTTTGCCATCGACTTCCGAAAGTAAAGTTATTTTCCACTTTTTTTAGTGTTTTTTTTTTGGAAGTCGGTTATTTTTTTGCAAAACGTTTTTAGTTTACCCCTTTTAGTTATCGCATCACACACAAATCCTTATCAAATATCAATTTCGCAATTTCTTTTACTTGGATGACATATTTTTTTCCAGCTATTTTGATTTAAAACATAACTGCTGAACCGATTTTGATGAAATTTCTATGTAATCGGGAAGTAGATCCATTAGGATAAAATAATTTTTCAAATTGGTTCATAAATGACGAAGATATGAGGTAACAAACACAAAAAAAATACAACCGAATTGAGAACCTCCTCCTTTTTTTGAAGTCGGTTAAAAACTAACTACCCGTCTTATACTAAAACAAGGCCACATTTATCATCATCATGTGTTTAGCCTTTTCATAACAATGTTGGGTTGGCTTCCAGTCTAACCGGATACAGCTGAATACCTGACCCGTATTTTACATGGAGCGACTGCCTATTTGACCTCCACAACCCAGTTAGTACTGGGTAATACGACATCTCTTGGTAAGACTGGTTGTCAGAATTTCGGGCCACTGACTTGCTACCTGTATTTGTAACGGCTGTCAAAGATCTACAAATGACAGCCGGGACTAACGGCTTAACATGCTTTCCCAGGTACGGGGGAAACTCGGTATGTGGTGGTCACCCATCCACGGACCAACCTAGGCAAGTGCGGCTTAACCTGAAGATCGACCCGAGCGACACCAACAGGTTATTCATATATGAATGCTCCTAAATAGGTTACAGGTTCCTTTGGCATTATTTCAGGTAACACCACAGAATACATAACAGTACAAGTATTGCCTAATGTTATGATAAAACAGGCATTCGAAGAATAGAAAGTTCTACCTCTTTTTGACAGGTCCTAAATGTTTTTAAGTCTGAATTTTATTTCATAAGATACACGATGGATTGATCTCGTGACAACATTCATGTATTGCACAACAAACCTTATAATTATGCCCTGCATTACATTAAAGTGTCTTAAAAGAACCATGATGAATAAAACCATCTCATTACTTCGGTATCCATTGACCTATATTCTCTTTATTTTTGCAAATTGTATGCCCATGTTTGTCTATGAAGCGACTACCTTTTCTCTTGGGTGTCGTAAGTAAAACTTCAATATCAATAAAAAAAACCGCAGTCGGGTTTTTTAGTTTATTTAATTACTTTTTTTTTATTTCAAACTTTTTAGTTTACAAATGTGTAAGATTTCGTAGACGATCAGCCAAACAAATTTGTGGAGGTACTCCCAGCTTATGTTGTGTTTTGATTCAAAATGTATACCCGGTGTCACTTTCACAATTAATACGAATCTAACGACACCTTTGAAGCTAAAATCCATTGAGCCGTTCAGGCCGCAGAGCGTGCCAAACAATTATACATACATACATACATCCTTACGTACATACTTACATACATACGTACATACATACTCTCGAAAAACATAACCCTTCTTCTGGCGCAGTCGGTTAAAAATAGTACGAACGTTATCGAACTTTGATTTATAATCGACGTATATCTCATCACGTCTATAATCCCGGAAGGGTTAAGCAGAGGTGTACCTAATAGTACAGAACACCCACATTTCGGGACTTTTATAAGTTATTTTATAAGAAAGGAATTTCGGTTTTTGTAAGTCCCTTGTAATAGGGGGCGAGCCTATTGCCATGAACCGGGCACAGATATAGGCTGCTACTGAGAAAATCCTGATGGAAAAACTCTGGACCAACGAACCATAGAGTGAAAGAAAGAAAGAAAGAAAAAACGTTTATTGGCACACGCCACAAGTACACAATACAAAATATAAAAAAGCAAATATAAAATAAAATTTAAAACTAACCAAGAAATATTGTGTGACTCACGGCTGCGCCAAATAGGCCCAGTTCAGCAAAATGCCGGACAACTAGGGCCCGACGCTGGTTTTCAACTGAACCTATTATGGTGAGTGTGCGGATGTCAATAGGTTGTGAGTGATGAAAGTTTTGAGTATAAATGCAGGTGGCTGTAGACAGGAAAGATGAATGACACGATGGATGACACGATGGATGAATTCTGTGAAAGATAGTAATGGCTAGAGTGAGAGTGAAATACTCTTTTGCGCGTGTCGATGCCAATCTAAATTGAACCAGAACTGAGCCACGAGCTTGGCGACTTCAGCAACGTTAGTCATTAGTCATCTATTCTGAACAAAAATACATTTGTGTTGAATAGGTACAGGATTAATAAAATAATAATAATCAATAAAAGTTACAATCAATAATATAGATAAAATGTCAAAAATAAAATAAGTAATATCAAGAACTCAGTTTAAAAAAAAAAACACAATTAGCCTAGTTAAAAAAACAAAAAAAAAACAAACATCCAACTTAATCAACAAAATAACATGACGAGAATTAGATTTAAACTTAAACTTAAATAAACAAGTTACACTGTGGCATTATTTTTGTCCCTAAAAAAAAGTTCATCAGTTCCTGTAATGAATAAACAACAGGACGCGTAGGGCACGATATAAAGTACCCTATCATCTTTGAATCAGCACCACATTTACACTTTAAGGCGGAGCCATCAATGAATCTCCGCCTGACTAGGTTAAGATGACACTTGATACATGTGATTGAAAAAAAAAACAGCGTAATATCTCCTTTTTCAATACTTTTTTCACTCATAATAATTATAAAAAGCAACTCCTATGTGTAAGAAAAACAAAAAACTTAATGCAATGTTAAAGTTATAATACCGAGTCGTTTTCCAAACTCATTAACACATTCCAACCGACAGTGACACTTGAGTCGCGAAGTTGAGCTTGCCGAAAGTTGAGCTTGCTTTAAAGTTGAGCTGCCCGAAAGTTGAGCGAATTTCCTCGCCACGACGGGTGCTAGATATTATACTAAAAGGAACACACCTTAGTCTTTGTGTCTTTCATCACCTTTAAATTAACACTGAACGTTTTTTATTTATTTATTAACCACAAACTATAGCATCATTCGATCGATCAAATTATTGGTAGGGCATCTAAATTATCGGGCTTCATCGTGAGAGAAATGAAAATTTTTCGGGAACCAATCCTGACTGTTTCCATTTATAACAGCGTTATTCGCAGTATACTGGAATATTGTAGCGCGGTATGGAACCCTTTTTATCAGGTACACTCTGATCGGATAGAGCGCATTCAGAAAAGGTTTCTATATCACCTATGCTACTCGGATAACAGATGTCGTATATTAAACTCGTATAACTCCAGGTTGAGTTATTATAAAATGAAGTCTTTAAGTGCACGAAGGAAAACTCTGGATTTGATGTTTCTCTATAAATTAATTAATGGTCATATAGATTCTCCCCAGCTGCTAGAAAAAGTGAATATTAGTATCCCACGTAGTGGTAGCCGCTTAATTAACCGTAGAACTTTCGTTCTACCTAATAGTCGAACTAATCTGGGTCATTTTTCGCCAATATGCCGTATGCTTTCTCTTGCTAACTCCATTCGTAGCGAAATAGACGTCTTTTCTGGTTCTGAAGCTTCAGGGAGACGAAAGCTGAGAGACTTAATTGTGTAAATATTTATTTTATGTTTTGAATTTTAATTTGATTTGATTTGTATTTTAATTTGAGTTGTTTTTTTTACATTTTATTGATTTCAATATTTATTTTGACTGTATTTCGATTCAATTTTTGTTTTAATCTGATTTAATTTTTATTGTTTGTTTTTTGGTTATTTTTATTTGATTTAATTTTTTATTTATTTTAATAGTTTTGTGATTTAATTTATATTTAAATTTGATCTAATTTTTTATTGGTTTTAGTTTGATTGTGAGTTATTTAATTTGAGTTGATAGTTTTCCTGTTTTTTTTTTTTTAAGTGTTTATTTTTACTAATAATGTATGTGCATGAAAGATTCACATAGAGTAGATGTCAATCAGTCTTTTTCTGTTGTACCGTTTTTTGAGCTCTTTGTGATTGTACATCAGTTTTGTGAATTACATTAAAAAAAAAAAACATTACAGACTCGTCAAATACGATGCTATAAGTCACAAAGTAAAATTACACTCAGTAAAAATATTAATACCTATATTCCCATATTAATTAAACATGACAATGTTTACCTATAGTGTAACTCTTTCAATTATGATTTGTGCCCTTTAAACAAATCTCGGCAGGTTTTACTTATTTTATTTACAAGTTTTTCACAACGCCCTTTGTGTATAATAACGTAAAAAATAAGCTACACACCTGTCCATGGGGAAGCCATAAAAGGCTACATTATTTTTTCTTATCCCATGCGATTTCAAAATGCTAGGTTGGCAACAAGAACAGGATCGGACCTTTGTTTAGCAGATCGACTTTGCTAAGTCGATCTGCTAAACAAAGGTCCGATCATCTGTCTGTTTAAAGTGTGATGCATGACAATTTTATGCTCATAAATGGTCTTGCGGCTTATTCAAGGCAGTAAACCCCACAAATAACCTACGATAATGAACATCCCTCCGTGCCTAGAAAGGAGGGGATTTCCAGAACCTCCCACTAGTAAAGATAATGTTTACTAGGCTATACACAGGCTAATATTACTAATATTTTTAATCCTACATCTTCGAATTATAGGCAGAACAGTTATATCGTGCGTGCAAGCAGTAATTTCAATTATACATATATCGCCATCAGCTCGATGGCGCTTATGCCTCAAATTTTCCACGTCGCGATAGCTTATATTATTTTTATTTTTATTATCTTCTCTATTATTTTCTTTTAGTAATTGCAAACCAAGTATTTGTTTTTTTTGTGTTTTTATTTGCTTCTTACTTTAAGTGTTTTGTTTTTGTGCTCACACCAAAAGGTAGTACTATTATGAATCTATACATGAGGACTTGTAACTGGCTTTCTGGTGACTATAGTTTCCTTTTTTGTTTTTTAATAGCTATAAGCGCTAAAATAAATAAATAAGCATAATGTTTATAGGCTACCTACCTTCAATCCTACTAAGGGCGAATATCGCAAAACAATTGAAAGCGACAGCACGAAATATTGATACTGTCGTCTCTTGAACGTTTAGCTGTGTTAAATTCGTGATATCTGCCCCTAATTATTTTCAGCTTCATTTTAAACTAGCTTTTGCTCGCGGCTTCGCTCACGTGGTATACGAAAATGAAAATGAAACGTAGCTTAAGACACTCGGGGATAATGTAGCTTCCCGTTAGTGAAAGAATTCTCAGAATCGAATCATTAGTTCCGAAGATTACCCCCTACATATAAACTTACAAACAAATTTTACCTCTTTATAATATTAGTATAGCTAAGACTACGCACATATACCTACCAGACAGATTCGCACACGTAATTCCAGCCACTTGATTGCGTACCACCGGGAGTATCGGATTACCGACTCTATTTAGTTTGAGTCGATTACCTGCGTCCGTCTGAGCCGATGAATACTCAAATACGTAGGCTTAATGTGTAGATCATGATTGAGTTGAGGTGTGTGTTGAATAATGGACTTTTGGATGATTAAATCTTGCTGGGAATAAATCTTTAGGTGCTTTGTTTTATTGTGTCTTTGGCTCATCATCATTCACCTGTCTTTACTCCAATATATTTGGGGTCGGCACAGCATGTCTTCTTGTACCATATTTCCCTATTACTCGTCCGTCACACCCTTTCTAGCCATATCATCCTTCACAGAGTCCTTCCATCGTTTCTTTGGTTTTCCTCTACTCTTATAGCCATCCACATTCATACTCAAAATTTTCCTTACCACATTTTCCTGATTCCTCCACATCACATATCCATACTACGATAACCGATTACCACACAACTTTTCAGTAATCAGCGCCACTTTCAGACTTACTCTTTCCTTTCAAGAAAATTGCAAAAGCCGTATAGTGGTAACAAAATCTGAATTCTATGAGTGGGTAATGTGTAGGTGACATGAAAAACCAATACAGAGTGTACGTGAGATGATTGAACAAAATATTGCTCTTGGGCATTTTATTGAAAAGTTGATAAACTGTTAATGATTCTCTTTAAAACAATGATGATGATTTTCCTTAAACCAGTAAAGTAATCACGCACGAACACGAACACGAACATAGATAAAGTATACACAATAAAGTATACATATTTTGATACTTACGTTTTATTTCGCACTTTTTTTTTATTTTAATGAAATTAAATCACAATGGGTCGAAAATCGAATACCGCCAGGGTCAAAAATAAATACACAGTGAGAGTAGAGAGAGAGAGTGTGAGTGTGTATATAGTGATATACAAAATTACCCGCTCCCAGCAGTGGGACGTTTAGTAGCCTATGATGATTGTGACACAAAACATTAATTTAAGTGACTGTACTTTGTCATGAATTCGGGTCAAATCCGAACGTGTGTCCAGTTGGTTTCAAAACTTAAAAGTGATTATATTTAAGTTTCACTAAGTCGACACGCGTAAAAATTTTTGCGTGTCCAGATGACGAAATAATAAGGCATACTAATTTTGAGTTTCACTAACTGGACACACGTGTAACCAGTCTTTCGTGTCGGTGACTAACCCGATTTAACTACGATACTTTTTTCCCATGGTTTTCTGGCCCACGCATACGGCCAACTTTTTCACTACTGTTCCTACTCCGTGTAATGTGGGCCGCGGACCAGAGGCCAGTTGCCCCCTAACCCAAAAAAAAAGTAGGTATAAACTAATTCTAATAATCTACTCTTAAATTTTTAACCAAGTCGTGGTTTAAAAATCTCGCAAACAACATAATTGTCTTACCGACTGAGTTGCCACAAATCCCTATAGAAATCATTTTGTGATTTTATTTTCCCCAGAAAAAGCCTCCATATCATCGCTGTAATAGACTCATTACCCTCTTCATTCCCTCCACAAAAATCACACACGTTTATAAACTCCTGTTAATTTTTAAAACCTACAGGTCTATTTTGCTCTCCGGACATGTGACTACAACTGTCAACCAACCCCCGTCTCGCTGTCGCCTCCGGGACTACCCCAACCCTTGTAACTGCCACGGCTTTTTAACATGTTCACTGTTTAAATACCCAGGACGTGTGTTGGGACCATAGATTAAGAAATTAAAATAGAACAGAACAGTAAAAGAAAGAAAAGGTATTTATTAGTCTCGCACTGGACAAAACAAAGTGGTAACTTGACAATAAAAACAAGATTTAAAAAAGTAAACTTAAGAACAAATAAAAATAAAACTAACTAAACTGGTGCTGTACGAGGCCAAAAGGCACCTATCTCAGCATGGTGCTGTAACATTAAAAAAGTCACAGCGCTGGTATTCTGATAGGGCCCAAAGTGATGCCACAGTCAATTAATAATAATAATAAATAAAGTGTATAAACGAATAAATACATAAGGTCATAAGTGTGTAAAGCACACTCAGAAAAAGAAAACACCCAACGTCATCACAACATCAGTACCCATCGTTGTCTCGTCATCAGTACTTACCCAAGTGCCTAAACCCGTGGCTTAGACAGAGAGACAATTTATTAGCGCTTTAAATTATGGAAAAATGTAAATAAGCTAATACAGGGTGGAACATCGACGCACAAACGATTGCTACGTGTTCAATACTTCATTCCAAACTCCCCAAATATAGTCATTTGGTTTTTGGTATTTTTTTTTCATTCAAAAGTGCAATAACTACACGGTCAAAATGTACGGAACAGCGGATTTTTAATCATATTTCTGTATAGTTGATATCGGCACAATTGGCATTATGAAAATAGAATAGAATAATATAAGCTACGTACCTAAAAGCATATTATATAAATCCTGTTAAATGTCCGTAGTACGAAACGCTTCGGATTCGCTGTCGCCAAAATAACATATCAAGTTAAAAATTAAAGAAAAAATACATATTCAAGTTAAATGTTAGTTTCGTTAGTTGTTCTCTCTCACTTTTTCCTGTTTGACAGTGTCGACCCATTGTTGAACGTGTCATTTATTACATTACTTTACTTTAGGCGTACTTCATAAAAAAGAAAGAAAAAAGAAAAATATTTATTGTCTCACACTGGACAAAACAAAATGGTTACTTGAAAATAAAACAAGATATCAAGATATTTCATATTGCTGAAATAGTTACTAATCACCAACTGCTCTACATGACAGCACGCTTGCTTGAACAAGCATAGCTTAGGGCGTAGGGTTGCCAATTTCGCCAATGATCGACCACAAAGCGTTTAACGTATCGGCTGTATACAACATGCGCCGAAGACACAACCCTGCCGTGTTGAACATTTCTTCTTACACTCCGAACCTGTGCTCGTGGCTAAATAATAACAGTCACTCGTGTCAACCTTCGGGTTAAGCCGCACTTGCCTAGGTTGGTCCGTGGATGAGTGACCACCCATTATATACCGAGTTTTCTCCTTGACGTTGGTCTCGGCTGTCATTTGTAGATTTTTGACAGTCGTTGCAGGTAGTTAGTGGCCCGAAAATCTGACCAAGGGGTATCGTATTACTTATCGAGTACTAAATGGGTTGTGGAGGTCAGATAGGCAGTCGCTCCATGTAAAATACTGGTCATCAGCTGGCTCCGGTTAGACTGGAAGCCAATCCCCAACATACTTGGGAAAAGGCTAGGCGGATGATGATGATGCGATTGATGATTTATTAATAAGCTCGACGAAGTCCCAGAGGAACAATTTAACTGTCTTGGATCCCGCAACGAAATTAATCAGAAGAGAATAGCGGAGGAGTAGGAAAAACATAATTTCCCCTTCCCTCCATATTAGCAGATACGCCTTGGTGTGAATGAAAACAGGAACAGGTAGTCAGTGTCTCGAAAGACTGACACCAGTCTTACCAAGGGGTATCGTATTACCCAGTTCCAACTGGGTTGTGGAGGTCAGATATACAGTCGCTCTATGTAAAATACTTGTATCCAGCTGCATCCAGTGAGACTGGAAGCCGACCCAAACATAGAACACTCCAAACCTATCGGAATTTATATATTCAGAGAGGAAGTGTCGCTTCTACATTTATCAGATCTTTATTCTTTGACAGGACCTTTGTTTTGGTAAGCATTTGACGGTTACTTTATGTTGTCGATTTAATTTGTCGTACGGTGGTTAAAATGGTATTTGTGCTGGTCACCAACAAGGGTAACTTAATTGGTTGTACCGATTTGGGGGTCGGACAAATCGAAACATTTGTCTGATATTAATTTAGGTTCGGTGTTTTATTGAATTGGGCTGAAAAAGCTACGCCTCAAAAGTTAGTTATTATTTTTTTGCTTGAAAGCTTATTTAGTTAGTTACCTTTCTTCGGTAAATAAATATTAGTAGCCTTGTTACAATATTTAATTTTGAATTAAGTATTAAAATTACATTATAGCCCGATTAGAACCCTAGGAGACACCTAAATCATCATCTGCCTAGCCTTTTCCCAACTACACTGGCCTGCAAAACTAAGTATCACACTTTTAAAACTGCAATAACTTTTTAAGTACACAAGATATACTTTCGAAACAAAAAGGACTCAATAATGAGTTTAATTGTGTACATAAAAACTTCATAGTCGGTAACCTACTTTTAAGAAATGGATGAAAAAAACTTTAAAATCAAAAATAATCCTTTTCGAATTACAATTTTACCATTCATTTTTTGTTTCTATTTTTGTTTTCATTTTTTTTTTTAAATTAGGTACGAAGAGAATGGAAACCATTTGCGGAGACCTGGTAATGGCAGACCCAGGTGTACTAGTGCCTGAGAAGACCGTTATATAGTGTTGTTTGTTTTGTGTTGAGAAATCGCCACGTAAATGCAGTTGAAGTCCAGCAACAACTTCTTCAGACCCGAAGGAACTACATTAGTGACACATAGAACTATAGTGAACATTGAAAATCTACCATCATGCTTTTATACAACATTAGTTTAAGTATATGCGAAACCTGAAACACGTGTCTTGTATTTTTATGTAAAGAATCTATGTACAAAATTTCAAAAGTGTAACATGAAAAATCACAAAGTTATAGCCTTGTTATGTTACCTGGTTGCCTGTACACATACTCACCACGCGGCGCCCCACTGTGCGCCCGCGCCTAATGCCTGTGTTGTGCGCGTATGATTGCGGATAGGTACTAAGTGTCGCCCGGTATCCAACTCGGAACCTTTTTTAATATTTTTGGGACAAAATATAACATGATATAAAAATTATTGGAATCGATTCAGTTACTTATTCTGAACAAACTATATTCTGGTTTCGCATATACTAAAAATAATGTTGTATAGGCATTCAGTGCAAACGGCATTACTCAAATAAACAAAATGATGATCTAGTCTAGATCTCACTATATTCACAGTATCAAATGTGAATAATTTACTATCGATTGCAACCTGATGTTTTAGTCAAAACCTAAATTACTGCACAATTTTCGTCCACGTCGACACCACCGTCTCACAATACAATTCCCAGAAAAATCGTCCTACCGTGCCCCAACTACAACCGGTATAAATCCATTGTATATTAACTGCAGAAATCCGGGTAAAGTCCTCGGAGGCATCCGATATAACCGATGAAACGGGTGAAATGAAACGTGAAAATATTTTTACGATATTTTTAATGTGAAAATTTTTCGACGAAAGTCGTATTTACTTTTGATTCAGGTGTGTAAGTAGCAATCAGTGTTGATCAACAGTATTCCTTGGTGACTTAATTGGTAAATATTATTATTTATGAAGTAATCCTACAAGACTTTATTTACCTTTACCTTTATTTTTTTGTTTACCGTAAATGTTTTAAAATTCTGTCGGATCCGGTCATTAGTACGGACATAAAATGAATCGCAAGAGCGCCAATGTTGACATCACGCGACCTACTTACAAGTCTACCCACACCTACAGCGTGCTTCTACAGTGTCGTGATGTTTTAAGCTCGTAGCGATGACGACATTCAGTGTCTGATAGCACAGAACTGTACCCGATTCATTGTGCCCAATGTTATGCTGACACATTGTTATTTCAAGTAATTTGTTAGTTTAATAAAAGCAGTGTATCGCACTCAGTGTGTTTTCTGATTTTTTCTTTTTTTATCTTCCCTGGAGTGAAAATGTGGTGTTGCCCCCACAAACGATGGGACACTTGATATCGTGTCCTGCTTGTCCTGTTGTTAGCACATCATAGGAGCTGATGGACGTTACTGAAAGTGCCAACCTCGTCGCAAAATTTTGGGGCTAACTCAATTTAAATTGTCATCGACACGCTGAGGAGTGTTTTGGGTGCACGAAATTCATCTTCAGCCCAAATGATGTCCGAGTCTAACGGAATAAATCTTAACAATCCGACAAGTCTTTATTTTAGATTGTAATTTACGCACTTCGTGTTATAACTTTCTGATAATACATGGACATCGAGCCACATTTTTTTAATAAAGGAACATGAATCTACGTCTCCAAAGAATATGTAGAAAGCATGAATCTATCTCTCCAAAGAAAAAAAACAATTGTTCCATACATTTAAACCGTGTAAGAGAAATCGTGTCACAATTACCTGCATCTAGACAACCCAACTTACCCAACGTAGCCATGTTTCGTCAGTTATTTATTTTAAAAAGGAATAAATCTTAACAATCCGAAAAGTCTTTATTTTTGATTGTAATTTACGCACTTCGTGTTATAACTTTCTGATAGTACATGGACTTCGAGCCACATTTTTTTTATAAAGGAACACATGAATCTATCTCTCCAAAGAAAAAAACAATTGTTCCATACATTTAAACCGTGTAAGAAAAATCGTGTCACAATTACCTGCATCTAGACAACCCACTTTACCCAACGTAGCCATGTTTCGTCAGTTATTTATTTTAAAAAAATAACTTTTCCATACAAAATCACCACTACTTCACGGTCAAAATGTATGAAGTACTAGAACAACAGTTTTTTTTTTCAATTCTAGTGGGTCCAGAATTTTGAATTGTACTGAATTTATAGTATAAATTTGTTTCAAGATGTCCCTACCTACACCTTTGTATATTTTGTCCAATGAAAAAAAATAGCTTTTCCATACAAAATCACCACTACTTCACGGTCAAAATGTAAGAAGTACTAGAGCAACAGTTTTTTTTATAATAAACGATGAAATGTTTCAATTGTAGTGGGTCCAGAATTTTGAACGGTACTGAATTTATAGTATAAATTTGTTTCAAGATGTCCCTACCTACACCTTTGTATATTTTGTCCAATGAAAAAAAAAATAGCTTTTCTAGCAGGTTTTACTTAGGTATATAATTCGACGACACAATGATCTATTGGCAATAATCTGATTAGTACAAAGTTGGGTTCCTAATAAAAATTGTACGATCTCGATGTTATCCCAAGTAAAAGTTCCACTGTCCTAACTTTTTGGTAAGGTTAATTGATTGCTTAACGATGGTACGGATTTACGAAGTTATACACTGTTCTTAGAAAACTTGTCCTTAGGAATTTATTGGAACAAATAAAATACGATAATACCTACCAGTGGTATTTCTATTGCCACAAAAACCTCTTCTCTTATAGAGAAAGAACGAGTATAAGGGCCGGACTCCACCGAAGGGGAGAAGAGAGGAGATGTATTGTAAACCACCAATAGAATTTCGTTATTTGCACTAGTCGTCTGCACTTAGTTTTAACGGAAACAGCTGAGCAGAGAAGAAAAGAGATGTCTCGTAATTAAATCAAAAGTTTACGAAACGAGACTCAATGTATGAAGATCCAAATAGTTACGAAACGGCACTTTTGTGATGGTATTTTGTTTAGTTGTCCAAACGGGAAAGTTACGAAACGGGACGTAGCCGTTTTATGCAAATAAATGATTTATGTTTGGTTTTTTTTTTTAATAGCAACCAAATAAAAATTTGGTGTTAGTCATTTGTAATACCATAGTACTTTTATAATATTTTACTTTCGTTATTGTTTAACCAGTGCTCAGTATAAATAAAGGCTATTTTTATTTTATTACTACACTATAATATTTATTACCTAGTCAATAAACGCATTTCTAAAATACTTCAGTCTAATAATAAATACAAATTAACCATTAACTGTTTTTCAATGTAATTAAATAGTAATAGTCATTTAACGAACTATTACCCAACGACAGAACTATTCACTTAAAATGCCGTTGATTCATAAATAGGTATTAGAAAATCTTAATCTAAACTTAATATCTGAGAGGATTTTATATTGAAATACAAAGAAAATGCTAGATTTTAGATCTGAGTACCACTTTAATATTAATTACAGAGTTATCAAAGGATAATAGCTTAATTACATTTACGCTGAATTAGTCGTCTTCAAGATATAAATGCTTCGGGGGCCCTACTTCTTTATTTATCGTGTGGTTAGTGCCCAACCTGGTGTCAGAGTTTTTATGCCGCACATGGGCCTCTGACTTGGCTTTACATACCGTCGAGAAATATCTCTCAGGTATGCTGGTTTCCTCACGATGTTTTCCTTCACCGAAGCAACTGATAATTATTCAATACGCACATGATTCCGAAAAATCAGAGGTGCGTGTCCTGGGTTCGAACTCGAGACCTATGACTTGGCAGTCCAACGGTCACACCACTAGGCTATCACTGCTGGGGCCCTACTATGACCTCTTAATGCAGGACCGTTTTAGTTATATTTCGAGATAAGTAATACAGTCATGGGATGGGATTCATGGGGTCATGGTATTTTATAGGATCTTTTGTATTTAAAAAACGGCATATACGGCCACCCCGTGTGCCGTTAAAGGACACCGAAGCGAAAACGGAAACCACATACTCAGTAGATCATTCTGAACAACCCCCCACCCCCCACCTATAAATTTTTCGTCGGCTACAAAAAAAAAATCTGCTGTTTCCTACAAAGGTCCAAAACCTACACGGTCAAAAAGTATGGAACAGCTGATTTTCTATGTGAGGGGGTTCAGAATGATGTACTGAGTATGTGGTTTCCGTTTTCGCGTCGGTGTCCCCTCCACCCTGTATAAATTATATCTTTGGAAGCTGTATTAATTATATAACATAATAGCATGCCTGTAAGGGTCTGGAGATAAAGTACACCTACATTTTGCCAGTTATGTTTAAGGTCAATGTAATAGGCGGCGAGCCTTTTACCATCATCCGGACACAAATCCAGGTTATGTGGCTGCTACTGAGATATTCTACCATGCACCAAATATGTGTCAAAAATAAATAACTACCCTCCTGTAAGCCGAAGGCGTAGACGTGAAATACGTGACGGTATTAGTGAAGCGGTATTAGGGTCAGCGAATATTATGTGTCGGTGAGCCGCGCGGAGAGGCGGTGAGTGCCGCGCGGATAGGCGATGAGCGCCGCTCGTCCGCTCGGTCGAGCGGTGAACGTGTACGGTGTACCATTGATGAAAGAATACTCGGAATCGCATCAGTAGTTTCGAACATTACATCTTAACATACAAACATACAAACTTTACCTAGCTACTTTCTCTATCTATGCAAAGGCATAGATAGAGAAAGTAGCTGCCTACCTGTCTATCTGTCTATGTTACTTTTTGACGTGCCGCTGTTTCACACAATTTTGAAACATTTTTTTTTGTTGTTTTTGTTTTGTCGAGTCCACTTTAAGTTTTGTTACACACTACCCAATACATACCAAACCTAACTAACCAAGAGGCATGGAATTCGGGTAATTTTTTCCGGTAAAGATCATTGAGAAGATGCAAAAAAGCCAAAAAAGCGAACTCTTTTGTTTAAAAAAAAAACTGTCTCTATGTTATAATGTTATAAACTCCAGAACTTCAAATAAAGTAAGTAAAGAAGCCCACAGTCTGCTATGTGGGCAACAACTTGTAAACGTCGGCGGGCTTCACATCTAACTTAGCCGGTGCAGCGGTGTGGCCAGCCAATATCGAAACTATAATGGGAGACGAAACACGCATCAACATTGTTGTATAGTGTTTATTTGTTAACAGTTTGGTAGTAGCTTCCTCGATGGTAGATTGGATGGAGGTTTTTAAATCAGTAATGGTTAACATCTTGTTTTTTTTTTCATGTCGCGTAACTACGTGAAAACGTTTGACTTAAAACAGGGGACCAGACAAAATAAAAAATACTGTGTGAGCTTCACGAGTGAGCTGCCACAAGAATTTTGAAAATATTTTTTGTTTTATAATTATTAATTTAAAATACTTACGAAGAAGCATGATCATAAATAAATGGGGTTAAAAGCTATAAGATGAAAGAAAGCAATCTATATATTACGTTATTAAATAGATAATTCGTACCTACTAAAATAAAACTGAAATTCTTTGAAGAACTCAACCCCAAAAATCTGAAAACATGAACATAGCACAACAGTTTCCTCAATATGCTATTAAAATACCCACCTACATAAACATAAATCAAAGGGCCTCTAAGACCCAATGGAAAATCAGTTTGTGTACAGAATCTATTGTGTTGCATTATCTGTTCCAATGTTGTTATGTTATTATGTATGGTATGAATTTCAGGCCAAAAGCGCGAAATCTTTGGAATCGTTTAGGCGAATGCTCCGGGCGTATCACTGTGTATGTAGATGGCAGAAGGACAAATCCGGGACCAACTAAAACAGCTTCCACACCTTCTTGTATAAACAGGCCGTCTCTCGCAGTTGAATATTTTTCACTTGCTTCGGTGATGGAAAACATGGGAAACCAGCATGCCTGAGAGATATTTCTCGACGGCATGTAAGCCAAGTCAGAGGCCCATGGGCGGCATAAAAACTCTGACGCTAGGTTAGATACCAAACACACGGTAAACAAGAAGACTCGCAGTTTCAACCTAGTTTAACAGGAACAAGTTCTAGGTACCTATTTCCAAAAGCTTACCTGTGAAAAGTAGTATTTTTGGGCAAACCCGGTACGCTCTTCCCCATCGCTTCGTCTTCTGACAGACCGTATCGAGAGTGGCGACCACAAGAAAAGCGCCGAGGTCTTGAAACTCAACAAGTCCTGCTGATCTAGATCTCGCAACGAAAGTACTGTTTACTGAGCGACATTTTTTTTTTGTCATTTTCATTTTGTTATGTAAATGTTAAGCCAAACTTAGTCTGGGTAGCCTACATTTCCAAGAGTACTTCCACTCCATAGACATAACAAAACATCACGCCTGGTCATCCCGGCAGGGTTAGGCGAAGTGTACCTAATAGTACACCCACATTTCGCCAGTTATGTTTAAGTCCCATGTAATAGGGGGTGAGCCTATTGCCATCAACCGGGCACAAATACAGACTCCGTGGCTGCTACCGCGAAATTCCTGATGGAAAAATCCACTACACTTAGTCCGACCCACTAAACCCCTGATCCTATCGAACCAAGCACGCAATATCGAAAACAAACCGATGCTGGTCTTCTACAATTTCCCTGCATGACACCATCGTTGATGTTAGATCCCAACGCTCAGAAACGCTTGCCGTTGATTGTGCTTCGCTATTTATTTCGCACACTGCGTCTCCTTTGATATTCCGAAGGTGATGTGTTTACGAGGCCTCGACACCCCCTATCATCAAAATTGAATACGTGATAATCAAAAGCTGAAAAATGTTGACTTTCATTTTTTCTCAGGAAATTGTCAGACTTTAGAGTTGATTGAAAAGAAATATTATTTGAGATTGTTTTCTTGGCGTGCCTGTTAAATGTAAATTGGGTGAGAAAACGTTTTGCTTTAGCGATACAATTATAGTGTTCTGTTTGGTGTTTTGAACCTGAGCAGTAGAAGTTCAAGATCAAAACACGCCTTTTTAACACGCCTTTATAAGCTTCACCTATAACTAAGTTCGAAAAATCTTTGGAGTTAAATTTGACCCACTTCCCGGTTTCCGGTTGAGCTAAAATTTTGCATACATGTTTGGATGACAATGCATGGTTAGTCAAGTGACGTCATTTTAAATCCAATATGGTGGTCTCCCAAAGATGGCGGAATAGTTATTTTTTATACATTCCCATGATATGGGTATCAAATGAAAAGGTTCGCTGAGAAGAATACGATAAATAAAATGACGTCACTATAAAGCGCGTTTTTTTTTGTTTTTTAAACTATAATATTATTTCTGAAACTGAAAAATGTGTATGATTATTAGTCATACGTACATTAAAGCGCATACATAGCACAGGATTAAGCGCTGCACCGGATCGGCAGCTCCTTATCTCAAATGTAATCGGTGATCCTGACCCAAGGTGATGTTGTTACGATCTTTACATTTTGTAATGATCTTTCTATGATTTTTTAAAGAAATAATGCAGAACCACTCAAGTTGTACAGATCTGGTGCAAGGCTTAACAATTTGCTGAATGGAGATGAATCTACCAAGTATATATTTTCTCGTTTTTCTAGTGGTCGCTAGTGCTGAGCAAGAGGGGTTCGATTCCAGGGTCGGGCAAAGTGTTTTTGGGTTTCCTAATCAAGAATTTTTCAGTAGCAGCCACGGAGTCGGGATCTGTGCCCGGTTGATGGCAATATAGACCAGGGTAAAACCGTTTTAAAAAATCTTAGCAGTATGGGAGTGATCAGAAAATGTAGTCTATGGTGTAAGTAATGAAGGAAAAATCGACTCCAATCAGTGAAACTTTCGGAAGGGGGTAACGGGGGTGAGTATTTACGTTTTGAGGGGTGGATATTTTTTTTGCAACCCAGACCTTTAAAAATTATTTTCCATTGTCTAATAGGGTCTATTACATGGGACTTTAACGTAACGTGCGAAATGTGGGTGTACTATTAGGTACCTACACGTCTGCCTAACCCTTTAGACATTACAGGCGTGAAGATATGATTATGTATTTTTTTACCTCCCACTTAAAATAATATTTCAATAAGTCGGGAACTAGAACTAGAGCTAATGTTAAACCAACTCAGTAATGCAAGCCTTGAGATTGGACTGGCGATGAACATGTAGAAGACCAAATTGATGTCAAACACTACTAAACATAGGATCAGAGTGAATGGCGAACAATTGCAATATGTCCATGAATACATCTACTTGGGCCAGTTAGTCTCTTTCCAGTCCAGACAAGACAGGGAAGTCACAAGACGAACCGAAAATGCCTGGAAGAGCTACTGGCCCATGAAGGAGTTTATGAAGGGAAACCTTCCTTTGTCACTAAAGCGAAAAATCATGGACATGTGCATTCTTCTCATTTTGAACTATGGATTCAAAAGAACACTCAAAAGTCCAAACACAAGGTCTGCCAACGTGCAATGGAGCGCAGCATTCTAGGCGTCAAACTAACCGACCATGTACGCAACATCACACTACACTCCAAAACACAATTTACTGACGTTGTTCTAAAAGCCGCTAAGCTAAAGTTGAGCTGGACTGGCCACGTCTGCCGCATGCCTAATGAGCTGTGGGCCAAAATAACCACTTTCTGGAGCCCTGACACAGTCAGAATGCGTCGCAGACCTCGTAGAAGATGGTGGGTCGAGCTGGACAAAACCAGCGACCAGTGGTCCATATTGGCCCCGGATCGAAACAACTGGATGTCATGGGGAGAGGCCTTTGCCCAGCAGTGGGATGATGCAGGCTAACAGTAACAGTAAGTCGGGATAGATTTTAAATAATACGCTATTACAATTAATATTTGAAAGCCTACCTCGGCAATAAATTAATCCCTTAATCCTTTTGACGGAACAAAATAACATGAAACTATGGGAGCATAGAATTCTGTACGGACCGTTTCATTCTGATCCGTCAAAATGTTATTAGTATTAACAAAATATTACCTGCCTACCTTGAAACATTTCCATATTTTATTTATTAAATGACAATTCATTAACTATATATACATTATTAAAATTAAGAAATTTTAAATAAACTAAAATAAATCACCTAACACCAAACTATAAAAGGGCACCAAAAAACTCCTGCTCAACGCTGTCAGCTAGTAATATGCCCAAGAGACTTGCGGCGTTGGCACGCCACATTTAGCCTCTGGCCAAGGTAAAAGTCAGCCCTTGGGTCACGGGAAGCGTCAATGAGGCGTTTAGAAATTTCCTGCACTCGGACCTCACGGCCCCGGAGTTTCAACCCCAATCGGCTCGAAAATATAGTTTCCACAAAGATTATATTTACGCCGTTAAGGATACTTGAAACTCAATAAATATTTATCCAGCAAATAGCCGGTTTTAAAGTCCAGGAAACTGATTTAAAAGCAATCAACCAATCAATATTATTTATTTGTAAACATATCTTCTTTAATGTACAAGATGTTAATTGTTATAAAGCAGTTTCTCTATGTTTTTGCCATTTGGCGTACAAATATACATTTATCAGAGGCTTTTGCCAGTTAAGTAAATTAATTTTTGTGCTCTTTTGTCTTTATGTATTTTTCCTGTAATGTGTTTTGTGAGTACATAAATAAATAATTTATAATAATTCAGTACTAACAATGTCATTGTTTTTTTTTTTTTGTTCAAATCAAATTCTGTGCTTTAATAAAAAGCAATATGTAATGTCGATATTTAACGAAATGCTATAATGCCATTAAGTTACCGATATGGATAAATGATATTGTCCACAGAATTAGTATTACAGTCGTCCTACACAAATAGTAATTTTACGAGTAAACAATGAATTGTCATCAAAATAGTCACCGAGACAATGCTAACATTTTTGTATTAATATGGCGCTTAATTTGCGCTTGAAATTTACTAGATTTAGACTTTTATTGAACAAGACAATTTATTAAATGCTAGCGGCCCGTCCCGGCTATTTAACAAAAATTTGACGAGACGGGATAGGACGAGAGAGGACGGGATAAAACGGGATAAAGCGGGATAGGATGGTATAAAACGGGATAGAACGGGATAAAGCGGGATAAAACCGGATAAAACGGGAAAAAACGGGATAAAACGGGATCTGACGGGATAAAACGGGATATGACGGGATAAAACGGGATATGACGGGATAAAACGGGATAAAACGGGATAAAACTGGATAAAACGGGATTAAACGGGATAAAACGGGATAAGACGGGATAAAACGGGATAAGACGGGATAAAACGGGATAAAACAGGATAAAACGGGATAAAACGGGATAAAACGGGATAAAACGGGATAAAACGGGATAAAACGGGATAAAACGGGATAAAACGGGATAAAACGGGATAAAACGGGATAAAACGGGATAAAACGGGATAAAACGGGATAAAACGGGATAAAACGGGATAAAACGGGATAAAACGGGATAAAACGGGATAAAACGGGATAAAACGGGATAAAACGGGATAAAACGGGATAGGACGGGATAGAACGGGATAGGACAGGATAGAACGGGATAGGACGGGATAGAACAGGATAAAACGGGATAGGACGGGATAGAACGGGATAGAACGGGATAAAACGGGATAGAACGGGATAAACCGGGATAAAACGGGATAAACCGGGATAGAACGGGATAGAACGGGATAAAACGGGATAGAACGGGATAAAACGGGATAAAACGGGATAAAACGGGATAAAACGGGATAAAACGGGATAAAACGGGATAAAACGGGATAAAACGGGATAAAACGGGATAAAACGGGATAAAACGGGATAAAACGGGATAAAACGGGATAAAACGGGATAAAACGGGGTAAAACGGGATAAAACGGGATAAAACGGGATAAAACGGGATAAAACGGGATAAAACGGGATAAAACGGGATAAAACGGGATAAAACGGGATAAAACGGGATAAAACGGGATAAAACGGGATAAAACAGGATAGAACGGGATAGGACAGGATAGAACGGGATAAAACGGGATTAAAGGGGATAAAACGGGATAAAACGGGATAAAACGGGATAGAACGGGATAAAACGGGATAAAACGGGATAAAACGGGATAAAACGGGATAAAACGGGATAGGTCAGGATAAAATGGGATAGGACGGGATAGCACTGTATAGGATGGTATAGGTCGGGATAGGACGGGATAGGACCGGATAAAACGGGATAGGACGGGATAGTACAGGATAGGACGTGATAGGACAGGACAGGACAGGACAGGATAGGATAGTATAGAATAGAATTAAGAGTTTACTAATACACAACAGTCGCTATAAATATCAGATTTCAGCCATATTTTACCACTAACAAAAATACAGTCACACACAGACACCCTTCTCTTTGCGCCGGGTTACTAAAAAAGAGTACATTATAAAGAAAGTTTGGATATTGTGTTTGTTTTTTTTGTTATTATTTTTTATATTCGATTATTTTATTTTATTTCTAATGTTTGTATAAAGATCATAACTGCAAACAAAAGCCATAAAACTTATTTATTTAATTTTTTGACTGCTACGTACGGAGCCGAATTTCTTAACACTGACCCGTACCTCAGTGACGCCTTATCATCGCATAGTAAGCCGAGCGGAGTGAGCGGCGACCATGCCACTTTTGTCTTATACTTACATTTTTGAACTCGTAATATCTTTCGAATGGAATGTCCGAATCGAATAATTCAAAAAGTTATATAATGGACAATAAATTACTTCATGAGTCTTGAGTATTTTGATAAGAATTACTACCAAGGTAAGGTACTATAAAGAGCCTTTTCTAGCGGCGGCATATCAATTAAATTTTTAAAATAAAAGAACAGTTATTGTGACATATACATCAAAGTTAGACATATGCTGTCGCGACACTTTTTGTAGATAATGATGTGTTCTGCAAAGTCGTAGTTTATTATTTTGTTCTATCATCAATAGTTTTAGCAGCGCACACGATGTAAGGTATTTTTTACACCTTGGGTTACATTATTGGAGTTTTAGTAAGGATCCCTAATTTTTTTGAAAATATAATATAACTAATGTCACTCGGAGATAGTGTAGCTTCTCAACGGTGAAAGAATTTTTCAAATCGGTCTTGTAGTTTCGGAGCCTATTCATGCTGAGATAGGTGCCTTTTGGCCTCGTACAGGACCAGTTTAGTTAGTTTGATTTTAATCTGTTCTTAAGTTTTCTTTTTTTTAATCTTCGTTTTATTGTCAAAATACCACATTGTTTTGTCCAGTGCGAGAGTAATAAATACTTTTTCTTTCTTTCTTTCTTTTTCTATTCAATTCAAACAAACAAACAATCAAATCTTTCCTTTTTATAGTATTAGTATATATTCTATATATTAAAGCATAGTATTCATTTTGTGAATGGCATAAAGTCCAACACCACGCTAGCCCACTGGGATTTGGTAAAAGTACTGTTAATGACTGACTGTCACATATTATTGTTAGTCAGTTTTTTTTTATTTGTTTCACATAAGACCCAGACCTGTTTATAATCATAAAATTTATATAGGATGGAAGGGTATGTATTCAGTATATAATTTTGAACCAAACAAAAATCAAATTGAATGGAACAGCTGCTTGGCCGGTTCAGAATGATGTAAGTACTTACTAAATAAATACGTGGTAACAGTTTATGCGTCGGTTTCCTCTCCAGCTTGTATATTTCTAGAGTCCTAAGCTGCTTTTCCACTTTCCATCTACTTTCAAATTTTCAATATCCTGCAGTCGCCAAATTAATATTTAGGTCAGAACTTTGCAGTCCACTACTCCTTTGTTAATTCCCAAATTGTGACGAGACTAGCAAGATGCAAGCAAGGAAGTGTCTATTACGGAAGGTCGACATCTGTGCCGGGAGCAGTGACTTTGTATTTCGGACGGCCCTCTTATGAATTTAATATTGAAGTCGAAAATACTTCGGTGCAAAGTTACGTCGGGTTGTAGATTTCAAGGTGGAAGTTTGGGAGGTTTTGCTTTGATCAATTTTCGAATTTCATTTTACCGAAAACTATTGACCGACGTCTTTTTTGTTAAATGCATTATTTGACATATTTTTAGATCATCAAAGTATCATGTTTCATAGGTAGGTTTTACCGAACTTACTTTTTGCTATTGGCCGAAGCCTCTTTTTAACTTTTTACATTTGCCAAATGTTTTATTTGCCATATTTTCACCACACCGAAACAACATTTTACGAATTGACAAGCGATAGGTCAACTGATACAGTGGCAGACGTGATTTCGATGAAGTAAAAAAAAACGAAACGATAATAGATGAAAATTTTTAGGTGAAATGAAATTCTTTCAAATATTTTTCGAACTTATGATAGGAAACAGTTCATCTTAATCAAAACTTTGTCAACTTGCACTTGCGCGAAGGTTACAGGCACAGAAAAGAAAACACATGGACAAAACCGCGGGTGGAAGCTAGTTCTTGACGAAAATAACCCTTCCCAACAATTCTACATTCTCAGTCACCTACAGAACAGGAACAACAGGCAAACCGTTGCTACACTTGCTAGTGACAGCAAAAGGCATGACAAACGAGGCTCGGCTCAAAGCCACAAGGCTGTGACCGTGCGCAACTATGAAGTTTTATAGCAAGCACGGTTACAGGCTCTTCTGTGGGTATAAGCTGAGCTTGGGATGAGGTAATTATGAAGAGGTGTCTTATCTACTAGTGCCTGCATGCCCTGATGAGAGAGTATATAATCAAGCACAACACGAACGAAGTGTTTATTGTATTCATTTTTTCCGGTTAAAAAAAAAAATAAGTACGCGATCTACGAGACTGATAAAATACATTTCTTACAGCAAACAATGACATAACATAACCTCGTCCGCAACAGTAGCGTTTACGACAACGGGGCAGTGTAGGCAAATAATACATGCATACATATAACATCATCCCTGTAATCCCCAAGGGATAGGCAGAGGTGTACCTAATAGTACACCCACAATTTTCCAGTTATGTTAAAGTCACATGTAATAGGGGGCGAGCCTATTGCCATCAACCGAGCACAAATCCAGACTCCGTGACTGCTACTGAGTATTTCCTGACCGACCCGACCCGACCCGGGAATCGAAACCAACACCTCTTGTTCAGAAGTCGTGCTTGCGACCACTTGATCAAAAAGGCGGCCGAAGCAAATAATGTTGACCAGAAAAAAGATTATGTAGGTATAAAACCTGGAGGTGTTTAGTATTCAAAGCACATACGAGTCGGAGCTTCCTCATAAGGAAAACTCTTTAAGCTCTTAATGAACACTCGGGGTAAGTGATTCTGCGCGTAAACAATCCTTGATATCATAAAGGAGCTCATACTTTTAACCAATTATAAACTTATGAACAAGTATAACAATATTTTCAATACACTTCCTCGAAAACTGGCTCTTATCGCACTACGATTAGGTTCAACATGCTATGGATTTCACCCTCGTGGTTTTCTTCTTATATTCCCACGCTATAGTGCGGAAATAAAAATTTCACACGTGGTGCGGCGGCTCGCCCCCACACGCATTTATATTTTTAATTTTGTTTTCTATTCCTTTGAACAAATTTGGACTAAAAACTAAAACCAAAAAACTAAAAGTGTATTGAAAAACGTCGTTTGATACACGTGGGCATTTGTTACTGCAGTTCTCGGCTCCATAACAAACTTTCCCCACTTATATCAAAATTTACTATTATCAACCTAGATGTTAACTACGTAGGTAAATATTGTTATACTTGTTCGTAAGTTCATAACTTCTTACTTGCTTTTAAGCAAGACGGGCATAACACATAAAAAAAATAAGTTACGTTTCTTATCCTCTGACGTCATAACTTAAAGGCATCATTCTGACCACACACATAGTAATTTAAAAAAAAAACTGCTGTTTACTACAAAAGTGCAATACCTACACAGCCAAAATGGATAGCGACGGCGAAGTGCCAATAACACCTAACTGACGAAGTCAAAATTTTACACAAACTGAAACAAAACGCTTAATTTCTTGAGAAGTTGAAAATTTGAGGTTTCAGATAACTTTATACTCATAAGAATACAAAATTCACTTACATGAGAATCTTAAAAGCTAAAAAAAAAATTAATAAAAATTTGTAAGTTTATTTATTTATTTTTTAATAGTAATTATGTTGGATTTATGTAAGTATTATTCTGAATTCGTATATTTTATGATAGTGTAGTAGGTATTCGGTGAGATAGCGAGGCGAGCGAACTATGTACTTATTCTTTTTATGTGATAATGTTGTGATATTTAGAAGGTTATGGATTTAAAAAAAAAACACCAATTAACTTGAGATTTCACTAAAACATACGAAAAAACTTTTTTGCAAAAAAAAAACCGACTTCCAAAAAAAAACACTAAAAAAGTGGAAAATAACTTTACTTTCGGAAGTCGGTGACCATTGTTTGTTTCATTGACTTTTTTGCCACCGACTTCCGAAAGTAAAGTTATTTTCCACTTTTTTAGTGTTTTTTTTTTGGAAGTCGGTTTTTTTTTTGCAAAAAAGTTTTTATTTTACCCTTTTTAGTTATCGTATCACACACAAATCCTTGTCAAGTATCTAAAATTTTTTCCAGCTATTTTGATTTCAAAACCAAACTGCTGTACCGATTTTGATGAAATTTCTATGGGACCAATCGGGAAGTAGATCCATTCAGATAAAAGAAGAATTTTTCTCAAATCAAATCAAATCGGTTCATAAATGACGGAGATATGAGGTAACAAACACAAAAAAAAAAATACAACCGAATTGAGAACCTCCTCCTTTTTTGAAGTCGGTTAAAAAATACCTTTAAATTCAAAACGATAAAAAAGTGAATTTCTCGAAAAATTACAGTTACGAGGTATTGGCACTTCGCCGTCAATTTAGGAGAGTTCAGAATACTGAAAACGTGGTACCTTACCATTTGTGCGTCGGTGCCCCCCTTCCACCCTGAATATGATTTATTTCACCGAAGCTAAAACTAGATTGTTTAATGAACATGTTCAAAAAACAGTTTGACTCAGGACTCCAACGCCTTGGCCTTTGTATATTTCATCAATAAAAACTCAGTGTAAGACGTAATACACGTCTCACACGATGACTACGCAAAGATCAAATACGGGGCATAACCCTCCCCTCTCCATTGTCACATCAACCTCTTAAAACCCCTTAAACCCCTATCATCAACCGAAAGGGTAACCACAATACAAGGTTGATCTACGACGGATGATCTTCGAATTAATCGTAAAAGCGTTCACACACCATGACAAAGACGAATGTCCCGCGCGTTCGGGTAATCTCGGAAGGCGCGGCTTATAGCTTAGGGACCGACGCGACGTGCCCGAATGTGGGTTGTGTTGGGCTTTTAAGTCGGGGTTTTTTAGCGGATTTTCGGGGTGTTGTGACGACTGGGTTTCAACAAACGCGTGGTTGGAAAAAGAGGCATTCCGGTGCTGCTTTGGTGGTCGGAAATGCGTTTTCTAAGCTTGAAGCCTTGGGTACAATCCTCGGATTGGGCAATATCTTTTGATTTATTTAAACTGCATGTACAGGAGTGACACATACGCTGAGTTTACGCGACTCTAGGCATTATTGTCGACCAAACAACATTGTGAAAATAAAAATAACCATTTTATGATATTACTTTGGTTGGTTAAAGAAAATTCTCAGAAAAAGGGTAGGTGAGAGCGCTTAGTGGCGTGACCGTCGGACTACCAAGACATAGGTCTCGAGTTCGAACCCAAGACACGCACCTCTGATTTTTCGCAATCATGTGCGTATTGTATAATTATTACTTGCTTCGTGCTTGCTGGCATGTAAAAGCCAAGTCAGAGGCCCATAGACGGCATAAAAACTCTGATACCAGGTTAGGCACTAAACACACGAAAGAGTAGGTACGCCTAATATTCTCACAATGTTAATAAAATAATGAATATGACTCTCACGCACACACTCTTGTATTCCTATTTTTTTAAACATATAGCAGATTTATCAATTACCAAAAACCCGCTTATTTAAACCGCTGGTTTTAAAGCTGAAGAGGCAGTACCTACAGCCACAGAAATAGAATGATTGTGGGAATGTAGATGCTTTCAAATACACCACTCGAATACGAGGCAAGAGGAAAAGGTTACGACATACCTCTGCATATTGTTACCAGTTACCATTATGTGGTTCACAGGCAGATCTCGGTCATACTAAATGCAAATAGTGCTCGGCAAAGATCTAGCTTGAGCAAAATATTTATATGCATAAACTGGGAGTAGAATTTGTACAATTTGTGGAGAAAAAATTGTGCCGATTTGGATAATGTGTGAGAGCAGCTTAACGAATAGGAGATTCCGTAATAGGTGCCTCTTGAATATCGTTTGGACATGTGACATGTGACCACTGACTTTTCGACACATCGTGATTGTTCGGAAGCATTCGGTTTTTTGGCAGGAACTTTCTAATTTGGAATGGCAACACTAACACTGCTCTTGACGAATTGGTTCAAAAGTAAAAGCAATCTTGTCTGCAATGTCTGTTACCATGATCTATTAAAGCAGGAATGTTTTAGTGCATACGTACGTAGTAGCGTGGGAAAGTGACAGCGCTAGACAGCTGTCTAGCGCCATCTCTTTCCCACTCTCGGAATAGTCCTAAAACATTCCTGCACTAACAGATTTTGGTATCCCACCTGACCACCAATATTTACGCTTGTATGCGACAATAATGACAACTCGAAAAATAAGAAATATAGAACAGCGTTTTTTTAAGTTTGACTAAAAATATTTTCATTATATCGCAATTTTTTTCTTGCATATAAACCTTTATTAAAAGACAAAAGATTTATTTTACATATTTCGTTACGTTTCGTTTAATTTAATATTGACTTTCGTTAATTTTATATTCAACTACAAACAACGTTGAATTATCCAATTTTTTGAGTCAAGTCATCCTTGTCACGTGGTGATTATGGCGATTTCCACAATTAATTGTAAAGAACACTTATGGCATTGAAAAAAAAATTGCAAAACGGTTTGACAGGATAAAAACATGACTCTTTTCAAATCAAATCAAATCGATTATTTCTTTGTAAAAATAGGTATAGTACATAGCTGTTTTATAATAAAGTCCTCCATAATTATGTTACCGTCTCATGCGCATGAAAATAGTAGGTGAGTATAAAACTATTTTTAATTGAAAATAAATAGCATATAGAAATTATAAAAAAAATTGGCATGGTCGAAGTAGTAAAAAAAAATCTTTAAATGAATTGGTAATTTTAATTGGTATAAAATTATTATGTCTACATATATCCATTGCTGGTAAGTCACTACGGGATTACTTACCCGAACGAAATTATTGTTTACTACTCACTTACATACCTAGTATTTTATAGCAACTTCTCGATTAATTACTGTCAAAATACACCAATAACTTTATACTCAAGAGAATATAATCACTACATATTATAAAACAAAGTCGCTTCCCGCTGTCTGTCCCTATGTATGCTTAGATCTTTAAAACTACGCCACGGATTTTGATGTGGTGATTTTTTTAATAGAGTGATTCAAGAGGAAGTTTTATATGTATAATACATGCATATTATAGTAGAGAAAACATTAGTATCTACATTGCACCCGTGCGAAGCCATGGCAAGTCGCTAGTAACCTATAAACCTGGAACAGGTTCATCATAATTTAATGGTTTTACATTTTACACTCACGTCTAATGTCCGTCGGATATGATGTCAACGGGTTTAAAAGTTCAAGCCGTCAAAATTATTACGGGCAGTGTTATATCAAGTGTCCGAGGCTAAATATACCTAGTTGGTTTAATTTTTTTTTTGAGTATTGTAAAAGGTGGGTAAGGAATTTACTGCGGTTTTTGGAATGGATTTATTAAGCGATTTTGATGCGGTTTTTTTAATAGATAGGGTGATTGAAGAGGAAGGTTTATATGTATAATACATGCATATTATAGTAGAGAAAACATTAGTATATACATTGCACCCGTGCGAAGCCGGGGCGAGTCGCTAGTACCTGTATAAAATAATAGTCATTCATCAATCATCTTCATCACATAAAACAATTTGTAACGGTTGCGAATCATACAATTTTTTCAACAAACAAACTGACACTGAGCTGCAAATTGCAAACAACGCAAGAAAATTAGAATTTTAAATACGTTAGTCGGCCCACTGCTTCACTGAGGTTGAAAATTATCCCACGGGATTATGTTACTTGGTTAAAAAATATCATATTCCTAGTCTACCTGTGTCATGTGCTTAGCTTTTTCCCTACTAACTGCTGGGGTCGGCTTCCAGTCTAACCGGATGCAGCTGAAATATCAGTGTTTTACATGGAGCAACTGCCTATCTGACCTCCACAACCCAGTTAGTACCGAGACTACTTACATGTTAGTTTGAAGTGATGCTGTTCAGGTCGCATTTTTTAGATTCTGAAATGTTTTTATATTTTCAAACAATGAAACATTTCAACTGTAAAATAAATAATATCATAATTGAACGCATGAAAATAAAATCATTAACACGATCATAAAAGCTTTTCACTAACATACATAAATAGCACACAAAACGAACTGTCCATATTTAAATGAAACCTTTTTTTAATTATTAAAAAACGTAGTTTAAAAAACATATTGATACTTTTTTTTAAGTTTCCTGTATCGTTCTTGTTGGTGAAAGCATTTCAATGGCTGATTATTAAAAAAGTAAGAACTGAAATGAATCCTCTTATCACAATTTTAATTTTTAATTATTCTCGTCCTTCCAACTGTTTGTGAAAGGAGAACTCCTTTTCGAATAATTTGTCCGTCCTATTACTTGTTTAGTTAAGTATTTAAGATTAGGCCCTGACTGATGAAGAATAAATACATTTTACTCAGCCTTTTGTGCAAAATATTAGAAATAGAAAACTAAATTATTACTTTTCTTTTTCAATATTTTTAAACAGTTCGCTTTTTGAACATTAAAACCCCTTCGATGACGTTATCATTCATGTTTTCATTAGAGAGAGATGAAGATAGCGCTGTATGGTTCTTTTCGCGCGCAAAATCGGAACGAACACTGCCATCTTGTTTTTTCAATACTATCTTCTTTCTTAACTTGTGGTTAGTGCCTAACCTGGTGTCAGAGTTTTTATGCCGCCCATGGGCCTCTGACTTGCATTTACATACCATCGAGAAATATCTATCAGGTGTGCTGGTTTCCTCACGATGTTTTCCTTCACCGAAGCAAGTGATAATTATTCAATACGCACATGATTCCGAAAAATCAGAGGTGCGTGTCCTGGGTTCGAACTCGCGACCTATGACTTGGCAGTCCAACGGTCACACCACTAGGCTATCACTGCTTTTCATCAATACTATTCAATACTATTTTCATAGACAATTTCAAGAACAATAAAATAGCAACAACCACAATGACATTCAAAGCTAGAAGAACCACGCTTCACTATAATTTCTACGTCTACGTCACTGGTCACCCAGGACCAACACTGATCTTGCTGACGGGGTTATCTTTCGGCTACTCTTTTATGGCTCGTGTGGACATGAGGGAAGTTTTAAGGATGCTCTTCGATTCCGTTATGACCGGGGAAGCTTAAAAGTTTACCTACTTAAGCTTATCCATAGTATTGCTGAATTATTGCTTAAAACACCTTAGGTACTTATGTTTGTATTTGTTCATTTTTAGCCCCATGTTCATAATATGTCCCTCAGATTAGGTCCACCACAAAAAAGTTTTGCATTTATACGGGGGTGACAGGGACAGCGACGCAAAAACGGTAACCACGAATTCAGTACATCATTCAGAACCCCCCCACATCGAAATTTTACGTTGGTTATCAAAAAAAAATCTGCTGTTTCCTACAAAACTGCAATACCTACACGGTCAAAATGTATGGAACAACTGAAACCTTTTCCCAAATACTTAATGTAGAATTAGGTACCAAACCAACAGATATAAAACTAAAAAACAATAAAATGTTATTCAAAAATATTTAGTTTCAATTCCGCATAAACTAGATCCAGGCTTGGTTGCAGGATGTAGCACCACCCTCTCCTGTGGTGAGAGTCAAAGTGGCGGGTGTACCATAGCGAATCAAATTATACCAATTACCAAAAAAATGTACCTATTATGTACTATTTTGTACCTAGCTCTAAGAAATCTGTACCTCCTTCAGAACGAAATTATTTCGAAATTAAGGTACACCCGCCATATTGATGTCAATGTGGCGGCTGTACCTTAATACTTTATTATTTAACCATTACTCTTAAAATGTAATTACATCAAAAAAATTTACCTAAAAAGTACCTCAAGTAAAAAGAAACACACACTTGATCAGTGGGATAGTTCCTGAGAAATGAAACAACCGTGTCTGGTGTATATAAACACGATAATTATCATGATATATTGAAATAGTTATATATACATTTATATCGGGTGTAAAAAGACAGTTTCCGAAGCCGAAAGCCACATATTCTACCCATTATTGGGATCATTTTTTCCACTAGACCCCATACCTGGAAATCCACTGGTTCTGGAGATATTGAAGGTCAAAGTCACAATTTTTTTATTACTTTTTTACGAAAATGCACTCCAAGTGTTATTACTAAACTTTTTTCCGATCAAACATTACCAGAATTTTCGTATTTTTTTCGAATTTTCGAAATTACGCGTTTGAAGTTACAAAAACGCAATGAATATCAAACATATCCGACAAGTACCTACGTGGCTTAGAGCGAAGGGGCGGGGTTTAACTTTGCTTGCCTGGGTTCGCAGTACATTGCGCGAAATAAAACATCGTTTTTTTTTTCATACCTAAAAATAAAACTCGTTTCTCAGCAATAATTTTTGCACCAAGCTACTTTGTTAGATGTACAGTATGCGTAGTTGACGGCTATGTGATGTGTCTTTTTACACCGTGTATGTACCTAGATCAATAATATAATTAATCATAAGAACGCGCCAAGAAGGAGGTAGAGGTCTGATAGACATACACAACTTACACAACAAACAGATACTTTCACTAAGAGCTTACTTTCATAACAAATCCGAAAATTCTTCACTACACAAACATATATAACGGAACACGATACGAAACTTACGCCTCTTAACCTACACAGTAAGAACACTCAAATTAATGAACAACTCATAAACACGCAAGAAAAAATTGCCGCGTGGTCAGCCAAAGCCCTTCACGGGAGAAACCGAGCCTATCTGAGCCAACCACATGTCGACAAAGCTAAGTCGAACGAATGGCTCAAACGAGGCGAACTGTTTCCAGAGACGGAAGGATTTATGATGGCCATCCAAGACCAAATAATAGCTACTCGTAATTACAGGAAATACATAATTAAAGACCCTCATCAACCGACTGATTTATGCAGACATTGCAACATCGCCTCTGAGACCATACAACATATTACAGGAGCTTGTAAATCACTTGCACAGACTGGCTATAAGCATCGACATGACCAAGTTGCCGCTATTATACACCAACAATTAGCATTTAAATATAAACTCATAAATGAGATAAAACCATATTATAAATATAAACCGGAATTAATACTAGACAATAACAATCAGAAAATCTATTGGGATCGGACGATAATAACAGACAAAACTATAAATTTCAATAGACCAGATATAACCGTTCACGACAAAGCCAATAAAACAGTTTACTTAATAGATATAGCTATCCCAAACTCACACAACATTCAAACTACAATATCTGAACAGCTTAGTAAATATCAAGACCTCGCCATAGAAATAAAAACCCAGTGGGAAGCACAAACCGTCCACATCGTCCCTATAGTGCTCTCTTCCACTGGTATCGTACCAAAGTCTCTTATACAAAGCCTTCACACTTTACACATGCCTCCCTACACACTTCAGCTGCTCCAAAAAGCAACAATTCTCAACACCTGTCGCATCACCCGGAAATTCCTTACTTCTTCTACAATATCATCCACATGCACCATTTAAACTCCCCCCTACAAACTTGGCTCCGGCCCGTGGGTAGGGTTTTTGTACTCTCTTACGAGAGAAGAACATAAAATAACTTAAAAGAATAATAAACAAAAGTAAACGAGACACGGTTGTTTTATATCTCAGGAACTATCCCACTGATCAAGTGTGTGTTTCTTTTTACTTGAGGTACTTTTTAGGTACATTTTTTTGATGTAATTCTATTTAAGAGTAATGGTTAAATAATAAAGTATTAAGGTACACCCGCCATATTGACATCAATATGGCGGGTGTACCTTAATTTCAAAATAATTTCGTTCTGAAGGAGGTACAGATTTCTTAGAGCTAGGTACAAAATAGTACATTATAGGTACATTTGTTTGATAATTGGTATAATTTGATTTGCTATGGTACACCCGCCACTTTGACTCTCACCTCCTGTGGCCGCAGAAAATAATATACGCAAATACAGAAGGCGCGAAAACCATAATGCAACTTAAACTGCTGCTGTCCATAACTTATCTAAAGATAATCCAGCGATCTTCTTTTCTGACTTAAACCCTTATTCCCCAAAATGAAAGTAACTTACCCCAAAAACATGCCGAGTTTTAATCAGGCTCTTCCGCAGACATTTTAATACTTTCTCCGGCCATTTTATTACAGGTAAGGGGAAGGGTACTTCGCAATTCGTGTACCAAATTATGGGGTAAAATGGGTAATTCCGTAGGGACTGATCGCTTGTTATTATATAATCATTGATTTATATCGAAATGTTATTGTAATGTGTGTTTATTCACGGGAAACAACTGTTTTGGTGATGCTTCTAAATTAAATGTCAAAGAGGATTGTGTTTGTTCGAGCGATAAATTAGGTGTTAAACATGACTGTTTGTGACGGTTTTATTGGTTAAATACGAAACATGTAATGTAGCTAGTTTATTGTGGCGAGTTTGATTGTTGATTAAAATATTTATATCCTGAGTAGATTTTTTTACCTTTTTAAAATACAAAAAGTATCTGATGAAATGATTAAGCTTTATGATTTTATCTTGCTGCTTTAAGACATCTGCGGAAAAAAAAAACCTCCTAAAATAAAATATAATAATAAATAAATGTAAGCCATCATTGTGCCGATAGTCGTTTCAGCCAATGGCTTAATTGCCAAGAGCCTCGACCAATATCTGAGGAGGCTCTCGTTAGGCAGCTGGATCAAGGGCTTGATTCAGAAAGCGGTACTCCTGGACACGGCTCGTATTGTTAGGAGGGTCCTCTCTCTGGAGCCCTGACCGCCGATAGCTTGGACCCTGTTCCCGATACTGGTAGGCTACTATTTTTTATATTTCTAAATGTTTTTTTTTATATAAAATGTAATGAGTAAGTTAGAAAAGGAAATAATAAATGTAAAAAATATATAATGTTTATATATATACACACATTTATATATATATATATATATATATATATATAATAATGTATATATATATAATTTTCCCTAAAATCTACTAGCTACGTTACATATCTCGACACCGCCATGTCTCGGCAAGGGTTCTTGCTCTCATGCAGATCTTACACAGAAGTTAGTCAGACTTAGTCAAAATCTGAAAGTCTGACCACCAGTCTCACCAGTGTGTTGTCACGTTACCTCATTTTTCAATGTATAATACTGCTATTCAGCTACATCTGGTTAGACTAGAAGTCGACCACAACATAGTTATAAAAAGACTAAAAGATGAGGATCACTTAATTTATCTAAGTATCTACTTTCGGGACTCTGGGTAAAACGCCCCAAACTTGGGAAATATTTTCACCAAGGCATGAGGCAAGACAGGCTAGGCAGATGATGAGTTTTGAAAAAACTTTTTCCAAAAAAATAACCGACTTTCAAAAAATACAAAAAAAAAGTGGAAAATAACTTTACTTTCGGAAGACGGTGACCATTGTTTGTTTCACTGACTTTTTTTCTACCGACTTCTGAAAATAAAGTTATTTTCCATTTTTATTGTTTTTTTTTTTTTTTTGGAAGTCGGTTATATTTTTGCAAAAAAGTTTTTATTTTACCCTTTAGATTAGTTATTGTATCAGACACAAATCCTTATCAAGTATCAATTTCGCAATTTCTTTTACTTTGATGACATATTTTTCCAGCTATTTTGATTTAAAAACCAAACTTCTGGACTGATTTTGATGAAATTTTTATGGGACCAATCGGGAAGTATGTATCCTTTCAGATAAAAGAAGATTTTTTCAAATCGGTTCATTATTGACGAAAACACAAGGTAACAAAAAAAAATACATCGGAATTGAGAACCTCCTCCTTTTTTTGAAGCCGGTTAAAAATACGTTTATCATCCTAATTATATCAAACACGTAATCTAAAATAGTGTTTATTGTCGTAATTAAAGCGACCCAAAATCATGAGCCGTGTAAAGCCCACAACTTACTTCTAAGTAAGTATCTAACCCAAATGTGACCACAACTTGAGATCTGTTCCATACTTACAACATTGTAACAAGTTATTGTTGTTTGTTGGCTCAAAACTTGAATCGCTTCGAGCTCAAATACTAGGCATGTTCTGCACGGACAACAATGTCTACACGATGTTGAAGGCTTTTTTTCTTTTGTTTAATATAATGTTATTTTGATTATGTTTGTAAATATAGCTAAACGTGAGAATAAGAATAAGAAATTTTATTTGCTCAAACATGTGTATACATACAGAATTAAAATAATACATGCATGCAAGGTCTTAAATAAGACTGGCTCACGACATGCCTGCCATTTCTCATGGCGTGCAAATATCTTTAAGGTACAAACATTATTATTAAATCAATTATTTTTAAATTTTACACTTATACATTAAATAACAGTCACAGTTAAACAAATTTCAAATATATTTCGTGTGTATGAAAGCTGCCTGTTGTTGAGAATATTGTGGTGTTTTTAACTTGTTAAGTATCAAAAATAATTTATTTATTCAACAATTTATGTACACACTAAATACAGAAATCAAGAAAGGAACAGAAAAAAGTACAAAGTTAATGCTTATTTCTAATGAAATCTCTTTCAGCATACCTGCGAAAGGAGTTACTAAAACATGAGATGTAGACAAAATGTGTACAAGAAAAAGAGAAAATGGAATACATAAAACATAAAGCAGATAACTATTTTAAATATAATATACAATATAAGAATATACTAACATACGTATAAATACAAAGATACATACAACAATACTATAAATACAATAAAATAAATAATAATACATAAATACTTATGCAACTATGACGAAATGGAAAGATAATGTTCTTTCACCACTCTTCTTTCAAAAACTGCAATTGGCAGTCCCTAATGTCAGGAGGAAGTGAATTCCACAGCCGCACGGCGTGCACAGTGAAGGAGTAGGAGTAGAAATCGGTATAATGAAGGTTTGTGAGAAGCTTTGTTAATTTACGTAATCGCTGACGTGCCGCTCCTCAATCAGTTTTAAGTGAGCTACACAACTTTAATCGATACAGCCAGGTGGCAAAATATCCAATCGATTGGATGCCCGTCTTGTGGCGAATCAGGCCACTCGTGGAGCTCGTGGCTAAATAATAACAGCCGCTCGGGTCGCTTTTCAAGGTTAAGCCTGCCAAGGTCGGTCTGTGGATGGGTGCCTTTGCATACCGAGTTTCGTCTGTGCCTCAGAAAGCACGTTAAGCCGTTGGTCCCGGCTGTCATTTGTAGATCTTTGACAGCCGTTACAGGTAGTCAGTGGACCGAAAGTCTGACAACCAGTCAGACCAAGAGGTACCGTATTACCCAGTACTAATTGGGTTGTGGAGGTCAGATAGGCAGTCGCTCCATGTAAACGACTGTCTAAGATCTACAAATAACAGCCGGGACCAACGGCTTATCGTGCTTTCCAAACATGCATCTCTGCGACCCTATAGCTTTCAAATAATTGTAAAAACACCGATTTAACACAACTTCACACCGGTTTTTCCGTAAGAGTGCAGCAGAGGTGTACTTATTGTACACCCACATTCTGCCCGTTATGTTTAAGTCTCATGTAATAGAAGACTATGCTTAAGCCATCAGCCTTGCATAAATCCAGACTTAAAAAGGTGGTGCTGCAAAATTTTAATTTTGCCCGACCTGGGCATCGAAGTCATCACTTAAAGACAACTCGACTAAAGACAGTTACTGACAAAGATACAACTACTAATTTGCTTAAATAAACAAGTGCCAGATATTTATACCACCATCAGATTTACACATCAAAGTAATCGTACCGCACATATTACCCACAGGTCAGTTCCCAAAACGATACTGCTATCCCTTTCATATTCAAAGCATTAGAGCAGGATGGTAGACGGACGAACGGTAGATGGTTTGAAAGGGATTCCGAATCCTGAAACAATTCGAGATAAAAGGTTGGTGGAAATGAAAACGCCATTGTTTTTATGGGACGGTTTGGGAAAACAAAGATATGGAGTCGTATTTTGTAGTGGACCGTAGACCGTACATATTGGTTTTACGAATTGAAAATTGATAAAACGTTTTAGCTTGATTGGGGTAACTATTTGTAAGTTGATTGGTAGGATAGTGGTGTAAACTATAGAGTAGTGTACCTGTTCTATTCCTAGTCGGTTCAGTGTTTATGAACGTAGTATTAATATCGGACTACACCCGACCGAAAGCACCCAAAAGGAAGAGAATTTCGAAAAATAAGAAAATACACTAAAGATAAAATGGGCTACATAACATATACATAACATAACATCATGCCTGTAATCGCCGAAGGGTTAGGCAGAGGTGCACTTAATAGTACGCTCACATTTCACCAGTAATATTTAAGTCCCATGTTATACGGGGCGAGCCTATTGCCATCAACCGTGCACAAATACCGACTTCGTGACTGCTACTGAGAAATTCCGAATGGAAAAATCCAAAAACACTTTTGCCCGAACCGGGAATCGAACCCAGGACCAACAAGGCAGAAAAAAGGAGAAAGGACAAATGGACTACCAGTCATAATAACAAATGATCATGACAAAACACAGAAATTTACAAACACCAATACATGGCATAAAACAATTACCGACTAACTACCAATCGTATTATATGTTCACATATTTAAAAAGCGTAGAGAAATCACAAGTTTACTTGCCTTAAAACACATACCTACTTAATTTTACGTTAAGTACACCTAACCAACCATCCAACCCCGTTCCCCGCAGTAATGAAGTCGGACATAAACTCGGACAAACAACATTACCCGTTAGTATATATAGAGATTTACGAGACACCAACACGGGAACGATATTTAGCAAACATGTCGGACCGGGATTTAGCTTTATTTTCAACGATTTTTGTTTTAAAACATCCATTTTGAATCTAATGTTTGACAGTGACATGGTTTCTGTTTGACGTGGTATTTTTTTAGCTGCCTTTGTGCTCATTTACGGAGACGCAACGCGGCGGGCGACGCGCATACACAAATCAAAAAAAGTTTGCGATCATTTTGATCGATTTGATTTGAATTGATTGCAAACATTTTTTGATTTGTGTATGCGCGTCCACCGCCGCGTTGCCCGCCGCACACGGCACCGCTCAACGCGCCGCCCGACGCGTAAAGTCGCTTCTCCGTAAACGCTCCCATACATCGTCATGTTTGAATTGAAAGCGGGCCGCCCCGCACAACGCGCCGCCTCTCCATAAATGAGCCCTTAGGTACCTATCTACTTTAGAATAATTAGACGCATAAGTGTTATTTTCCACATCATAGGGCGCCCCCTATTATCCTAGTGAATATTTTGTGTGACTAAAGTGACGATACGTGGATGTCAATAAAATATGCAAATAATCATTTATGAAGAGAAAACAAATAATTTATTTAAATTATTTGTTTCTCACTAAAAAGAAGAAAATAAACCTTTAGTTAAATCAAAACCATCAGTTTATTACATTATACAATTAATTTGATATAATAGCTTGCAGCAAACTCTTTTAATTGATACCCCTACCATGGGCGTGCATAAAAAAACTAGTCCGCCATCTTTGACAGTCCGCCATATTGGATTAAGAATGACGTCACTTAACTAACCATGCATTGTCATCAAATTACAGCATCAGTTTTGACCTAAACAATTATACACGAAAACATTACAAGTTAGATAAAATCTTGTTATAACAATACTTTCTTTAGTAGCTCAATCTCAATCAAATTATTATTTGCCAAACAATCCCAAAATCTAACATAAGATTCGACTAAAGACGCACCGATGCATTTTCCAAGTAACCGTCGGATTATTCCTCTTGGAAATATACCTGCAAATGCCTACAACCAAAACAAACGGCAGGCAGTAGACACCGATGTTCTGCACTAGACGTATACCTGCAGTCAGCTGTTGTTGAAATGACAGAACGACGATGAAATGGGAAATGTAGAAATACTAAGAACAGAATTAAAAGCACTGTAGAGGGGTTTATTTAGCCACCGTTGACATTTATCATTGAGCTATGCATCTCCATATATGTACATAACATAACATAACGCCTGTAATCACTGTAGGGTTAAGGTTACACCCACATTTCGGCAGTTATGTTTACGTACCCAAGACCTCGTGCTCAGTAGTCACGCTTGCGACCACGCGAGTAGCAAAGTGTTATTGGGTTTTTCCATCAGGAATTTTTCAGTAGCAGACACGGGGTCTAGATTTGTGCCCGGGCGATGGCAATAGGCTCGGCCCCTATTCCATGGGACTTAAAACATAACGTGCGAAATGAGGGTGTATTACGAGGTACTGTTAGAGCAAAGAGGTACTGTTCTAATCTCATGACTGGCATGAGTGATGACTGTTTTAGTTTGTAATAAAGAAAATATATAATTATATGTGACAGAGAGAGAATGTCGTAAATAAACGTTGTTTTTTTATTCGTGTATTTTATTTATTATCATAAATAAATGTTCTTAAACATATTCAATAGGTACTCCTCTGCCAAACCCATCACGCCTGTGCGTGATGTTATGTTATGTAAGCGCTGTTCCGATCTTCAAAACAAACCATAATACTTCCAAGTGATGAAAAGCTTTTCCGATCAAAGTACCTACCTATAGCTGAAAGATCAAATTACTAAATCATATAACTCATTCAACGCGTTCGGAATTCAAAACGGCAATAACCCCTCATCCGAAGGTGTCGATTTCGCAACACGCAGCATACCCTAATCACACTTAACCCTACGCTGCCGTAGTTTATACGCCGTAAAGATTTTTACAGCCAACGATCACCAAACGGTCTCTAGGACCCCGACCTATCGCCAATTGCCAATAAACCTTCGAGCTTCAGGATTTCAATGAAGACCGACATATTGGTTCTACTACAATCTAAACGGGATTTCGCGTTCTTGAACACCAGAATCATCTCTTTGATGAACGACCTAACCCATTCGATGCGACAATTTCGCCAGTGGGAATTTCTTCGCAATAATAGTTGGGTTCGATTGACCATCATCGGGATGTAACTATATTGCTATCAGCAATATCTCGTAATAACCAAAATCCCTGAGGGTGAAACGTAATACTTACTGTTATTCCGTACGTGGTTTCCTGTTAACAGTAAACAAGGTGGGTGTACCATGGAAGGCCACTCTAATAAATAAACAGTTATTATTCGTTCATATACTGGATAAATGAAACGAACGAATATTTAAGTAATACTTTGTTTTATTCCGTAAAATATAAACCACTTTTTTAAATTTCAGATTTGATCAATATTGATTAAACTTAAGTTTCATTGAACTCTTAAAAATGGCCTTGCTAGGAACAAGGCTCTTTAGAAGGCCATTATAATAAATCAGTCATTTAACACTAAAAGTTAATAAATAGCCATTAAATCTACAATAAAAAGAAGTGGTTTATATATTACGTAATAAAACAAAGTATTACTTAAATATTTGTTAGTTTCATTTATCCAGTAAATAAACGAATAATAACTATTTATTTGTTAGAGTGGCCTTCTATGGTACACCCACCTTATTTTAACGTCGCCGATTTCCGATATCAATGAAGCAAGGGACCGTACTGCCAAAATAGTGGCGCGAGCGATTCACCGCCGCGTCTGTGATTTCTAGTTCGATGGATGTTTATGTAGATAGAAGGAATTTGTCATCACATGGCAATAACTACGAAATTTTAATAATTGGCCTTCGAAGGAGCATGGCCTTCCATGGTCCACCCACCGTTGGGTGACGTGACAAATGGCAATAGTGAAATTATTTATTTATCGCAACAATAACTTGTGGGGAGGTTCGAAATGTTTCGTTAATAACACACTGGCGGCGTCGCCAATATGCTCTTTAGTTTATTACATTTCGCCTTTGATTTATCTCTTTTTGTGAGGCGTTTCGTTTCGTACGGGATATGACTTTTTTTCCTAATAAATTGCGTTCGCTCAATTGAATTCTCTGAACTCACCGATGGTATTAGAATAAATAAATCTTGTTGGTATGTTACACGGATATCTGCATATCGAGTCGTACAAAGAATTTTATTTATTACGTACCTATGTGTAAGAGAGAAATTTACAATTTTCAGTTCAATATAAAACATTACACATATGCGATTAACTATATCACAAAAATAACTAACAGTGGATAATGTGTAAAGATTTATTTGTGCCTATAGCAACATCAGTTATTGCTATCACCAGTTTCACCACGGGGTCTAACCTAAACAAGTGGCATTCGTCAAAGCGTTTTATTTAGTTTTCCACCACGCCTTTCATCGGCAATGGCATAGCTTTATAGATTTTCGATAGCTTAACATCAATCCGACACATTTTGACCACTTTTTCCATCATGTAATGGATGGTCACCCATCCAAGAACCAACTTAGGCAAGCGTCGCTTAACCTAAAGATCAACTCGAGCGCCTGTCCTCCGAGCGATCTTTTCAGAAAGTTCTTATAACTGAACATAAATGTTTTCATCGAAAGCACCCATGATTCTAACATCCGTGTAAAAAAGCCACTTATATTGTATTTTATAACGGACTGATGTCCGCAACTCCGCCTCTCGAGCGCGTATTTTGCCATAAAAGGCCACTTTAAAACTTTCATCCGTCTTTTCAAGACCAACAAAACTAAAACACCTTGCCAACTACAACAAAGTCACAAACTGTACTGACATGAAGGCTTCTAGTTTGTGACCGGTCACAAAGGCGATGATCCGTAAACTGGAGTGCCATTTAATTCGCTACAGTAAGCACTGTCTGATTGGAGATTACGAGTGCCTGGGGTCTGAGAGACCCCGGCATTAATTCGACGTTGCGACACCCTGTATTTACGGGTTAAAGATTATGTTGTAGAAGAAATAGTAGTGTAGAGATAATTAGGGGAGATATTTATTTTATTAATAGGCATCAACTGCTTCGATGTGATGATCTAGTAGTCGTAAACGGGATTGCTGAGCATAATGTTTTGAGTTTGGTTCGGTTTCTAGGCTGGGCCAAGTGTTATTGGGTTTTTCCATCAGGAATAACTCAGTAACAGCAAGGAAGCTGCATTAAATTGCCTGGTGGCCATGGCCAGTATTCACTAAATTGTCATTTATGACATTACCCAATATCAATATTTTCGATAACCTTGCTCCAAATTCCTAATTGGCACAGCCCGATTAATTAAACCATAACAACCAAGTCTAATTGAGTTGTACAAATCTCGTTTAGTTTACGCACGGTAAACACAAATAAACAAAAGTAAGAACATTCGCAGATCACCAAAGACCATTGGGCATCTCTTGGCTAATCAAAAGTTGCCCGAAGCGTTGGTAGATCTCAGTTTACCGAACTAACTAAAAGTTCCGATTAGTTCTTGTATTGTTCGAGCGCTTTGCCTATTGATCGTTTACACGGCTCAGTTATGGAGTCGATTTATTTGTTTAATCGATTAATAATTACTAGTGAGACATCGGATTATATAATTGTGTGTTGAAATATTTTCGCGACTTAGTGCAACATGATTATTTTGGCGCGGGGCCACAGTACAATTTCCCACAAATATTTGCCAACAGTGCCTAGTTGGTTTTGTTTTCGCAAAACGCGATTGTCCTGGGTTTGAATTCCCAGGTCGGCCAAAATGTTATCCCATTAGAAATTTCTCACTAGCAGCCACGGAGTCTGGATTTGTACCCGGCTGATGTCAATATTTTTGCCGCTATTACATGGGACTTAAACATAACTGGCGAAATGTGGGTGTACTAATAGGTACATCTCTGCCTAACCCTTCGGGGATTACAGGCGTTATGTAATGTTATTTATCAACAGCGCCACCCCGACAATTTCGAAAAAAACCATGGAGCACTTTAATCATCGTCTCACTTAAATAAAAGATAGACATAGGAAATTCCATCGATAACTAGGGCTTACCATGATCTGTTAGTGCAGAAATGTTTTAGGACTATTCCGAGCGTGGGAAAGTGACAGCGCTAGACAGCTGTCTAGCGCCATCTCTAAACCATACATGCTCTAACAGATCATGATAACCCACCTGGCGTTAAAATAATTTGCCACTATTGTTTTAAACTGAGGTTATGGGCCAAACACCGATTTGACAACGCCAAACGTTATCGACATCCATTTAGTCGAGTCCAACGGACAGCAAAAAAAAACAGAAATCAATCTAAACATAGGCCGCAAAAACCGCAAATTTTAAACATGGAACACTAAAAATTCATAGTAAAAACATGAAAAAGGTTGTCCGTCAGTGGCCAGTGCGATATTTTGGCGCGAAATTCGTATTTGGAATGGGAGTTGGGACGCTTTATTGCGCGTCACTTTGATGTGTCACTTCCTAGTGATTGCTGCGTTCCAATTGGAATTTTAAAAAGTTCGCACAAACAGATTGCATGATTTTGATGGCGTCACCCGTTGTCTGTGTTGGTACAGGCTATTTGTATTTTGAGTGCAGGCTTTTATACTGCGGCTGCTATCCAAGTTTTTAAGACTTTAGATAAACAATTCATGCTGGTGCACTGGTGTGAATAATTGTTGAATATGGCTTGTGAGCTCATCTACTCACCAGTGACGTATATTTGAGGGCAAGGAACTCATTCGATTTAGACTTGCTTTGGTATAGTACAGTCGACCTCAACACACTTCGTAAACTTGGACCTTGAGATGGCCTAGCGTAGTACGGAGTTGCAATAGAGTAAGAGGCCAGTTTATACCGGCTTTTTACCACTGACGTGCGGCCTATAACTGTACAAGTGACTAAATAGATAAACAGAAGAAAGAGCAACCAGAAACAATTCAACACTTAAAAGAAAAATATTCAGCACTTGCATATACTTTATTCCCATTTTTGTGAAACACCTCCAAAAATACTGAAAAGAATAATCTTCCAGCCCGGACTCACGTAACGGACTTCTCTACTTAGATTACGTCACTTCGTCCTGCGGTTATTATTTTTTAGTGTGGCAAGCTCTCATATTTCGTGAGGACGTGAAAATTCGCCGCTAACAGGGAACGGTTCATTAGAAACTCGTCAGAATTCTGCTCGCCCGCTCTGCTTAATTTTGTTAACTATTTTTGTGTCCAAGACAGAAACGAAATTTTTTGAAGTTACCAACTTCAAAAAATTTCGTTTCTAGGGCTTGGTAGCAAGTTTTAGTTTTAGCGTCTCGTTTCTAGAATTTGTTTGTGGTTAGTTCTAGTCCTAAACATGATCGAATTGAGACAAAGTTTTACAAAATTGAAATTGAATTAGGTGCTGTCGTTTTTTGAGCTTTTAAAACAATAAAACATAACTTGCTATCATAAAGTTACGTAAAAATAATAATATATCTCGTACTAAACTACATCTTATTAATATTCTAATTAAATTTTCAAAACATCAACAGGCACAAGATGGATTTTTTACGGTCACGAACAGTCGCTCTATAAAGACCATAAAAATACTGGTATTAAGGTGCAACTAGCTAGACTGGAAGCTGACGCTTACAAAGTTGGAAAAAGGTTAAGCAGATAAGATGAACACACGTCTGTTTTTAGTCCAAAACTAAAACCGTAAAATGAGACCAGCCAGCTAAATTTTTACTTGGCAACCCTAAAAAGTCCGGACCCCGCGTGCGTCCTAATTCGCCTTACTCTTCATTTGCTCACAACTTTTGTGAAATAAAACCTTTTTCCCACGTATGTGCATGATTTTTTTAATTACGATCCTGCCCGTTGGTCTACGTGTCCCCGAGTTTCCTAGTCTCTGTAATAAATTCGTGTTTACGTTAAAATAGTGATGTTGAGCTTGAAAATATAATAAAAATCTTACCAAGGAAGTTTTATATAGTCTGTGGTGACATAAATCTTTGAGGTTATGTGGTTATGTCGCACGCTTTAAATAATTGTACAACACTTTTAAATTGAATTTTTAATTTTTATAAAGCAGAGGAAGTGGGTGTGGAAGTGGTTACGATGTTTTGACAGTTTAAAAAAATAGTGGTGTGTGTTTTTTAATACCAACATTTAATTTCTATCATACAAATTAATCATACAAAACAATTAATCATACAAATTATTTTAGGAGCTAAGCTTGAGCATAACATACCATATATTATTATATAGGTTTATGGGAAGCAGATCAGGGCATGACAAAACTGCGAAAATAATATATTGGTATTTACTCTTTTATATAAAGATGCTTAGGTTAACAACCTAAAGTAAATTAAGCTGTAGGTAGTAAACATTTTTCTAGAATCCACTTCTAGATTCACTAAATCAGACGAACACAAAAACAATTCAGCGAAAACTTCAGAGAAGGTAAACAATTTTAAATCGTTCTAAAGTTGTAAAACTCCTCCGTAAGTTGTAGATGTCAGCACCGCCGCTGAGCTATCGGTACATCTGTTATTGTCTTACTTGAAGCCAGTCCGTTCCGGTATCAGTTACCGTCTCCCGAACAAACTTTCCACGTTACCCGACGATCATAAAAAGGAATGAGAGCGGTTCCATCAGGAGGGGGGAACAGGAATCGAGAGGGGGTACAGGAATAGCGGGAGGGGGGCAATTTGCTGTGCTCTTCGAACAATGCAGCAATGTGATTGGTTTACAACCCCTGGTTACTTAGAGCGATGTTTTTTTAAAATTTAGAATCAGGGTTTCGTTTTTTGGATGGAGGCCTTAGATTAGATTAGTCTAGTAAATTAAGAAGGTTTTCCTATGGATATTTTTTGTTATGTCTATCTCGTTAGAACTTGGGTGAACTTGACATGGATTTAAGAAAAACTGTTATGTTAATGTTTTACCATTTTTTTTTTGTATTTTTTTATTATTTTTATTTATTTATTATAGCAACTTTTTTGAGGGGAATAACCTTATTGTGACTTAAATAAAGGTCACTGAGATTTTGACAGTAATGCAGATCTAGAAGTAGACTACAGTTCGCAGTTTTTCAAGATCGTCAAGTTTGCTGGACAAAGTCACCAATATTTTTGAAACACCATCAGCTATTCATAATGTGTACCCTTTCACTCTTTACTCTAGAATCCAGCGGACGTGTTCCAAAAAAGTCTGCTTTAGCAGAATCATAATGGATAATTATGGTTTTTAAATTCAATTTGTTTTAAATTCCGGCAATTCCGGACGTATTAGAATTGTAGTAAGCATAAATTCCGGACATATCGCAACCCTACTTCTAGTAAAACGGAGATATTGAAGGTCAAAGTTCCAACTTCACATTTTTTTTTATAAAAGTTTTAAAATTAGAACTTTAAATAATTCCATGAAACCTGTACTATTCAATGCATTCATCATCAGCACAAAATTTTTTTTGAACGTTACATTGAGCGCTACCGTAAACCGTGATTTTCACACCAACAAAAAATTCGTATCCCAGCAATAATTTTTGCGGAGTGTTACTAGGAAAAAAAAGACAAATCCAACAAACTTTGCCACGAGCATATTTTTAGCGCACAGACTAAGTTCGTATCTCAGACGCATGTTTCACCAGCCCGTGTGAAACTGCCTCACACTGAGTGACGGGGCAGCTGCGGCTAAATATATATCGCACGATCATTCGTCTGGAGTGGACATGCTCGCGCTGTCAATAGCGATCAGTAATTGAAACTAATTCGTAGGTTTGGTTATCGAATGATAGTTTCGACTTGGCAAAATACAACGTGATAATACCATCATCGAGAACTGGGTCGAGCGCATACTTATAGTACGTCACTTCTGACTCCACAGGGCTGTACTTCAAAACAAGTTGCTAGTGGATAATCCTGGTGACGAGGTTGTCTCTATGAAATTACATTCATTATTTACTTGTGAACGCAGACAGACTGCCTTGTTGTCACTGCGGTTAAAATCTGGCCATGCAGGCACAGGAGAGTGGAGATTGGCTTAAGGAAATTGAGGGCTGTGAATGAATGAACTATTTATTAAAGTTTTGAACGTCTAACTAGAGCAGAACATGGTTTAGATAACAGCTCCAACCCAAAATGATGTATTTGTGTTCCAGAGCGGATGGCACATTGCATGTCTTCATAGGCTTGGCGACCTCCACAACCCAGTTAGTGCTAGGTAATACGATACGACCCCTTAGTAAGTAAGACTGGTTGTCGGACTTTCGGGCCACTCACTACATAACGACTGTCAAAGATCTACAATTGACACCCATAATATGCAAATACTTACTAACCATACACTTTCACAACAATCATCAACCCACACCCTCATACACGATACCATCCATTTAACACAGACATCGTCACAGGCAGCAGTAATGCTAGAACATTCTAGTTCACAGGCCACTGCATCACGATTATAGCAGTAATCCCAACGTTACCAGTATAATGCTGTCAAATGGCGAGGCATTTCACGGTATTGTTGTTGCAACGAACGACTGTGCCTCGTAAATTAGCCGGATTATATCACGGATATTGCTAGCTTAGCAGCTGTTTGTAGCATGTTTGTTCAAGAAAAATATTGTTAAGTACAATGTTTTCGTTTTATGGTTAAATTGGTTCTGTTGCGTGGTGTTGTTAGTGGCTTGCAGTGTAATAATATTGGCGACTCAAGTCAAGAGATGTCTAAATGTTCACGAATTGTTTTTGAGGTCCTAGCGCCGAATTCAAGTACTTTTTGTCTAACTTCCTTCATGCTCACTACTACTAATAATATTAATTTCCTGCTGCCAAATAGGATTGCCTTGGTCTTGGGTTCGATTCCCAGGTCGTGCAAAGTGTTATTGGTATTTTCCATCAGGAATTTCTCGGTAGCAGCCACGGACTTGTGTCCGGTTGATTGCAATAGGCTCATCCCTATTACATGTGATTTAAAAACATAACTGCCGAAATGTGGGTGTACTATTAGGTACGCCACTGCCTAATCCTTTGGTGATTACAGGCGTGATATTATGTGATGTGTCAAACCCCCAAAGTACATATACCAAAGAGTAACCTTTACTATAATCACCATTCTCCTGCCCTTACCTAATTTGTTTGGGGTCGGCGCAACATATATTTTCCTTCCATACTACTCTATTACTCGACATGCCACATGCCACTACATTCCAGCCATACCATCCTTCACACAGTCCATCCATCGTTTCTTTGGTCTTGCTCTACTCTTATACCCATCCACATTCATACTCGAAACTTTCCTCACGAGGTTTTCTTCATTCCTCCGCATCACATGCCCATACAAGGACAACCGATTTCCACACAACTTTTCGAGTCACTGGCATTTTCAGACTTCCTCTTATATGAACCTTTTGTAAGAAACTTTACTTTTAATAGATAATTTAATTGTGTCTCTTATCGTATTCTCATTTTGTTTATTAATTGTATTAGCAAAAATAATATTTTTATATAAGTAATACATAATACTAGTTTTATTAAAAAATTATATATATAGTTTTTTTGTCTGAATTAAAAAGATTTTATTTTCTATTTTTTTTATTAGCTGGGAAACTTTGTATTTTTCAAAGGAAACATTTTTTTTGACCAAACACATGAATTCCTATTTATTACTTGAGGCTTGAGGGGATTAAAGAATTCTGAGGATTTGAACCTCAGAATTCTTTAATCCTCAATCAAGACTAATTAAACTAAACTTAACATTATATTACACTTACCGTACCTGAAGTTAAGAAAGCACTTCAAATATAATACACCTCGCGTCCTTGCATGAAATTCATAAAAACTAACTCGCAATGCGAAACTTCGCGAATTCGCATCCTTACTCGAAGGGAAGTCGTTATAGTTCGCGAAAGTCGTCGGGAAGTTCTCCAAACAACGATCATCATTTTACTGCGAATAGTATACTTCGTTTAACATGATACGCAAAATAGTATGATTGAAATAGATGTGATTTTTTTTTGCTTGGAAAAGTTATGAGTTTGGTAAGTGGAGTGAATCTATGTTGAGTTGTGATTGGGGAACTTTGAAGTGTAGTTTTTTTGTTTAGGTTATATTTTTTTTTAAGATAATATAGTTTTTCTCGTCCATAACATAAGTATCTTTAGTTCAGTCGACCAAATATTTGCATTGCAGTTGAGGCAACAAACATTCGAGTCCGCGTAACACTGGTATTTTTTTCTCACTCGTCAGTTTAGTTAATTCGACACTTTCCATAATTCGCCATTTTCGCGCGTTCTTTCGGTTAGGTACACTCGAGGAAAACATATAATAAACAGTTAATGTGGATAATTTACCTGCTGTAAGGAACCCCTATCCAAATTTAAATCAAACTTCAACATGTGTTTTTAAAATAAATATATTAATATGAAAAAACTAAAACTAAAAACTTAACTTCTTACTTACTTAACTGCAATTTATATATTAGATAATACAAAATCTTCTATATTTATTAAGTAAAAAACTGACTGGCTTACTGATCAATCAACGCACGGCTGAAACCGCTGGGTCTAGAAGCATAAAATTTTGCACAAACTTTTCTTTGATGACGTAGATGTGCACTAAAGGGTTAAAATAGGGGTTGAAAGTTTGTATGAAAGTTCGTCCACTCGAACGAAGTTGCGGGCAACAGCTAGTGTGTTTATAAATAAGTGACCAGTCAATTCAAATGAATTGATGATTGATGGATGAATTTTATAAGTGGATTTCGATTTAGTTCACTCTTTTTATCATCTTATTATTAATGTTAATGAGGCAATGTATTTGTGTAATGGATTTGTTCATATAATTGATCATTTGATCAGTTGAAAACCAGCGTCGGGCACTAGTTGTCCGGCATTTTGCTGAACTGGGCCTATTTGGCGCAGCCGTGAGGACACACAATATTTCTTGGTTAGTTTTAAATTTTATTATATATTTACTATTTTGTATTGTGTACTTGTGGCGTGTGCCAATAAACGTTTTTTCTTTCTTTCTTTCTAATTTAGGAGATATTTTTTTTCTTTTGCGTTCGTATACATATTGTTTGTATATTAATTTATCGACCGACTATACTTCGAGTGACGAATTGACGAAAACTGTCGAATCGGCGAAAATGGCGAATTATGGAAAGTGTCGAGTTGACGCAACTGTCGAATTCACACAAGTGTCCAATCAGCGAAAGTAACGAATCAACGATACTGTGGAATTAACTAAACTGACGAATGAAGGAAAATTACCAGTGTTACGCGTACTACTTTATTGTATACAATCACACAATCAGTTTTACAAAGGGTTTTCGTATTATACAGTACTAAATGAGTTGTGGAGGTCAGGTAGGCATTCGCTCCATGTAAAATACACACACCCGGTTAGACTGGAAGCCGACCCCAACACAGTTGAGAAAAGGCTAGGCTGATGGTTTTAGTGACAAACAAACAAACGATAGCTAATCCAATAAAACTTTTTTTTATTCTTTTATTTTACTGGAGGTTTTTATCCTCAAAGGCAAGTCAACCTCATCATACCTAAAACTTCTTGCAAAAGAAAACCGAAAAACAATTGAACTTGCATTTTCGACCCCAACAAAACAATTGCCAACAACATTTGAATACAGAATCGATAAAAACATCAATATACACCACACACATACCATAGGTACCTTTTAGTGAGCCTCGCACGAACTCCTTGGGTGATGATTTTCAATTGGTAATTCCTGTGTCGCACAACTACTTAGTTAGTGAGAAGACTTAGAAGACATTATTCATATCTATTGGTGATATTCATTGATATTCATTAGTTGTCCTTTCGATTTAATTTACATATAAACTCACATCTGCCTGCCTGGTGCCTAACCTGGTGTCAGAGTTTTTATGCCACCCATGGGCCTCTGACTTGGTTTAACATACCGTAGAGAAATATCTCTCAGGCATGCAGGTTTCCTCACGATGTTTTTCCTTTACCGAAGCAAGTGATAATTGTACAATTCGCACTTGATTCCGAAAAATCAGAGTTGCATGTGTTGGGTTCGAACTCGAGACCCATAGTCATAACTTGGCAGTCCAGTGCAGTCCACCATAGTCTAGCTATCACTGCTTCACCACCTACTAAATTCCTTAAATACTCCTTAGGCTTTGTTTTTCATTCGAATTTACTTTCGTTTACGTCGCGCATTGGTACTAGGGCCTCTAAATCGATAGAATTCGATGGAAAAAGACTCGAACCCCTATCATTTGGTCCCCATAAATATAGGGTTGGTCCCTAAGGTACGCAGGGGACTGTTGTATGACAATGACGGACCCTTTAACAGTTTCGAAGTTATCGTATGTGGGCCGTTTAGAGACTGTTTCGTTTTGGGTAATCTAGTGAAAACGGTCTCAGGTATTTGTGTTGTATTTGTTTAGGAATGTTGAGTGCTTGATGCAGTGAAATTGAAAAGGTTCCTGTTCATATTTGGTTCCAAAAAATCATCATCATCTTACTCTTGGCCTAATTTATTCCGGGTTCGTGTATTATTCAGTCTTAGATATTTGTCTATCTGCATCTCCTATCCAGGTACCGTTTTTCATAGGTCCAGTCATTGTTTGTTATGTTGGTCTTCCTCTATAATCATTTATCATTAAATAATCATCCATTATATTTCAAAACGAAACTTAAACTTCAAATGATAGTTTAATAACAGTTTATTAACCAAATTATATCATATCAACCAGCCTAATCTGCCATCAAAACATGTCAGAATCATGTTAACATACATACAAAAGCCGCATCTCCATGCTTCAAGGCGGTTCACCCTTTGTTGCTAATTGGATTCCTGTGGAGATTTCCCGAAAGCTGCCTGTCACTGGACGTAACTACTTCCTTTACCCCTTCTACCCCCTACCATTAGTTAATATAAGCTTAAGAATGGTCATGCTGATTTTTCATACATTTAGATCTTTCTCTTCGGGTTTTACAAGTTCTATTGTTGGTGCATCTTGAAGGTATTGTTTAAATTAAAAGTTGTTTGTCCATTGGTTGTAGAACTTCTTTTATTGACGATATTTGCAGCGAACTTTTCCTTCACTTAGATACCAAGCTATAAGCTATGCATTTACAAACAAAATTAACCAAAATTCGCCAATAACTCAACAATACCATTTATGTGACTTCTCATCTCGTCTAACATGTTAATGAGAATTAAAAGACAAACCACTTAACCCATTACGAATCATAATGACAACCAATAACCCTCAGCTTACCGACGACACAACCCCATATTCCGGAATCGTCCACAATTCAACTCCCAAACACCCGGGAACAGAATACTCACACGCACGGGGTATAAATTAGAGCAATTTTCGGTATTTCTTTTCTACTGAAAGATAATGGACTCCCCTCCATCGGGGTATAACGAAGCTCCACGGGGTATTCGTCCCGGCAAATTGTACGGGACTTGTAACCGAACGTTTTTTTATCGTGAAATCGAAAACATTAGGCCCTTAATCGCTTAACGAGTGGTATTTTGGATATTCTCCAGGGAATGTCCTTTGTGAATCGTCTGAGGTAGGATAATAGGATTGGTATATGAACTGTTTTGTTAAGGTGTTTAAGGGACGTACACAGTAGGAATGGAAAAGTTAGCTGTAATGATTTCTGCCTTTAGTTAAGACTGTAGACTGAAATGCTTTAACAGGAATGAATTTTCACTTCATTGCTGAGTCATAATCTTCCTGCCCTTGTCCCATTCTACTTGGGGTCAGCGCAACACGTTTTCTTCTTCCATTCTTCCCTGTCAACCGTCAGTGCATCATTTACTCCTTTGTCTTTCATATCATTTCTGACACAATCCATCCATCTTTTCTTTGGCCTTCCTCTCCCTCACCATCCATCAACATTTATATCCATCACTCTGTTACAAGCACCAAGATCACGGATCGAGTTTATCCGTGATCATGGTACCTCACTAACAGCCACACTAATGATAGTGTAAGTGACCATGTTAATTTAAAATCGTTTATTAAAATAATTTTATGGAAAATTTCCATTCCTGGAGTAACACGTGCGTAATCGGCCAAGAGACCTCATCTTTTATGATAACTATCTATTTCATAAAAACCTTGAATTCGCCGACAAACTAGTCTATAAGCTTGTTAATTTATCTCTTAAAGGGTTCATTAGGGGTCTAAAGTTTGTCCTGAAGTTTATTATTTACAGAGGAGAAATACCCACGTACCCTTTGTTGGTTTCTGAATCAACTGACGTTTTGCGCAATAAACTATCCCCCAACAATAAGCTAGGTCTAATCTTTCATATCACACATTACCTATCTATCATTAGCAAAATGTACCTCTAGCCTGATTTTCCACAGATTCCATATCAACTATGCAAAGCCGAGGTTATCCCTCAAAGGGTTACATGAGCCGTCACTAAATATCAGTACCAGGCTGTCAGGAGCTACGTGGTTGTCATCAGGGGCTTAGGTAAGTACACAAGTCTCTGAAATCCTAGAGATGTTGATGAACTAGATTATGGATGCTGGTGTGTCTTTTACGATCTTTACTTTTCAAAAAACTCTTGTGTACTAAATATAACATCACGCCTGTAATCCCAGTCGGGTTAGGCAGAGGTGTACCTAGTAGTACACACACATTTCGCCAGTTATGTTTAAGTCCCATGTAATAGGGGGCGAGCCTATTGCCATCAACCGGGCACAAATCCAGACTCCGTGGCTGCTACTGAAAAAAATCCTGATGGAAAACCCAACAACACTTTGCTCGACCCGGGAGTCGAACCCAGCACCTCATGCTCAACAGTTCCGCTTGCAACAACTCGACCAACGAGGTGGTCTAGTCTAGGCCCCCTATTACATTGGACATAAACAGAACTGGCGAAATGTGTGTGTGTACTATTAGGTACACCTCTGCCTGACCGTTCGGTAATTACAAGCGTGATGTTATGGCCATTAAATTGCTCCAAAACTCACGATGTTACCACATCTCATCATCATTAATATTGTCTTTTAGTCAAATTTTCAATCCAATTTTGTTTTAATGCTGGTTTTATTCGAATTTTGTTTTTGATTTAATAAGATTATTTAAATTGCTTTTATTATAATTTAATTTTCTATTTCTATTTTGTATTAGTGCATACTAAAATTTTTAATGTTGACTAGTAAACTTAATTTTAAAATAATATAGTTATGTCACCTTTTTGCACCATAAAAACTTGCCCAATTGTTACCTAAATGGAAGAAGTCACTGGCTCCTGAAATACAGGTATTCTAACCTAGCTCTGGAGCCAGAGTCTCAAATTTTTCTGCAACCTGTTTTTGTGGGCAATAAAGAAATTTATTTATTTATTATTTATTTATCTCAGGGTAATACGCAGATTCGCAGCGGGCCAAGTGATGTTTATCCCAATACGTTTATCCCAATACCCCGTAGTAATTGGATAAGGCCGCGGTTGCATCGTCATGTATGATGAATGAGTTGGCCAACTGCCATATATATCTGCCAATACCTAGGTACATAATTTGATATGGACTCGACACGTTATAACATAACATGACTTCACGCCTTTTAATCCCTGAAGGGTTGGGCAGAGGTGTATCTAATAAGTTTGTACAGGCACATTTCGTCAGTTATTTTTAAGTCCCATGTAATAGGGGGCGAGCCTATTGCCATCAACTGGGTATAAATCCAGATCCTGCTGCTACTTAATAATGAAATTTATGACCGAAAGACCCAATAACACTTTACCCGACCCGGGAGTCTAACCCAGGACCTCATGTTCAGCAGTCGCGCTTGCAACCACTAAACCCACGCGGTAGTTATAGAGTGACCACACTTATCGACGTGGAATAGGCTAGAGCCGGTCAAAAACGAGCTTCTGCCAATACAATAAAAGCGAACATTTCGATTCGCGCGACCGAGTGCGAACAAACTTTGATGTTGGCACTTTTTGTCTCAAGCTGATTCAATGTCGTCGTGAGGCTTGTGCAAAAACCTAATTAAAAAAACCCAATTTATGAATAATAAATTCTGGAGAAGGTTTTGAGGGAGATTTTTTTTAAGTTTTTAACTCAGCAGCTTCTCTTTTGTCATTATGGCATTATAATGTTTCCAAGAATAGTAGATAAATTCGATATCTTTAAATTCGTAGAATACCACTTCACAAAATTCCTCGATAACGAATTCTCACAAACATAAATTCCGATTCATTAAAAAATACTTAACCCCATTCTGCCAAGTGGTGCCGAAAAAGATTACGTATAAAACCTTTTTCCACGTTTGAAACCAGTGCATTTTAAAACCGCATAATGTACATGGGATGCACGTCGACATGGAGTACATTGGTTGAAGGAAGAGAGCGTTTCCCTGTACTTGTGCTGTAAAGAAAGATTTTTACGGTTTTGTGGGGTAAAGAGGGGATAAGAGAAAATGGGGGAGGGGTGAAAGACGTATATCCTTATTTGCTGGGACGTGACCGCAACCTTGCATTCTAAAAGGTTTCGTAAAGTGAATAAACTGAGAATTTATTTAATTACGTTAAGTAGCTTGTGTAGGTAATGTTTGCTAGAGTTTTAATTATTTAAGATTTTCTAGTGGACGCCTGCGTGTGTGACGTTATTTTTAATTATGTAGCTTATAAAGGCTTGCCTTTTAGCTTTATGTACGTAACGAATAGCTTATAATAAGAATGGAATACCACTCATATGTGTAACGAGTAAGCGTCAAGCAGAAGTGTTCGTAATATAACCATTATTATTTCAGCAGCAGTTTCGAATTTCTATATATCCCGACCTGATACGGATAATTCCGTTAAAAGAACCCGTTAACGCGACCTGGGAACTGAACCCAGGACCCTGCTGTTAGCAGCAAAGCTTCCGAGCACCAGCCAACGAGGCAGTTTTATACCTTACAGAATATATTTAAGACAAAACACTAAACTGATCTGCAGTAAAATATTATCTACGCACAAAATATCTGGCACGTGAAATCATTAAATAAACCCACCATTTTAGTTCAAAACTACATCCTAACTTTATGGCTGAAATTTCATACAGCGCGACTTTAACTACGACCTAAATACGAATGAAGTAAACAAACGATAAACTTGAATATTTTATTAAATAAAACTCAACAATGATTTCACAAATAACATAAAAATGAAACAATACTTTGTTACAACTTAAGGACCATGCATCTATTTTATTTTGTTATATTATGTAATAGACAAGAAATTTTATTAAACACACCTCAGGGGGCCTATCATCACCTCTTATAAAAGTATCACTTTAATGTCAAAGGTGGGAAAGAGATGAAACTAGACGTCTTGTATAGCGCCATCTCTTTCAAACGCCGAAGTGATATTTAAGTATCTGCTCTAAGAAGTGACAGTACAGGCCCTGTTTTTTATAATGCGGTTATTTGTAGCTTTAAATAAATAGATAAAAGGTAATATTTAGGCTAAGTCAATTAATAAAGCAAAACGTGTACCAACTAATGCACATAAATCGTTCTTTTTTAACAAAAGAGGCAATGTATCATGTGTACACTCTAATAATACAATTAATTTTTATGCTTACAAATATTGTTTCGTTACAATTTAAAATTATTTTACTTCATTTGAAATCCAAATTTCAAATAAAACCGAAACTTATTTTTAAACGATAAACATCGCTGTTCGTTTTAGGGTTAAAAAGACATTTCGAAGTCATTTTTCAAACTTGAATTTCGAGCTCATTAGACAGCAAAACAACTTTTAAAATCCAAACAATATAAATAAATGCCAATTGTAATTATTAAACTTAATTTTGAAGTACTTAATTAGTACAAAATGAAGCAGAAATGCATCGGTGTATTTTTATTATGTTAAAGTTCTAAGACTAGCGACATTCATGTCTCCATTGACTAGGTTAGAAAAACAATAATACATTAGAATTATCACAATATCGCGCAGTTTCTCAATACAAAAGTGATATAAGTAAGACGAAAGACATAAATACTTGAAAACATGCATTTAGTACGTATAACCAGGCCCGTGGCAAACTCTATTTACATTATTTGAAAGTGAAAATTAATTACGAACAAGATAGAGATTAAAAAGAACCTAACTTACAATTTACAGCACCTCACAATCGATTCGTTTCGATCTATCTGTACACGACAAACATTCTCTTCGTCGATAATCGCTTTGAATTCGGTTTAAAGAATTTTAGGATTATCAAGAAGGATTTATTTAGTCCACCTACAGCTGTCATCAACACATTCTTCAATTTACATAAATAGAACATTTCTTAAAAACGATGTTTATACCTTTCAAGTAAAATTAATATTTATAAGGAGGCTTAAAATTAAAGTTAGTCCTAAGTGGTTTAATTTTCAGTGCCAGTGATCCATTGCAGGTACTTGAAGGATCTGGACTGCAGGGGACTGGCTCGGGACTCCCGGTACGCGCGTGACTGGTACGAAGTCGGTTGCTCTCTGAAAATAGCGAACATCAAGGTTATTTTGAGAAAACGGTTCGGGTTCAGCTTTACAATGATGACCATTGGGAGGAATGTCGGGAGCTTTAGTTGCTAAATCTGGATTTTGAAATGATTCTAATATTTTGTCTCGTAAGTAAGAATAACATTTAAACATTTTTTTTTATGATTTTTGAATTTTCGTGTTTCTTTTTAAGACGACAGGTGTTTCGCACAACTGCAAGAGGGTGATTTTATAATTACATCATGATATCGGTTTTATGGATTTACCAAATCTTCTGTCTCACTCACCTTGGTTCAGCTGAAGCACGAGCATGATACGCGGGTACGTTCGGGTTGTGGTAGCCACCGTGCGGCACCGGGGTCGTCAGCGTATGCGCCTGCACCGGCGGGTGCTCCGACGGCGAGTGGTAGCTCACGGGGTTGTACCGGTCCACCGACACGCCCCGGGTCCTCTCGGGTATCGGCGCGTCCACACTCTTGCTCAGAGTACTCAGAGGCCTGCCCCTACCCAAAGTGTTAGTCTTCGGCCATTCCTGCGACACATATTCAGATTCAAAACTCCTCTCACGGAAAGAACGTGGTCTTAAGGTCTGACTCCAAGTCGGGGTCGGCGTGTACGCTACGGACGGATTCTTCTGATACTGCACCTCTGCCTGCCATGGAGGCTGCACGCTGGTCTGCTCTGTTGTTGTAGTCGTAGTCTGTGAAGTCTTCTCAGTGAACTCTCTGAGCTCCCTACGCCATTGAGGCTCAACCTCCTCCGATGGTTCATTGTTGTCGTAGTAGTACTGAGGGGACGGGTCAGGCTGAGGCTGGTACTTGGTCTCCGTCGGGATGTAAGTAGACTCCGGTACAGTTATGTACCGTCTTTCATATTCGCTGTAGTAAGTCTTACGTCCAGGTGTTCTGGGGGGTTCGGAGACAGAAGCGGACCTAACGAAAGATTGGTTGGGTGCTGGCGGTATGTAGGCGATTGGAGCGTTTTTGGTGTATTTAGCGGATGGTGGTTTCCAGCCAGAGGCAGCAGCAGGATTGTACGATTGAGTGTCAGGCAGAGGAGCTGGTGCGTAGTATACTTGTGAAGTGTTATTGACTGATGTGTAGCTAGTGTCCTGCTCCCATGGAGGAGGGACGTAGCTTGAGGAGTACTGCTGTGTAGATTTTGTGTAGCTGTCTGAAGTGTCTTTGTAAGAGTATTGGTTAGATTGTGTGTTGTTCTGTTGTGAGTCAGTGCTGGGTAACCATGTCGGTGTAGGCGTGTATGTAGAGTAGCTTGAAGGTGCCCTTTCGGGGGCGGGTTCTGAGTAAGAGTGTTGGTACTGGGGTTGGGGAGTTGGCGATGGCTGGTATTGGGGCTGGGGGGTTGGTGACGGTTGGTATTGCTGTTGAGGTGGCTGGTACTGCTGCTGAGCCTGATACTGAGGTTGCGGCTGATATTGCTGCTGGGGCTGAGGTTGAGACTTAGGCTGAGCCCAAGGCTGACCAGAAGGAGTAGGGGTAGACGAAACGTTATTGTAAATAATATTCTGATCGTTCGTTTTTTGGTACCACTGCTGGTCCCTGGAAATCGAACTAGGTTTCACATTGCTTACAGTGAGTACCTCAGCCCTCGGTTCTTGATATTGCTGGTCATAAGACTGATTGTTCTGATTACCATATTGGTAAATATCAGTCGGCATTTGACGTTCCATGCTAAGCCTTTCTAGGAGTAGACTATGACGTCTCTCAGTAGTTGGTTCAGGGGGATATACAGGCTGGTAAGGCCTTGAAGGCAACGGGGAAGTGGAAATTTTATCTATACTAGGAGGCGGAAAATATGTCCTGACGGTCGGAATACCTTGTTGGGTCAAATTCTCGTAATTATGGTCTAGAATCTTTGTAGTACGGTTCACAGTAACAATGTTTTCGATTTTGTTGTATTCTGTCTGTCTGCTGAGGCCATTTTGAGGATCGATTGTGCTTGTAATAATTTCTGTGTTCTCTGTGTGAGTTTTCGAAATGATTGGAGAGCTTCCAATAGGTTTAATTTCAACATCTTCGACTTTCTCAAGAGGAATGGACGGTTCCCTAATAGGTATATTGTATTCTTTTTGAGGCGCTGGTTCGGGTTTTTTTTCTTCAGGTGGCACAACTTCTACCTTAATAACTTTCTCTTCTGGTTCTTTTGGAGTTTCTTTTGGTTTTTCTGCAGGTTTCTCTGCGACGGGTTCTTTTACTTCTTCTTCAACAGTTTCTTCTTCTTCCTCTTCCTCTTCTACTTCTTTGGTTTCCTTAACTTCAGTCTCTTTTTTAACTTCTACTTTAGTTTCCTCCTTTTCTTCGGCCTCTTCATATTCCTCTTCTTCTTCTTCCTCTTCCTCTTCATCTTTAGGGGGAGGTGCTTTTACTTCTTCTTTTTTAACTTCTACGACTTCCTCTTCTTCAATTTCTTCCTCTTCTGGTTCTTCTTCTTTCTTTGCTACTACTGGTGCTGGTTTTTTTTCTTCCTCTGGTTCGTCTTCAATTTCCTCCTCCTCTTCTTCTTCTTCTTCGACTGGTTTAGATTCCACTACAGGCTCTGGTGTCACTGTTTTTTTCAGGACTACCGTCACTGGTTCTGCTTCTTCAACAACTTCTTCTTCAATTTCCTCGTCCTCTTCTTCCTGTTGTTCTTCTACCACAGACTGTTCTTCTTTAGGAGAGTCTTGAACTACGACCACTTTCTTAGTCGTTGTAGTCGATGATTCAGACCTTTCTTCGGTTTTGACAACGTTGTTCTCTTGCCCATTTTCTTTAGGTTTTACAACTGTCTTCGTGACTGTTGTTTTTACAGGTTCTTCTTCCTGAATTTCTTCGACCTCTCCCTCCTCTTCCTCTTCTTCTACGACTTCCTCTTCAGATTCATCTTCTTTCGGGATTATCGTTGTTTCAGTTTTTGTTTTGATTTCTGTCCTTCCGTCAATAGTCGTTTTTGTTGTTGTAGTTTTCACTTCCTCGACAGATCCATCAGGTAGAACTTTCTTTACAACTTCTACTTTAGTTTCAGTTTTAGCTGCCGATTTCTTTGTTGGCAATTTCACAGTCATTTCAGCCTCAACGTTTGCGTCTCCATTCTGATTACCATTTTGTTCTTCTGCTTTATTTTCTTTCTTAACTTGTTTCTTTACCACTTTGACTTCTCTCTGAAAATTAAATGAAAACATATTATAATGAGTATATTGTTTTTGTAACTTCAAAGTGTTAGGTACTATTTATTAGATACGTAACAACAAATAAATAAATAATGTGTATTTGTGTATATATGTACAAATATAAATATAATTAAATACGAATAACAAAACATTGAAACTCACAATGAGAGTTCGTTAGTATGTTCTCTATAGTTCCGTAATGTTGTATAGTAAGTATGTATAACAGACAACGTAAACAGACATAAAAATATAGACATAATAAGTATACAGTAATTTTAATTGAACCTGTTCATTGTCAGTCCCCGCAATTTCTTCAACAGGCTTTGTTAAAATTGGTGAAGGAGACAGTGTTGGAATAGTAACTTCATTTAATACTGATGTAGGATTAATTGTTGGAATAGTCACTTCATTCGTTACTACAGATGTAGGAGTAATCATCGGCATAGTCACTTCCTTTGTTTCTACTGTTGAAGTGACAATATTTGGAATGGTCACTTCCTTTTCTGCTACGGGTGAAGGTACAATATTTGGAATATTCACTTCATTTTTTGTTGTGGGCGTAGGAACAATATTTGGAATAGTCACTTCATTTGTTACTGTTGGTGTAGGAACAATAGTTGGAATAGTCACTTCCTTTGGCACTATGGGTATAGATAAAATAGTTGGAACAGTAACTGCCTTAGGTACCAAGGCTGAAGGCAAAATAGTTGGTTTGATTGTCAAATCTAAACTTGTTTCTATACTTTTATTAATAGGATGTTTGTCTTTTTCGTCATTTATTTCCAACTTAGGTAATTGTTCAGTTGCACTATAAAGTTTCGGTGGAGCACGGAAATACTCGGCCTCGTAACTGATTTCCGGAAGTACTGGGGCCGTATACCCATCGCTGCCATAATTCACTCTCGGTAAACTGTAAGTATTAACTGGTGCCGGCGCAGGTGGCGCGGTATACTCATACATCGACATAGGTCTGTTATTGTTTTCCTGCGAGTACGCTGGCGTATATTTATTATTATTGTTATTAAATGTATCATTATTATCAAATCGTGAGCTGTTTACAGTCGATGGAACAATTCTTTGAATTGGAGTTTCTCTTGGGTCATTCCTAGTTCTGAGCAAAGATTTTGGATTTGCTGGTAAGTTAAACGTTGGGAACACTTGAACTGGCAAACAATTGAAGTTCGGAAGTTTCACTGGAGCCGATGTATTTGGTTGTGAGTGAACTGGATGCACTGAGGTTTCAGGGACTCCTTGATTCATAGCATTCCTCATTAGCCGTTGCGCCATACGCTCGGACTTAATCTCCGAGAGATCGAGCCCGCCTGGAGTGTAGGTGAACGGCTTGCGGTCTCGGCTCATCGCGCCTTGGAGCGCTGACGGCGGATTCATGTCGCTGAAATAAGTTTTCTTACGTTACTCCAAAGCCATTGACATACATCATAAAGTTTACGATGGAATATTATATGCAACATAATTTTTAAAACGTTAAAAGCTCGGGACGCGTTTTGGCAAATTGACAAAACAGAAGAAAATAGATACGAGGTACTCACGAGGTCTGATGTTCACCACAAAATGTTAGATGTATTTACTTCCTGCGATGCAGTGAATTACGGATCTGAGGGCGTATTTGTTTATCCAGCGAGCACATTTATATACGACACTGAAGGTAGAGCACTAGTCGTAGATCAATTTTCACATCACAATTTTCGAGAGACAGATCACTTATTTTTGTGACGGAACATGCAGATATTAATCTGGTCGCAGCGGTTAAATATAGCGCGGGTGTAGTAAACGAGCCGGTACATTTGAATCCCGGAGGTGGTGCGCGCGGTCGGCGCGTACGCCGCCTGCCGCCTACTGCCGTACGCTCCGCCGCCGCCATGTATTTTCGTACCGACCCCAATAACGGGCGCCTCGTCTACAATTTGTCTTGAGCAAATCGTCAAAACAACATCCATAATACTTCCGACAGTTTCGCGATTATTATTTATTGCGATCCTACGCCTCCATTCATCCGCGATGCAGCTACCGTTCATCTTATTTGCTCCATTACTATTGCATCACGACCAGACCGATCACTGACGTGGGTTGCGCCCGAATTCTCACCGCTTTACATTTCATCGCGTAGTTCATCCACCTTTGCGACCACCGCTATTATATGACATTGTCCTATTTTTCTATTTGTGTTTTCCGCGTTACGGAAAACTTTAAAATAAAGCGATGATTTTATATTTCTGTATTCCAGTGTACTTGATCTTTACAAGGATTCAAGGCGGCTGTAGAATTTGTTTTACAATAAACTTGTTACATTTTTCTCGGCGTCTCCCTAGGCCGAGCATAGTTTTGATGTTGAAAGTAAAATATTTATATAAATGCAGCTTTATCCCGAGATTTACAGCCGACAGCGGTTGCTCGTCCAAATATCACCACGCTATTAATGTTGGCTCCAAACCAAAAATTTCTGGTTCGACATTGCTTACATTTGCTACTGAATCAAATGGTATTCATATATTCAGGATATTGGATTTATTAGTAGTATTAAATTTTTCGTTTCACTGCATTTCTTGAAGATTTCATGCACTCATGATTGTGTATTGCATCTACCTAACATCTTGATGTTTTAATTTCGCCTGTAGGATGTTGTTTGTGGAATTTCTTTAATGAATGGCCATAATTCAGCAGTTGGCACTAATGGCTGGTTGCATCTGTCGTTTCGACACGCACGACTGTGTGTCTGTGTAAACAAAGTCAATTTGAGTGTCTTATAAAGAGTTGTCAAATAAAAGGGCTATAAATCCAAAGCTTTCGCTGGCACATTCGTGTTGGGAATAAAGTTGTTCGCTTTAAGTGGTGTGCCGTTAAGTTGAGCTCGGAGAAGTCATAGATCTAATGAAGAATAATGTTGTGAGACTAGCTAATCCAAGGTCGCGGATTTACAGTATCTGTGTACGCTTGCGTGTTGTTGTTTGTTGACTCAAAGATTTATATCATTATTCATTTCAATGGATTTCTTCGTTAATGCGGCTAAACAATAGGCGTTGAAGAATGATAACAAATGTGACTGATGATATTCTTTGATTATGTTTAATGTAAATAATGACCAATAGTCTGGTACACAGCTCTGCTAAGTGCTAATTAAGGATGACTTAGCGTTGCTTCAGTATTTCTTTTTATACAAGGTGTAAACGGATCCTTCACGATGCCGTCAACCAAGCATTCTGTACATCAAACTAAGTAACTCCACACAAAAATTTTCGCTGGGGAAAGACTTATTTTTTAAGGTGAAAAATCACGTTTTATAGTAGGACTCAATGTAACGCACTCAAAACATTGTGCTGATGCATACACAGGGGTCAAAGAGGTATTTAAATTAAAGTTATAACATTAAAAACTTTTGTTGTGTAAGGCTTTGACCCCCAATATATCCGTAACTAGAACATTCGCAAGTAGGGTCTAGAATAAAAAAATGATCGCAATGGCGGGGGGAAAAAGTGCCTTTTGGCTTTAAGGGTCATTTTACACCCACTATCTGTCTTTTGAGAAGCGTAATAATTTTGATTTATTTTTATATCGGGCAGCAATAATTAATCGTGATTTGTTATTTTTTTTCGTTTCATGTAATAGAAATTAGTAAAGAAAAACGATTTAAGAATAGTAGAAACATATTCTTCATGCACTTGAAGTTAAAAATTATTAGACAGATGTTGTAAACTTACAGCTTTAATACCCTAGTATGACAATGACCTAAATTCAAGACTTCCAAACAATTCTTCAACAATTTTATTGACCTAAATAAATTGCGCTGGATTAAAAACTGTGTCAGCCTTCCGTTATTTTTTTGCAAAGAAATCATATTTCGTTGATGAAGGAAGTTGAAACTTCATAATTTGTTGATTAATGGCTTACCCGAGGCTTTTCTACGCGGTGATAGTAGCTAGCTATAATATTTTCATTACAACTTTGAAGACAAAACATGTTTTTATTAGGTCAGTCGTATGTTACGTATGCTTTTAACATTTAATGACCAACTGAATTGCTTAACTGCCAAAATAAATCAGCATATAAAGTGTTGTGTATTGATTCTGATCTATGAGCCTTTTAATTTAGTACTTGAAACTTCACAGATGTCATGGATATTGGCAACAATCGGCATCATCAGTAGCCATAGATCAGTCTTGCCCAAAGTGTGGGCGCTGGAGGCCTAGAGGGGGCGGTTAAATTGGGGGGTGTTGAAGTGGTTTAGGGGGGCGATGTCGGAAAGTAAAAAAAAATTGGGGGCCGCTGAAAAATGTTTGATTTTTAAAGTGGGCTGTAGACGAAATAAGTTTGGGAACCTCTGCCATAGATGAATAAATGAGTCATGAATTTTATAGTTCAGGTGGAGCAAGGAGTAGGCGGTATGCCATACACGTCCGTCAGTATACATGAAAAGTCATTGGTTTGCGCCTAATCTCTCTCCGGTCGCGGATGATTGTCATGAGATTAAGGAAGTGAGAGTGCACTTAGTATGCGTCGATGACTATAGTCTCCGCTGAGATTGGACACCATGACTAAATGGGTATAAAAATACCCTTAAAGTACGAAAGACACGTGCGTCTTTTTTTTTGTTTCGGAACATACCTGGGACCTTCTAGTTACGGAGATATTAGGGTAAAAGTTCCAACATTTTCACAAGTATTTTTTTAATACATGTTTTTAATGTTATAATAACTTTTTTTTTTAAAACGTCTTTGACCCCCGTACTATTCAGTGCATCCATCAGCACAATGTTTTGAGTGCGTTACATTGAGTCCTACCATAAAACGTGATTTTTCACCCTAAAAAATAAATCTTTTCCCAGCAATATTTTTTGTGTGGAGTTACTTAGTTTGATGTACAGAATGCTTGGTTGACGACTTCGTGAAGGTTCCGTTTACACCTCGTATAACCAAAAAATCAAAAACGGATTTCATATTTTGATTTTAATTGCGTTGCTTTTAGGTACCAACCAATACTCAGCTGAAAATTTTCAGGAAAATGGACTGTGTAAAATCATCGGTAGTGTTGAAAGAAAATCATATACATAACTAGCAAACACTAAAATAAATTTTCGATTCGAACCAGTAGTTCTTGAGATTAGCGCGTTCAACCAAACAAACTCTTTAGCTTTATAATATTAATATAGATAAACATTACATAGCATGCGCTAGTTATTTTACGTTTTTCTTACGCAAGTAGTAAAATAATTAGTAAAACTTGGAATTTTGACAGAGTACATTGCCAGTTACCTGTCGGTAACTCGTGATATTGGTGTATATACATAATTATGTCTGTTAATATATTTACGCACATTTAAGAATTTTTGTATTTATTTACGTACTTATGTATTTTTGTGTTTTTTTTAAGTAGTGTATGCCACCTATACAGTCATACACAGTTTTTCTGAATATTAGGTTAGGTATAAAGATATTTTTACTCTCAAAATAACACAAAGTCACTTATAAAGAACGGAAAATATTATGCTAATATTAAAAATAAGTTCGTCACTGCATTTAACATTTTTTATGATACACCCATCCAGTTCAAATTTTGGGATTTGCGGTTAAATATTGAGCAAACATTTAAACTTCAAGTTTATGGTTAAACATCTGTAAACCAATAAGCCAACTTTAAGAACGTTTTTGAAGTTCCCGAATTAACTGTTAGAATACTCACTTTGACTTCTGTTTTCACAGATTCTCCTTTGGACGACATTCTGTAAACAAAGAAAATATTTTTAGTCATATTAAAGTGAAAAAAACATTTAGAGGAACACGTCATGAACAAAATTACCTTTCTAAATTTAAAAAAATAAATAAAAAAAGATGTTTTATTTTTTTTAAATCTTTGCCTCATGCTAAAAGCTATTTACAAATAAACATAACATTTTATTTTCTTCCTACTTCGCTCTAAATAGGGTAAACGCATAACCTAAACAAAGAATAGTAAATGGCAGTTTTGTTGTTTTCTTTTCCATTTTCCGAAAATAAATTTTAACATCTGTCGCACATAACTTTAAAGTAATCCTATCTATGTCCGCTTTTGGGCAGTTCTGTGGGCTATGAATTTAGTTTTATAATAACTGACTTGGAAATCGGTTGGTAATCAGTTTTGGATTTAATGAATTTCGTGCTGTTGTGTGTGTTGTGTGCATTGGTCTTGGAACATTTTCAATAAGATTTTTTTTTAATATTATTTTCTATTTTTTTGGCTCATAACTTTTCGTTACATACTATAGGTAGCTAATAAAAAGTATTAAACGTTAATACCAAATTTAAATAACAAAAGTACCGTGAACATTCAGAGATTGATTGGCTTTCTAAAAGTATATGACGATAGAAATAAAAGCCATTTATCTTGAATGTCAACCAAATACATACATTGGCCTAAAATTGTCTCGTCTACACTTAGCCTACACTGAACACTATTCACTTTATACAAGGTGTAAACGGACTCTTCACGAAGCCGTCAACCAAGATTTCTGTACATCAAACTAAGTAACTCCACGCAAACATTATTGCTGGGAAACGACTTTTTCTTGGGGGAAAAATCACGTTTTACGGTAGGGCTCAATGTAGCGCACTCGAAATTCTGTGCTAATAAATGTAATATCGAATAATGACCCCTGTCATGAAAGTATTTAAAGTTAAGTCATTAAAAACTTGTGGAAAGGGAAAAAAAAACTTTGAACTCAAACATCTCCGTAACTAGAAGGTTCCCAGGTATGGTCCAGAACACCAAAATGGTCGCATTGACGAGGAGAGCAATATCACCCTTCGGCTTCGTCAATGGTCTTTTTACACCCATTATTTAGTTTACCGGAACAGGCCAGGAGCAAGGAATAAAAAAGTTTATTCACTACCTCGGGTCTCAAAGGTTGAATGCATCTCTTTTACTATATGTATACAAGGTGTTGCTTTGCATCCTCGTCAAATTCAAGGAGGTAACTATGCTAATGATTCTCGACCCGAACCAATAGTAAAATGGGCAGGTAATTTTTTATATTTTTTTCTTAATATCGGAAATCGGTAAGTGTACACCACCCGTATTAAAACGCGGCCCGTCTAATACAAGCCCTATAACCGCGCTTTCACACACACAAACAAACGCAGACGTTTATTCGATGAACGGGTGATTCTCCTCTTTTGAGAAGGGCTTCTTCTGAAATAGTGTCATATTAAAACAACTAAAAAAGCAGCGTTTATTATTATTGACCAGGTACCGTAATTTATATTGATTATTTACGTCTTCTATGACAACCTCCTGCTTTTTGACGAGGTTGCAAAACTACATCTTGTGTAGGTAAGCACTACTCAACCCAATATGGGAACATTATAATAAAACACTAATGGCGCATTCCTTTCGAAGTTTTATGGCAAAAGAAACATTTAAAACACATCAAAATTGTTTAAACAGTTTGAGAACCGATTTGATCGAACTCGTATTTATAACCGACTGCGTGAAGCTCCAAAGTAAGTTTTGCGATTTTTAGTTCAGATAGAGAAGATTTGATTAATTATCTAAGTAAGTACGAGTATGCTGTACCCTACAAATTTAAACAAACAGCCGATGAGTATGCAGATTAAATCTTGATGCTGTGGAAGATTTAAAATCATCAACATCTGCCTAGCCTTTTCCAGAACTATGTTTTGTCTACTTTCCGTCTAATCGGATGCAGCCAGTATTTTACATGAAGCGACTGAATGTCTAACTACCACAACCCAGCAACTGGGTATCAATACGATACCAATAATACGGTTGATGGCAATGTGCACTATTAGGTACACTTCTGCATCACCCTATAGGGATTACAGCCGTGATGTTCTGTTATAAATAATACAACATCTCGCCTGCAATCCCAAAAAGGTATGGCAGAGGTGTACCATTAAGTGCCATAGTCATAAGCTACCGTACAGTAAACATCTAAATAAAAGTGCTCCACACAAAATTCTTCATTAAGTGTGTTTAAAATGTGTGCCTGAATCGGATTTAACGACAATATCGATCCTTTAAGTTCCCATTATCGAACAGTGCAGTGATTTAGTTGATACATCGTGTGATTGTTTAATAAAGATCAATATTTGTTAATTTTTAATCACGAATTACCGTCATTAACTGTTGAACCAAAGTGTTCGCTAGGTCTCTGTATTTGGTGTGACAATTGTTGGTGAACCTAATTCAATAAATAAAAAATAAGTACACATATGTTTCGCAAGTTATGATGATGGTGATGTTTGGCTAAAATCTTATTAATTAAAACTATATTTTGTTTACTGCCTAATAACTACGCGAAACGAATAGCTACGAAATGTTGGCATACGCTAGGATAACAAACATTAACAGGAATTACGCTAGTCGTAAAATATTTAGGACATATTCAGCAGTTACGCTGCTGATAACTAAGTACTGGCCCACATTTCGTGAATTGTTTTATTTTTATGAAACAGTTTAAACACTTTATATTGATTTTTTTTATCTAAAAATGGATATAAAACTTTATATCATTGACTACCTGTACAAGGTGTAGCTTTGCATCCTCATCAAAATTCAGGAGGTTGCTATAGAAGACACAAATAATCAATATAAATTACGGTACCTGGTCAATAATAATAAACGTTGCTTTTTTCAGTTGTTTTAATTTGACAGTATTTCAGAATGAAGCCCTTTTCAAAAGAGGAGAATCACCCTTCATCGAATAAACGTCTGCGTTTGTTTGTGTGTGTGAAAGCGCGGTTATAGGGCTAGTATAAGACAGGCAGCCTTTTAATACGGGTTGTGTAAACTTACCGATTTCCGATATTAAGAAAAACTTATAAAAAATTACCAACCCATTTTATTATAGATTCGGGTCGAGAATCATTAGCATAGTTACCTCCTTGAATTTGACGAGGATGCAAAGCGACACCTTGTATAGGGTGGAAGAAACACCTGAAACCTTATCACATTGAGAATCAAGGTTCATTTTGACAGTGATGCCGAATCAGAGGTTAAATAAGAGTGAAAGGACTGTAGTAGGTCATTTGTCTTTGCTCGGTAGCACTGACAGACAAATTCGGAAACATAACGTTACGATCGATACTAAGACATCTTTAAATTAAATATTTCATAATATGGAAACTTCAATGTCATTGGCAAACTGAGAAACATCTTTATTTAGTTTTGGGAGCAGTAAGCAGCACTTGTTTAAACATTTAAACAAGTGTTACCTCATTTCATGTGAAATCGACATTTTATTTTTCTTTATTACAGAGTTTAACATGTTATCTTACATACCACCACGCCTGTATTCTCCAATGTACTAGGCAGCGATGTGCTTGATAGTACACCCACATTACGCCAGTTATTGACGACCCATGTAATAGGGGGCGAGCCAATTGCACTCGATCGCGCATAAATCCAGACTCCAGGGATACTATCAGAAATTCCCGACGTAAAAGAATTTTTCCGATCTAGGAATGGATCTTGGATGAAACCCAAGGTCTCATACTGAGCAGCAGCTCTTGAGGCTAGAAGACCAGCAAGGCAGTCTTCACAGTTCAAAAAGTACATTTATTAGCTTTATTTCACAGTCCGTTCCTTGGCTGCCTTGTTAGTCGAGTGGTCGCAAGCGCGACTGCTGAGTTTCCTGTACTAGGTTCGATTCCCGGGTCGGGGAAAGTGTTATTGATTTTTTCCATGGGGAATTTTCTAAGATTGATGGCAATAGGCTCGCCCTCTATTACATGGGACTTATACATAACTGGAAAAATGTGGGTGTACTATTAGGTACACCTCTGCCCAACCCTTCGGGGATTAGAGTAGTGATGTTATGTTATGTTATGTTATTTCACAGTCTTAAAGTACTATAATCGATTTACTTCGATCGATGATGGTACTTTGGATAGTACCTAATCAAACCGAATTTAATGACTGGCGCATTTAACCAACATACAGGCTAATGTTTGTCTGTAATGGCCAACAATAGCCCAGAATTGCGTAGGTATATCTGCGCGAATTTCTATTACGTAACTGTTTTTTTTGTGTTTGACTTTGAAGATTAATTAATGGATGAGTAGGTACCGATATTACTTACATGAGTAATTGCAAGGTTAAATATGGAAAACACAGAAATGTTTTCAAAAAATTTATTAGATCATCAAAATATTTACCTTATTTAAAATTTAATTAATTAAATCGTAAAAGTAGGTACATTAGGTGTTACAATTTATACTCTCGGCTTTTTCCTTCATCACATTTTTTAGCGAAAAGTATTTTAAGGTTTTGTAATTTGCAGGTCAGTCGGGCTGTATGTAGAACAAAATACGATCCACGACCTTAACACCTATGTATTTACAGAATTATAATCATTAAAATCATCAATGCAATAAACCTTTAAGTTCATTTAATCCCATTGAATGACTATTTCATGAAAAATACATCCGATATGAGATTAAATGAACTTAGAGGAACAGGATTACATTAACAGCATTCGGCAAGTCAACTCACTGTCTATACTAATATTCTAAAGAGGTAATTTGTAAGTTTGTATGTAGGGGTTATTTTCGAAACTACTGATCTGATTCCGAAAAATCTTTCACTAATGGGAAACCACATTATCCCCGAGTCTTATAGGCTACATTTAAAACATTCCCGTGGGTTAATTTCCTTATATATACAAAGGGTGCGAAGCCGCGAGCATAAGCTAGTCCTTTCATACATTTTCTCATCTTTCTCTATGTGTACATCAGTTAGAATGAAAATTATGACATCATCATCTGCCTAGCCTTTTCCCAACTATTGCCGACTCCTAAGCTCCCAGACTGATCGGGTGCATTTGAATACCAGTATTTTACATCAAGCTTATGAACTTCCCCAAATATTGATCAAACCATACAGACGGAGCTTTGTGTGGTGTGACAAGAATGGATAAAGTAAGGAACGAGTATAATAGAGGAAGTTTGAAAGTTGGGCCAGTTACAGAAAAGTCGAAAGGGAATCAACTTCTTAGTATGGACATGTAGTGAGGAGGGACGAATCGCATGTGACTAAAACTTTTTTGCAAAAAAATAACCGACTTCCAAAAAAAAATCACAAAAAAACGCGGAAAATAACTTTACCGAATTGAGAACCTCCTCCTTCTTTTGAAGTCTGTTAAAAAGAGTAATGAATATAAATGTTGATCGATGGAGAGTGAGAGGAAGATCAAGGGAACGATGGATGGATTGTGTGAGGAATGATATGTAAGAAAAAGAAGTAAATGATAGCGTGAAGGTTGACCTCCAGTAACATGGGACAAGCGCAGGATGACGATGATAGATGACAGACAGACCTTCTCCATTTACGACCAGAAACCACTAAAACCATTTACACATAGAAAATAATCTTTAACCGTTATAATACCCAGTTTACTACAACAATAATCTCAAAGTTCCCGAAATTAACTTTTTATCGTTCCTAAATAACTCTAGGACGAATCGTCGGCATTTACCAAAGGGCCCTCGGACCTTATTTCATAGTTATTTTATCTCTATTACGGTCTAATCTGAACGTTTAATTAATTCCGGCCAGCAATTAGAAAGGTAAAATTGAACTTTCATGAAATAAGCTTCGGTTAGGGTATTAAGAAATACGGATTAAGGGTATCGTTTTTCAGTTAAGTTACTGAACTAACTTTGAGGGTTTTTTAAGGGTTGGTTGAAACGAAAATTATTTTCAGGTAGTATTTTCATTGTTTACAAAATAATTGAGCCCATCGCAGTCAACTGCTGGACGTAGGCCTCTCCCAACTAAACCCACGCCTTATCTCCACGGAGGTAAGCAGAAATCACAGAACGCCACCAGCTACGATCCTTTCATACTCATTTTGCCTCGTCCACGTTCATACATCTAGTCTCACACACAGACGTGCCTGCTGCGAGTACGCACCTGACCTTTCTGAAGAAACTCACCAATAAGGTCAGTGTATGTCCCCCTCCCGGCGTTGCCACTCACATCTACCTTGTAAATACCTTTTGGTAGTTACCTTTGCTTCATGTTATCCCTAAAATGTTTTACGCTAAGAAGGTTTTTCAGAACAAATACTAAAAATCAAAAACACATTGGTAAAACACTCAATCTAACACAAACCATTTACAGCCGTATTCTCAGTCTACAACTAAACAAGACGAACACGTTTGTCGACTCCGGACACTCAGTTCCATTGCCGACTGCAATAACATTTAGACGTAATATCAACCGTTCGCACATCGTTACCGTTTGTCCGGCTATCCGGTTATACGGATCTTACGGATTTCACGGATCAGCCGGAATTACTGTATCGGACGTTTGCGATGCTGTTGCTGTTTTATTATTGCTTGATTTTATTAGTTTTGTGTTTGCGAGGAATGCAGGAAGTATTGTCATGTGTTTCGTGGTTTCAGGTGATTGAGGGAAAATGCGGAAACTTTGACTTCCTTGACTCTTTTTTGCATACTCTTGATACTAATTTTAATCTCCATTGCTTTTTGCAAAGACCTTTTTTATAGTAATATAATTGGCCGAAGATGTTCGAATACGGAGGCAGTGAAAAATATGGGCAATATTTTTCCCAGCAGTGGGACAAATCAGGTTGAAAAAAGAAGTATGTTTCAACACCTACAAGCATAAAGAAAGCTTGGTAGGTATGTAACTATTGATGCTAAACGCTAACGTTAGAAACTTCATTCTTTACAAAACTTTGTTTCGCCGTATTCAAATCCACTTTTGGTTTAGCAAGAGAAAACTCAAACACTCCTGTCGATAACAGCAAAAAAACAATAGTCGCTCATCAAGAGAACATTAGGCAACATTCCAAGAAACGTCCGTTAACCCCGCTTATAGCGTTATCATATCTCCATACGAACGAACAGACCGAATGGGAAGCTCGCACGTCATAATAAACTATTTTTTCGCGAGAAACGGAACGTTAAAATAGATCCCAGACCGTCCACATAAATCGAGTTGAGCGAACGCGTTGCACTATTTTAGGGCCTTCATCCACGGCTACTTTTTGCAGCGAGGCTGTGGCGATGCTAACGCAAACGTACCTACGCAATATAATCGCAATGATGTCGCTGGCTGTGTACCTGCGTCCACGTAACCACGATTCTGTATCGATACTGTCGCAATTTCTCGCCTGATGTGAAGCGATGATGCGGCCTAGGGTAGAGCACGCTTGCCTAGAATAAACCGGTTTACTCGAACTTTGAAGAGATCCAGATTATAATGATCAGAGAACAGAGAAGTCGGCAGTGAATTCCACAGACTGGCGGTTCGCACAATAAATGTGAAAGCATACTGCTTCAGCAGAAAAGATGTCGCGATGATGCAAACGTGTTTCAGTATTGATACAGAAATGCCTATGAACGCTACAATTGCAAGATGGTACAGTGGCGATGCTGATGCGCATTTGTATCGCTTCTGTCTTTGTATTGCAAACACGACTAACGCGCGATAGAACAAAAGACAGAAGTGCGTTTATAAAACGCGCGACTGTACAAAGTCACCGTGGGCAAAGGGTCTTATATCTCAACGGACAAGCGCGATTCACAACATTTTTGCTTTTTTTGCCTCCGCTTTTAAAAGATAGTGCTGATAAAATATAGCTGTGAAACTGCAAGGAAATACCCTTAGTTGAGGCACGTTAGCTTGTTTGCAGAGGATAGACCGGGAGCAGTAACTTGTATGAAATAATGTCACGTCTAGCGGAAAAATCTTGCCGGCTTGAAAGGCAAATTCTGTTCCACAAGATAGTTTTGCTCGGGGTGGTGCTGCATAATATGATACGGATGGCGCCATCTTTTGTTTGTTTTAGAATTTTTATTATTTTTCGTACAGCTTTGGATGTTGATTCTCGTAAAAATGTAAATTTCTTGCGGAGTATGTGGGTGTAAATATTTTATTTAGGTTTGTGGATGGAGTGAAATAAGTTTTAGATATTGATTACGTTCACTGGTGGTCGCGGTTTTTCCTTCGGGAATTTCTCAGTAGCTACGGAGACTGGATTCGTACCCGGTAGACGGCGATGTACTCGCCCCCAATTACATGGGACTTAAACATAACTGGCAAAATGTTGGTGAACAGTTAGGTAGCCTAACCCTTCGGGAATTACTTATTATTGATACTTAGGTACTTTTTAGTTTATTGCTTGTTTAGTTTTGTTACGTTAGTTTATTTTATCTCTTCAAATCTTCGTCCAATATTTACCTATGTGATTTATGTATACGGATTACGTATCACCAATTTCCATGCCTATACAAAACTAAGTAATCAACTTTGAATTATTGACATGAATGCGTGAGCCGAACAAATATAAATAAAAACCTTCAAATTGGGTTCCGATTTAATCTCGGGCCGTTCACAGTAATTTTAATAGTTACCGTTGATCCTATATCGATAAGTTAATCGGATTATACGATATACACTTAGGGTGAATTTCACCGTTTGTTTTAAAAACGCGTTCAATAAAACTAAGTTCTGCATAAACGACTACAAACGTTATTAATCTCGATTGCCGTCCAACCGATGATAAACTGGTTTAAACTTGAACTGCGTTTCAGTTTGTTAGTGTTCTGAACACAGTTCATATTGTGCGAACTGAGTTTAGCTCGAAATTGTAGCGTTCAGTTTTATTGGTGAAATTGGCCCTTAATTTCCATTGCAGAATAATCCCGTTTACAAATAAAATTCACAAGTCGAATAAATGAGGTTTTGACTAAAATAAATAAACTTCGGGGATATTAATAAAAAACACTATAAGGGTTCCTTGTTGACTACGGAACCCTAACGATTGTATAGATTTTGAGTATACATTTATTTTTATTACTGTCTATGTTGTGTTTGTCATTTCAAATATTTTTAAAGTATTCACACTTTCAAAAGTACAATAATTCGTGAATGACACTGATCATTTACTTTTGACGCCGTCTGTACATTAACACCTAAAAATGGCGTAGTTTTAATAATTTATTCGACACTTCATGTCAAAAACGTATAGTGTCGAATATGAACTGTTAAAACACAATAATGAACAGAATCTACCATTTATTTGAACTGAACCACTTTGTAAAATGATTTGTTCTATAATAAAAGTCAACTGTGCAATAAATGTAATTTATTTTAGTTTTAAACTTATAAAAGAAGAAGTCGGTCATACGTGGGTTGTTATGACGGATTTTATGAATAAAGTGAACTAAATAATATTATGTTGGTCCACTTTTGTCCCGTTGAAGGGTAAAGGACGCCCACTGTCCATTCTAGGTATTTATAGAACTGGAAAATTAAATGATTTTCTTTGTCCAAACACGGTCTTTATATTAGGAAGGTGTGGTCGTATTAAAGGGTATGCATGACCGTCAAGTTGAACAACTGCGATATTTTTCCGCAATTTCGACGTTGGTCCCATAGAGAAAGTTCTTCTATTTGATGGTCTGTAACATAACATCACGCCTGTAATCTCCGAAAGGTAAGGCAGAGGTGTACCTAATAGTACACCCACGTTTCGCCAGTTATGTTTAAGTCCCATGTTATCGAGAGCCTATTGCTATCAACTGGGCACAAATCCAAACTCCGTGGCTGCTACTACTGAGAAAATCCTGATGTACATCACACAGTACATGACGTAGTATGTCACCCTTAAATATGACCATAGCTTTCTGGTACAGGCTGTAGATGTAAACTTTAACTTTTTTTAAGTCATGTACCTACGTTAGCTTCCTATCGTTGTTTTATGATTATTTATAACTAGCGACCCGTCCCTTCTTCGCACGGGTGCAATGTAGATACTAATTTTTTGTCTACTATAATATGCATCTATTATACATATGAACCTTCCTCTTGAATCCATCTATTAAAAAAACCGCATCAAAATCCGTTACGTAGTTTTAAAGATCTAAGCATACATATGGACAGACAGACAGCGGGAAGCGACTTTGTATTATACTATTTAGTGATGTGCGTGTGTTTTACTGTGCAAAATAAAATGTGTTTCTTTCTTTCCAAAGTAACATCACGTTTATACTTCTGAGAAGGGTAAGCAGTGCTGCGAACACTCCCACATTTCACCAATTTTCTTACTTCCCATTTGAGGTGACCCAATTGCCATCAACCAAAGTGATAATCAGGCTAATACTCTGAGAACTTTGTAATAGATAAATCCAAAATAGATCTCGAACTGGGATCGAACTTAGGCCACGGGGTCAGCCGTCGCGGTAGTTTTTTAACGAGTGTAGGTACGTATGCTTAAAGACTTGAGTATTGCTGCGAAACAATTAAGGGTTAAAATGATTACGTTACTTAAACATTATTTTCAGCTCCACAGTCTAAATACACAGCAAAATTCCTTTACTAAAGACACTTTCCCTAGATTCAACAGCAATATTTCTTATAACATTTGTTTTGATCGCTCCCTCGCTTCAGATAATACATGATAGCAAGGTTTCAAGATTGAATATCGCAATCCCATCGCAAAGGGTAACTTAGTTTACGATTCGGAGAGCAGAGTAATGGTTTAGTACCTACGTACGGAGTTACTTATCGCTACGTAACCAAAAATTGTTGTAGGAGACGCATTTTTCGGTAGACTGTGGGGCGATGGCGTAATTTTGGCTGATTTGTGGAACTGTATTATTTCGACACCTGCAAGGAATAACATCGTAACTCAGTTTTGGGCAATTTTGAGTTACAATCACATTTTTGCTGTACAAAAAATGCAGATTTTTTTGCACTCACCCCTTTTTTTTTTTTTTCGGATGGGAAATCATCAAATGACTTCTCCCGCTCTGGGCTGAGCGGGAGGGTGTGTCAGACTTTTACTGACTAAAACCCACCCATGTTCCTTCATCGCCCTTTGTGTTCCGGGGCCGCGGTATCTCTTTCGAACAACCCGCAGCTTGCACTCACCCCTGCGGCTAAATTCCTTTACGTAAAGATTTTTATAGTGCCAAAACATTGTAAAAGAGAGTCAACTGTAGTTAATAAAAGGGTTTTTTGAATCTTTAAGGCGCTCTCCTTTAAAGTTGCTAAATATTAGTTACGATGTTATTCCTTGCAGGTGTTGTTTTATAGGTTTTTTTTAAAGGTTGTAACATTTATTCTTACAAAAATCAACTAAATAATTTTATAATGTTTTTATGATATCATTTCGTTTAGGGGGGAATCCCTGGTGTCCTGAAATACAAGTCACGGCTTAGTTTGGGCACCAGTCTCCCTTAAATCAACATTGTCATACATCATAATGATATTTTTTTTCCATTCGTATTAGTTAATATGTTATTTGTAGAAAAAAATAAAGATTTTTATTATTATGTAGCTGCAAGTCAAGTCATACATCCGTCCGCTGCCGCCGCCAACCGTGTACTGGAGCCCCGCGTTTTTTTTTTTTTTTTTTGTGAATGGCATCTCGCAGTTCAACCTAGGAGGTTGTCGTCTGCTCAACCGGACTATCCTGTGGATGCCTTGAATTTAAGGCCTCCAGCCAGGGCAAAAAACTTACAAACTAAGCGACTACACGCTAAGGGCGCCCCCTGTAGGGCTCGGACCTCGGCTTAGGGCGTCGCTGGGGGAGGGCAGCAAGGGGACAGGCTGGATCTGAGTGATATTATTTATGGGCTGGTTTAAAACTACTGGCACAGCAACGCGGGCTGGCTCGAGCAAGGGTCGGGGAGGGCAATTACCGGGACGTCGCGACGGACCTCGACGGCGAGGGCGGAAAGACGGCGGTTTGAAACGGGGTATACGCTTGAGGAGCGTACTAGTTTCCCTACGGCTCTCCTGGAGGAGAGTGATAGCGTCGTCGGGAGTAACGAGTGTGTGCCTTGGACGGCGAACCTGACTGATTCGCGAGGGGTCGTATCGGGCGGCTGGAGCCCCGCGCACAGAGAGGGGATATTTATACTCGGCGCAGCTTAGAGCGCGCTAGGACAGCGACCTACAACTGCGACCCGCGCGCCACCACACGTATTATTTAGGAACTACTTTGTAAATATATCTTAAGCAATCCACTACTTGTGCCCATGTACTACACTATAAGACCTGTACATATTTCTGTTAAGCTAAGCTATCCTAGTCTTGATTATACCTCTTTTCGTAACCACATCTGGAGTATCATTTTACACTACCTAAGCGCTACAGTGGTGACCCCGACGTGATAGTTATTTTTGTGAAGACCTCCAGATCAAGAAATCAGACATCCACGAGCTGGCGATGATGGCTGACAAGATCCTCGAACAGTCGCAACCATACGGCAGTATCGCAGCAGTTAGCTCCACTCCCACCACCTCGCATGCATCTACGTCACTGGAAGAGAAGATCGACGCTCTCACACGAGAAATTGCTGAGTTGAAGGCAAAACAATCGCAACAACACAGCTATAGACGCAGATCGTATAACAGGCGACCCTCACGATCGCGTTCGTCGAGCCGGACCAATCACGATCGCGCGCGAAACGACCAATCAGTGATCTGTTTTTACCATCGCAAGTTCGGCAAAGAAGCGAGAAGGTGCACGCGGCCGTGTAGCTATGAAGACAGCAGCGCCCGCTCGGAAAACTAACACCTGCGTTGGCCGAGGCGGGAACCGGCGCAAGCAACTCATCCTACCGCCTATTCATAACAGATAAAAACTCACGTTTATCTTTCCTGATTGATACTGGCGCCAACGTATCCGTGATACCGAAGAGAAAAGGCGGGAACGCAACACCAACCGATTTCTGTTTGTATGCCGCGAACAACACAGTGATTCCAACGTATGGTGAGAAGACACTACAACTGGATCTCAACCTACGTAGACCTTACACGTGGAAGTTCATCATCGCCGCAGTCAGCAAGCCCATCATTGGTGCCGATTTTTTAACTCATCATCAACTTCTTGTCGACGTAGCCGGCCGATGTCTCGTCGACAAAGTTACCAAACTCACCGCCAGAGCACCAATCACCTACTCAGCCGAGCCTACAGTGAGAAGTATCGATGTTGGTCAGCCGTATCACCAGCTACTCAGCAAGTACCCCGACATCCTTCGACCGTCATGTATGAAGGACACTCCAAAACACCGGGTGGAACACCACATTGAAACTACCGGTCCACCAGTGTACAGCAAGACCAGACCATTACCACCACATCGATACCTGCCCGTGAAGAAGGAGTTCGAGATGATGATGCAGCAGGGGATATGTCGTCCCAGCAAAAGTCCATGGTCCAGCCCGTTACACGTCGTACCAAAGAGAAACGGTGACATTCGCGTATGTGGCGACTACCGCAGACTCAATGACGTCACTAAACCTGACCGCTATCCAGTACCACGACTCAAAGACTTCACCTACCTACTTCACGGCAAGAAGATATTCACTACGCTTGACCTGAATCGTGCGTATCAACAGCTGCCTGTATATGAACCGGACATCGAGAAGACCGCCATCACCACTCCATTCGGTCTATTCGAATTCCCTCGAATGTGTCCAGGACTCAGAAACGCCGGACAGACATTCCAGAGGTTCATTAATGAAGTACTCACCGGGTTAGACTACGCATTCCCATTCATTGATGACGTCATCGTCGCTTCAGATAATGAAACATGCCACATCGAAGACCTACAAAAAGTGTTACGCAGATTAGACGACTATGGAATAACAATAAATCCATCGAAATGTGTCTTCAGCAAAGAAAGTGTCAAGTTCCTGGGCTACGAAGTGTCAAGTAACGGAATTAAGCCACCACAAGAAAAGGTCACTGCAATCACTGCCTACCCCCAACCAGAAACAATTCATGACTTACGTCGATTCATCGGAATGGTAAACTTTTATCGCGACAGCATTCCAAATGCCGCACACATACAAGCACCACTCAACGCGTACCTACATAATTCCAAGAAACGCGACAAAACCAAAATCGAGTGGAACACAGAAGCTATACAAGCATTCGAGTTGTGCAAAGCCGGCATACAAAACGCAGCTTTGCTCGCTCATCCATCCCCATCGCCGAACGACGCCATCTCCCTAATGTGTGACGCATCGAATACCTGCGCAGGAGCCGTACTACAACAACTTGTAAACAAGAAATGGATACCACTGGGCTATTTTTCAAAGAAGTTCTCCGACACGCAACAACGATACAGTACATTCGACAGAGAATTACTATCCATCTATATGGCGATCAAACACTTCAGGAAAATGTTCGAAGGAAGAGAACTCATTGTTTACACCGACCACAAGCCGCTGACCTACGCTATTCGCAAGCCGCCGTCAGATAACGACACACAAAGACGCACCCGGCAGTTGTTATTCATCAGCGAGTTCACTACGGACATTCGTCATGTGAGTGGAGTAAACAATGTTGTCGCCGACGCACTCTCACGCATCGAAACCGTCGACTTACCATCGCCAATTAACTACGATGACGTATCTCAAGCACAAGAAAGGGACAGCGATATACCCAATTTATTGCAACAAACAAATATTCAACTTAAGAAAATCGTCATGCCCGCTACAAACAAGCCAATATTCTGCGAAACGTCTACGTCACATGTTCGACCGTACCTACCAACTGACTTTCGTCGCATCGCATTCAACGCCGTGCACAATCCAAGTCATCCCGGGTTACGAACTACACGCAAGCTCATGCAACAACGCTATTTCTGGCCCGCAATGAACACTGACATTGGCAATTGGGCGAAAACGTGCATATCATGTCAACGCTCGAAAGTTCTACGTCACAACCACAGTGAAGTTGCAGCGTTCCCACCAAGCGAACGATTCCAACACGTACACATCGACATCGTTGGTCCGCTATCCACTTCATCGTCTGGACATCGCTACCTGTTGACTATGATCGATCGCTGCACACGATGGCCCGAAGCAGTACCTTTACGGGAAATCACTGCCGATATCGTCGCCAAAAAGCTATATGAAACGTGGATATCTCGTTACGGGTGCCCTACAAGAATAACGACTGACCAAGGACGACAGTTCGAAAGCTGTCTATTCCGAGACCTCGCACAACTACTGGGAGTCGAACGAACCCGTACCACTGCCTACCACCCGCAGAGCAACGGCATTGTCGAACGCTGGCACCGAACACTGAAGACTGCACTTATGACTCGCCTACAAAATAGCAACAAATGGATCGCCGAGCTACCGACAGTGCTAATGGGATTACGAGCCGCCGTGCGTACGGACACTGACACCAGCGCCGCGCAGCTCACCTACGGCCAAGCATTGCGACTGCCTGGTGATTTCATAGCACCATCACCAGCAGCGAAGTCAATGGATCACAACTTCGTCGACCAACTACATGACGTCATCACGAAGTTAACACCAACATACAAATCGCATTCCAACAAGCGATGTATGTTCGTGCACAATGATCTACAAACATGTAGCCACGTGTTGATACGCGACGACACCGTCCGCAAACCGCTACAACAGCCATACAAAGGTCCGTACAAGGTCATCCAGCGCAACGAGAAGTTCTTCACAATCCAACTACCGGGAAGATCCAGCACAATATCGATCGATAGACTCAAACCGGCATACACTATCGACACTGAAGAACACGACCACACGAGTAGTGAGACACCCCAGTCACCTGCAGCTACCAGCGAAGATCACACCAGCCTACTCCCGGCCAACACCAACGAGTACCGCACCAGATCAGGCCGATCAGTGAAGAGGCCTGTACGTTTTCACTAAGGGGGGAGTACTGTAGCTGCAAGTCAAGTCATACATCCGTCCGCTGCCGCCGCCAACCGTGTACTGGAGCCCCGCGCACAGAGAGGGGATATTTATACTCGGCGCAGCTTAGAGCGCGCTAGGACAGCGACCTACAACTGCGACCCGCGCGCCACCACACGTATTATTTAGGAACTACTTTGTAAATATATCTTAAGCAATCCACTACTTGTGCCCATGTACTACACTATAAGACCTGTACATATTTCTGTTAAGCTAACATTCGCCGCCTGACCGCCGCTGCGTACGGACGTGCCCGCTCTCTCTGCTCGCACCCCCACCCGCCGCCTGCTGTCATCGGTTCGTCGCGCCCTCGTGACGTCATCGTAGTCGCCGACTACACCCCCGAACATTTGGTGTCTTTTTCAAGACAACTCTTGTTCAATTCCTTTACGGAATTATCGTCAAAAACGTCTGTGCCCCTTCAGGGAAAAGCCACAGTTTCGTGGTTCTTGGTGGAAACCTCACGGTGCCAACGAAACCAAGAGGGTGTTGACCCGACTCACCCGCCGAACCCCTTCAGGGCTAGGCATCAATCGGAAGGGCTCTGGAGCCGCGGCCTTGGGGGATCTCCTAGTCGCGACCAGACGCTTAACCCCGTTCTCTTTCAGCTTGCACCCGGGACGGTTGGGAGTGTCTACCCCTTCGGCCCGGTTTGGTCGCAAGACCCATAGGGACCCGCTGTACAATAAGACTGACAGCGGGATCACACAGCTTAGGGCACACCTTAGGTACTCACCTCTCTGCCTACCCCCGGCAGAGAGGGTACACACCCCCGGGCCCATCCACCCGGGGAGCTAGGATTGTTAGGTTGTTAGGCGTAGGTTAGAGAGCTTCACTCTCAATGTCAGTTTCTTTTTAGCTGACAAACATTAGGACCAAACATGTCTGACCAACTCCTTTTGGAGTTCGTCCGGCATGTTCTGTTAGAGGACGAGTACTTCAAGAAGAAGTACGGAGCCAAACTCGCTGCGTTCCAGCGAAACCCCATCGCGGATTTCAGCGATGTCCTCGACAGCCCGCTGTCGTCCCAGCCCGCGGACAAAGGCATTCCGAAAATGCCGGAGTCCTTAGCCGCCGTTGTTTCCGGAACAACGGCGCAATCCGCGTCTCAACCCGATTCCGAGAGGATGGACACGTCAGTGCCCCACTCCGACTCGGAATCCATGTCGGATTCCTCCTCCGCCTCCTCGTCCTCCGAAGACGACTACCAAGTCGTCGGAAAGGGCAAGAGGAAGAAGGGGAAGAACTCCCAGGCCAGTTCGGCCAAAAAACCGGTCGCCGCGTCCTCCCGCGCCCCCTCCCCCGCCGATGCCCAGACCAGTAGGCCTTCTAGCCCTAGGGCTAATCAATCCGTCCCTGCTTCTTCTAAGAAGCTCAAGCCCCCTCCTCCGCTCTTCATCCAAGACAAGTCCAAATGGACTGAAGTCTCGAAGATGTGCATGGATCGCAAGATCCAATACACATCCGCCCGTAGCACCCAGCAGGGCATCAAAGTCACGGTCCCTACGACCAACGACTATAGGGAACTCTCCCGTCATCTTCGTGCTCGGAATGTCTCATTCCACACGTACTCCCTTCCTGAGGAGAAGCCCACCCGCGTGGTGATCAGGCGGATCCCAAAAGAAATCCCCACCGAGGACATCCTTGAGGACCTCAAAGGTCAGGGTGTCCCGGTCATCACCGTTCACCGCCTTCATAAGGCAAGAGGAGGCGACCAGTACGACATGGTACTGGTCGTCTGCGATCCAGTAGATGGGCATCATCCAATATTCAAAATAAAATCGGTCTGCTCCCTCTCAGGCATCTCCATTGAGAAGCCATACCGCTCAAACGTAGTAGGACAGTGCCACAGATGCCAATTGTACGGGCACAGTCAGGCTAACTGCTTTGCGCCACATAGGTGCGTAAAGTGCCTAGGTGGCCACAGCACGGCCGACTGTCCCCGTCCAAAGGACATCTCCAAGTGCACGGAGCCACCTAGTTGTGTTCTCTGTGGACAGTCCGGGCACCCGGCCAACTACCGTGGCTGCCCCAAAGCTCCCAAAGCTTCATCTACGAAGCTGGCTAAACGTGCCCTCGCCCGCCAACAGAGAGAGAGTCCCTCTGTTAAGATTCCCTCTTCTCAGATGCCCGAGCGTCTTAGTCCTCAGAGGCCCACTCCCTGGACCTCCGAGAATCACCAAAAAGCATTCCCAGCCCTCGCTAAGGCTCAAGCCAATCCCACTTCCGGGCCCCTCACTTCCCCCGCTCCCGCGCCCGCGCCCGCGCCCGCCCCAAAAGTCGTCCCCGTTACCGCACCCGCGCCTCCTGGCCCCATGGCCGCTGAGGAGGAAACTAATTTCGACGTCATCCTCGGTGCCTTCCAGGTATTCTGTACCCCGGAAGCGGACCGAATGGCAAACGAAATCAGGGCTGCCAAGAAATCTGCCATCGAATATGGCAAGATTTTTAAGCGCTACCCCGCTATCGAAAAAGCCATCCGCGCCCTTAACCACAATTAATTTTTTACTATGGATAGGAACAAATTAATAGCGTGTACCAAGCCCCGATCCCTAAAACTAGGCTACTTCAATGCCAACGGCATTAACGGCCAGCGTGATGAGATCGCCACATTCCTCCGCGACCATCAACTGGATATCCTCCTCATACAGGAGACCTTTCTTAAGCCTAGCCACCGTGATCCGAGAATTGCAAACTATCGCATAGTTCGCAACGACCGGTCACGCTGTCACAAGGGCGGTACACTCATTTATTATAAAAAGGAGCTGCACTGCATCCCAATAGATCCCCCTCCGTTAGAGTCTCTCCTCGAGGTATCCATCTGTCGGCTCGGCATGACCGGTCATCAACCGATCAGCATAATCTCTGCGTACATCCCTCCCGGCGGTTCGACCGCTGAGAATATTTCACTCACCAAGGACCTCACAGTCCTCTTCGGCTTGAGCGACTCCGTTATTATAGCGGGTGACCTCAACGCCAAACACCCCGCCTGGAACAGCACGACGACCTCTGCCAGAGGACGCCTCGTGTTCGACCTAGGGGCCTCCCTTAACTTTGACCCCATCGCTCCTATGGAGCACACTCACTACCCGCACGATCCCGACCATCGTTCTGACGTGCTCGATATAGCGCTGCTCAAGAATGTCAGCTTAAAGCTACATCTCATTGAGACGCTACACGAGCTTGATTCCGACCACCGTCCAGTGCTCGTGCACTTAGTTCCCCGCTCAGGTCCTTCAGACCCCAGCAAGCCCCCGCCTTCCCAAGTGATTACCGACTGGAGGAAAGTCAGCGAAAAGCTGAATTCCACTACGTCACCTCACCTGGATTCCATCCCTGAACACATTATCTCGGTCGCAGACACGACGGCCGCCATCAACTCGTTTACAGAACACGTTCAATCCATACTGAAGGATTGTTCACGGGAAGTCCCAGCAATGAGCGATCATCGCTGGAGACTACCCGCTGACGTACGTGAACTGATAACCGAGAAGAACGCGGCCATCCGTGCCTACAGCAACTTTCCTTGCGACGCGAACAAGGCTCACATGCGTAATTTACAGCTCGCTGTAAAGAACCGCGTCAGTGAGCACCGTTCCAGTCAATGGGACAAGACGCTGAGCGAACTCGAGCCCACTCACCAAGCTTTCTGGCAACTGCAGAGAAAGATGCGCAAAACCGAAGAGGCTTCGATGCCTCCTCTCGTTCGTCCTGATAAGAGCGTCGCTTTCGATGACTCTGAAAAGGCAGAATGCCTAGCCGACAGCCTGGAATCTCAGTGCTCTCCCAGTTTACAACCAGTAGACCAACGACACCTCGATGAGGTGGACGCCGAGGTCGAACGTAGAGCCGCCCTACCCCCTGTTGAAGACCCTGATGCTCCTCTGCCTTCTATCACACCTGAAGAAGTGCACGACATCATCAAAGGGCTTCAGCCACGGAAAGCACCTGGCTCCGACGGATTCACCAATAGGGTGTTTAAAGTCCTACCCGCTCAGCTAATCGCGTTAATGGCAGCCATCTTCAATGGCGCCCTTTTGAACAACATCTTCCCTCAGGTTTGGAAGGAGGCCACAGTCATCGGTATTGCCAAACCTGGCAAACCCAAGGCGGAGCCTTCGAGCTACCGACCCATCAGTCTCCTGAGTGCCCTCGGCAAAATCTACGAGAGGCTTATTTATAAGCGTCTCAAAGATTATGCCGAGGCCAAGAGCCTCATTCCGAACGAACAATTCGGGTTTAGGACCGAACACTCGTGCGTTCAACAGGTCCACCGTATCGTCGAGCACGTGAGCGCTGGATTCCAGCGCGGTTCGATAACAGGCGTGTTGTTTTTCGACATAGCGAAAGCGTTCGACAAAGTCTGGCACAACGGCTTAATATACAAGCTGTACCAACTGGGAGTGCCGGACCGTCTCGTGCTCATCTTGCGAGACTTTTTGTCCAATCGCACCTTCCGCTATCGCGTCGGAGGAGCTCTCTCCTCCCCTCACCCGATTCGTGCCGGAGTCCCTCAGGGCTCAGTCATCTCCCCACTCATTTTTACGTTGTTCACCAGCGATATCCCTAAGAGCAAAAAGGCTCAGCTAGCCCTGTTCGCGGACGACACGGCCATTTATTATACTGGTCGTTGTCAGAACGTTATCGCCAAAACGCTCCAAACCTCAGCCAACGTCCTCGGCGCTTGGTTTAGGAAGTGGAGGATCGAGGTTAACCCCGATAAGAGTCAGGCGGTTCTCTTCTCTAAACCGCGTATCAATCCCCCCAGCCCCCGTCCGATCACTATGTACGGCAAGCCTATCCCTTGGGAGAAGCAAGCCAAATACTTAGGAGTCATACTTGACCAACACCTGTCCTTCGGGGCACATATCAAAGCAGCCCGCGACCGAGCTGCCTTCGCTATGAGTAGGCTTCATTTCATGATAGCGGCTAAGAGCAAGTTGTCACTCAAGTGCAAGTTGCGTCTCTATACCGCAGTGATCCGTCCCATCATGTCGTACGCTTGTGTTGTGTTCGCACATACCAAGCCTCGCTATATCCACAGGATGCAGACGCTCCAAAACCGATTCTTACGTAGGGTCACGGGTGCCCCGTTTTACGTACGTAACGAACGTCTCCACGTAGATCTTAGGATGCCCACCTTATTGCAGTTCATGAAACGCCTCACCAAGCGTTTCTTCGATCGTGCAATAAAGCATCGTAATCCCCTGATCGCATCGGCCGCCCGATACGACCCCTCGCGTATCAGTCAGGTTCGCCGTCCAAGGCACACACTCGTAACTCCCGACGACGCTATCACTCTCCTCCAGGAGAGCCGTAGGGAAACTAGTACGCTCCTCAAGCGTAAACCCCGTTTCAAACCGCCGTCTTTCCGCCCTCGCCGTCGAGGTCCGTCGCGACGTCCCGGTAATTGCCCTCCCCGACCCTTGCTCGAGCCAGCCCGCGATGCTGTGCCAGTAGTTTTAAACCAGCCCATAAATAATATTACTCAGATCCAGCCTGTCCCCTTGCTGCCCTCCCCCAGCGACGCCCTAAGCCGAGGTCCGAGCCCCACAGGGGGTGCCCTTAGCGTGTAGTCGCTTAGTTTGTAAGTTTTTTTTGCCCTGGCTGGAGGCCTTAAATTCAAGGCATCCACAGGATAGTCCGGTTGAGCAGACGACAACCTCCTAGGTTGAACTGCGAGATGCCATACATAAAAAAAAAAAAAAAAATGTTAAGCTAAGCTATCCTAGTCTTGATTATACCTCTTTTCGTAACCACATCTGGAGTATCATTTTACACTACCTAAGCGCTACAATTATTATATTATTAGAGAAAGTTCTTCTATTCGATGTTCTGTAACATAACATTACGCCTGTAATTCCCGAAGGGTTAAGCAAAGGTGTACCTGATAGTACACCCACATTTCGCCAGTTATGTTTTAAGTCCCATGTAATAGGGGGCGAGCCTATTTTACTAACACTCCCCCAATCATTTATTTTATTTCATAGCATAATACCGAAGAAATGTTACTATATTAAGTTAATTTGAAGCGATAGCAATCAAGCAACAATTAACGTATACCTACAGGTTAATAAACTTTATAACTTAACGAACGAGCTGACCTTCTTCCTACATTTATATTAAATTTTCTCGTTAAACTAAGTTATTTTAACTTGAACTACGGTTCCTAGGCTCATTTATTAATTAGGATATTCCTGGAATATTATTTCGTGAGTTAATCATTTTGTGGAAGAACGCAATTTTTAGCATTTTAGAATTTAATTAGGCTTATTAATAATTTAATTACGTAGGCTGAGATGGCGGAAAAATATGGCTGAAATCCTTCACTTTTCCCTACCTAGTACTACCTCCTTGTATATTTTACTACTCGACACACCGACCTACCTACTACCTACCTACCCTAACCACCTACCTGCCTACTACCTACTTACTACCCTACTCTCGTTCCTTCGTACCTTCCTACCTACCTACCTACCTACTCGACCCACCTACCTACCTTATCTAAACCTTCCCTGGCGTATGTAGAACGACTGTGCAAAATTTCATCAAAATCGGTTCAGTAGTTTAGGAGTCTATAGATGTCGAACATGCGAACAGACATTGATTTTTATAAAGTAAATAAGAATAGCCGCGATGGCCTAGGTTGGTCCGTGGATATGTGACGACCTATTACATAGCGAGTTTACCCTGTGCCTCAGAAAGTAGATTAAGCCGTTGGACCCGGCTGTCATTCGTAGATCTTTGATCGTCGTTACAGATAGTCAGTGGCCGGACATTCTGACAACCGGCCTTACCAAGGGGTATCGTATTTCCCAGTACTAACTGGGTTGTAGAGGTCAGATAGGCAGACGCTACATGTAAAATCAAAGGGATGAATGCCTTAACCACTTGCATCAACACAGAAATCAAAAACCTATTTCTCAACTACGACAATTACAACCATTTGACACTTTTCCAAAAAGTTGAATACGCAAGTACATTCCTGTAACACTGTGTACAATCGTGTACAATAGACACAATACGCAGATAATGTGTTTGAAGGAATCATTTCGGGACTTTGGCAGAAGGCCACGACGAGATGTACCGACAGAATATGTACCGTTCAGGGATGAGCCAAGTCTGTTTCAATCAAATGTTATGTTTGTAGAAAAATATATTTTTCCTAGTCGATGAAGAAAAATGGGAAGATTTATAAAACAATGTTTACAGCCCGATCACACGAGGACGATTCGTTTTTTTTTTTGACGTCTGTGTTTCAGAACTCATTTAACCCTAATCTCTTCAAAGTTAGAGTAAACAGGCTTCTTCTGGGTAAGGTCCCTCCATCGTCGACTCTGTTTCTGTCACTTCTGACCTAGACTAGAGTCAAGAGCAAACCCATATTATTATTATTTTTTAAATTAAAAACATCGTCTTTTTTCAACGATCGGATAATTTTTGACAAATCTTTTTAAATACCCCTGTTCACACGCTACACGAATCTTGACGTATCGTCTTTTAAAAATCACGTACGTCAAAAAACACGAATCGCTCCCGAAAAATCACGAAACTAATGTGAAAATCAATTCGTTTTTTTGCCAGATAGTGATAAATCATAATTCCGAATGCAATGTCCATCCGTCATGACGTATCGTATTTTAAGACTAATCGTCAATGACGGATGCCGTGTGAATGAGCCCTTAGACCTGCTGTCTTGTATGGATCAGAATGTTGGGCCACAAAAGCGATGAATGAAAGCCATTTGCATGTGGCTGAGATGAGAATGCTAAGGGAGATGTGTGGTGTTACGCGAATGGATAAAATAAGAAATGAGTACATAAGAGGAAGTCTGAAAGTGGCCCCGGTGGCTGGAAAGTTGTGTGGTAGTCGGTTGTCATAGTTTGGGCATGTGATGCGGAGGAGAAAAATGTTGTGAGGAAAATTTTGAGTATGAATGTGAATGGCTATAAAGGTAGAGGAAGACCAAAAAACGATGGATGGGCTGTGTGAAGGATGATATGGCAAAAAAAGGAGGTAACTGCTGAGATGACGAGTAATAGAGAAGTATGGAAGAATAAAACATGCTGCGTAAGACATACCCTTTGGTAAGTCTGGTTGTCGGACTTTCGACCCACTGACTATCTGTAACGACTGTCAAATATGTACAAGTGACAGTCGGGACCAACGGCTTAAGTGCTTATCGAGGTACGAAGGAAACTCGGTACGTAATGGATGGTCACCCATCCACGGACCTACCGAGGCAAACGCGGCTTAACCTTGAAGTACGACCCGTGCTGCTGTTATTATTCAGCCTCGAATTCCTCCAAAAATTTTCATTGTTTTTGTTTTTTTTTATTATTATTTAAATTAAAATCGCTCAGCCCTACCGGTATAGTCGCGAACTAAATCGTTAAATGTGATTTAACGAACCTCTGCCAACGTTTGGGTAAGAAATCTATTCTTGTTATTAGAATTGCTTCATTGGTTTAGTGGCAATAAGCTGTGCGGAACTACAGGCCTTGAACCCGATTCTCTGCCCGGTCTCATTATTAGATTATTTTTATTGGATTAATTTTGGTTTTGAAATTTGAGTTTCCACCTACTTTAAGATAACTCGAGGTACAACTACATAATGACAGATGTTAGAGACTTCTACTTACATCAAATGATGTTTTGAGGCCTTGAACCAAATTCACTGGGCAGTTTTTTTTATTAGATTATTTTTTTGGTTTATTTAGATTTTGAGATTATAAGATGAGTAAAGGAAAGTTTTTGATGTCTATCTATTGTAGTTCATTGAAAAAAAAAAGATTTTTGTACAATCTGCATATGTAACTTTGACTCGCAACCGATGTGCATGTTTGGCCCGATATATGAAGGATGCCGAACCACAAAGAATAATATGGATTACCTATAGCAGGTGGTGCTCTGTAGTTTATAACCACCCCTATGGGAAAAGACGTTATTGTATGTGTATATAAATACAGTTTTAACGAAAATGAAAACGAAACCAGACTAAAGTTTTTTTCATTGAATCAGACTTTAATCACTCACTGTTACGTCCATTACTATTTTTGTTGTGTGGAATCCGAAAACACGTTTGACTAACATCATTGTCGAAATAACTGATAAGTAGTAGATTCCATGAGTCTCAACTCCAGATATGACGTTACCAGCACAATGCCTTTCCAATACAGACTTCGCAAGTTCCTTTGACCTGATTCAAAACCGTTTACTTTACTTCTAAACAATGTAAAACGTTATACAGGCTGTAAGGAACATCGACGCATAAACACTTAAGTACCACGAATTCAATACATCATTCGTAACATCATAGAAATTGATCATCGGAATTTTTTTTTTCTGCTGTTTCCTACAAAAGCAATACCTACACGATCAAAATGTATGGAACGGCTGACTGTTTTTGAAATTACCGATGAAAAATTACTACGAGTATGTGTGTGTAGTTCAGTACTATGTACTGAATACTTGGTAAGCATTTGTGCGTCGGTGTACCTCCGACCCTGTATAAAACATATTTACATAAACAAGATTAATCGCAACTTGGTATCTTTAATTTATTCATTGTATTTTAATTCCCGTTTGTAAAATCGGTCGTTTGAATTATTTCCTAGCGATCACGTCGTTTGTAATTCAAATTTTAAGATCATTTTGTCGCCATCAACGCACTTGGTGTGTTAAAAGGCTCAAAATTTCTCGTCGAATATGATGGCATTTTCTCTGGTTGTTTAAAAATTAAACGGTGTAATTATTTGGTTCAAAGGTGTTTGTAATTAGTTGAGAGTATGTTTTACCATTCTCGAATTAGTTCTATGGTTTGAATACTTCCTATAAATAAGATATTGAACTCACTTTGAATGAAAAGGCTAGCTGCTTAGTATACAGAACTGACTGAATCTAAACAACTGCTGGACATCATTTTGCTGAAATGTCTTTTCATCGCGTCATGTGACACGTGGCTGCGACATTTTTTTTTAGTTAGAGCATCGTGCTTAGATAGTGGCCTTTTAGTCTCGTACAGGGCCAATTTAGTTTAATATAAATGAATTATGTCATATTTTTTAATTATTTTTGTTGGTTATTATCTGTTTTTATTTTATTGTGTTTATTGTTTTGTCCTGTGCGAGTCAAATAAAAACTTTTCCTTTAAAAATAATCAATCACTTGTCATCTCATCTGTACAATACAACCATAGACGATAGAGATAGATAATGTTAAATCCCCACACTGCACACCACTGTACCTGGTACAATTATGAGTGCCTATAGTAATACGTGCATAATAAACAGCGTTGGCTGGATTAATAGCTATTAGGTATAACACAGACACAGACACAGGTTAGGTACAGACTGATTTTAGCTGCGTAGATTTAGCCTCTACAAACGATACACTGTGTTTCGACTAAAAAATAGTGATGACTGTGACTTGGAAAACTTTCCAGGGTTCAAATCAATGTGTAGCCGATGGAGAGATAAGAAAGATATTTCAAGTCGCGGGCGGTGTTTCAAAATGAACATAATTAAACTGGCTTTTTCGAAGATTTGTTCGATTGAGCTATATCCTAAAAGAATGTCTATTTTCAGAAAGTTTATCACTTGCTGATAAAGCAAAGCTAACATCTTCTTATACTTTAATTACCGACGAAATGTGGGTATACCATCAGGTACCTACATCTCTTCTAAACCCCACGGGAAATCAAGCGTGATCTATGTAATCTTACAACAAACGCTGCTTTGTTTATACCAAATATAATCCAGCTATTAATATGTATCTCGCCCAAGCGTAGCGGATATTAATGCACTTCCATGAAATAGCTTCTGGACTCAATTTGGTATTGTTTGACGTACGTTGATGGATGACCAACTAGTTTGCTGAAGCTCTTGTAAACGAATGAAGAGAGGGTTTTAATGCGTTGTAAACAGGATACCGTGGAATATTACAAATAGAACATGAAGAACTGATCATCGAAAAATAGTGCTACTGTGCCTAAAGAATAACAGAGTCATCATCATCATCTGCCTAGCCTTTTCCCAACTATGTTGGGGTCGGCTTCCAATCTAACCGGATGCAGCTGAATACCAATATTTTACATGGAGCGACTGCCTATCTGGCCTCCACAACCCAGTTAGTATTGGGTAATACGATACCCCGTGGTAAGACTGGTTGTCAGACTTTCGAGCTACTGGCCACCTGTAATGACAGTCAAAGATCTATATTATTAGCTACGGCTTCACCCGCATAGGAGTCGGAAATGATCCCACCGGAACGTTCAACAGGGGTATCCTTTGTTCTAACAAAGTTCTTGGTCCACCTGTATCTACAAAATTTCAAAAAAATTTCAGACAGAATTGCTTTCACATTTATAATATTAATATGGATACTCACAAATCACCTACACGCCATTATTGAATAGGAAAGTTACAGGCATTAAACGTAAATCAATGTAAATCTTGGCTGAAACACCTAATTGGAAGAAACTTCAACCATAACTCTAAAGCGTTAATAACCTGACAATTACACACCATTAAACATATGTATATATATATATATATATTATATATTATATATATATATGTTTATTATATATTTTGGCACGGCCATCAACGCAGTGTGACCCTCCATACATCACTTCAATATTTGTGAGTAATAACAGCATTAGCAGCCACGGAGTCTGGATTTGTGCCCGGTTGATGGCAATAGGCTCGCCCCCTATTACAAGGGACTTGAACATAACTGGCGAAATGTGGGTTTCCTATTACGTACACCTCTGCCTAACCCTTCTAAGATTACAGTCGTGATGTTATGATATGTAACAGCCGTATTACAGCCCAACTGAGGAAACCGACATCGTGAGGAAACCAGCTTGTAATAGAACCTAAAATTCGAAGACATGAGGCACCCATCAACCCGCGTGGTGAAATATGGGCCCACTCCTTCATAGAGTGGAGTCATGGGTCCCAGCAGTGGGCATGCTATGATAATCATGGCTAGCTTATCTAAAGTCGCTTACACTCAATAATATGGTTTTCACTGCGCATCGCAACTGGGTAAGTAACATGCCAATATGCAATATGTTAAAAAAAAACCTGTCCGATTCGAAAGGGGCATATAGGTTTACCAATGGCATTACCAAATAAAACGAGTCGAGTGGGTCTCGAGTTCGAACCCAGGACACGCACCTCTGATTTTTCGGAATCATGTGCGTATTGAATAATTATCACTTGCTTCGGTGAAGGAAAACATCGTGAGGAAACCAGCATACCTGAGAGATATTTCTCGACGGTATGTAAAGCCAAGTCAGAGGCCCATGGGCGGCTTAAAAACTCTGACAACAGGTTAGGCACCAACCACACGATAAAGAAGAAGACCAGATAAAATAAGAAACAAAATATTCATGAAAGTAAATATATTAATGAATTTTTAAATGCATGATTTTTGTGTTCAAATTGCCACCGTTTACCTAAAATCTAACAAAACTCTAAAACGTGACAACACCATCTTCGGCATTAGTATGTTCGATCGTCAGTTGTTTGTTTATGACGGCACTACCCAAGAAGCGACCCGAGTGTCGCCGCCCGCAACCCCGTGTTACCATGTATGTTTCCTCATTTTAGAACATTTAATTTAATTTTTACTTGTTATCCAAACAGGACAGAGTTTTTTTTTTTAACATATTGTATAGCCATTTGCAATCTTGGCTAAAACACTCAATCGTTATTAGCTTGACAATTACACAACATTAAACAAAGGCTCCAATATTTTGGCACGGCCATCATTACAGAGTAACTGCGTAACCCTCCATACATCACTCCAACATTTATGAGTATAATAACTGCCGTATCGCAGCCCAATTCTGACAATAATGGCCGCGGGTCACATGTCACTCTCTCCGTACATTTGGCTATGTAATTGCTGCAGACAATGTACCCGATTGACATGAGCTTCACGCTCAAGCAACTGTGGCAGAAACAAATGAATGTCACGCTACTTGCGGACCGACGGTCCTTTGTGGCGAATTTAAAATAACCACTCAACACAGCAAAGAAAACAAGTGACGCGCGTGCGATTTGCTTGATGCATGCAAGTCTCATCGTCAGAGACCAGGAACTGGGTCTAATAACTGACGTATCACAGCCCGACTGTGACTTTAACGGTCGCGGATGACATGTCCGTACGTCCGTATCCGTACGTTTGGCAAGCTATGTAACTGTTGCACTGTTGTTGAAAAACGTTATTGTGGCATGCCAGCATTAAAGTTGGTGGCTTCTTAAAAAGTCGGCTTCGCCCAGGATACGGGACCGTATTCATCATCATCTGCCCTGGCTTTTTCCCAACTATGTTGGGGTCGACTTCCAGTCTAACCGGATGTAGGTGAATACCAGTACTTTACATGGTGCGGCTGCCTATCTAACCCCCACAACCCAGTTAGAACTCCGTCGCGATCATGTTCGTGGCTTCGTGGTTATGTCTCTAAGAAAAAAAAATTAAAACTGTTCTGACTTAAATTCTCTCAAATCTTTTCTCACACACTTTTCGCAAGTTTCATTTCTTGACCACTGCCTTTACACAGGGAAATACGTTTAAAGATTAAAAGTGACAAGAGAAAACCGCCCACTTGCTTTTATATTTCCGCAATAACTCATCATGTAAGCTGTGAAAACCTAAGAAAACTACGTCACCCTCTGAACACTACACCACATTCCAATATGACTAAAAGATCTAAATAAAGAAAACCTATTTACTTTTGAATGTGGTATGTGTCATTAAAAACTAAATCAGTTTTAATTTCTCAGGCGTTCGAGTCATTATTTCAGGATCGTTGACATGTCAACAGGTTAGTGAAAACTACGGCTATGAACGAAATCACATCAAACTCAAACTCAAAGCATTTATTTCAATTAGACCATTACAGGCACTTCTGAATGTCAAAACACAAAAAATAAACTAAGCTACAGTCCCTGTCACAAGGCATAATAACTTGTGAAAGTACTGTAGTTGCCCATTCGAAAGCGTAGATCCTATGGAGAAGAATGGGCAAGAAACTCCATGGACACTCTTTTAAATCAATATGTTTTTACAAAATCTTGGTTACATCTTCATGTCGAGAAAATCACGATCATCAATCACGGTTATTTGAGTTGTAGCCGGCTGGAGAACTGGTCTTTGTTGATGTGTCCCAAATAAGATAGCTGTTTGATGTTTGACTAGATATGACAAAGTTGACCTACCTACCTAATTACTCTCGAATCACAAATTCCAATAATGTTTTTTTTTTGTAGTTACTCTATAAACGTTTATAACTTAACATGACGCCCGCATTTTCTGAAGAGTTGGGAAGACAGACGAGTATCTAAATTTCGCAAGTTATATTTTAAGTCCCATGTAATAGGGGGCGAGCCTATTGCAATTAACCGGACCCACTCCAGATTTCTGAGAGATAGATAATATTTAGCCCTACCGGGGAATCGAACCCAGAGCCTCATGCAGCAGTAGCGCTTACGCCCACTGGACCAACGTGGCTGTGTAATACCATTACCAATACCATAATTAACTAGTGCCGTTAACAAGCAGTACTACATTAATTTGTTTTAGGGCGCCATTGAAATTTTACACTTACAGAACTTCGTCCCTAATTTCATTATTTTCTTCTTTTTGTAGCAGATTCATCATTTTGTAAGTTAATACTTTTGCTTTTGAACCCGAAACCTCTCCACTCTACTACGCAAATTGTTAACTTATTCAAGGAAAATTATTTTAAGATAATTATGCAGTTGCGGTTGCCGGACTTACCCCAGTCTTACTCGCTACCCTCCCGATTAGTAACCGTAATAGATTCACTAATAAGGTATAAAATCCAAGAAACGGTTAACCTGAGTCTAAGGGCAGTCTACTCATGCAGTGTTTTTCTACTAGTCTTGTTTACACACCAATAGTGCTACCAACTATTTCAACAATGTTTATTTTAGCAAATTCGTAGATTTAACGAAAGATTTTATATCATGTTTATGTTGAACGTTTTACTTGCTTCCGTTTCTATTCAAAGCTGAAAACTGAAAACATTTTACTCCTGTATTCATCTAAAATAAATATTATCTAAATTGAAAACACGTGTTAATTTTTTGTCGTATAGAATGATTTGTTAACTATCCTTACTTGGACTGATACCTAAGAAAACCATTTAAGGTAATGTTGACATCATAAAATGCTACAACGTTCGAAATTTTCATTTAAAATTATTTCATACAGGTCCAACCGATTTGCAGGAAAATGAAATTGCTCATAGAATGCTATAAATTACACTCCATACCTAAAAATAATGTCGATAATCAAATAAACAATCAATCAAAGACTATAGAGCCATAGTTTGATATACACCCCATGCATGATAGGTAGACGGCCTCTATAATAAACTAGTGTTAACCTTAGCCACATCGTTAAAAAAAAACGAACATCGTAACTAAAAGCCGAGATTACCCGAACACAAACACGGAACTCCAGACTGGCTAAAACTAAAATCTCTAGAGGTGGACGGACTCTGTAAGTTCATTACCACTTGCTTCTTGGCAGGAGACAGACGTCACCTGTATAACACCTTTTACCACCTACGGCTTGGCTGTCTGCCAGTCCTACCTATGTACCCATTCTCCGCTCATTATGTGGAATCTTAGGACGTCTGTAGACAGACGACTTTTCACGGACATGACATTTTATGATGGTACCAACCATAAACAATCGACCAATTTTGATCGATGTCTTTGGTCGATAGGCAAGGAGATCAGTTGACCTCATGCGTCTTTTAGAAAATCCAGTAGTTCGATTCCGCTCCGATCCTTTACTTGTTGTCTAAACGCCTAAATGACCGGTAGACCTGAATCCTCCAGCAGTGAGCTTAGAGGATTTAGGGCTAGACAAAACCAAAGTGGACTCAAACTGTCGCTCTGAAATACCACCATGTACTCAATTTTCAATCGACACAGACCACGCCTTGCGTCGACAAAATGGTTTTACTAAGTAGTAAGTATCTTCATTCACATACAATTGGTAAATAAAGGATATTACAAATGTTTTAGTGCAGGACATCCGCCATAATTATAGCATGCAAATCGTCTCAATTCCATTTCGTTGGTATGACCACTTTTCTGCCTGTAAATCTAATGACTAATGTTTCCAACCAATGCAAGTTCTATGAAGCAGAACCTGCAGTAGCGAATAGCGACCAACCAAGAAAGCACCGATACTCTCGAAGCTCGACTTTTACTCGATCGACGATTCTACTGTAGGTATTTGTAATGGCTATAATTTCAAAAGTCAGCTTAATATTGAAGTTAATAAAAACTTCGATATTTAGCTTATGAAGTTTCAAAATGTTTTTGAGGCGCTAGCAACTAGTGAGAACCACCAGTAAGAATAACAAAATTGTTGAGACAAATTTAAAAAAAAAGAAAAATGCGACCATTGACCACCTTAGTCGGCCGTTTGCGGACGTCCTTATTTACACAGAATTCAAACTTAAAGATAACATAGTATGATTGATGACGGGTCCTAGTCGACTCAGTATGGTATGATTGGGTCGGAAGGTATTTATACTACATATTTGTGTGAGCGTGTACAAAGGTAGGCCTAGGATGAAAGGACTTAGAATTTAGGACGAGAAATCCATAGAACATTGTGTGTGAGATATCTTTTGCGGTAATGTTCGGAATGTTTGAATGAAATTGATAACGCTTGGTATTATGGGTTTCTACTGAAGCGTTATAAAATACCCTTCTTTGTTTAAAAGTACAATCGTAAATGTTATGTTTATTCATTCCCTCACTGGCAGACGACACACACCCTAAACTGATTCTAGAAACATGAAATCTTACTATTATAATTATACAATACTAAACTTACTATTATACATGCGAAAGTTTGCACATTAGTAAAGTAAGCACTAAGAAAGGATTTCTGCAAAATCATCCCCTAAAGGGGAGTGCTATTTGATAAATTTTGCCGTTAAAAAAAAAGAATATTCAAAGGCAAACTATAGATTAACAATATCTGTTTAGATATTGTTATTGTGTAAGTCTCTATAGTTTTAATCTGTTTAGATTGCGAACCACTAGATCCAAACCTGAACAACCAATGAGATTAAAGAAATATTACGTTGACTGTGGTCAATATGCACAGACGACGTAGTTGCCATCGGGAGGTAAACCTGGATGAGGCTGGCACAGGTCCGTGGTGTTTGGCACAAGAAGAGAGAGGCCTATTCCCAGCAGTGGGTGAATTCTGGCTGTGGATGGTTATGACAATGGTCAATATCCATTTCACGTATGACTGAAAGTGTCGCACACCTTAATACGTCAAATTTATAGAAAAGAGGTCACAGCGCAAAAGGGTTGTAGATATAAAGGACTACACGCTTATCCCACCTAAAGACCTTACCGGATATCTTTGAATATTCTTAGAGCTTTGTCTATTTTGAAGGAAATGTTTGATCACATAATTCGAGGAATGTTTATGCCATTGTAAATGGCTTGAAGAAGTCTGCAAGGCGGCAGCAGGGCGAGGTGTTACTACAACACCAAACCTAACAGAAGCAAAGATGGTGCTATTTTCTATTTTATTATGTTGGCTTTATATGGCTGAGCTTTGATGTTTTTATAACAACTGCTGTGTATAACCCATATTTGCAAAATAAAATTCTATTCTATTCTATTCCTTGTTAAAACGTCACACAAAAATAATAACATCAAAATATTATGTACGAATAGTTTAAACCTGGGATTCACTACAACAAAGAAGCCACATAAACACATAACAAACAACGTAACAAATATGAAAAAGCAGTAAGCTAAACTTCGGTTGAGGCAAACTAAGTTCAAACTAAAACAACAACGAAGACAGAACATCCAAAGATTTAAATTCTAAGATTCGCCCTATTGCGTCAAAAAAAGGTTCACATTTCTGTTTCACATTGAGAATGACGTAGTTCTACGTCACACTTAAAGTGGTCACACTATAACAATAAGGTTGCTGCCACTGCACTGTCAAATTAACTTGATGTTTACTCTCGTTTCAATAGCTTTGCTCTTGGATTACTGCTTTCCGAGCCAGCTAACTGAAAAATGACTGCATAGTTGCATGCGTGATGTGCAAGCTAACTGGGGGTAACGTTTCTATTTCGAAAGAGAGAGAAAACTCTCAAAACGAACTCTCTCTCCCTAAGGAATAAAACTAAAACATTCCTGCATTAACTCGTCATGGTAGAGCTACTGTTCTCAGTGAATTTTATTTTGTGGGGTCTTAGAATGTCGAAGGCACATCTAACTGATTAAATCTTTGCAGAAATCCTACAAATATTACACAAGATCTGCGGCCGTGATGTGAGATAAAACACACTGTTTTGTTGCTAAACATTATTCTGATAACGTTATAACTTGAGATATTTATGATGTGGTGAAAACTACGTCTTTCTAACAAGTAAATTTTGCTTTTAATTTGTAAACATAGGTGTTCTAGATTTTAGTTCGGAATATTTTGTTTTACTGAAGTTACTAAGACTTCTAAGGCATACTGGGAAATAGCATTTCTATGGCAAGGTGGTGACTAACATCATGACACCGAGAGAACGACAAAGACATAAAATAACGGAATCATAGCAAAGACTTTTTGAGGACTGAAACATGCGGTTGATAAATACTTTATGCGTGAAGAGCTTTCCTAAAACGTAACATTCTTCTCGTATGACTGATCCGAGTATCACATGACGGGTTGGTTTGTATAAAATCCGTTGATGCCTAGTGGTGGATCCACACAGCGGCCGGGTTTATGTGCGGCATTCGCTACAAAGCCGGCGGCATTTTGCCGACGAGAATGACGGGGGAACAGTTCGATCACGGCTTTCGATGAGAGTGGTGTCGTTTGGTATTCTTTGATGGGGCATGCGCCATCTAATTCTAATTTTTGTAGTTGTGGTAAGTGTGCAGATGTGTATACGTCTTGTATCATTCGAAACAAACTAGTGTTACGTAGAACTCCACCATCAGATATGCGCCCTTGGCAACCGATATCTACGTTTAAAAAGTTACAATTCGCATCAATCACGGCAAGCAAAACAATACTGAAATATGACTTGTACGATTCAAGGCCGCGTCTGCCGGCGGCACATACTTACGGCTTTGCTTATAGTCAAGCCACCGGCAGTACCGCCGGGCTGTGTGGATCCACCATAACACACGTACATCGCTCGACCGGACGAGCGGCGCGCACCGCCTCTCCGCGCGGCCACATAAATCCGCGCGGACGAGCGGAGTCGTGTGAGAAACGCCTTCATTTCAACGCCTTAATGGTAAACAACCGTAAAATGACTGTCTTCGAGGTCTTTTTGATTCTAATGGAAAAATTAATGCTTGAATATAGAAACCCAACAAGAAAGACAAAAATAACTACGGAAACAACTAAAAACATCACAGACAATCACAGATCATATTTCGTTCAATGAAAAACAGCTGCAGACAATCCATTTTCGTGGTCTTTCTAGCAGATTAACCATCAACAGTGTAAGAATAATAATCAGAGATGCTTCAACGAAAAATATATCAATAAAAACTAGAGACGAGGAAAATTCGTTGGAGCCTAGCCAAAGTTTAATAGAACTCATTTAAATTAATAATGATGAACCCCATCTTCTTGTCTAATAACGCTAATTTCCGAAACGGTTTTGAGATTATATTCTGCTTTTAAACTTAATTGTGTCATATTTTTGATAGTTTTAATTTAATAGTAAAGTAAAAGTTAAGATTTTGCCGAAAAGCAGATGTTGGAAGGGTTATTTTCAACGTATGGTCTGCAAAAAGTTTAATTGATTGGTTGAATCTTGTCGGCAGGAAAATGGCTATAATCAGAATGTTTGGCAGACGATTGATGATCTTAGTTATTAGTACCTAGGATCTCACTACCAGACACATGCGGTTTTCCATATTTATCAGCTTTTATTGAAAGCTATGTGTATCGGTCTATTAACAGAAGTATATCTTAACGGACTTAGTTTTTTGAAAGCCTGAAAGCGTCAAACCAAAAATCAAGTCTGAAATCGGGAAATCTGTTGTTGTTTTATGTTTACTAAAATAACAACAACCGTTACATAGGTTTTATACGGTTAATAATAATTGAAAACGATTTTACAGACCGAAGGTTGATAAGTAATGCAACTGTCTGCAAAATATAGACATCAGTTTCCATCTCGCTTTCATCATCTTGGTTGCTATGGTTTGTCTCTACATAGTCTAGGATAAAAAATAACCAACAGATAAACTTCGCCTTTCTACCATCATCTTCAATTGTGCATAAAATAATTTTGTGAACAAGAGCCACCAAAACTTTCCAAATAGAAGAATGAACCCATTCACAACCCACAGCACTCACATTTATACTCCACCGGTGATCCCCTAACAAAACAAAGCGAAAACGTAAGTAAATACAAACAATAATAAACGTGATACGCCGGTGAGTATCATTCAGACGCCGTATGACGTAGCGGAGTTCACCTGTCTGGCGGCGCCGGCGCAGGTGACGTCACTAAACGATTTATAGTACACGTATACACGACACCTTTGATACTCTGACGTATGTAGGTACCTGACTAACTAAAGACTATTTCAGACCAAAGGGTTACATGAAACAGCTCAGTGACTATTTTCGTGAACTAATAGTATTTTTTGTGTGAATGGCATCTCGCATGTCAACCAAAGAGATGGTCGTCTGCTGAACCGAACAATTATGTGGGCGCCTTGAGTGTAAGGCGTCCAGCCAGGGTCATACAAACTTAAAAACTTCACGCTAAGGGCACCCCGTGTGGGGTAGGCGCCTCAGCTAAGGGAAACTAGGGAAGAAGAGCAAGAGACAGATTGGATCGGAGCAATACATTTTCAGCATTCGGAAATTACATCCATGCGTCATGTTCGTGAACGGGCGCTGTCAGTAGGGACTGGTCATCTCGCAGCTGCCATGGATTATTGTATATTTGAATTGTTGGTTGTATCTTTTTACTCTGGACGCTCTTACTCGCACGTCTTTCTACATCGTTCTCACATTTATGTATAATCTCGACATAATTGATGTAACCAAGATTTTGTAACAACATATTGATTTAAAAGAGTGTCCATGGAGTTTCTTGCCCATTCTTCTCCATAGGATCTACGCTTTCGAATGGGCAACTACAGTACTTTCACAAGTTATTATGCCCTGTGACTGGGACTGTAGCTTAGTTTATTTTTTTTTGTGTTTTGACATTCAAAAGTGCCTGTAATGGTCTAATTGAAACAAATGCTTTGAGTTTGAGTTTACATTTGTGTTTCCTTATAACGTACCGGTAATTGTTTGTCAAAAATGGCGGAACAATTACAAGGTTGACTATGCCAAGCTTTCAGGCGTGGTTATTAGTTGGCAGAAAATCACAACAAAGCGCAATATTATAAATTGTTAAATACATATTACGTAAGTATGTATGCTAAACTAACGCATGTTTACGTAGAAGTCGTATTCTGACACCTATCAATTGTTGTGTTTTGAAGCAATATAAACAAGACTTTATGTCGCTGCATCTATATAATCGGCCATGTATTCTTGGCCCCTGTATAAGGAAACTACTACTAAAGGGCCATTAGGAGAATGGCCAGAACAACCATCTGCGTACTTAGGCACTATTTATTTGAATAACTAAATGTTTCTCGTGTAAATTGCGTTCCTTGTGGCAATATTTATATTTGGCAATCAGCGATGATGACGTTAATGATCAGAGAAGCCAAAAACAATCCGAAATGTCAATAAAATTTTGCGCTTAATTGAAAACTGACAATAAACATCTCTCTAGTCTCTTTGATTTAATAATTCGTCGAAACACTCAATAATAATAGTACACGTGTTTGGACTAATTGTCTAAGAATCGAATTAACAGCAGCAAGGACAATCGACAAGGTTCTACGAGTATAATAGACAACTTTTATTCATCAAAGTCTACAAATGAATACAGAATTGTCTTCAATCTTAAAAAAGCATTAGTGTGCAGGGTAGAGGAGATACACGTATTCAGTACATCATGAGCCCCTCCACATAGAAATTGTTCAACGGTAATTAAAAAAAAAAACATTTGAGGGTTCAGGTGTCCCTCTACCTAAGATTAAATCTAAACTCACTGTCAGACAAAGCAAAGCCTAAAAGACTGGCTCTAGCAGCATGAAACTTTGCACAAACGAAAAATAAATTCTTCTCCTAAAGAGATTAAATAGAAGGTGAAAGTTTGTATGGAAGTTCATCGTTTTCGCATTTTGGCCGATAGAAAATAATACTATAGGACTGGTTATTATTCCCATAATTTACAGAAATATCATTCATCCCAGTCTTGCGCGAGCCGCATCCAGACAGTAAGGAGTTTGATGCCATAATATCTTGCTGGAGGATTTTATAAATTAGCAGAATTAGTTCTATTTCAATATTAAAAGACGAAAGACAAAAGAAAACCCATTAAGATTCGTGGTGGATTCTAAAATTTTCAGTACCTATACTTTGTTGTTCACCAAATTACGCAACTCTTGTTTTACTTCTATGGGTACAGTGGCGGTCTTATCGCTGATAACAAAATCCACTCAAATCTGTGTGGTTCTTTCTTCAAAAGGCCATCTCAGACACTCATCAGCATGAGCGTGGAACCTAAGATAGAAATACGCTTGTACGATACAACTACATACAGAAAGCAAAGCTCATAGAAATCTCTATTCCTAGACAGCACGTTTCGCCGAAAACTTTGTTGATAGAAAACATTGCTTGTAGATATCTCGTTCTATAGGAAGCACTGTTGACAGAGATCTCTGTTCATAGATAGCACTTCTTGCCGTAAACTTTGTTCATAGAAACCACTGTTTCCAGATACCTTGGTTCACAGAAAGCACCTTTGGAGAAGGAACTAATAATATATTTTGCGATACATCGATAGTCCTCATGTGAGTTGACCAAGATATGTCTGGACCTTAAAAGAGACTATGACCTCTGAGTTTGTTTCGATTGTTTCTTCTCAGAGTAGTCAGGTACAAAACACCGGCCTCATCAAGTTTTAAAAACAGACGACGTGTAAAAGTGTTTGTAAAAACCTATTTGCAAAATAAACATCATTCATTCATTCATATCAACAACAAAAAACAAAACCCAACTTTCTAGATTCTAGCCGAAAACAGAAGCAGTTCTTGTTTGAACCCATTTCTCATTCAACTACAGACAAAAGTTTCGTGACGTAACCCGATTGAAAATTAGCGATAGACTAGTTATAAATCTTGGTTCAATCGATTTCCTAATGTTGATTTACAAGTAAGAACTTTTGGCAATGCGGACTAGTCCGGTTGTGATTGAATTACGTGTGCAAAACGAAGATATTTACCGATGAGGAAGTATCTATTTTCATTGCAGCTGGATTTTCGGAACAGGAATCTTTAGCATTGTCTTCGGGAATTCAAAAGTTTCGCAGTAAGCAATCTTCACGTTTAGCATTTTTTCCATCCACCGCCTTGCGAAATTCATCGTTAAACCTAGTCTTAGGGTGTCCTACTCAGGAACAGATCTGTCCCAACGGGCATCCGCTAATATGTCTTGATAAATGCAGCAGGAACAAAGAAACATGGAAGTATCTGATTGACACGCTTTTATAAGCTTCACCTGTAATATGTTCATATAATGTTGGATGTTAAATTTGACCCCCTTCCTGGTTTCCGATTGAGCTGAAATGCATACATGTTTATTTTGGATGACAATGCATGGTTAGCTAAGTGACGTCGTTCTAAATAGTACAAGTTATCTTTCACTACTACTTTTTTTTGCATCGGTGTGAATGTTTTGAGTTTTTTTTTTTATTCTTGTTCAAATTTTCATAACAATGTTTTGGAAAATTTTAACAGTTAAACACAACAATCATTCAAAACTAAGTTCGAAAACGTCATCACGTTCTACACAATTTTAATAATAATTCATAATTCTATAACTGTGAACCTCATCATGTTCAAAAGTCTGGTTATCAAAAAATAATAATTTACAAATACTGTAAGTTTGTTATAACATAGTTTACGAATATTGTTAGCACAGCAACCACGCGGTGAGATCATTCCCCGTTCCGTTCGTGGCATCGAGCCGAAAAACTGTATTTTTTTTCTACTACACACCAAGGAAATAAACAATTTAACCGTCAAACAACATGTGCATCGATAAAAGTGTTTAAAAACAGTATAAGAAGCTGCGGAAAGATTGAAAATCATCCAAATGAAAACCGACATCAGGAGATCTTGAAGAGGAGCTTACTAATGTTATTAACGCAAAAGGAACTTTGTCTGTGTAAGTAATTTGACAGCCTGAATCCTGGGGAATGACAATTGGTGACTTGTTGTTCTGGCCATTTGAAATTTAAAAAAAAAAACATGTAGATAGAGAAAGAAGTTCCGAATAATAAAGCTAATTTCACAGTTAACTTTTTTAGTATTCGAATGTTATAACGATTTAAATTCACTGTCGAAGCGCCAGGGTAGCCCGCGAAATTCAAATTTTCTTACGTGTTTTGCAATTTGCCGGTCAGTGTCAGGCTGTATTTTGATTAAAATGTGTTTCGCGGCCCTAACAATTAATATCGTTTATTGATATTTATTAAAAGGCTACCCAAACTGTGGGCCAAAATAGCAGGATAGCAGGAAACTAGTGCCCTGACACAGTGAGGCGGGGTCGCGGCAGGCCACGAAGGAGATTGCGAGACGAACTGGACAGGTTCCGAACAAACTGGAAGGAAGACGCGCGGGTTCGACAGAAATGGAATGAGTGGAGGGAGCATTTGCCCAGGAGTGGGACAGAGAAGGCAAAAAAAATAAAAAGCATGCGTATTACGGCTGCAAATCATATTTTGTTCCACTACCCTGACCCTTCGACCTTCAGCACAGCTTGAGCTTCCTAAGAGCTTGCTGTTCACAACGAAACTCCAATAAAGAAATTCTAAATTGGTTTTTAACTTCTTATAATCAATCGCTTGAAGCTTTCCTCTCGCGTCTTAACAGTTAAATATCCCTTTAAAAACATCTTTATAATTCTCACCGTTGTTATAGCAAAAAACTGAATTTCAAAGGATCTATTCATTCAATTTCAGACGAAGACGTAATCCATTAGCATCGTTATAAACACATGATATCATAGACGACGAAATGCAAGGCTGAAAACTTCATAAAACGGGTTAAAAATATTTGAAATAACTGGCGTCGGGATCGTTTAAATATCCGAAACGTTGTTTTAACGGATATCCAGTGGGGGGGATACGATCTTCGGTGTCCAGGGTCGTGGGTTTAATTCATGCAGCGGCATTATTCTTGGGTTGACCTAGACTTGCGTGTGTATGAGATTTGTTTATCTTATTGTATGACAGAAGTTGAACTAACTGCTTGAGTTCTAAAAATTGGTTCCTGCGTTGATTTGTATCTTTATAATAGTGTACTTTGGTTGTTTGTTCCTTATTCTCTATAGTTATTGGCATAAAACTGCTAAACTGTGTATAATCATACACAGTTTAGCAGTTTTATGCCAATAACTTACTTACCACAAACTTTATTATGATTTCACGCTTTAAAGTAATCACTTTAAAGCGTGAAATCATAATAAAGTTTGTTTGTTTTGTTTTTTTTTTTTTTTTGTTTGTCAAAATTCTGATATTTTTAGAGGAATGTTTGTTTTCAGTTACTGTAGGTTTATGTTACAAAATAAAACCGTTTAACACGACTTACATAACCAATCCCTTTCCTACTAACATCTGTTGCAACTTAACTAACAGTCAATTAAAGAGAACTTTGAGTTTTAACTGTTTATCCGTCACAAAAATACCCTTGTCCATCATAGGAGCCGACATATTAAAATTATAAACATTTTGTTTTTAAAGACGAGAAGCTCATTGAGCCAGAAAGATTTATGTTGGAACCAGAAATAGATTTGATATAGAATGTAGTGCGCCAACGGAAAATGTTACAAAATGTCTCCTCCCACGCGAATTAATAAAAATATCCTATCATTCGTCGTAACTAACGAATAACACTATATAATTATATTAGTAGAGAATTTTCTTGAATTCTTGGTGAAGTCTTTGAACATACGAATAGTATTTCATTAAAATTCAGATCAATCAAGATAATTAAATAAGGTTCAAAGAATATGAAATAGTTTCGAGGAAAATTGACGAAATTAACACCGCTTTTAGAATAGTTACAAAGAAGCTTTATTTCTCAAAAAAAAACGTTTAAATTAAATCACATTATTCCAATTTCTAGTAAGTTTAATTAAATGGATGGAACTTTGTATAATTAACGAATAGAAAAAGCCTTCTCATTTCACGTAAACACAAAAACCACTTCACATTTTGGAAAAAAAACCCTAAAAAACCTTTTAAAAGAAAGGGTCAACACAAACTGAATCCCGTCACATAAGAAACTTAATTAACTACACATTAAAGCAGGTTAAAGCATTAAGTAGATAAGAGTTGACAGTTTAAATTAAACACAAAACTCGATCGCTGCAAGTTAAACCAACACTGTTTTCTCTGAACCGACAGTCACCACTTCCCTAGCTCCCTACTTCCCTAGCCGTTAGCATATTTCCCACTCCATAATTACTTCCTACACTTTAACAGCGAAATTAACTCGTGTTTTCGAGATTAACTCGTGTTTTTTCCGTGCCAACAGCACAGCGGTGAATGGCCGGTGAGTTTTGACTTTTGTTATCCACGTCTGTTATTATGATAGTGATAATGACATTGCGTTAGGTGAGACAGGTGTACCTGAGAGCAGTCTCGAGTGTCAGCGCCTGCGCACCGCACGCCTCCAGACCTCCAGAGCAGAACTACGCAGCTCCCTCTCGACACACGCCCGCGAGCCCGAAACGGCTATTTATAAACGTATCGCTTATAATTTTATTGTTTGAGCAAAAAGCCAGAACGCGACAAGTACGCGCGGCGGTCGTAACACTAATGCCAACTCGAATGTTTCCAGTTTGAAGGCGTTCCCTACGTGGTACGTTGATAATTCCAGCAGTTGTTGATATAAAAGACGGTTGTAAGGTCTCCAAATCATCGGCGACTTTCGTCGAAGTCGTCTTCGGTCAGTTTGGTCGCCCTCGTCCGACCCCGTTCGGCTGTCACGTTCAATGTTGGATAACCTAACATGTAGGTCAACAGACTAAAGTCACAACGAAAGTAAAAAGTATTCGGGCATAAATTTTAGAACAGCGTCGAAGTTCCAGTGAAAAGTTACAAAACTGCCATACTTCACTCCGAGATGAAATTGAAAAAGAGTTTTCGTTTTACTATTGATTTTGACTAAAACATTACACAGAACGTGCTGCGACTTTTACGCGGTGCTTTGAATATTTTAAAAGGTGCTGATTATTATATTCGAGGTCCATTGAAAGTTTTGACTTGTAATAGAAAGCAAAATGTTAGTAAATTTTTTGGTTGGAATGGAAATCCCGATGTTAAAATTCATTTGAAAATGCGGGAGCGCAAATCTATTGCTCATCAACACCCATTAAAAAAAGACAATTTTTACACTGGCTAATACTAAACTAGAGAAATATTGTGTGCTTAAAAATCTTCTGAAACATCCCTGACCTTTAGCGATTTATTTGAAAGCCTGTTGACAGATTTGTTTGAAGGTGTGTATTTTGTTATTCTTCCGAAAGTCGAAACATAAGAATGTTTCAATATTGCAAAATCTACTGTTGCAAGAACAATCCTCATTTTCTCCAAAATACGTGACAAGTAACTGAAAGATGAAGAAAAACAATAGAACTCAAAGACGCTTAGGGACTCCTAAAACTCCACGAGCTAATTGCCAGAAAAAGATGACAGGTTAGACTGGTTAACTAAAGAACCCTGTGCAACTTAGTTAGGGGCCGCGACCACATCCAGCCATTGTTTGGAAAACGCTGCATCAATTAGTAGTAAAAGCTCGGTACACGCTTATGCCTTGCATGGGATCAACATCGCCTGAACCAACTCCAGCCGTTCACTATTCTTTAAATCAAATTCTTACTGCAATTCTTCTTTATAGTGTGGCTTATGCCTACCCTGGTCTCTAGAGTTTTATGGGCCTCTGACTTGGCTTTACGTGCCGCAAATAAATCCGAAAAATCAGAGGTGCGTGTCCTAGGTTCGAACTCGAGACGTATGACTTGGCAGTCCGACGGTCACACCACTAGGCTATCATTGCTTTTACTGCAATTTACACTTATAAAAATTCCTCGGATCTAGCTCAGCTAATAAAAATGAGGTGATACCATTCCGGTGCATACTTGTGGAATGAGCTCCACAAACCGCTCGCGATGTTCGTTTGTTTCTATCATTTTCACTGTGTCAACAAAAACACATCAACCACCAAGGTGCCTCCATACCGTAATTTCTAAATTCAATTCAATATAACCTTGAGGTTACCGTTTAGCTTACGTGCTTATCCAGAATTTGGCAAGCTGTTAGTTCTTTGGCAGTTCTAGCTTTGGAAACTATTCCAAACTATCCCATGACTTAACAATGTCAGTCAAACTTCGACGGGCGTTGAATTTCTGAACGTCTGGTTGGAGGGGCGTCAATTTTGGCAGTAATCCGGTACTTTGCCGGCATTTTGCGGTGTATTGTATAATAGTTTGGCGTACGTGCGTCTACGGGTGTTTTGTTGTGTGTTATTTGAAATCGTTATCGTACTTTTTTGCTCTCTGTTACACAATATCTACAGATGATTTTTACACTGGACAGATTTTAAAATCGCTGTAACATGGTACTGTGAATATTCAGGAGGTATTTCAGCATGAACGTGAAACTGATAATCATCGTCGTCATCAGCCTACAGCGGTTCACTGCTGGACATAGGCCTCCTCATCGCGCGCCACTCAACTCGATTCTCGGCAACTCATCCAGTTGCTACCAGCCACCCTGCGAAGATCGTCGCTCCACCGCGCCTGAGGGCGTCCCACCTTATAATAATCATCTGACCTTTATTAGTGATTGTGAACACCAAAAACAGATCGCCAAAAAAACTACGTTATAAAAGCTCAACACCTTAAATAGATACTACTACTAAACAGATACTATTTAAAACGTTTAAATTAATGTTAGTAATGAAATAACAAAATACCAATGGAGGTCAAATTATAAAATGTCTATAAATCAAGGTAGAGCCTGAAACCATGTAAAACTTACCTAACTGTAAAATAACATTTGCCCGACCTAGAAATCGAACCCAGTAGCTCAAGCTCTACACTTGCGACCTGTAGAACACAAAGGCAGTCCAAATGTGATGGTAAAGATATTGCAGCAATACAACTATCTCTACTCGTCCACCCAATTATGTCTGAGTAAGTGGACAGTATCATCATTATCAGCATGATAGGGCACCTGCGCACTAATTCATCACTGCGACCATCAATCCGCCTGCCAGCGACTAATTATAATATCACTAAACATGTTTAAAAGCTGCTAATTATATTGAGTAGCGAATAAAGATAGTAGGCACCTTTAGAATAGAATACATTTAATGAGCATAACGCTTATCTTGGCCGGTCTTTTCTGTAGACATCTAGGTACGTTTTTAAATGGCCAAGTAGCTTCAGCTTTCTGACTAACTGACCGAATGTTTCAACTCGAAAGAACCTAACTCAATGCTCAAACCTTTATTTAGACTTTGTTAAAAAAAGACTTCGGGCATTTGAAAAGATTTCAGGCAAGTATCTATGCCGTCTCAAATAAAAATCGATAATAGACATGCGCTCCAAAACAAATTTAGCTGATGCGACTCAAAAGTCTGCCTTGAGCTGGGCAGACTTTTAATGGACTGGGCAGGACATGTCTGCCGCATGCCGTACAAACTGTTGGTCAAAATAGCAGGAAACTGGTGCCCTGACACAGTGAGGCGGGGTCGCGGCAAGCCATGAAGGATATAGCCTTACGAACTGGACAGGTTCCGTCAGAACTGAAGTGGAAGGAGGAAGCGCGAGGTCGCGAGAAATGGAAGGAGTGGAGGACTTTGCCCCGGAGTGGTAGATAAACATAGGCATGTCCAATAACACTGGTCAATCTAGAAATCAAACCCAATACCTCATGCCAAGCAGTAGCGATTCCAATGAACAGACCAATGAGGAAGTCAATTTTATACTGTAAACATCGTTTTGATGTAACTAACGTCGCAAAGATCAGCTATAAAATTCCTTTGAAATTGTTCAGTGATCATACTATTATGCTTATGTAATTACTACCCACGATCAGTATAATTAGTGATTAAAGAATCGTTATTATTTTATAGCCCATATCAAACTATCAATATTAGTATTACCGTTTCCAATATTGTATCTCGATATTGTTTTACTGAATTTTCGCCAAGAACAGTTTCAGCCAGGAAAATTTGAGTATGAATGTGGATGGCTGTAAGAGTAGAGGAAGACCAAAGAATCGATGGATGGACTGTGTGAAGGATGATATGGCTATAAAGGGGGTGACTGCTGAGATGACGAGTAATAGAGAAGTATGGAAGAAGAAGACATGCTGCGCCGACCCCAAATAAATTGGAATAAGGGCATTAGATAGATGATGATGAAGAACAATTTCAGCCTCTTGGATTAAATTGTTGCAAGAACTAAATTTCCTTATTCGCCGCCAGGTTTATAGCATACTAAAATATAATACAGACAGAGACAAAACTACCTTCTTTCTTATCCTATGTTCATCTGTGTGCCACAATGGATTCCGTTAATGAGTGAAAAGTAACATAAAGACAAACAAATCGACGGAGAGATAGACAGACAAGCCAATAGACAATGTTACTTTTGCGTTTAAAATAATAAGGATTCGTTTGAAAGTAAGGATGTATATAGGCATATGCCATCAAAATGACAGTGGCTTTATTGTAAATTAAACCTTAAAAGCTGAAGCCTTCACAGCAGTTCCGTAGTTCTAAATTGGTAATATAACACTATAATGTTCACGCCGCACTGACAGAGCCGTCCGCCAAGCTAGTGTATCGATTACCTTATAGCGTGAAGTAGTGTGCTTTACAACAGAGTAAGGAAACAAACAGAGTTCTAATCCAATTTGTCTTAGAACTTAAACTGGGTGGACCGATGTTTAAGAATGACAAGGGTTGATTCATGCCTCACCGATACAATCATTTTATAACTATGTTGGGTGTGTTGGGTTTAATAAATGCCCACGATTCTACATCAGAAGTGGAATCAATCAGCAATCAACTCTTAATATGTGTCTCTGCCCTACATCTATCGTGTATTTCTTGATCGAGAAAATAGTCAATGTACCAATAACTCACAATTGTAAACGATATTTATCGCTACCCGTACAACTGTCGCTAATTATCATATAATACAGGACCTGTATATTACGCGGGCGATATGACAAGTTCACAATCAATTGTTTTGCCTAGTTAAAGCGATTTGACTATAGTCGCAACAAAGACTATATAACCACTTGACTGCGCATACAGTGCCCCGATGCTCGAAAACTATTAGTGTTTTGTCGCCTACATATAGGCTACGGTGCTAGTAACCATTTTAGTTGTGACCAAGTATTAGACCTGTGTGCACGCTAAATTATTCCAATTTTTTAAACTTTTTATGCAATTATAACGCATCAAAATGCCTTCATGCGCGGTGAAGTGGTGTGGGAAACATTCCAAAACATCTAGTTACAAAAAGGATGGCATGACTTTTCACCGGTAAGTAAACAGTAAGAAAATTATTTTTGATTTCATCAGATCATGAGCGACCGTAGAGGTCTCGTTAAAATGGTGGTTGGGTGAAAGAGCACACGTTTTGATTTCCGCGTTGATGTCTTTTGGAAATGTCTCGTTCTTTCATTAGACAATTCTAATTCTTTTATCCCTTTCTTTCCCTTTGTGTGTTTGTAGTAGAAACCCGTGCTGTTGCCTTCACTATCCGAAATTGATATCGACAATAATAAAATTTAAATTAATAAAAATGTTATTCAATTCAAATACTGCAATAAAATACCTATCTACTCTTAACCGACTTAAAAAAAGGTGCAATTTATACGTTCAGGACCCTAAAACTTGAATTCGAAAAACATTTACCAAATTAATTCATTTTAAAAATCAATAATAACAGGATACATGTTTTTTGTAATCGATTGTTTTTGATTATATATCATTATTTTATACGATTTTAATTGAGTATTTTTCATAATGTTAAAATCTATTTTATCGATATCGACTGTTTTCCCCTAATCAAATAGATCAGCCCTAACGATATGAATACCTATGCAAGTTGACCTTGAACTGACCAATTGCAGGCGCGCGTTCTTCCTCGTCCCCCGGCCCGCGGTAGTGAGTCGTGTACTTCGAAGAAATCGGCCTATAAGCTCTCTAGTGGTAATATACTCTATGAGTCGCAACCTCGGCGCTTACATCTGACAGCACCAATTTCTCACACATTATCATTCCACTCGCTCCATACTCCATTCTCTCTGTAGTGCACGGGGCTTACTCAGCGACTCGACGTAACTTTAAGTTGAGTAATATTGCTTCTTGAGCGATTTCTGCGAAGTTTACGCAAGGCTAAGTGTTGTTCCACGCAGATTGTGTGCATATTCATAGTGAGACAACTATCGCTTGTGCCAAGTTATTAAAAGTTTTAAGGAGTTTATAGCTTATAGTTGATAGTTGATAGCTTGTAGTTGATAGATTTCGTATAGCATAAACATAATTCCACTATGTAAGAGGAAGTGGGATATAATCCACCACGCGCGGATTAGTGGATGATCTTCCAAATGTTTTCCCTCATCATAATTCGATTGCTGATCATAAGATCCTGGGTTCGATACCCGGGTCGGGCGAAGTGTTTTTGAGTTTTTCCATCAGGAATATCTCGTTTTCAATATAACAAACTGCAAAAACCAAACTTTCTTGGTGTGGTCATCATAAGACATAAGTGCATTTATCTTGTGATAAATGTCGGTAACAGTCAAATAGGTCACTTTTATATTGGCAAAGATACGACATTTTATTTCTACCAACGACAATAAAGACTAAAATCGTATATTAAGATCAGAAACAAGAATAATTTGTTTACAACATTGGAATTTCCATTTTGCTGCAGAATTGCGGTTTCTATTTTATTGTAAGCCATAACAACACTTATGTTAAGTGTATTTGGCTCTCCTTGTTTAAAATAAACAAAAATGGCAAAGCAAATCACAGATTTTGATTTAGAAAAGAAAATATGTGTTTAAATTGTCAATTCAGAAAACAATAGGGGGCTGTTTCCTGAATTAACTTACATGGGGCTTAAACATAACTGACGAAATATGGGTGTACTAGCAACCAGTACCTCTACCTAACCATTCGGATGTTACCAGGCGTGATGTTATGTTCAAGAAACAGATTTCATCATCTAGCCCTTTTCCAACTATGTTGGGGTCTTCCAGTCTAACCGGATGTAGCTGAATACCAGTATTTTAATTGGAGTGACTGCCTATCTAACCTCCACAAGCCAGTTAGTATTGGATAATACGATTTTCCGGTAATCGATGTATTTTATTGTGAGATAAACAGAAAACAACTGTTCCATACATTTTGACCGAGTAAATATTGCACTTTTCTATGAAACAGAATATTTTAAACTGAATCACTACATAGTATAAAACAAAGTCGCTTCTCGCTGTCTGTCTGTCCCTATGTATGCTTAGATTTTGATGCCGTTTTGTTTTTAATAGAGTGATTCAAGAGGAAGGTTTATATGTATAATACATGCATATTATAGTAGAGAAAACATTAGTATCTAAATTGCACCCGTGCGAAGCCGGGGCGGGTCGCTATTTTATGAAAATTTCCTTCCTGTACACCGTGTTTTACAATCATGATCGTATACCGTGTACATTTGTCAAATAAAACATAGAATTGTGAAAATATTACACAAGCACTTACCTGCTACAATATGACGGTCTTATTGCAACAACCAACATACGCAAAATACGAAGCATACTCCGTTTTATTATGTAGACGACTGTATTCTGTTTGTAGTAGCAGATATTTAATAAAAGAGTTCTATAAAGCATCAAGGAACATTCCACCTTTGTGTTGTTAGGTACGGACGCACATCTCAAAGTATTACGCTTCGCCTTGGTAAAATATGAATGTTTGAACTGCTTTGTTTTTAAACTAAACTGGTGTATTTATCTTTAAGACAAATCCATAAAGTCGATTGCCAAAGTTTGTTTATTAGGAAAACAAGTAACACAAGTAACTTGTCAACAATAGAAAGTATGTACAAAGAATGTACATGTTTACATGTGTGTGAATGTACATGTGTGTGTGTGTGTGTGTGTGTGTGTATGTATTCCCTCATTGGTCTAGTGGCCCTCGGCGCGACTGCTGACCATGACGTCCTGGGTTCAATCCAGGTTGCAAAGAGTTATTGGGTTTATAGCAGCCACGGAGTCTGAATTTGTGCCCGGGTGATGGCAAAAGGCTCGCCACTTATTACATGGGACTTAAACATAACTGGCGAAATGTGGGTGTATGTACTATTAGGTAGACCTCTGCCTAACCCTGAACTAACTGGACCCAGTCCTGGGGATTACAGGCGTGATGTTTGGTTATGTTATGTTACGTAGTCTGTGTACTATGTTTGTATAATTACAAAACTTATCAGCTATAGTGCTGTATGATTCTTTTCTGCATGATTGATTCTTTTAGCAAGTGACCATAGTCACGCCATCTTGTTTTTACAATACAATTTCCGCAGACAATTTAACAAATGTTTATCAACATCGCCCCTCCTGCCTTCCTTCAAAAGATAAAAAATCCACGCGGCACTATACACTTCCTAACTTTGTTGTTAATGTCATTAAAGCATATCTGAAGATTTTTGCCACTTTAGTCAACTACAATTAAATAATCACCAGATTCGACAACAAGTCTCGTTCTTATTAGAGACTCTATTGGTCTTACATTTTATCAGGCTTACAGAAAACCTTTGGGAAAATATGAATCCTTAACTTTTGTATCCTTTACCCAGAACTTTGAGCACAGTAACAATGCATCTTACTTTAAAAATTCTTAGCATGCCTCGCTAGCTGCTCGACTATTAACTTTAATTTATAATGGCTCTTAAACCCAGGATAGATAGTGCTTTAGGCAAATAAAATTACAATATTTAAATCACGGATGCTTACTTTAGAGGAATATCTTTAATAAGAATATAAGGTTCGACCACGGAGTAAATACAAAGAGGAGATGTTCTATTTAGATTTCCTTAGGAAACAACGCGTGACACTTTGCGGGGTGAGGGGGTGCTAGATCCCGCCCACTTCTCTATTTTCCAACTACCGGTCAATAGCAAAACTATTCGCTCGTTCTGTCGATTTTGTTTTGTAGTTACGTAACTATCTCACACTAGATGTCACTAAGTGCAGGATGCAACAGGGTCGTACTCAGAATTTTCGTACCGGGGAGTACTGTTTTATTTTAAATTAATTTTGCGAACCATCTTGATGCGTATTTTTTTAAATTTAAATTGTGATTTTATTATGAAAAAAAAAAAGGTTTCTGATGAATGACGAATGAAGATTATTAGATTTTCTCTTATACAATATTATTTTTTGTTTACACTAAACCCGAAAAGGGGTCATTGTAGTCATCTTTTTGAACAACTTTTTCTATGGGACCAACCTTGAAATCGCGAAAAAAAAATCAGCTGTTCCCTACTTTTATGTTCGCATAACTCGTCAAAATGTAGGAAAATCTGATTTTTTTTTCGCGATTTCAAGGTTGGCCCCATAGAAAAAGTTGTTCAAAAAGATGAGTACAATGACCCCTTCTCAGGTTTAGTGTAAATCAAGAATAATGTTGTATATTTAAATGACTTATTTTGTTTAAAAGACTTATCAAGATGGTTTACAAAGCCAGTATGTTTGTAATCCATTGCTGTCTTAGATTATCTTCGGATGGAAATCTAAAACAAATTTAATTTAATAAACTAGGTGGGCTTTAAGTACTTTAAATAAATAAAATAATTGTAGATAGAATATTTAATTTATAGGAGATTGTATTTTTATGTCCAGCGTATTTAATGTTTTAAGTACTTTCCATTTATGAGACAGCCGCAGCCGCGGGACATTCAGTAAAATAATTGATTTCTAATTACGGCCCTGTCTTTTTGTTGTTTATGTTTGTTGTTCATTCCATCCAAAGCATGAGAACGTCTCTCCGAGTAATTTTTACAAGACAAAACACAACACTTCATTCTTTTTTTCGTCTAGCGCGAACAATGCTGTAAAATGGGAACGTTCACAAAGTTGTGCACAGGACGAACGCCAACAATACACTGACTAAGGCCACGCCCACATGATGCCGTCAGGACCTAGTTGAGAATCACAGTGCACAGTTGCTTAGGCCATCTCCTCTTTGTATTTACTCCGTGGGTTCGACCCTATGAAAATATTTGAGCTTCAGATAGGTAAGCCTAATTGACTCTTAGAGATTCCAAGAATGAAGTGAGCCCAGTCACTGAATTCCACAATTACATAGATTAATTTATCATTATTTCAGACGTAGGAGGTATCTACGAACACATTGCTCGGCATAGGCCTCCCCTAAGTATTGCCACATCGAGAAATTAGTACATTAAATATTAGTCGATAAGGAAATAATTGTCTGTTGGATGGCACAGCTGTGGGCCGAAATATCGCAAGACTTCCAGAGCTCCCCAGGGCTCCAGGCTGTGAAACAGCTTGACAGGGTCGCGGCAGACCGAGGAGAAGATAGCGGGACGCCTTGAATCCTTCGTTGTGAATTTGCGAGAAGAAGCACATCATCGTGAGAAGTGGAAGGAATGGGGGAGACCTTTGCCCAGGAGATGGATAATACGGGATAACTAAAAAAATAAGGAAATAATAAGAAGCCAAAGAAAGTTCAGTTACGACAACCGTAAAAAATACAGTAAAACTCTTCTTCCATGAGTGAAAATATTCCGATTTGAAGATTATCCATTAATCTAACTTCAAAATCAGTAACTGCATTCAAAACTAATACGCCAATCAAAACGCTAATAAATCCATCGACGTACATTGAAACATGTAAACAATTGCCGATAAAAAGCTAAAAAGAAAAACTTGGACAGCGCTGGCAACACAAATAGACAACAATAGTTATTGACGTGGCTGTCGACTGGCAATGGCTGGCAACACAGAGTTTAAAATGCAGTTCGGCTTAGATAAACAACAGGTTTTTTAGCTTGGCTACTCGTATTTTTCCATTCTCGTTGAATTAAAACCATAAAACCTATTATACGAAGTAATAAAACGAAGACTTTTTCGTGTCTGTCTATGCCACTAAGGTCTTCTAAACTACACATTACACAGTGGATTTCGATGCGGTTTCACTGCGATACAGAGCATTTAAAATCTTGTTTGCAAAAAAAATCCTTCTGTAACAAAAGTGAATATTTGTGATTTGCGTTTTAAAAATCATGTCTATGGATGAGTACCCGATTCATCTATCTATCTATATTAAAATCTATTGCCACATGAATGAGGGAGCATCAATTGAGAACGGCTTGACTGGACTGTTATATTTTTATTGTATTCGTAATTCTCAGGCAAAGAGATTTAAAAGACTTATAGAGTGGACATTGGGAATATTTTCATACAAAAATTTTGATCGCGAACATTTTCGATTTTGACACAAGAATGCTACCTGACAAACGCGCGTATGACACTAGACAGAACGATTTGTTACTAAGTTGTAACAAGTATTGGATTACGATTTTCCTCGCCATGTCCCGTCTATCGCTCGTAAATATTTGAATGTCTTTGTTCTCAGGACAAGATTTGTATGAAATAAATAATACAATTTTATTTGTTTTTTTTTTGCTCGAATCTCGCTTCTCATTTTCTTCATTAGTAAACTGCACCCGTGTGAAGCCAGGGCGGGTCGCTAGTACATAAAAAAAAATGTTTGACAATCAATTCGAGAGATTGAATATGCAGCAAACAACCATTCATCAAAAGCCATATCATGCATAGCTCGATTGATCTATGCCATAGACATTTAACACTCATTATCTAAACTAATTTGTCTCTGGTTTCCGACAAACGATAATGATAACGATGCCTTTGACAGAGCCAAACTGTCTGATCTAAAACGTTGGCTCGGATCCTAAAGTGCACGTTATTAATTGACGATTAAAACTTTTATTAATTTGTTTATTGAGAGTAATGGTGGCTTAGTGGTAACGGCCCTGACTTAAGAATCATAGGTCTTGGGTTCGAACCAGGCCAGCGCGTTACTTATTGTAATTTATTTCATTACCACTACTCTCAAAGCGGTGAAGGAAAACATCGTGAGAAAACTGGCATAATTATCCTAGAACCAATGACGCATCAACGTACAATTAAACAATGTTATAATTTTATTTAGGTACAGTGAACGTTCACTCATACTAAAACTCCCAAGTTATATTGTTACAATGTTGAAATTGTTGCGAATATACACCATGAAATATGTCCATATGTCCATAAATATGTCCATACACCATGAAAATTCCGGTAAACTGTAGTACACTTTATGTACTTATTGTTTACCTCAGCTTGCTCTCTGCACGGTTAGGCTATAAAGAAAATGTTGCAGAAAGTACAGCCGTCAAAATAACAGACATGCCTGTAATCTCTGAGGCTGAGGTGTACCTAATAGTACACCCACATTACGCCAGTTATGTTTCAGTCCCATGTAATAGATGGCGTGCCTATTGCCATCAACCGGGCACAAATCCAGACTCAAGTGGCTGCTAATGAAAAATTCCTGATTGAAAAACCCAATATCACTTTGCTCGACCCCGGAATCGAACCCAAGACTTCGTGCTCAGTAGTCGCACTTAGACTACGAACATAAAGTCTTGGACTAGTAGACACTAGCTAAACGAGCTAGCTAGCCAGTCGTAACACCTGAGCAATCTCTTCAAAATCAGGTTATGTGGGGAGAACTTCTAAACGTCCTGTTAAGATCTTGTGACACAGACTCTTATGAAATCGTTCTTGAATAAATGCATTTGGCAGATGGCAGTATAAATCCCACATTGTTAGCTCAAACAAATACGTCAGGCATACGAATCATCTATAAATTAAGGTGCTCGTCATAGCAAAATCTCTCTTTGAGAAGCTAATTAAAATCAAGACAACGATTACCTAATTACTGGAGAAACGTAAAAAGGTCTAAATTTAAAAAGACCTTTGTGTGTATAAAGAGCATCTTTTAAAAGCTTACGAGTTGTTTGACTACCGTAAAACGGGGTGAATAGATTCACAGGGGTGAATCGAGACAAAACTTTGAAAGGGATTTCAACGTAGAATTAATATGGTATGTTGTCAACAAGCTTTCTAAATAATTAAGCATAATTAAGAAAATTGTCGTGATGGCCCAGAGGCTAAGGCCTCGCCTCTCATGCATGAGGTTGTGAGTTCAAATCCTGGCAAGTATCAATGTGACTTTTTCAATTCATATGTACTTTCTAAGTTTATCTTGGACATCACAGTCATCAGTGAAGGAAAACATCGTGAGGAAACCTGGACTTATAATTCATATAAGTCTGAAATCGCCAACCTGTCTTGAGCAAGCGTGGTGATCAATGCTCGTGCATTCTCTGTATGAGAAGAGGCCTTTGCCCAGCAGTGGGATAGTATAGGCTGGTATTATTATTATTATTTATTAATTAAGAAAATAAAATAGAATCCTTGTTGTTAACATACCATATTAAATCCACGTTAAAATCCCTTTCAAAGTTTTGTCTCGATTCACCCCTGCATCTCTGTTCACCCCGTTTTACCAGTTATGCTCTTTTGTTTCACCTTTCAATTTTCATCGTTGTGATTCTTGCGTGTTTCTGTTACTTAGTTAATTTCATAATTCTTTCGTTCGTTGCAATGGTACAGTGGACCTTCGCTATTTTCTTGTTTGGTGTCTCCGAGTGCAATACATATTTTCCTCCAAGAATAAATGACTCAAATGTTGCACTCTATGTTTGTCCATATGTTTTCATGTTGTTACATGTTCCGACCTAATTCTTTATATGTAGGGGCTTCATGCTGTGTAAATATCATAAAGCAAGATTTAAATAAGCTCTTTGAAATCCTTCGTAGTTTGAATGGATTTTGAGCATTTGTTCCTGGAGTATCGAAGGCGTTGTTGGGTCGTTTTCATAACGATTATTTCCTGTGAAAAGTGGTGTTCAGCTGCAGCCGATTAGACCGAAAACCGAAATATACCGAATATATCTGGGAAAATCGCTAGGCAAATGGAGATATTACCAGCGAAACCTTCTGACATTATAAGCATGAACTACTTTTTAGGAATGCCTTCTACAAAAATACATAACATAACATCACGCCTGTAATCCCCGAAGGGTAAGGCAGAGATGTACCTAGTAGTACACCCACATTTCGCCAATTATGTTTAAGCCTCATGTAGTAGGAAGCGAGCCTATTGCCATCAACCGGGCACAAATCCAGACTCCGTGGCTGCTACTGAGAAATTCCAGATGGAAAAACCCAATAATAATTTGCCCGACCCTGGAATCGAACCCAGAACCTGCTTAGCAGTCGCGATTGCCATCACTAGGACTAACGAGGCAGACGTACAAAACCAGTAATATACTAGCTTATGCCAGCGGCTTCGCCCGCGTGGAGTTCGATAATTGACCACGGGATCGTCCTACTATAATCCAAACTATAATCTATCTCTGTGCCAAATTTCATCCAGATCCGCTCAGCCGTTCTGGCGTGATTGAGTAACAAACATATGTACGTCCATCCAAACTTTCGCATTTATAATATAAGTATAGATTATCCAATTGCAGGACAGAAGCCTTTTCTTAAACTGGCAAAGAACGAGCATCGACCATCGCACGTGGACACCGCGTGGTTGCCAACCCGCAAATTGACTTCAATCACTTGTATAACAGATGAACCAATTTATATTACATAAAACTAAAAATTCAATCACATTTCAATCATACGAATATTTTCATGCTGCACCGAAATGTACGTTTAACAAAAATAATAAATTAATTTACAAAATGTACTCGTATATTCACAGTGGCCTCCAGAGTGGCAAGATAATTACTTTTCACTACAAAATATTGCAGTTTATAAATAAAACTCAGCCTGCAACAATATGTCTGTTCCGTTATATTTATAACTAATTCAACATGTTAAATATTAAACGCAGGGTTGCCGACGAAAACTTTACAATAAAAAAAAAACATTTTGGTTTGTCTGACCAAAAAAGATTGGCATTAAAATATACTTCAAAATGATAAAACCATAAATAAATAACTCATAATAGAACTGACAAAACCGTAAATTAAACGAAAATTTTCTTGCATTCAATTTAATTTTTACAACAATGTCGTTTTGACAACATAACAAATGGTTATTTTAATCCGCCTTCTGTCTTCGTTGAGAAAGTTCACCCCTGCGCGTGGGCAAGCACGATCTGTCAGTGTCGTCACCAAGGTCGTTGCGCGGACGCACGACGAAACAACGACGGTATTTCGAGAACTGAATTGCGCAACGTTCCCGTCGACTTTTCGATTTTATAACTGTGAAAAGTTTTCGTCGCTAATTAGCATCGATTCTTCCGCTTTTGCGTTGACGCTTTTGATATTTTAGAAAAAAAAAATGTTCCTCATTTCCGTTGCTTTCTATATTCAAATGTTTCTATTAGATCGTTTGAATTTCGTCATAAACAATATTTAATTCTATTTTAAACTTTTAAACATCACAGACACGTCAAAATTCTTTTTTTTTTCAAGATCTGTCAGTGATTTTGACAAGTAAGTATTGGTCTTTACAGCCGGGTGCAATTTTTTACCCATTCCTTTTCTTAATGGTTTTGTTGGCAGCACGTAGACTACACGTGGGTGATGGAGCTGCATGTCAATGATCTCGCATCATTCGCATACTAGAGCCACCCGCACGTATAAAAGTATTTCACATATACGTAGGTAGGCACATATGTATGCATGCATGTATAGAAAATTCCACACAATTCGCCAACGTTTTTATCGTTTAGCACATTCATTTGCCAATGTATTTTAATGTGGTTGCAATTCGGATTCTAATATAGCCGGGGATAGATTTACGTCTGATGTCCACCTAGATTCTTGAACACCAGATCTTTCTGACTTTCTATAATAGTCGTGATAATTTTAGCTCGTAAATATCGTAATTTTGGTGTCCCAAACACGATAACATAGTAAACTAGCTTGACCGATACAGTAGCACAATCAGCCTATAGATAATCTTCCCACAGGTGGGACACAAGCGTGTCCATGAGAGGGAGTGGACTGTGAGCATGTCATCCACCACGCAGGCCCAGTCCGGATTGGTAGACGTCACATGTCTTCGACTACTTTCGATTATTTTTGGTTTTAGGACATGACGGTTTCTTCACGATGCGAAGTTTTCCTTCGCCATTTTGAGAGCAGTTTCGCATATTCCGGATATTCCCGTTGTTCCCATTGACAAACCCCATGGATGGGGACAACGAAACGACGGTTTTTATTTTTCCTGTTGTCCCCTTCACCCTGTACCAGTGATGGGGACAACGAGAAGGCGATATGTGTATTCCCGTTGTCCCCATTGCCATACGCCTAATAATGATCTCAGTGGGAATTACTTTTTATTTATATAAAGCATGTATTCCCAGTGCTATGAAACGACTACTTCCAAACAAGTACTTGGTTTTTCGGTGCTCCAAGCTAGCTGAAATTATTTTGTTAATTATATAAGCCACTAAAAAGTAGTAGGTTCCTCGTCAATTCTTAGCAATCAAGCCAACCTCCAACTGATACACAAATCAATGCATTGCATAACAGCGACAAAAAAAAAACAAAGTAATCCTTTCTTTCACCCACGTTGTCTAATTCCACATGACCCAAATTCACACAAAAATACAGTTAAAATTAGCAGCTTATTGCAATTCCGGTTACTGCCGTAAAAGTCGGATCTTAAACGTTTAATGTGTTATTTTGCACTAAATGTCATTGTACGAGGAACAAATGCGCCTGAGCATCAAAATACAACGAATCTACACTAATATTACAAAGAGGTAAAGTTTGCGATTTTGGATGTAGGGGGTAATCTTAGGAACTACTGAACCAATTACAAAAGTTCTTTCACTAGTGAAAAACTACGGTATCCCCGAGTGTCATAGGATATATTACAAAAACATTATGTTCTCGTGGCATTGCAAGAGCACTTTGCGAATGACGATTATTTGATAAATGTACTGGATGTCGTAAACTATACATTTTGGCAGTTTTATGTCTGTGTTTTGTGTGAGAAGACAGGATGATATTATTGTTGTATAAATAACGTTTCTAGTAGTCCTTGTTAAACATTCTTCCTTCAAGTACTAACAAATTAACTCCTAACTTGCTACCTACAATCTTCAAGTCATAATTAATCAGGATTGGCTCAATCTTGACCACACTCGTGAATATTAATAAAACTACGTGATAAAAAAGCGCGCAACGCGGGTACGCTCTATGACATCTGACATTTCTGAAGACCTTACTCTACACGAACGCCTCTAGCGGCGAAATCATGCGCGATAGCCCCCATTAGCATGATCGAAATATTAAGGAATATACATTCACATACGAGTACATCAATGATGACGAAGAAGGTTATTTTCCGAAGTATGTCGATCAGCTCAACATGCCTGCCTGTCTGGTATGCCTGACCTTTAGACCTCAGCATTTACTGGAGTCGATGCAAGAAACCATTGAGAAGTAGTCTCATTGAATACACGCAATTTAGTTAGTCTTATTGTAATTTGTTCTTAAGTTTACTTTTTTTTTAATCTTGTTTATTGTCAAGTTACCATTTTGTTTAGTCCAGTGCGAGACTAATAAATACTTTTTCTTTCCTTCTTTCAAGATTATGATCCTGCAATTAGATGATAAAGAAGCAGGTTCAGAAACCTTTTAAAGCATTTTAACATGTCATAACATAAAAATAACATTACGCCTGTAATCCCCGGAGGGGTAGGCAGAGGTGTACCTAATTCGCCAGTTATGTTTAAGTCCCATGTAATAGGGGGTGATTCTATTGCCATCAACCGGGCGCTAATCCAGACTCCGTGGTTGCTACTGAGAAATTCCTGATGGAAAAAACCCAATAACACTTTGTCCGACCTGGGAATCGAACCTGGATCTCATGCTCAGCAGTTGCGCAGTCGTTTAACCTGTCATATATTCCAGAAATACACACCGACCTTACCACCTAATTTATTTAGTTGTTCGTCATATTCTTAGCGCCGCCGTTTTATGCGCACGCGTCGTGTCGCGGATCGCGGCAAATTTAGCTCGGAGTCGACCTTATTTATTTGTTTACACGGAGTAACTGTTGTACAGCAGAACATTAGAGCTGTTTTATTGTAATATGGGACATAATGCAGCTAATTTCATAGCTACTATACAAGAAGCTGTTGAATAATCTTTTAACTCAGAAACTGCGGCCATTATAGCTGCAGTTAACCTAAGGCCTGATACATACCTAACCTTCTCCTTTTTTTAAGTCGGTTTAAAATTAGGACTTACAATATTACACGCACTGAACTTCTCTATTCTCTCTTTCTAATATAAATGTGCTACAAACTAATCTCTTTCTAAAAAATATCACTACTTCCCCTCTTGCAAAAGTATCAACAAAAATCTATGAATAAAAATGTAATACGACAAAACAAAAACAAAGAATGCACATCGCCGATGATCATGTGATTGTAAAATCCGCAACATCGCACTATTGCTTTATAAATAAATATCCGGTGATAAAAACGTATAAACATGCCCGTCACTAATACATATAAATGTGTTCAAAAGCTCTCGTACTCAAATATAAAAATGTCTGATACTTTTATTAAGTTAACATTTCAATCACACGTAGTAAATATAGATAAACCTAATTAATACAAAAATTTTAAAGTATCACTAGCTGTCTGTCGCTCTAGCGGTTGCCTTGTCACGTATGAACAATGTAAATATAAAATTCTAAACTAATTTGAATGTTTGATGTTTGGCAAAAAATTAGACCATTTTTATCCCGGTGGTGATAAGTTCCCGTGGACAATTCACATCCAACACGCGAGCGAAACCGTGAGTAAAAGCAAGTATGAAAAAACGAAACTGTCTTGATGCCTATGTGTGTAGGTGTCATTTCCACGGCTAAATAGCTGACCCGATTTTCATGAAATGTTTTGTGCAGATAGCGTGAATATTAAGGAAGAACATAGTCAGACTTTTATAAAAATGCGCCCCCACAAAATGTTGAAATGGGAAAACGGAAAAATCCAACTTCACGGGCAAATGGTTGTATTTAAATATCATAGTAGTTTTAAAAGTAAATGGTTTTCACACATTGTAAATATTATTTGTAAGTGACATGAAATTATTTTTGATGCATTAATTTAAAAATGTTTGAAAGGCGGGACCGGCGGCCACTGAAAATTGGCCAACGAATGAAATGTATAAACATGTTTTTATACCTTTTTTCGGTCTATTTAGGTGTATCTGGAATTGTGGATGTCGTCAGGTCATTGACTTGAGAATTTTTCGCATGCTACCTAGTTATTACCTACTGATTCAAACGTCTGATACAGGCAGACCTTAAATAGACTAAGGCCCAGCAGGTTTTCCTAGCTTCGACCGACTTGCGTCTTCTAGACCCTGGGTCAGTTGGAGATTAATAGATAAAGAAGGTTGCTACCCAGAGGCGGGCCGAGCTGGATGGGTCGCGAACGTCATGCGTAGCAGTTCTCGCGGCTCATCCACCAAGGCGACAGTAGGCTCACGGCGGTGTTTTTTAGTGGATGCAAGCCACACATAACCAAACCGTCTCCACGGACATTGCGGTATAATGCGCTAGGCATTTTTCACCGCTTAATAAAAAAAAAAAAGGTGGAGACCAGGTTGTTAATAGATGACTCTGCTCAGGGGTGAAATTTACTGTTGTTACAAAAACAATGGAACATTTAATATCATGTGCTACATGTCCTTTTGAGTGGACGTCTAGGTATACTCAAATAAGGATGTCACCTACACGCAAAGAAGAAGAGTCGTCTAATTCCAGAAGAATTTCATTTATCCGGATAAAAGTGTTTTGTGTAAACGGATATCGGATTTACCCCAAATAATTGGTTTTCGAAGGTCAGTTGGCCAGGTAAGTCAAGTATATACAGGCATTTCCGTATGAAGTGGAAGCCGACCAGATTCAACGAAGTTGGGACGGATGAAACGCATGAAACTTAGTAAATCTACATATATGTAGGTACTTCCATAGCAGTGGAAGGCCCCGTTAAACTAAACTTCGCTAGTAATACATGCAGTCAGATGTCATTTGAGCTGATAAAGCTACGCGTCATTACATAAGTATTAGATATGATAATAATATAGCTTGACACGACATTTAACTAAGCAACATTAAATTGAATAACGATTTCAGTAACCGAAGGTTAAAATATGCTCAGTAAACTTCTTCATTAAAATCTTAGTAACCGTCAGTTAACTGTTAGATTAATTCTTGTTAACATCCCACACATTGAACCACTTAACATTACGGTCAGTGTCAATAAATAAAGAAAACTACAGCGTTATTCAACTAGAGACCAGTTAAATGTGAATGTTTACATCGCGAGGTGCTCATGCGCATGATGACGTCACTCGCGTGAGCGCGGACGTGATGAAAACTTTGGCCCTTCATGAAATTAATGCGATGAATTTTCTTTTTATGTACGTTGGCAACCATTTTTATGGCACTTTTACGTTTTTATTTTAACTAGAGACCTGTAGCTACCAAAGGGTTTAAGTACCAAAGAGTATTTTTAAGCCCCGACCAAAAAAGAGGGGTGTTAGTTTGAAGTGTGTATATGTATGTTTGTGGCATCATAGCTCCTGAACGGTTGAACCGATTTTGATAAAGTTTTTTTATGTGATTTTTTTTCTCATCTCAATTATATTTTTCATCTGATGGGGGCGAAGGGTTGTGTGAAATTTTAAGCACTACCGGGGCTCGTCCAGGCCATTTTCCCTCCCCTCATAAGGATTATGGGGAAAATATCCCCAATTTTTTACTTTTGGTTTTCAACTTTTACAGGCAGGGGCTCGCTTGACGTAATCATTTAACCATGTATCTGGTGAACTTCACAATAGGGCTTCCACAAACAAGACCAATGAATGGTCTTGAAAAACAGCACAAAATAAACGCAAATACATTGTTCGTCACAGTTTTGTCTACAAGGCCAGGTTTTATGGCATTATTACCGATAATAACGACTTACGATCAACCTCGAGAACTGGCAATACCGGAGTTGCAGCTGTCCATACCCGCTGGATATTAGGCCGATTATTTTAAGAACTACACATAAATAAACTCACGCGCTTGTCCTATTGGGGGTAGCCAGAAACGTCTTCAATTTTTATGTTCTGGGACAAGTCAGATCCTCACAATGTTTTCCTTTACTGTTTTTTTGAGAGCAGTGGTGATGTAATACAAAGTAAAGTGAACGAAGAGTGTGTGAGTGAAGTGTAGTGAATTGAGTGTGAGTGAGTGCCTGGCTGGGTTCGAATCCATGGCCTACGACATAAAGGGTATCAAGAGGTAGCTGCCTACTCTTGTATCGAATTTGTGCAGCTCGGCCACCACTGCTCCAAATTCATAATAATAAATAAATAATGGCTTAATTGCCAAGAGCCTTGACCAATACCTGAGGAGGGTCTCGTTAGGCAGCTGGATCGCGAGAGCTCATGATACAGAAAGCAGCACTTCTGGACACGGTGCTTATTGTTAGGACGTTACTCTCTCAAGAGCCCCGACCATCAGTGATAGCTCGGACCCTGTTCCAGATGCTGGTGGGCTACTATTTTTTATATTTTTAAATGTTTTTTTTTTACAATTATGTAAAGATATGTGTAAAAATGAATAAACGGAATAAATGAAGAGAAACCTTATATTTCATGCATTGTAGTATAATTAACATTTGTACGTGATTGTATACCTACACATTTATTGATTAAGACATTGTAATGATTTAAAAAGAGTTGTTACATTATAATTTTTTTTTGTTTTCATTCAAAATACCACTCTATTATTTGGAAAATAAAAATCTTTTCAATACACTTTCTCGAAAACTGGCTCTTATCGCACTACGATTAGGTTCAACATGCTATGGATTTCACCCTCGTGGTTTTCTTCTTATATTCCCGCACTGTAGTGCGGAAATAAAAGTTCCACACGTGGTGAGGCGGCTCGCCCCCACGCATTTTTATTTTTTTTTTTCTTTCCATTGAAGCAATTTGGACTTTGAACAAATTTGGACTAAAAACTAAAACCAAAAAACTAAAAGTGTATTGAAAAACGTCGTTTGATACACGCGGGCATTTGTTACTGCAGTTCTCGGCTCCATATCACCCTCGCCTGCGGCTCGTGTGTGTATTTCGCCTCTGCCGCAATAACAAACTTTCCCCACTTATATCAAAATGTACTATTTCAGCCCTAAACACAGCTAGAAGTTTCCCAAGTCTCTGTTAACTTCTAAAAGCATACCATCTCAAAATAATATATTGTAAATAATGATCTCAGTATTCTCAACTACTGGTTACCAGTTGCAAGCTGTTCATAGACTATGAATCACGTCGTATTGTTTATGGTAAGGCAGCGGAAATACTATAGTTTCAGAATTAATGTTAAAATACATCATTATTGCCTCCAACGTTGATATACGGCGATTAAAAGGCATCCCAGATCTGCAGCCGCTTTAGTTATTGGAGAACAGAAATGTGTGAGTTAGGAATAATAACCACTGTCTCTTTTATTGGTTTGGAAACATCTTTTGATTTACCTTTTTTTATTGCATTAAGAAAACTGACTAAGAGAGGCATATAGTCACCTGTGTAGCAGTGCAGTCAGGCTGTAAATGGTGATGAAGAAAACAATCAATGTTGACTTATGTACATGACACCACGCCGGTTATCCCCGAAGGGTTGGCCAGAGGTGTACCTATTAGATCACCCACATTTTGAAACTTATGTTTGAGTCTCATGTAATAGGGAGCGAGCCTATTGCCATCAACCGGATACAAATCCAGACTCCGTGGCTGCTACTGAGAAATCCTTACGAAAAAGCAAAATAACACGTTGCCTGACATGAGATTCGAATCCAGGACCTCATGCTAGACCAACGGGGTACTTCACAGTTCACACCTTACTCAGTTATCAAGTTTTCATGCTAAATATGTTCTCCGAAAAACCCTCTGAGATTCGATGGCAAACGTTGATATAGAATTGTTGCAAAACATCAGGTTCCATATTACTTTAGTCCTTTTAGCTTCTTAAACTTCCCTCCAAAAACTACCAAAACCAATTTCGCAGCAGCATTTTATTTTTAAATCCGCGTCGATGTCACTCGGGCAGTTTTCGGAGCTCAGTTTTCCGTTATATTATAAAATGGGGCTTAACTTTTCATTTTCAATGTGCGTTCTGATTTCAAAGCGGAGTGACAATGTGACAATGGGCGCTGGTCGGGTGAGCTCGGCTCAGCTCGGGAGCTATCGGCGCAAACGCCGCCACTACCGAGTTAATTGAGCTTCGGCGACTAAATCCGATCAGTTTGATTGTTTCCTCGTCAATTTCTATACCTGCGGGTGGTATTAAATATGGTGATGGAAATTTCGGGCTATTGCCATTGATATTTGGTAATTTATATCATGATGTTCTCTGTTCCTCTGTTTCCCGATCTTTATAATCTGGATCTCTTCAAAGTTCGAGTGAATCGGTTTCTTCTAGGCAAGCGTGTTCCACCCTAGGCCGAATCATCGCTTCACATCAGGCGAGTTGGGCCAAACGGAAGCCTGTTTAGTAATTTAAAAAAATAAAACCTATCAGGAAAAAAATGACAGTAGAATAGGTCGTACCGTAGTCGCAGCACTCATTGCAACAGTCATCTTTATGGCGCAAACTATTATATCTAAAGTTGCGCTTCAAATGGATCCAGGTTAGAGGTGTACTATCTTACACCTCTAAACTCGGAACGGCTGATCCGATTCCGAAAATTCTTGAACTAATGCTAAGCTACATTATCCCTGAGTGTCAAAGGCTATTTTTAAAACGGTCCCGTGGGATAATTTCCGACCAAAACGCGAACAAAGCTGCATGCAAAACCTAGTGTTGGGTAAAGAATCCCATCGGTCTTTTTGGATTATTCAATGATGCTCAGATTTTCAATAAAACTCTTACCTAAGAATTAATAGCCACTCTTGCAACCACCATACCATTCGCTTCTTTAAAAAAATAATCGTTTAACTTTTCTTAACCTATAATTCAATTGAATTTTCTTTTCATTGCCTTATATAAGTTAATCATTCAACAGATACTATAGAAGTATATACGAGTAGGTGCTAGAACTAACTCATGAGAAAACTTATCCAACTAAGTTTAATTACTTAGTTCAAGTGTGATCTTTTTAGATTACCTGGACTAACTTGTACTAAACTCTCAAGTTTATTAGTCAAGAATAAAAAAGATAATTGTAATTGCGATTATCATCGACCAAGTAATCGTGTGAGTGGTGATCACTCAAATTGCTATTACTTTGAGTTGTTATGGACTGCATCGGTGGCCTAGCGGTCGCTGATCATGAGGTTCGATTCCCAAGTCGGGCAAAGTTTTATTGTGTTTTTCCATCAAGAATTTCTCAGTAGCAGCCCCGGAGTCTGTATTGGCAATAGACCCGGTTGATGGCATTAGGCTCGCCCTTACATGGGACTTAAACATAATGTGGGTGTGTGGTGTGGTAGGGATTACAGGTGTGAGGTTGTGTTATGTTATGTTTCAAAGCCAGTTGGCAATATGGTGGCTGTTATAATCTACTTAAACTTACACTATGATTTGATCATGGCTACTATTGCACGCCCCAATTATTACACCATTACCTCCGAGTTTCCTTACGACGCCAACCCTTTAATAACAACCCGCCAATATAATAAAAGACATCCTAATCCTTACCTCACACAAAGTAATTATATTCTTACATCCCCAAGTTACAGGTTAAGATCCACAATAAAGGCGCCGGCCATTTTATGAGGATCTATTTGCCATCAACATAGGTAATAGTGTGGGGCATCATAATCCCGCGACGACGTTCCTCATGAAACTGTTAATCAACGGACTCGGCACGACCAGGTTTCATAGTTTTGGAGATGTATTCGTTAATTGGTTGTTGTCTTTGATTATATAATGTTTAGATGGAGCGTCGAGTGCGCGCAAACGTGTCAAAAAGTGTCAACCAACTATTGGTTCACAAGTGCTTGCCCGCCAATCAGTGCAGATCGTGTCATACACCTAAAACTTATCTTATTTAATAAGTCTATTTTTTTATGTGATTTATGGGAGAATTGTGGTAGCTGGTATCATTATTTACGCACACAAAGACATAGACGCATAGTGTAAAACGACGCCTGCACGCACACATACTTGAAAATGTTGACTCGTTTTCTTTGATACGATTGTAGGGCGACGCTCTATCTAGACATTATATAATCAAAGGTTGTTGTGTAATTTGCCGGTGTTGCTTCAGATTTGAGGTTATACAGCATGGCGCCGACAATACGATAACAAACTAAACTGCGTATACCTCATGAGGTTCCCAGTCTACATACAAAAAATCATTTGAACATATCCAGTAGACTAGTCAAAGGACATTAGTTTTAATATTTTCGCATTTATTGACGGAGATTAATAGGCTAGCTCAAGGGCATCGAAACCCGGTTTGGGTCCCTTAGTAAAATACAGGAAAAAAATTGTGCAAGACTTTTATACCCTAGACAGACATTGAGGAAAAAAGGAATTCGTTATGTAGAATGTTTGCAGTGCAAGAGCTAGTTGCTGGAATATTTCATCAGATCATGATTAAAATTAAATAGGATTATCTTATGTACGTTATTAATTAATTTGACATTGTACATGCTGCAACGGTAATCCGTAGGTACACGACACAAGTGCGCAACATGCCCTCATTCTCAAGCTAGTTTATTTTAATCGCTTTAAATTCCCCTAAATTATATGCACTGCAGATTTGATCTTCATTTGTTGCACAATGCACACACACACACAAACATACATTTCACAAACTGAACACCTGAAAAAAGTCATTCTCATCATTATAATCCACTTTTACTATAATACCAAAGCTGAGATAAAGCAAAAAATCTGCACCATAATTAGTGTTCGCAAAACTAGACAAAATATAGGGCAGAACAGCAGATATTTTTTTCGATTCCTGTATTGATCCCATCGTGGTTTTTGGCATCTATAACAACGACCCTTACTCTTCAGATTTTCAGTTAATTCAGCCAGCAAGATGATTGCGAGTCAACCGAGCCTATAGCAGTCCACTGCGAGAATAGGGCTTTCCCATACTGCACTACAACACCTACCTCCGTTTCCTGCATCCAGTCTGTCCCAGCCGTCTAGGTCGTCGGTATTTCTAGTTCATCTGTCGATCTTGCTAGAAAGCGTCCCACACTACTTGTACCAATTTAAATACACCCTATTTTTACGACTTCCTATTACCAACTCGTAAAATCATACCCTAAAATCACCACCTTAAAATTACCCTTCCAATTCCAAGAATTAACCCTACAAATCCGATCGAAGGGTAACAAAACGTTGACGATCCCCGGTCAATATGGCCGGCGCTTTATACCCAGTGATACGGATCACTGAAGACGGCCATTAAATGTAGCCGGTGTTGTCAGTAATTGAGTTTGTCTCGCTGGAATTAAGACAGTTAAAGTTTACTGATTAATCTAAGAGGTTATGGTCGAGTGTCTTGAGGTGAGGAATATTCGCTTAACGGTGAAACTTGACGTGGTTATGCAATGTGGTTGTAAAGTTGGCCTGTTGGGACGCGTAAAGTGATGGGGACACGGCTGCATACCCATGGACTGTACCCACAAACAAAGAAAGTTTTTTTTCTCCTTTGATACAATAACGCTGTAAAAAACCAAATAATTTTAAAAGAGTAACCATGGAGTTTCTTGCTGGTTCTTCTCCATAGGAAACGACCAACCCGAACAGTGTTCATTTTCTCGACGCTTTATAAGTTCCATGTAGGCCTAAGTGAAATAAAATATTTTGATTTTGACTTCAATTTTATCCAAGCCGATCGTCAGGTTAAGCCGCGCTTGCCTGGGTTGGTCCGTGGATGGGTGACCCATTACATACCGAGTTTCCTCCGTGCCTCGGAAAGCACGTTAAGCCGTCATTTGTAGACCTTTGACAGTCGTTACAGGTAGTCAGTGGCCCGAAAGTCTGACAACCAGTCTTACCAAGGGGTATCGTATTACCCAGTACGAACTGGGTTGTGGAGGTCAGATAGGCAGTCGCTCCATGTAAAATACTGGTATTCAGCTGCATCCGGTTAGACTGGAAGCCGACCCCAACATAGTTTGGAAAAGGCTAGGCAGATGATGACCTAACGTTTGGTACGACGTTGACGCGTTCAGTACATTTTCCAATGTATGGTAACAGTTTCAACGTGTTTGTCGTTTACAGTCTGTAAACGCATTCGGTCTAAGTTACAACACAGAATTATTGCCCTTATTGACCGTCCACTCCCACGAGATGGTGATGATCTAGAACGATGACCGCTCATTCCAATTTTTTATTTTTAAACTAAAATGTGGTATAATTTCACATTTTTCATATAGCCCCTTAACTATTTCAGCGACATTGTTTATTTCATAAACAACATTCAAAGTATAAAAGTACCATCAAGATAATATTCGCTCTAGAAGATATTGATCGTCAATCAACACAAGTATTTTTTGGCACCCACTGAGTTCTGGCGCGCACATTATTTTCTTACTCGATAAAACTTTTAAAGGGCTGTCAAAGTTACGCAACAAACATTTAGTAAACATAGTTTACTTTTGAATAGGATCGAAGATTTTTCCAGCTGGACCCCTTGATCGAATTAATTTTAGGTAATATTATTTCCTTTATTTATTTTTCAAACTTACTGATTACATTTTTAAATATTCCTATATAATATTCAAAATAAAAAACATTTCAAAATATAAAAATAGTAGCCCACCGGTATCGGAAACAGGGTCCAAGCTACCGGCGGTCAGGGCTCCAGAGAAAAGAACCTCCTAACAATACGAGCCGTGTCCAGGAGTACCGCTTTCTGAATCAAGCCCTTGATCCAGCTGCCTAACGAGAGCCTCCTCAGGTATTGGTCGAGGCTCTTGGCTATTAAGCCATTGGCTGAAATGACTATCGACGCAATAATGGCTGAGTTCACATCCCACATGTCGACAACCTCGCGAGCTAAGTCAAGAAAATTGATTTGCTTATCTTTCTCGACTTTCACGAAGTTCTCGTCATGCGGAACCGTTATGTCAACAATCATTGCGCTCCGTTCTGTTCGAACCTTTAACTTCTCACTTTCCATTCCAACTAATTTCCTATTAGGGACGTCCTCTTATTTTACATCAGCAAAAAATTATCACAACACGCCTGTGGTTCATCCCCTAAGGTTCTCCTTGTTTAATAATTATTTTTCTTTAAATTAGCTTAAGGAAATATTTGTTATATTCCTCTTAAATACGCATTATATAATAATGTAAAATTATATTTGCATGCCCTAAAAAGGCAAAATATGGTTTGTGCCTAAACCACCAATTTTAACGACTGGTAACACCTGTACTTTAAGCAAATAAAGTATTCTTATTCTTATAATACTCGCACATTTCGCCAGTCCTATGTTATAGGATCTCTATATTATCTGCATTACAATCCCGTTAATAATCCTATACCATCCAACAAAACATTCATCTCATCTTTTATAAGAAGCTAGTTCCAACCACAACCCTCTATTTCCATACATATTCACTACCATTCTCCAGCCTCCCGTATCTTTTCTGTTAGCCTCGTATGCACGATGGAGTTAGTTTCAATTGCAGCTGATTACAGATGATAAGAGCTACAAGACAATATATAATACAATGTATGTGCGTCACAGTTCCGTTGGCAAGACGGCGCGCGGCGGCGCAGCGGCAATTGGATTGTGTGTTGACGTAGAACTACTAGATGTGACATAGTGACAGAATACTTGAACAGTTTGAATATTTTGCACACGGATTTACCCGAGGAGCTCGTGGCTAAATAATAACAGCCGCTCGGATTGATCTTAAGGTTAAGCCACCACCGCCGATTCCATACCGAACAAACTTTCTACCAGACCCTGAAGCACTACCGTATAGCCCATACAAATAATATTTTGTTCCGTGTGGGAATCGAACCCGAGACACACAGCACACCAGCTAATTTTGTAGGTACATATCTATGTAACAAGACTTACAACATCGCCAAAACGAAAACTATTTAATATTGAAACCGACAATAGCTACAATAGGATTATTCACTAAAAGTGTTTCAAGGTACGCCTTGTATGATGATTCGATATTTTATACCTTGACTCAATTTCTTCTCCGTATGTAATCCTTCCAAAATGTATTTAACAATTGACACATCCAGCAAAATTCTCACCACCCAACTGCAAAATAATCACGCTCAGGACACGATTTCAACAAATTCCGACAAACAAAAAACTGTAGTCGTCACCTTGACGTCACGTTATCGTCCCGCGAATAAACGTCGACGTCGACGTCGAAAATAAACATGTCCTACTCCTAACCTGTTTTTGAAAGAGTGTGGGCGAAGGAATAATTGCCCGACCATAGATATTATGTACTAGCTGACCCGCGCAATTTCGTCTGCATAACAGGTCGCAGCGAGATGTTATATTTATAACCAACACTAAAAGATCTTTCCTTCTGAGATTAGCGCGTCAAACTAACAAACAAACACTTCAGCTTTATAATATTAGTTTAGATGTTACCCGGCTATGTAGCGTGACCAAAGATCGTTGAAGAGAGAGAGATATGTTATCAGTTATGAAGAGTATGTACGTTTATACATAACTCACGCGGTTTTCCCATGGGGTAGGCGGAAGCTATAGAACGCCAGGTTCATACACGCAAGCCGAATGCGAGTACGCTGACCTTTCCGAAGAACCTCACCAATAAGGTCAGTGTATGACCTTCTAGGGCGTACCATCCCGGCGTCGCCACTCATGTAGTGTATGAAGAGAATGTTTTGATAAGTATTCAGCTGTTGCAACTAGGAGATAAACGGGCGTGATTGGGGGATTTTACTGTAGGTAAATATGTTATAGTTAGGCTGTCAAAGTAAGGAAAGATATTCGGTTTCATGATCTGTTACTAACAGTATCTTGCTATAGTTCTCTCCAAATAAACGTTTCCAGAGTCTCAATTATATGTATTATATGATTAATGCTAACAGATGAACAAAATCAATCTCTCACGAAGGACACTTTTATTGCGCAGATATTTTGAAATTCTTCTTATGTGTCATTTCCGACTTCCGATACATACATCCAGGTCAAAGTCGGTACATTACGTACGTTCTTATATTTAAAATGCACGAGAATTTGATTAGCAGTTAAAAGACTTCGTGTTTTACTTTGGTAGTATTACAGACCCACCGGCCACCACAATCTCTTACTATAATGATTTATAGACATTTTGAGAATCCTGAAATGAAAAGTGCCGTCCTACATATGTACATCTCGACTTTTTAATCGAAAACACGACAGTATTAATTTCGCCTTTTATTTTAATAACACATTGAAAGTCGGCTTGACCCACATGAATGGCATGGAATCTTGTTTATGATACTAAAATGTCCTTGAAACCATTTGAAAATTAGTAAAAATAAAAATAAACCTACTTTCGTTGTAAACAGCCTTCTTTCTAGATATATGAGAGATATCAGTGCCAAGTCGCTAGACGCTTTGATATGGATTTAGATATACGACAAAATAAAAACGCTAATGTTTGATGAAAAACGTCGCTTTTATTGAGTATGTGCGCGTGCAAAACCTACGTCAACACATGAGTTTTTGGCATACTAAAGTAATCGTATCAATTGATGCTTAACATTCTACCTACTAAAATCTCACCGCAACAGGAAAACATATTATATTATATTGATTAATGTTGTTGAAATGCGTAACTTTTTCAAATCAAATCGTTTATTGCAATCCATAATGTACACTTACAGGTGGTAAAAATAAAAAGATATGGAAACAAATATGGACCCTGTCGGGCACAGCAAAATCTTGCGAAGCATGTGTGGTGTAATTTTGAACGATAAGGATTGGATTGGAGCAATGAGGTTCAGGTTATACGAGAACGTTGCGGATTAAAAGAAGATTTAGGGACAGACATGGAAAAGAGTATGCTTAATGCTTAGGTAATGAATGAAAGGCGAATAACAAAGGCTGATGTGAGTGGAACGCCGGGAGAGAACGAAATAAAAGGACATACACTGACTTTATTTGATATCTTTTAATTTGCTAACCAACTTCTAATATTGGTACATAACAATGATAATTGTAAAATGACTTCTGAGTGGAAGCCTGGTGACCTGTAATACAGGTGTTTGACTACCTACCACAGGCACCAGTGATTCACAACCATGTAAATTACTTGTTTATGACAATAAATAAAATTTATTTATTTTATTTATTTACTAGCTGACCGGCGCAACTTCGTCTGCGTAACATTTTTGATTAATGCTCCGCTCCTATTGGTCGCAGAGTGATGTTTTATAGCCTATAAGCCTTCCTCGATAAATGGGCTATCCAACAATCACTAAAAAAATTTTTCAATTCGGACCAGTAGTTCCTGAGATTAGCGCGTTCAACCAAACAAACAAACTCTTCAGCTTTATAATATTAGTATAGATTTATTAGGTAGGTTCTTCAAAATGGTCAGGTACTTGCGAGTACGCGTGAATTTATGTATGAATGACGACAAAAGTAGCAGATTGTTTTTCTTAAGCTACAGAAAAGCTGACGTCAATGCTGTTAAAAATTGTAGAAATACGAAAGACGCGATAAAAAATTCGACAGAAGGCGATTGTCTTTGGCCTCCTTGGGTGAACTGATTCAAGTCTTTTGGCTCAGGAATTGGCATTGGACGCTATGTTATCTCACCACCACGTTGCTTTCTTCCACCGTTAGGTAAAGATTTCTTGATAAAGTCATTAAAGAAAAAGCACGTAGTGAAATTTTGAAAGTTAAAAGTCACTAACGTTTAATTTTATGTTAAATCTCAAACCGACACTTTATATCTTTGAGTTCCGAATCAAATTCCGATCTATGAATTACTATAATAAAAAACGATTACATAAAGAACGTCCCCAACTAACTAAAGCAGATGATGATGTGCATCATCATTTGCCTAGCCTTTTCCCAACTATCTTGGGTTTGGCTTTCACTCTATCCGGATGCAGCTGAATACCAGTATTTTACACAGAGCGACTGCCTATCTGACCTCCACAACCCTGTTAGTACTGGGTAATACGATACCCCAAGGTAAGACTGGTTGTCAGACTTTCGGGACACTGACTACCTGTAACGACCGTCAAAGATCGACAAATGACAGCCGGGACCAATGACTTAACGTGCTTTCGGTACGTAATGGGCGGACCCATCCATGAACCAACCTAGGCAAGAGCGGCTTAACCTGAGGATCAACCCCAAGTCGCTATTATTACTGTCCCACGAGCTCCACTACGACCCTAACTGCACAATGAAACAAAAATAAATTACCGATGGACAAAACAAAACGCAAGTTCATCACATAATCTGATACGTGCGTACGTCAAGCCATAAAACCTGTTTGTTATCCACCAGTGTTCGTACTCGTACATATGTTAAATAAAAGAAGTTTTATATGTGCTTTTTACTGCCGCGACGGGGGTCGTAAATATCCATTAGGCTTAATCAGGGATGTCACGGGCTGATAAAACTGATTAGTTGTGTCCGTATGACCCAGTGTGCGGTTTCAGGAAGTTGGGGGGTTGTTGAGAGTATCAGATGTGGGATAAAAAGTTTATTTTCGTCTTTGAGGGTAGAATGGTTCCTAAATATGAAAGACTGGCAGAAACCGCGCTTAAACTGGGAAAACTTAACGTAATTCTGTATGATTTCTTTCCAACCTGTGAAAACGTATTTGTGAGGCATAGTTAAAATAGTGTTTTAATCTTTTTACTGATAATAAATATGTATGTTATTATCAAAGTAAGAAAAGGGAGTGCGGCGCAATAAGAAAGGATTTTCCAAAATCTAGCTCCTCAGTGGGTCCTGCTACGTGAGCTCGTAGCTCGTAGCAAGCGTAGCAATCGTAGCTCGTAGCAAACTAACAAAAATATTTACTATGTCCACGATTATTGCAGAAGAATATGTTTGACCCAAAGGACTGAATCAAAAGGAGTTCAATGGGAAAAGATTTACACAATATTTATCAGTCTTACCAAGGGGTTTCGTACCTACCAGAGGTTGTAGAGGTCAGATAGGCTATCACAGAAACACTCCATGTAAAAAACTGTTATTCATATGCATCCGGTTAAACTGAAAGCCGACCGGGACCCCAACAAAGTTGTGGAAAAGACAGTAAGCTATGCTACAGCCCACATTCAAAACAAAATCCTCATCCTCACTGTTAGATTTCTGTTTCCAATAACTGTTGGCAGATGGCAGCACTACTCACTGGATCTCTCTGGTCACACTGTGTAACTAACAGCAGTGGCTCGTGGTTGATTGCGCTAAAAATAACTGTTGAAAATTACAGATGGAGCCACTGAAATGATTCAGTACACAGTATTTGTTTAAAAATAAATGCTTGTAATAGTTATAGGAAAAAAGAGGGGTTTAAGACTTCCCATGATTTAAAAAAAATATTGAAATGTATAGTCTATCGCCCAGGAAAAGGAGGATCTTATCCCTGAAAAGTTGACTTTAAGCAGCAACAGATGATTTTAAATGGTAGTGTGTATAATTATAATATTATTAATACGCTGAAATAAAAATAATTACAATTTTCCAGGTCCGACTTCAAAAAACAAACTTCTTATGATGATATAGGGTGTAAATAGACCCTTAAGGAAGCCGAAAAGCACTTGTTCCTCCCGCATTTTTTGTTCTAGAGACCATACCTGGTGACCTTCTAATTACGGAGATATTGAGGGTTCCAACTTTTTCACAAGTTTTTAATGTTAAATACCTCCATCACCCTTTTACTATTCAATGCATCCATCAGCACAATGTTTTGAGTGCGTAAACATTGAGTTTAACCGTAAAACGTGATGTTTCACCCCAAAAAGTCGATTTTCCAGCAATTATTTTTACGTAGGGTTACTTAGTTTGATACAGAATGCTTGGTTGACGGCTTTGTGAAGGGTCCGTTTACACCTTGTATAAAACAATCTATAAAAACCTTTGAAAAATTATAGGGTGAAGGCGAATTTTTAATTCCCTTTTCCAAGTCTACCAAGAAAACCCTTTTTAAAAACATTCTAGAATATGGTTCCCAAGTTGTCTTTGATAAACATTAATCAAGACTACTATACAAATGAAAGACAAATACAATTTTATAAAGTTTTATTATAAAATTAAATTATACTTACTTACTATATAATATGTTATAGGATTAAGCAAAATATAAAATCTATAATAATTTTAATATAAAATAAATTGTATAATACCTAGGCGTATATGTATAATAATATACGTAATATACTTAAGAAAGATCACACTGACTAGATTGCCACACCCCTCGTCTGTTTTCAATATGTTTAAAACATTATAGTGATGATAACTGGTCATTGTTATAAAAAATACATAACAATAGTTATTATACGGACTTATAAATAATATATATCGTAAATATAGTGACGATTTTTTGTATTTTTTTTTTCTATGAAATACACTGTTCATTATAATAATATAATCGATTTCTACATATAGAAATTCATAAATTACACGTATGTATATAATAATGATGAAATATAACAATGGTATATATAAAGTGTCTAACCAGTCACATCACTACAATGATAAACATTAATTTTTAGTTAATCACAATACACAAAACATTTTTTAAATCGGGAACTTCGGAAATGCCAACATCGTTATGAAAACACGAATCTTCCAGAATTAATTTGTTAGTATCCATAACTTCGTTAATCCAGTCTAAAACAAAATGTAAATATTTATTATTATAAATATAGAAATTAATTAACGATTAGTGGGGACTATGAATTGAATTAAGAGGAAGACATAAACAAATAAAAATTAAATAAATATAAAATACAGGCAAATGAATATTATAAAAATATATAAAAGTGTGCATTAGTAACAGGAAATATAAATTTATTATTAACGATATCTAAGTTTAGAGAAGTAAATAATAGATTTGGTAACTTTTAAAACAGTTATTATAGCTAATAATTAGAATACCTACACTTATATTTATGTAACATATTTCGAAACTATAATTTAAACATTATTCCGATATATCTAAGAATAATTTATTATAATTATATCTAACAATTCTTTGGTAAGCTAGCTGTGTTCATGAGCATTAGTAAAATACCGAAAATAAAGCATAATATTTCGGTTCGCCATTATTATTCGATTTATATACAAAACGTATAATTATTCGTAAGATTTATACATTATATAATATAAAAATATCGTTAATTAAATTAATAATACGTGTATATTGCTGTACTCCCTCATTTATTAACAAAATTATAAATGTTTTACGAAAATATATGTAGATTACATTGCAAATTTTGTTTCTAAAGTAATAATAAAGATAATTTATCATCAATCCGACGCTAGGACAAAATATAATTAGTTCTAGAGATTTAAAATTAGAGGAAATTAGTTCCAAATGACATAATATAGACAAGTTATTCATAATATCTGTGACATATTTTATTACTTCTAATACTTATTAGTATATAATGCTATCAAATTGATCATATTATTCACGTAATATAAAGTACATTTTCGTGATAAAATATTTATAAACTTTAACTTTAAAAGTGTTTACTCACGTGGATTGCCTTATTACATTTACTATTTATACTAACACCAAAATATATATACTTATGATTAATATAAAATATATATTTACATATTATATTTTTTATAAATCGGTGAATCCATGATGTTTTTCGATAACTTGGATGTTGTCCAGATCCTCCGTACCTGTGATGATCTGCAGAACCCTGAATGCCTTGGATTGTCGTGGGGGCCCTTCTTGAGTGAACTTATGGTAGTAAACACTGGAAATATATAAAATATTACGATTATTATACGATATTATAAAATTTATAAGTTTTAGTTATAGCATGTTTTTTTTGTGAAAATGATGTGTATTATACAGATGGAATTTTGATATTTTTTAAATTTATTACCAATATTTAGTTGTGAACGAAATATTTTTTGAGTTTTTTTCCACTAATATACAGTTACAGAAAATCATTAAACTGATTTGTTTCGTTTTTAATTATGCATGAAGATTTGCTTTACAAGTTTTTGTTACTTTTTAGTTATTTGAACGATTTTATTGTGAATACCATTTATTTAAATAAAATACAAAATATAACACCGTTTTAAACAAAATACAACGCCGTTAAAAAGCACGAAAATTACACCAAATTTAGCAAAAAATATAATTAATTAGAAAACAACCTTGACCTGGTCGATGAAATATTAAAGAGATCGTGATGAACCTGAATAGCCAATTAATTATTACGGCAAGAGCGTTAGAAAATGATTCGATTAGTGGAAAATTAAATTAGAACGTGGTGAAGAGCGCTAAATATAAAGCAAGCGTAACACTGAGTCATTAAGAAGCGGTGCAGTAAAAATTGTTTACTTTGAACCAGTAGCTCCCTTAAAACCGGCCACCGAAGCTGAAACGAGGACAGATAATATTGTAATATGATATTTAGTTGGAAATATAAAATTTGGGTAATCCTGGATTTGAGACGTGGATTTAATGGCAGTGACGTAATTGGGAGTCCTTGGATTTTATTTTGACTTGCAAAACGAGAATTTCGAAGACTTGAATTTTCTTCTTGTCTGTGCATCACCTAAAGGTTAACTGGTAGAAAATGCCTACGGCATTTAACTCAACTCTATACATTTGTGTGTTAAAGTGTGCTTAAAGTATTAAGTTAATAATTTCTCGATGACATTGGTTTTTGTGCCTATATTGTGGCAGTAGCACGATAAAGGTGTGAATTGAAAAAAGGTTTACCATTTAATCGTCCTAGAAAAAAAAACAAATATTTACCTCTTGTTTGCCCCGCCATTTCCACCTTCAATCTGAATCGGAATGATCCTCGTCTTTGGTTGACTGTCTTGGAAACTTCTGTTCAGGGTCGGCAGATCAGGCTGCTGGTTTGAGTCTTCTAACCGCACCAATTGTGGTGACAACACCCTCATAATACGCTGCGTTGGTGGTGAGAACGGGGCACGAGCTTCTGGGTTCGGATTCATGCCAATTGTAATCCTCAGTCCAGGCTGAGGGTGACCACCGTGCCTAGAATCTCTCGTCTCCGTTGTTGACACCTCCATCTGGATAGGAATCACCCTTGTGCCCGGGGAACCTGGGGCGTTATCCCTTGGCAAACTTTTGCGGTTTTCTGAAGGCCTTGTCGACCATGATGGTTGTACGGGCTGCTGGTATTTAGGAGGGCTCACAACTTCGCGGGCACCTCTTTGCATTTCGTTACTCTTTCTCACCCATTCTGGTTCTTGGTTTGTGTCTCGGGGTGGTGTATTCAGCTCTCTAGAAAGGCTTTTCCTGCCATCTAAAGGCCTCTGAACCCAGGTTGGAGGAGGAGTCTTGGTCTTTTCCTTCTGTGTTTTGACCCATGGAGGCATAGATTTTGGACTTTCGGGACAGAAGTAAACTGGTTCCTCATTCACATATACAATTTCCTTTTGTGGTGCGTTATTGTATTCTGGTTGTGGGTTCGGTTTTCTAGGTGTCACAGGAATGGACATCGTCGATTGGTAACGAGGTTGTTCTTGCTGGTTCGCCCTTGGTGGTGATGAGGGAGCCTCGTGGCTTCTCCAGGGTGCCGGGTTATTCTCCTGAACCCTGTTGTTATTAGAGTCCTGTGAACTAACCCATTGTGGGATGTACTGCTGCTGGGGTTTATTTTCTTGTTTCCAAGCAGGAACATGCGAGTTTTCGTTATTTGGTGCCGTGTTATTATTCTGGTTAATTTTCCACGGAGGGATGTACTGTTCTTGATTTGAGTTGGTGTTATTATAAATTGGTTGTTGACTTTCTTGCTCCCTAGGTTGTCTGTTAAGAGTAGCTGTCCTCCAAGGTGCAGCATTAGATTCAGTTGGAGGACTTGGTTTCGTGTTATTATACACCACGTTGTTGTTCTGTGGCTCTGCGTTTCTTTGACCAGCTCTTGGTAGGGTATGGAAAACAGGACCTGAGTTGGTAGGAGGGCTTTGGTTTTGGTTATTGGTATACTGCTGGTTATTCGGCGAAAATTGCTGATTGTTGGGCGAGTACTGTTGCGTGTTTGGTGAAAATGGACTACGATTTACAGATTGTTGGCTATTGTGAACATTGCTAGCAGGAGAGTCTCTCTTTTCTGGCTGCCTCCAGTTATTATTGGGGCTAGGTGAATAAGGCGAGCTGTTTGAGGAAGGCACGCCAACAAATGGCTGAGGATTCTTGTTGAATTGTGAGTCCTGTCGTTGTAAGATTTCTCTTGTTGGTGGCGACCCTTGTGGAGAGGCAGAGTGTTGGTGAGCATACTGAGCTTCAGGCTTGTAGATAGGGCTTTCAGGGTTACGCTGATTGCTATACGGAGAACGTTGGAAGTTATTCTGCGATGGGGGTGTATAAGTCTGAGGTTGCTGCTGCGTAAACGAAGAAGGCGGCATTTTCACCGTCAGAGGACTAGGGACTTTATCCACATACCTAGGAGTATTTCCTAACTTCTGTTGTTCTTGCTTTTCAACCTCCCAGTGGTAAGGGCTGTTCGTTTTTCGTAACATTCCAATTGGATTTTCGGGGATAACAATTTCGGGGCGTTCGCCGGGTGCAATAGGTTTGGGGGATTTTGAGTTTGGAGCTTGGATGACTATTGGTGGTGGTGGAGGGGGAGGAACGGGCATTTTCGGTGGGGGAGGGGGTGGGGCGGCTGGTCCTCCTTGTGGGTGGTAACCACCATTGGTTGGCTGTTGAGCATAGTGCTGTTGTTGTTCATGGTCTTCCTGAGACCGCTGTCTTGCCATTCTCCTCGCCATGCTGGGAGTTTTTATCTGGGACAGATCAAGGCCACCTGGTGTATATGTGAAAGGCTTCTTGTCCTTCGTCATCATGGCGTTTTGAATGCATGCTGGTGGTTCGTAGGCGGGCATTGGCTGGAAATTACATAAAGGATCACGTGAATAGAAGGTTACAAAAGAAAAACCGGTTAACGTATTCTTATTTACTTTTTTTGTAAAAACATAAACGTCATTGAGTGGAAAAATTATGTATTCTACAAACATTATGGTTACATTAAACGCATACGAAGAAAAACACGTAGAAAATAGTATTAATTTCGGTCAATGATCACTGTGTCAAGATGCAGCACTCTCTTCAAAATACGTACTTGAAATTCGATCTCATTAAATTTATTATAAGTCACAAAGTATCAATACTTACGTTAGCATGAGTTTTTCCGTAGTTGGGAATTCTGCCGATGTGTCCAGCGGTTGGTCCGTACCTGGAAACCGGCCAAGATTCACGTTATTTTTACATGGACTGACATCGTGGACCGTGGACACTTGCTTACTGCCGACGAGGGCGACTACTGTGACCTATTCCACATTTAAGCCAGTTATCCGGAAACCGTTGTTCAAAAATCAAAATAGAATACTTTATTAATCGTGATATCGGTGTGCCCATTCCTCATTGGAATAGTTGGGTAGAAGATTTATGGGATCGAGCTCAGTGGCTTTGCATGATGACTGGAATCGTCGACATTCATTTCGGAATTTGAAACAATAATACAATGGTTATTTAAGTCTGCTGTTTCTTGAGAATTATTTATGTCAATCACAAGAAATAAAAGCCACCCTCAGTCTTTTTGTATCCAGCAGAATTGTACCTATAACGCGAATTGGAATCTTCTTACCCGTTTTCAGCCATTTTCTTCGATTTCGGATGCAGTCAACAGGCCATAAAAACACGGCTCTCGTTCCTGTGAAATGAGATCACGCCTTGTAATCGTGTAAACACATGTTTTTCAGAAAGCACCGCCTCATGATCTATACCATATGCTCGGTTTGGCCAAGGTCGTAAGCTAGGTGAAAGTCTATTTGTGGAAACTGGAGCAGTTATGTTATGCAGTTCTGTTTAAGCCTTTTGCGTCTTCGATATTTTGTATGTTTTGTTAATAAATTAATAGTATGAGGCGATACAGAAATATATACGTGTCCATTCGTTGCTGGTTAAATGTAAATTATGATTAACAGTCTTCTTCGTCTTATTTTTCCAATTCTTTTAGTTGTTTTGACAGTCTACTACAGCACATAATAAGTCATCAATTTTGACCTTTAAATTGTTTTTATTTTGTATCATGTTTTGGCAACTATAACTACTTCTTTCTCTTTCAATAACATTGTACTGTACATGATATCTAGTCACATCCTTTCGGTCAAAATACACAGTGCTCTCACTGGCCAAATATTCAGAATCATTGTCACAAAATATTTACGTCCCAGAGCAGTAATTAGTCACCGTCCAGGACTAACGCATGTCCATAAAGTATTGATGCCAGACAAGGCATGTAATGCTTATAGAATTTTGGCACTCTTACTATAATTATAGTGCATGGCTTGCCGCCAAAATTATATTTAGGTTCTAACTGCGCCTTCCCATTCCTACGTGTGTTATTATAAACTTCATAGTTCTTTTGAGTATGTGTATAGAATTTTTTTTTGTTGTTTGTCAATTGTTTCCAAAATGCAGTTATTCATTTGGTTTATTGGCATCCATTTTGATAGTTTGTATTTAGAAAAAAATTTTGCGCGTGGCGTCTAAGGCCGCAATCTTGTTTTTCCATTATTTTATTTTACCGATTTTTTACCAAATGCGGCACCTTATTAATGTAATTCAGGTACCGAAAGTTCCATGTGGAACTCTACAGTGTAAAATATGGTTATATTGAGGTTTTTAACATACCTAGTGATATTATATTAAATGTATATTTTATTTTGATAATAAATATATTTGGAACTATTCAGGGCTAGAGAATACAATTATTATAATATATCTTGTTGGCATAATTTTGGTTTTAATGCAGCGTGTCATAAAGTGGGTGTAGAACAAGTACCTAAAGATGGCTCATGCTACTGTAATAAAATATATTGGAGTTATTATTATGTTCCAGGGCCGCGTGACACACTAGTAAACAGAAGAGGTACCTGTATCTATACTAGGTTTTATCCAGACAAAAGTGTCTTGCCAAATCCACACGTGAGAAATTTTGGATATGGATAAATATAAGAATCATTTAGATCTACTAGGTAATGTCCCAGGTAATATCAAGTGCACGTAGTTTTGTAATAATGAGGCAACCCACAATTTCTTATTAATTCAGCCAAATACGTTAAACTAATCCGATATTCTAAACGTGGCATACACTGTAGAAGGGACATCCACGCACGTACGGTTACCCCGGTAATACTGAACCCTAGATATATGTAAATCTTTCATAGGTAATTTTCTTTAAATCAGCTGTTTCCTAAAAAAATGCAATACTTGCATGGTCAAAATGTATGAAATTACCGAAGAAATATTTCTATCTGGGTGCTGAATGTACTGAACACATATATATATTGACAGTCGTTAGGTAGTCAGTGGCCCAATAGTCTGACAACCAGTCTTACCGTACCGTATTACCCAGTACTATCTGGGTTGTGGAGGTCAGATAGACAGGCTCTCCATACAAAATTCTGGCATTCAGCTGTATCCGGTTAGTCTGGAAGCCGACCCAGACATAGTTGGGAAAAGGCTAGGCAGATGGCGAATGGCGATGATGATCAACAATCATTTCACATTTATTACATTTGTCTAAATATTAATTTCCGATATAAAGAAACAAGTTCCCTCTTCTGCAAAGATGAAAACAAAAGTGCTATGCCCTCCCTTACATCGAAATACTTCGCACTATGCACCGTTATGAAACTTATGATAACTCTGGCAGCGCACGTTTGGGGACTATTGTTAGCCGAGGACGTGCAACTGGGCCGTGCGCCCGCGCAGGTGAGAAGCGAGGAGATTTCCGACTGGACGGTGTGAACGGTACAAATGTTATGTGGAAAGAAGGAATTAACAGAAATGCTATCTAAAAATGTGCGAAGATGTGTGTTTGAACAGGATGTTTACTAATGACTTAATACTGATTTATCTAGGGATCGCTGTTATAAAACATTGTTGAAATTTTTATTACGCCAACATCACGCCTATAATGCAGTAGTACACGCAGATGTACTCGTGATGCAGGCCTAACAAACGTGATACTACTATGTATGTAGGCTTCGAGCAATTCAAAATGACAAACTCCAAACAAACTTAATTCTCCTATTAAACACCATTAGAGGATGAATTCTCAAAAAAATGTAAGTGTTAACTTTCGTACTTTGTATGAGGAACTCTTATGCAATCTTTTAAATGTCGCGTACTGTTTGCACTTTTGCAACTTTCGCAGCTCTTTGGTTAACTATCATGGAATCAGTACAAACTAAGCCAACAGTGCTATTAAATCAATGTTCTCCTGGCTAGAACCAATGTTACAAAAATATTCTGTGATTGCTTTTCACCTTAGTTTGACTGAAATCTATCTTTGGAGAGTTATCATTCTCTTGCCCATATCCCAATTGATTTGTGGTCGGCGCGGCATGATATCTTCTTCCACACTTCTCTATTACTCGTCATCTCATCAGACACCTCCTTTCTGGCCGTATCAGCCTTCACACAGTCCATCTATCGTTTCTTTGGTGGTCCTCTACTCTTATACCCATCCACATTCATACTCAAAACTTTCCTCGCGACATTTTCCTCATTCCTCCACATCACATGCCCATACCACGACAACCGATTACAAGACAACTTTTCAGTCACCGGCGCCACTTTCAGACCATTGGCATATACCACACATCCCCCTTACAATTCTTATCTCGGCCATATGCAAAAATGCCTTTCATTCATCCCTTTTTTTACGAATGTACGCGGACTCTAAATGTGAACCACAGATTGCATTGTTATTTCCTTTTTGTTCTTTCATGCTTTTAGACCCATCAGTTCAAGCTATGCGTTATCCGTCAGTAATTGAATGAATCCATGGTTTTGAATGAGTCTCTTATAATGTTTCGCCTCTATATTTATCCCGTGCTCCCAATCTTCAATCATTTCAATCAAAAACGTTTGTCAACAGGTTTATTCGTGGCTGTTCAATGAGTGACGATGAACGTTATAGAATGCAGGTGATAGCCAACCAACGCAACGTCATCAAATAATAAACAAATTCCGAGATTACTGCTTTTAAGATTTGGTAAAACCTCAACATGTAAATTAAGGTCGTGGCGTGGCTCAGCACATACAAACACTTACTGAAGTGTCCATCGAATTGATGATCAAATGGATAAAAAACTTGTGTCTGTTTTAGGAACAAAAACCCATGGATTTACAAGGTAAGACTTACAAAGCCAGCTTTGTGCTACTTGAAATTATAGATTAAACTTTGGTCTGCCATCTTTCATGGCCTAACCCCTTGCGCCGTCAGAGGTAATAAAATTACAGAAACGCGTAAAATAAATATCTTTTGTTTTTCCTTTATTAACTTTTTTCGTCTTTCTTATGGTTCTAATAAAGCGTTGGTTTATGGACGTTCAATCGTTTCTCGCCTTTTCAGGCTAACTTTGCATTCATTGGCATTTTTTCAGTGTCCAATCCGCATGAATATGAACAACTTTTACAATCAGATCAACTTTGGAAACCGCAAAAAATAGAATCTGTTTCGTAATTTATTACATTTTATATTGAATAGCAGATATTTTATTCCAAATATTTAGCTCATGACTTTCACCCCTGTATAAAATATATACAACTAAGTATCCTTTCCAATTCCATCATCACCATTCTCCTGCGAATTTATTTGGGGTCGGCGCAGCATGTCGTCATCTTCCCTACTCCTCTATTACTCGACATGTCATCAGACTTTCTTTACGATTTCAAAAAATTAAATTATTACCCAACATTAATTCTCCGAATTATTCTCAACACACGAACTCTTTACGACAGGAAATATCGCAATAATATTATCGGCGGTTTGGCCACGAACACAGCTGAAACTTCAGGTGCAAACGGTTATTACAAGCGCAAGATGGCCGACTTATTAATTACACGCACCTGTGCCAAGACCTCTTTACAGACGGATTTAATGGAAGGATAGTTATAAAGCTCTATTTCAAAAATATTAAATTCTTCCACTGTCCTGTACATATATAAAAGATATCTGCATTTTTACAAAGAGCCATATTTATATTTACATGCATTATTTCAAGCAACGTAGTGAGGTTCTAACAAGCCAAAAAAGAGCAAAATTTCATAACCTATTATATCAACCACCTAGTCATAAAGATATTTATAAGAAAAATGTGTACAATATGTGCGTAATGAGTTTTAATAAATGTTATTATATGTGACAAAAAATATAAACAATGAATATAAACTGTTACAGGGTAATATATTTAAAACAAAATTGACAGAATGGCTACAAAAGAGCTGTTTCTATAGCGTAAGGGAATTTATGCAGTTTAGAAATAAAAATTAATAATCTTAATCTACTTAATTGAATACATGAAATTTGTTCATGATAATAATTAATTAATTGCATGATAAATGATGTAAATAATGTTAATATTTTAATAACAAATATTTTGCACGCTCGCTTGCAGTCAGAATACAGCGACTTTTAGGATATAAGATCTTCCCTTGTATATAGCGTATTTCTTGCAAATAAATATTTTGATTTTGAAGAAAGTCTTGTCACCCAAGTGCTATTAATATGAGTATAAAATTATATAAGACAATTTCGAGATTTCGGATTTTTGGCGAGCTTTCTAAGTAAAAATAAAATCTTTGTGGAAAAACGAGGCATGGCTCACCAAAACCATTCGTTCCACCTAGTGAAAATCTCCCGACTAGACAAGAGTTGCCATGGTTGGCCTGGAAGTCTTTAAGGAGACCCTGGACCCAGCAAGGAAAACCCGCTCAGGTGCAGATTCATTGATGACTCTACTCTGAAGTGTCAATGAGGTGCTGTTCCACAAATGTTGGGGCACTTAATACCGTATTCTGTTGTTTCGTAGCTCAGTTCTGAGCTGACACAATTAAACTGAAATCGACACGCTGAAGAAGAAAAAGAGGAATTTATAGGAGCGTCTGTTAGAGAGAGTAGTTCCTTTGGCCGAATTGATAGGGCTTACACAGTTACAACAGAGAAACTGGCATGTCGCTCAACCAAAAATTTGAAGACATGTAACTTCCACTAGTATGTATAGTATGAAAGAATTTCGATGCTTTCCCAATTCAAAACCCTTTAAAATAACCCTATTTCCCCCAAACACCTATTACCGGATCACCATTAGTAACCATTACATCAAATCCAGGTATATCACACAGTCTACACAGTGATCAGTATACTTTCTGGGAAACTGTTGTTTATGTCTGTTTGCGCCCGCGCATCTAAATCCGAGTCGATGTGACGTCACTTGTGCCGAGCTTACATGACGCGTTAATGTGTCATTAACTCATTATAGGTTTAACGGAGGCCCTAGCACGCATGCCCGGAGTTAACGTAACGCGACATCGAAAATACCACAGCCATCCCTAATAATACCTATTATTAACTATTATTTTCTTAAAACTGGGAAACCACGTATCTAGTACATCATTCAGATCATTCCCCATTTAAAAAAAAAACAGCTGTTTCCTACAAAACTGCAATACCTACACGGTCAAAATGTATGGAACAGCTAATTTTTTATTTAAAACCGACGAAAAATTTCTATGTGGGGGTGTTCAGAATGATGTACTGACGACGTGGTTATCGTTTTAGGGTCAGTGTACCCTTCACCCTGTATAGGTAGATACCATAACATCACGCCTTGTAATCCCTGAAGGGATAGGCAGAGGATTGGAGAAAGCTCACTTCCTAGCAACATAATTAGTCGATTTGAATGTAACGTCACTCGTACGAGCTTACATGACTCGTCAATGTGTCATTAACACGTTATACAACGAGTATTTATAATGTATCTGTCATAGGAGGCGATATTTTGAAGTGAACATCATGTCTTTGAAATGTAATTGCAGTGGGATTATGATGCATCATGGCACGTGGTTTATGTCCACGCCCACTGATCAGGGGGCCTAAAATGGCCACTTTAGCTGAACATAATAGGATAATAATATGAATCACATTAAAATTCTTAAAAATGGTCACAGATAGAGTTAATAATTATGTTGAATTATCAGTTTGTGATCATTTTACGAATTGTAACGTAATTCATATTAGTATCATATTATGTTCTGCTAAAGTGGTCATTTTAGACCGACAGGTGGAGAGGAAGGTAATGACAACTACATACATTGTATTGTTTGTGTAGAAGTATTCAGGGTCACTACGGTTGGAAAACTGATTGGCGGTTGTGTATGTTGTTCACAGACATGAAACAAGTTCGGATACGAAAGATCGATTCCTCGAAAGGTTAGGCTGAGGTGTACCAAACAAGTACATCCACATTTCGCCAGTTATTTTCAGTTATCACCAGATGTTTCTAAATCAAACAAAAATCCGTCAATCAATACGTTTAATTGGATAAGTAAGTTATTATGTCAATGTAATGAGAAAATTCATCAGCTAATTGTTTAAATTGAAACGAAAAAACTGCAATGCGAATATCCTGTATCCAGATATTGACGTCATAACCAGATTTTTGTTTGATTTAAAGTCGTCTGCTGGGTCTATTGGAGTTACTTTACCAAAAATTCCCACTAGGTTGTGTTTACTTGTTCAGTGGGGATTTCTTGAAAAGAAAATGACAATGCCCACTGGTGGGGGTATATCATTGAGAATTTCTGGAATAAATCGAAAGATCTGAGGGGCTAAACAACATAAGTATCATTGGATTACTTACTGGGAAGCCCCGGCAACTTACTTGTAAAGATTTACTGAAATAAATACATTTTTACTTTACTTTAAACAAGTGACAATGCTGCTAACTTTCAACAGGAATGACATAAGCTCTTCGAAGGTATGTGTCAATTCCAGCTTAGATATTATTGTCATTGAATTCTTGATAACACCCCATTGACTTAATGCTAGTTAGGTGGTTAACTTCGATGGTCTTTAACGAACCTTTAATTATGTACCTAAGTTGTTTTGGCAGCTTAAGTACCTTCTCAACAACAACAATTACCAAAACAAACAATATAACTATTTGCGCTTCGGTAATCACCTACGGACAAGCGAAAAGTTAAAGATTTGTAGCTTTTTCTAAAATAATCTGTTTTACAAAGCTATTGAACGATTGGTGATTTAAAACTACTACTGAACCGGAATCTTGTAAATATCGCTAATGCAGAGGATTAGTGTACCTACATACCATCACACCTGTAAGCCCCGAAGGGTTAGGCAGATGTGTACCTAATAGTAACATTGTTTTAAGGTTTCACGGTTTACGACTGAACTTACACTATCACTTACGGGATATCTTCCTTCTTCTTCTTTTGTTCGGGATATAGTGTAAGTTTACCTAATAGTACACCCACATTTCGCCAGTTACCTACGTTTTTTTAAGTCCCATGTAATAGGGCGCGACTCTATTGCCATCAACCGGGCACAGATCCAGACTCCGTGGCTGCTACTCAGAAATTCCTGATGGAAAAACCCAATACCACTTTGCCTGACCCGGGAATCGAACCCTCTCGTCGGACCTCATGCTCAGCTGTCGCGTTTGCTACCACTAGACGAACGAAGCTGTCCCATACAGCATGCTGCATGGCAGTTTAATGATTTTGACACTAGAAATTCCTTAACTCCACATTCTACTTTGATTCAGCTTGAGAATAATATCAAAGAAGAGACATTATAGATACAATCTGTTTACCTGTCTCACCCACTCCTAGATATGCCATTATTTACATTGAAGTCAGAGCTTTGTTCCACCTATGATTCTACCTGTCTATGACTCATCATAAAGCTTCCCTACGTAGATGCGCACGCGCATACGAGTATAATATTATACAATGGTGGAAGGTCAACTACGCCGTCATTACACAATGAAGGGATCCGTACACAATAGTACATTTTGATATAAGTGGGGAAAGTTTGTTATTGCGGCCGAGGCGAAATACACACACGAGCCGCAGGCGAGGGTGTTATGGAGCCGAGAACTGCAGTAACAAATTGGTTATCAACGTGTATCAAACGACGTTTTTCAACACACTTTTAGTTTTTAGGTTTTAGTTCAAATTTATTCATAGTCCAAATTGATTCAATGGAATAGAAATAAAAATAAAAATGCGTGTGGGGGCGAGCCGCCTCACCACGTGTGGAATTTTTATTTCCGCACTATAGTGCGGGAATATAAGAAGAAAACCACGAGGGTGAAATCCATAGCATGTTGAACCTAATCGTAGTGCGATAAGAGCCAGTTTTCGAGAAAGAACATATTGAAAAATAAATTGATTTATACCAAAAATATATTGCAAACGAGTTGAAGAGGTAAAACCCAGAGAGACAGGTAGGAGTCCATCCTTGGTCAACTGTTAGTCCGCCATTATTCCCTAATTACGTGTGAAAAGTTGAAATAAATAAAACTGAAAGGCTCCTTTACTCATACCTACTCAGTTTTACCCGTGTCATCAGCATGACAACACTGCGTGGAAGTAAGATTGAGAAAAAAGAAGAGAAAGAAGTAATATTACTTATGAAGAAAGAAGATATCAATCAAATAGAAGATTTCAAACACAACAAATCGTTTTACTGAACCCACATTATGGAGATAAATTAATATATCGGGATAACTTAAAACCAACGAATTGTGGGGTTATTCCACTTTTCCCCATTGACAGTCCCCATCAATGGGGATTTGTGAACTTTTCTTCCGCAAATCCCCATTGCCGCCTCTCCAAGTTAATAATGGGGATTTGTGGAAGAAAAGTTCACAAATCCCCATTGATTCCAGAAATCCCCATTGATTTAAAAATAAGACATATTTTTTTTTTTTTTTTCTGAACACGTAGAGATAGGATTAAAAAAACCTTGCCATATCGTTTGTTATTATCCAAAGAAGCCGTGCCCTTCGGATGTATATACGCTTTCCGTTACACACTGTATACGGTCGAGGAGGTCGGAATGGAACTTATTCGTGGCCAAATCACGATAGGGCACTGCTTAGAGAAACTTAGGTAATTCGATACTAATTCATGTGTTTGATTATGAAAATAATCAATGAATCCTTCATAAAAAATAATAATTATGTTTTAATTTTAATCAATGGGGATTTCTGGAATCAATGGGGATTTGTGAACACTTTTTCTTCCACAAATCCCCATTATGAACTTGGAGAGGCGGCAATGGGGATTTGCGGAAGAAAAGTTCAAGAATCCCCATTGATGGGGATTGTCAATGGGGAAAAGTGGAATAACCCGAATTGTGGCAATAATCCGTGTGCAAAGCATGGTGTTAATGTCGATTTTTCCTTTGAGCGTCCTTTACGACTGCCGTCGTCAGCAATGAACGATTTTTGGTTAAAACAATATAACAACCCATGTAACTAGAATATACCACTCCTTTGGGGTTGTATCCTTGCATGCAATTAAAGTCTTTGTCACTCGGACGTCCGCTAAGGCATAATAAACCAACCGAGCTCTAATGATACAGACTAACTGTCTAGCTTGGGGCTCACTAGCAACAACACTATGTTAACTAGATTTAGGTAATATTTTTAGCCACTTGTAACACCTGCTTATGAATTACTTGGATGTTGAACAATTTTCTATTTCTATTACACAGATATATGAAATCTACTCCCAACAAAACCGGGCCGTTAACCTTCAAAGCATAATTCTGCCATATCCCTACGAATAATTGATAGATACGGACCTATATGTATAAGTGTATAGCCAAACCATTTCATATGTAGCATTCATCATTACGATACTTCTGCTAAAGCGTTAACGCCAATCGTGACGTAGATATCTAAATCACATGTCGAAGAGATGTATTTATACATTTTATTGAGCCGTATAAATAGAAAACTAATATAGAATTCAAGGAAATGCTTCATGAGTTCAATTCGCGTTTATACAGAAACCTTTAGGAAGGCTGAAGTGTCTTGAAGCTTTCTGCTTACCTCGAAACTCGCATGGGGTGAAACAACGCACGATTAAAACCTTCCACTTTTATTATATTTAAAAAACAATGTTTCGGTGTTAGATTATGGCTTTGCACTAAGTAATTCAAAAGTCACAAAAACGTACTGAGCTGAAACTGAAATTATTTCCTGAAACATGTGCGATTATCTTTTGATCAATCGCTTTATCGCTCCCTGCCGATTTAGATATTTGAGGAAAAACCTTGACTTCGTTAAAACGGTTATCATTTACTGCAAAAAGCTCTTTCATGAAAAATATTTAACATTTCAAAACATATTTGTTCCAGTTTCCGAAAATGCTTGTAAGTAATTACTTAATTAGTCACTTAGATATGTGGATATTTTAATTACACAAAGAATAAACACTGCATTAAAATAATTCAAGTATATGACTCACCTGAATTTCTTTTTTTTTTTAATCCAAACTCCAACAGCACAGCACAAAAAAAAATACCGAAAAGTTAAATAAGTTGTAAGAATAGTTTTGTTCAGAATAGGGTTGTAACAGGATAGTGCAGGGTTCGCAAACACAGCACACGAGTGGGACAGTTCGTTCGTTCGGATGTGATGCCGGCCGCTTGGCCAGTATGGAACGACGCCCGCGCGATCCGAATGAACTGAAATAGTGATGTGAGAGAGCAAATATCGATATCGGTGAGGATTTGGCAAGATAATTTATTTATTCAGTGACTATATCCAACTATAGATTTGCACAACACTTGACACATATGTAAGTAAATATAACACAAAGTTTTAAGTAGTTGTACTCCTTCACTGTAACTAGACTACAATTAATTAACCACTAAACTAACTATAATTTAAAGTGTACGAGCAGACGTAAACGAGAAGGAACAATATAGTAATGGCGTTGTGTAAGGGCGACCGACGGGTTGCGGGTTTTGCCCCACTCGCCCTTTTTCCAAATTGTTGAGAAGCTTGGATCGAGCTGGAGGGGATAACAAGAATAGGAAATGGTAATTGTAAACAGCAACTGTCTTGTTTGAACTTGCACATTTTTTTAACAATAGACCATTTATTACAAAACTCAGAGGCGTAGCATGGTAATTTGTAGTAAGTAAAGAAAACAAAGAACATTTGGTTTTTTTTTCAATTACTTTATCAAGTTCATAATTACTCAATAATATTAATATCTCATTGACTCATTGACACGGAAAATTCCGCAAGTTTCTAAGATTGTTCTAAGATGGTAGATCTCACCTTTTCGTATTTATCTACCTAGAATTTTCCCCATCTTATCGACAATTCATCTGAAACTGAAGCCCATCACTAAAGTCATGAAAAGTTTCACAGTTCCCGGCCGCCTGTAGACGCGCTTCAGTCGACGTCCCGCGCACTTACCAATGTTTTGCAAATCACACATTATAATTAGGCTAGTTACTCATATCTTTTTATTAATCATATTTCTAAAAGTATCGCTGGGAGTTATTTTTATTAAGATTCTTTGATTAAATGTAGGCGTTGATTTAACTTGTGTTATTTGAAAATCGTTAGCTATAATAGTCCTATAATTCATATGCAAGAATACCTAATCATGTTTCTCTGTCTGGTTCGATAATTTTATAAAAGCAAGTAATTACTTAAATGTAATCTTTACTTTATTTAATAGTCTAAAACCTAAATAATTCAAACATTTGGTACATTTTTGATAACGTGGCACAATGTCTAATTTGCCTCCTATTGCCTACATGCCTACATCTTCTCGAATCAATGACTCAGATTTTGTCAAACTAGTATGTAGCAACTTGGATAGCTCTGTCGTTTGCCTCATTTAAGTCCTAGAGGCGAAGATAGTCACACAGTGGGTGCCTGAAGACGGCCGTCGTAACCGAGGCAGGCCCAAAAAACGCTGGCGTGACGATCTGGACTCATTGTCAACGGTTGGTCGGAGTAGGCTGACATAACAAAAAGTCCTGGAGGGTGCTATTAGTTGTGCACGACGGACAGGAAGGAAGAGAAGAACATGGGATTTATACATACCTACGTAATCTGTGTGAACATACAGACACTTCGGGGAACACGTCATATGTGTTGATGTTATGTTGCATAGTCTAGAGCTCCCACGAAAATCTTGACGTAGCAAGTCAACTATCTAAGATGAAGTAGGAATCAATAACGAGTAGACGACGACGATGATGACGAGTAGTGGAGTTCGAGAGAGGAAGATACTTTGGGTACGTCTCAGTCGCGTAGTGTACAAACTATGCAATGCCTAAGGCTAGCTGTTCGAACATTAAATAACAAGTTTATTAGTACATCTGTAATGTGACTGAAATGCACAATGCGCGTAATATATCCTTGGACTGACCTAACAAATAACTTGATTTAGTCTGCCCCCTATAATCCTACATGGGATTTAAACATTAGTGCCGAAATATGGGAGAAAAGCCATTTCGAGGAATATTCATGTCATCATTATGTCGATGTCATGTTTTGTATAGAGCTCCCACGAAAATCTTGACGTAACAAATCAAAGATCTCAAATGAAGTATATTAATAATGAATTGTTCTGGAGAGAAAGATTTAAATTGTAGTGAATAATAGTGTACAAACTATGCAATGCCCAAGGTTAGCTGTTCGGACAATTATTGTGAAGTGTAATATAATTGACTGAAATGCATCATGTGTAATGTTGGTACCTAATTGATTGAAATCATTTGCACTCAATGTCGGGATGCACGTCTTCACAAGTCAATCCTACTCACTAAGATGAGAATATGAAAAAATAGAGTAAAGAGAAGAGATCTCCCTGAAATTGTCAGAATTACCTAATTAATATATTTAGTTAGCAGTCAAGTTGCATAACTATCAGTTTTCCTGACATTTCAAGACAATAACCGACAATAACCGACTTCCAAAAAATACACAAAAAAAAAATGGAAAATAACTTTACCTTCGGAAGTTTGTTGTTTGTATTGTTTGTTTCATGGACTTTTTTGCCACCGACTTCCGAAAGTAAAGTTATTTTCCATTTTTTTTGTTTTTATTTTACCCTTTTTATTAGTTATCGTATCACATACAAATCCTTGTCGAGTATCAATTTCGCAATTTCTTTTACTTGGAAGACATATTTTTAACCGACTTCTAAAAAAGGAGGAGGTTCTCAATTCGGTTGTGTTTTTTTTTTGTGTTTGTTACCTCATATCTCCGTCATTTATGAACCGATTTGAAAAATTCTTCTTTTATCTGAATGGATCTACTTCCCGATTGGTCCCATAGAAATTTCATCAAAATCGGTTCAGCAATTTGGTTTTGAAATCAAAATATCTGGAAATTTTTGTGTTTGTTACCTCATATCTTCGTCATTTATGAACCGATTTGAAAAATTCTTCTTTTATCTGAATGGATCTACTTCCCGATTGGTTCCATAGAAATTTCATCAAAATCGGTTCAGCAGTTTGGATTTGAAATCAAAATAGCTGGAAAAAATTTCATCCAAGTAAAAGAAATTGCGAAATTGTTACTTGACAAGGATTTGTGTGTGATACTATAACTAAAAAGGGTAAAATAAAAACTTTTTTGTAAAAAAAAAACCGACTTCCAAAAAAAACACTAAAAAAGTGGAAAATAACATTACTTTCGGAAGTCGGTGCCAAAAAAATCAATGAAACAAACCATAGTCACCGACTTCCGAAAGTAATGTTATTTTCCACTTTTTTAGTGTTTTTTTTGGAAGTCGGTTTTTTTTTTTACAAAAAAGTTTTTTTCCAGCTATTTTGATTTAAAAACTTAACTACTGAACTGATTTTGATGAAATTTATATGGGACCAATCGGGAAGTATATCCTTTCAGATAAAAGAAGATTTTTTCAAATCGGTTCATAAATGACGAAGATAAATGAGGTAACAAATACAAAAAATACAACTGAATTGAGAACCTCCTCCTTTTTTTGAAGTCGATAAAAAAAAAACAATGATTCCGCAGTTCTACCACACACAGTTGTCTAGACATGGAGCATGTCTCAAGCAAAAACAAAAATATTTTTAACTTATCTGTCCACAAATACAAAAGTGACTCAAGCTTAGCATAAGAACCACTTAAAACCTTCAATTAATAAATACAAACTCATTTGCGGTATAAACGGATCGGAAATGCCGTGTGCCAATATCAAAGTGACCTGGTGAATCATACTCAAACCTGTATCGATCTATTAGCGGTTCACAACGTTTAAAACTGGCAAGGACAGCCCATGACATAAACGAAAATAACAAGAAGACGTATATGAAGGTTGAACTCTAAAACATTTCAAGATCAAAATCTTTCGTGATGTTTCTGGATGAAAATGTTTTTAAATGTCGTAATTTTTCAACTGGTCACAAAGTCAATATTTCGCAAGCGCTGCTGCTGTTCATAAGGTTCTATTCCCAGAGCGAGCATGAGACCGAAACCGGGTTTTGATGGCCTAATTCCCAGGTCGGGTAGGTACAATGTTATTAAGTTTCTCCAATAATTTGTCAGTAGCAGCCGGGAGTCTGAATTTGTGCCCGGTGGATGGCAAGACAAGTTACATGAATCTTAAACATAACTGGCAAAATGTAGGTGTACTATTACGTACACCTATGCCTAACGTGATCTTATGTTATGATTAGGGATCGGAACAGTGAGTGCCATTTTCTAGTCATTAAACCTGAATGATAATGTTAATATGGACATACCCCGGGATTCCAGGGAATATTTTCTGAATGTTGATGTACTACTTAGATGAAGTTAAAACATAATATAGATATCTATCAGTATTGTGACTCGGCCCTATCCATGAAATAATGCTGCGCGGTACGTAATCACACGATAGGGCTGCCCGCCCACAGTATTTTAATTTCATCTATCTACTTGAGTTTCTTTCTGGTTTTATGATTGTAAATATTATGTTTTTTATTTAAAAAAATGGAATTCGTTGTGAATGATATAGAAAGTGTTCAATAAAATACATGTTGTATTTTTTGATTAGTAGATTTCATAAAAAAACACCCTTATAAAATAAATTTAAGACAGCTGAAAAATATTTTCTATGTAAAATACGAACTCCTAAATTAGTTTTCAATAAAAAAAAACGGTTTAATAAAATAAATAATAATATATTACCGGGATTCAGTAGGCATATCCATGCTATGATAACGGTCACTAAATCCCGCGAATGGCACAACCTATTCGGATCACTAGTTATGATTTAAAAACAGGCCAATTTATTGCATTGGATCGAAGATAGAAAATGAAATTCTTGGACGACAATGATGGATGACGAAAATCTTGAAAAAGAAAAAATACCAACAATGATATGTTAAAAAAAACTTCAATGTCTTCACTACCTTACGGTTTCGCGGCCAAATGCCAAGTCGTATGCTCATTAACTCACAGATCCTTGTCTGTGGCTATGTTTTCGTTTTGAAGTTACCTCAGCCTATGGGAAAACAATTTTAAGTAGATACAATGCAGGCTGGGATCATGGACGCACAAACACGTACCACATTCAGTACATATCATTCTGAACCGAATGAAAAATTTCTATGTGGGGCATAATATGGGGCCGATAATTAAAAAAAAAATTTGCTTTTTCCTACAAAAGTGCAATACCCACACGGTCAAATTGTTCCATACATTTTGACCGTGCAGGTATTTGAATTCAGAATGATGTACTTATTGAACCGTAACCGTGGTAACCGTTTGTGCGTCGATCCACGCTGTATAGTTGGGCTAGCTCTGTTTCTGATATTGCTATGAGATGAGGTAACTGGAGATGGATACTTTAGAATCTGCTGACCTTCCCATTACGAATTCCGGTGAACACACGCACAAGTATTTCTTTAGACTATTTACCTTATCTATAATCCCTCAAGTAGGTACTTCAGAGAGCATGTAGGGAGGGAAGCAAGTAGGTATAGTTTTCTTTTTACAAGACTTGCATTTTCAAATTCTTGTTGCGTTAGTAATTTATGGGCAAAAATAACCACTCAATGTACCTTTACCAAATAGCAAGAACCGACAAAGGCGACAACGTGGCAGGCCCAGAAGGAGATGGCGGGATGAGTTGGACTCTTTCGCAAAGGATTGGCCTGCAATCGCACTAGATCGCGAAAATTGGAAAGAGGGAAGGGAGGCCTTTGCCCTGCAGTGTGACAACACAGGCTTATAATAATAATAATTGGTGAAAAAAATGAGAAAAAAAAATGAAACATCTGAGGAGGTCCTCGCTTGGCGGCTGGATCAAGGGCTTGATTCAGAAAGCAGTACTTCTGGACACGACGCGTATTGTTAGGAGGTTCCTCTCTCAAGAGCCCTGACCACCGGTAGCTCGGACCCTGTTCCCGGTGCTGGTGGGCTACTATTTTATATATTTTTAAATGTTTTTTTATACTAAATTTGTATAGGAATATTTACAAATGTAAAAAAAAAGTCAGAAAAATAAAAAAAAGGAAATAATTGGTGATTTCAATTTACCAGCGCAGTGACAGCATCTGAAGTTTTAATTAAAATACAATTCAAGCGGATCAAGTAAGCTTATCATAAAGTTTATCTCTCAACGATTTTATAAAACCACACCCTGACGACAATTACATAAATCTTACACTAAAAAGTGCCATTTAACAATCTATTTGCGGAACAATTGTCAAGCCTCTAATAAAGTGTATAATTTTAAATTCACGAAAAAATAAAATTCGATGGAAATCGTTTGTTAAGCTGCGAAATAACTCGATCGTGAAAAGAAAAACATGTAAACAGGGCCGGCCTCGTGCGCTAAAAATAAAACTAATATTTCAGGAATATTCCCGCCACACGCCATTCCGCAGACTAGGTACCTACACTTGTCTTGTAAATATTTAAACCTTGTCTTACTGTGCTGAATTTGTTTAACTGTTTGTTGGTCAGATAGGCAGTCGCTCCATGTAAAATACTGGTATTCAGCTGCATCCGGTGAGACTGGAAGCCGATCCCAACATAGTTAGGAAAAGGCTAGGCAGATGGTGATGATGGATTCAAATGCTATCGTAAGTTACGCTTTGGCCGTGAAACGAGCTAGGTTACCTACTATTTGGTACTAAAACTTACTTCTTGAAATGTTTATGTTTTACCCTGAAATACCCATTGCGTTGTATACTAGGTGGAATTATCATATCAGCCTAAAATGTTCCTAATGGACACAGACCTCGCTGTGAAAGGCTGTAATGCGATCAGAAGGTCTTCGTTCCATCGCGCGGGCCCTGTGAGGGTTGGATATCACACGAAGTCTTCGAATAATCTAACAGTCCTCTTCTACGACACAGCAATATAATAATCTGTATCTATTCAAAGCTCGAGTGAATCGGTTTCTTCTAGGCAAGCGTGCTCCACACTAGGCCGCATCCTCGCTTCACATCAGGCGAGTTGCGGCCAAACGCAAGCCAAAAAAAAATATAACTAGAAGCTAGAATACTCGGAGTTTATCTATCAAATACAGTAAGATAGGTTCATCAATCAGCTTGTAACTTGGCAACTCCTATGCTAGAGTCGTTTGACTTGAATTTAAATCAATATATATGCAGTGACGCAAAGAAGAGTAACAGAAACAGAGGTCAAACCAACATTCTTGTAACTCAAAATTACTTCCTTCTGACAATGAAGAATAGCAATGAAAGCGTCAAAAAATCTGAGGGCCAGTGCCACAGGTCAGTCACAAAAATAGCACGGTAAAACACTATTCCACCTACGTACACGAAAAACTGTGTCTTCTACAATATACAACATCATTGCTAATAACTATTGCGAAATGACACGGTGTCGCTGTGTGTTGGCTGTTGGAAAGACGCAGTGCGGTGGATTGGAATGGTGCCGATGAGCGGGAGTGAGTCGCGCAGTATTTATAGTGGAGTGACCAATGATGGGGCGTGGGATAGGAGAGGAGAGATCAGCGGTTACGGGGAATTGACCTCTGACTAACTTAGTTTGGAGTTGGTTAATTACAATCTTAGAGGGTGCTATTCTATCAAACTTCGACAACCCAACCAATCCAACTGAGCAATACTGATATTTATTTAAACTTCATGTACAAGAGTGGTACATAGGCAGGCTTAATGCCACAAGGCATTCTCTATCTAAGGATATCTGATATCTTCAAGTTATATAGTTAGTTAAACGCTGGTACCACAAATAATTTTGAGCTTCTTACTAGCTGTAACTGACTGCCATAGATATTCTAACGTCGTAAAACCTAAAAAAGCCGCTCCACACAGAAGAATGTTCTAATAAAAGGTTGCTTCAGGTGGGTTACCATGATCTGTTAGTGAATGTTTTAGTATTATTCCGAGAGTGGGTAAGAGATGGCGCTAGACAGCTGTCTAGCGTTGTCACTTTCCCACTCTCGGAATAGTCCTAAAACATTACTTCATGGTAACCCCCCAGGTTGTAAAAACATTGATCTTTTTTCGGTTTTTGTCGGTTTCGAAAAACTCGAACCCTCCAAACAGATTTTTAGCAAGCCCAGACTGACATTTAGACAATACAACGCTTACTCTTATGACCTACGACTTTTATTTGGAAGGACAATAAAGTTTGAAATACAGATTTGACTATGAATAATCATAGTTATAATTAGCTTAGTATTAATGGCAGCAAAACGTGTGAGAATATTTACAATACAAAAAGATTATCCTTGCTTAAGACTTGAACTACCACCGCAAAAGATTTGTTTCGTAGGTATTTTTGAGAAATATATTTCTCTGGTTGTTGTCTTTTTTTATCTATCTTGTATACAAGACAGATAAAATAAAGGCTATGGATTAAGGATAAGGGTCCATCACCTTCCCAGAATTCAAACTCTAGCAATGGGAATGGAACATAAGATTTTTTCCCACGGGGAATCCTCAAACGCGAGATCGTTGACTCGTGTTGTTTCTTGTACAGTCACGATTCAAATTTGCAAAGTATTATTGAGTTTTTCCATCAAGAATTTCTCAGTTTCTTTAACGTGTGGTTAGTGCCTAACCTGGTGTCAGAGTTTTTATACCACCACCCACCACCCATGGGCCTCTGACTTGGCTTTACATACCATGGAGAAATATGTCTCAGGTATGCTGGTTTCTTCACGATGTTTTCCTTCACCGAAGCAAGTGATAATTATTCAATACGCACATGATTCCGAAAAATCAGAGGTGCGTGTCCTGGGTTCGAACTCGAGACCTATGACTTGGCAATCCAACGGTCACACCACGGCCGTTCACACCAGGCTATCACTGCTTCGATTGCTATTTCTCAGTAGCAGCCACGGAATCTGGATTTGTGCCCAGTTGATGGCAATAGGCTCCCTCCACGAACACCAATATGTAAACACTTAACAACTTTTAAAAGTGATCTTCTCCTACTGTTCTGATTAAAATTTCATGGTGTTACGAAAATAGCATTTTGGAACTCATATTTTTATGAAATAGATCCTATGTCCAAGTTACAATCGTTATTTCTCGCGAAAATTGATTTTAAATTTAGGAAAGTGTATACATATTGGTGCTAGTGACTGTACTTATAATAATAATTCCTTTGTTGTACTGTGGTCGGGTAAAATATAAAGACGCTCCCTCGGAGCATTTGCTTGTAATGTAACAATCTTACACCCGGCGGCCCCGCCGGCATGCCGCGGCGGCCTCGCCGGCACAATGCCGCCGGCTTTGCCGCGAATGCCGCAAATAAAGCCGGCGACACTGCCGCCGGCCGCTGGTGGATCCACCCTAATACTTCCTTCGTCGATGGCTAGTCTTCATTGATAAACCGGCCAGGAGAGTTCTTCATTAAAAATAAAACGATTATTAGAGGAATAACCTTTATATTCATTTCTTTCATAGTTTCACTCTTAACTATGCGCTTAAGGCTATGTTACACGGTGTGCATTCTACATCCCTCTTTGTTCAGCAAACACCTGCTTTTATGTGAAAAACAACAGTGTAATGTCAAAAATACATGGCAGTTTCTTAATAGTACTAGAATTCACAAAATTCTTATGTAAAATTGCGAGGACATTGTTTTTACAAACAATTATGACAAGATTTTTACCCTATTTAGTCGTCAAACTAAATAAACTATTAATTTGTTAATATTAAATGTCATTCTTTATGCTTAATTTCAACTTGCCTTTATGAAATCAATATTGTATAGAAATTTGGAACGCGTACTTTTAAAATTATAGCTACCGTCAAAATATTATCGAAACTGTGAAATGAGTACAGCAATAAAAAAATATATCTTTGTATAGAAACAGATTTACAGGCAAGCCGAAATTCGCCTTCTTTCAATGCTAACTTTTATTATTCCCCAAGATGCCACCAATCTTGTTCAAACTTGGCAGACCTTATACTACTCACAATAACGTCTAAAATCGCTTGTAGTTACTCAAAATCATTCCAACGGGATATAGGACCACAACGACGTCGCCGGAACAACGTTCAACCATCTTGTTTTAAACAAGAATACGACGCAATTATTTACAAAAGCCATAGTTTATTAATGTTCATACGAACAACAATCATTAGTCTTCAAACTTTGGATAACTTCGGTATATCTCCAATAACTGTTAGTCAATGGTTTACAATATAATTGTACGCGAGAGGTCAAACATTACGGCCCTCGATAAACTGTCCTATGTAGAATTTGACAAATAACTTTAGTATTTCAAAACTTCAACATCATTTAAAAAACTTACCACGTATTTAATATCATCTAAAACCCTTTGAATCCTTTTCATCACTATAAAGAGGTATTTTTGATACACGATTTTTTGTGAGAAGCTTCTAAGTGAAAATTTTAATGAATATAGTTTATACTAAGTACCGTCTCGCGATTTGTTTGCTTTGTAATTTGGGAGTGCTACCACACTTCACATTTACAGTAAAAAATATTCTCAATAAATTGTACTATTTACAAAACTTGCATTATCCGAATCTTTACAAAGACATTGGTAACAATATTAATAATTGTAAATTGTAAAATTCCGAAGCATAAACTAAACCGTTATAAGCAATAACAAAAATAATATAATATTTTGTGATGATCACTCGTTATCAACGTAAAATTGAACATTTATAAAAAAAAAGACTAATTTATGTAAAAAGAAAACTGCAAGTATAATATTCTCTCTGTTAGAGTTAAAATAATAAAAACTATATTAGTTTATCATCGACGAGTTCGATCGTATTCATCTTCATAAAAAATAATTATCATTAAAAAAAAATCGAAAACACTAACGTTCACTAACAGAAACTGTATAAAATCATTCAACACAAGGTAATTATTAATCTGCCAAGTAATAATAATTAAAGCAAATCTTAAGCAAACGACAAAAAAATCTCATATACTTTTTTTTAAAAACACCATTACTAACCTTAATATCTATAACCGCTTACGTTTCTCGTACTCAAAATATGTCATTTTATTCTTAAATTACATCTAGTGTACACATTCACCGAAAATAATAAAGTCACACTATCCACAGTGAGAACTAGACGTTATCCGACTTCGAGTGCGCGCGCGCATACTATACACGTTTTGTTAGCACATCACAGATCATCTAAAGACTTAGCGAAATTGCATGAACGTTTGTAATTTTAGAACTAAATAAATAACGAAATAGGGGACCTCGCACACACTACATACACTTACTAAGGTAAAAGTAGGTATGTGTAGTGTGTGCAGGGTTCATAAAAGTGTCCATGCAATTCCTCTAATGAGGCACACATCACGCTAACAAAAATACAGCCTTTCCCTTCGCACGCCTCGGCCCTGCCGCCTAAACGATACAAATATCATAAATTACTCTAAATCTACCTTATAACAACGATAGCTTATCTCTAGCGAAAGCTATATCCCATTTGGCTTCTTTCAAGTTGAACCATATTTATGTCTTGTTTTATATCATCTACACTAGGAATTAATATTAAAAAAAAAATGCCTTAATTTGGTATAGCTGTTACTAAAATTCGTTTGTTTATAGTTTATACAAATAATCACGAACTCATTTCACCTCGGTTGAGCAATGACAATAGTTGTATTCGTCGTTCATATTTATTTTCTTTATAAATAATAATATCTTACATTATTATAACTTCATTTAGGATTTGTGAAAAATATTTTACTGAGATCCCTTATATGTTCTTTAGTTTGTTCCGTCTCAATACTGTTACATACATATCTATAATATTTAACTTATTTACTGCAACTACTTACATTTTAGTATAAATAGATACAAGACATAAATGATAAGTTCACCTCATTTTAACGAGCGATGCACATCCAGGACTGGTGCAAACAAGTTTCTAAAACCAACAATTTCTTCGCCAAAACCAAATGAATGAAACAATTTTAGTGCCGAAAGACAAACAACAAATAAATTTGGAAGACATAGGCCAAATATGTTTGTGATCACAATTTTGATTAAAAATAATGACTTAAATAAATGTTATTCATATGGCATCTTACTCTTTTAGAATGAAAAGTATGGCATACTACTAATGCTAGAACAACATACAAGTTACGACACATTTAGGGCAGAGTTCCAACATAGGTCACCATCTTGCCGTTTCAGTGTGACACGAGTAGTATGGCACACTCACTCCCGTACAATTCACTCAATACAATCACGTCACTATTCGCCACTCTATCGACACTGTCGTCCTGGTCTCGCACTAGTGTGGGGGTCGCTAGGGACGCGACGCGCGCGGTCGCTCGAAGGCCTCAAAAGAAGCCGATCAACTCCTACTCGATGGTGCTCCGCGGACCGTCGATTGGCATCGTGTGCAGGACCTCGTCAAGGAGTTGAAGGGCTCTGAGGAAAAAGTAAGAAAGGAGTGAAAACAAAATGTTGTGTAGTTGCCACATAATTCCATAGCCTATTTTCCAACAGGTTAAGGAACTAGCATCAGCTACCTTGATTTCTCATATTATGAGCTGGTGATTATAAGTGTTCCGGTTTTTTTTTTTTTTTTTTTTTTTGCGTTCTCCTTTTATCTGCGATCGGCTGTCTAGCCATAATCAGATGGATTCTTCATTTGAGAATTTTTGTGATGTTTCATTAAACATTCACATTAGTAGTTTCAGTACTAAAATAATTTTAAATTTTCACTGTCTCTGGTCCAAGTTCAGGATTTGCCATCTCTTTAGGCGGATTATATCCCCTTGTCTGTTTAGGAGGTTCTTGGCTAAGACATTGCTGTGCTTGCTTAGTCTCTGTTTGTAGCTTTTGCATTTTTCGCATAGATCTTCTTTCACTGTTGGTATCTTTAGGTGCTCGTGTATTTCTGTGTTTCTGACAAACCAGGGTGCACTTGAGATTGTTCTTAAGGCTAAATTTTGGAATCTTTGCAAAATTTCGATGTTGGAGTTGCTAGCCGATCCCCAGAGTTCTATTCCGTAAGTCCAGATTGGTTTAACTATAGTTTTGTATACAAGTGTTTTATTACTAGTAGATAATTTTGATTGTCTTCCTAAGAGCCAGGACAGACGTTTCATTTCAATAGTAGCTGCTTTTTTCTTGGCCTTAATATGGTTAGCCCAGGTAAGCCTTCTGTCTAGATGTAGCCCAAGATACTTTACTGTGTTACTGTTTGGTAGTGGTTTACTTTCCATGTAGACTGGAGCACAATCGCCCTTCCGTAGAGTGAAAGTCACTTGAACGGATTTAGTTATATTAGGTTGTATTCTCCATTTTTTCATCCAAAGATCAATTTTGTTCAACTGGACTTGTAATTTTTGGGATGCTTCAGTTGGGTCTTTGTCACTCGCGAGGCATGCAGTGTCGTCTGCATAGGTCGCCGTTACCACGTCATCAGAATTAGGCAAGTCTGCAGTAAAGATCGAGTAAAGTACGGGCCCGAGCACAGACCCTTGTGGGACTGAAGCCTTCATTTCGTACAGCTCCGACAATTCTTCCTCATACTTAACTTGAAATTTTCTTTGGAATAAGTATGATTTCAGTATCCTGTAGAAAGAGTTCGGTAGGAGTAATTTAATTTTGTATAAAAGTCCCTTGTGCCAGACCCTGTCGAATGCCTGTTGGATATCCAGGAACACCGCAGAGCAGTATTCTTTATTTTCCAAAGACTGCCTGATTTTGTGGACCACTCTATGCACTTGTTCTACTGTTGCGTGCTTTTCACGGAATCCAAATTGATGGTCTGGTATTAGCACATTCTCGTCAAGGACTGGTTTTAATCTTCGTAGAAATATTTTCTCAAAGACCTTCGATATGATTGGAAGAAGGCTTATAGGTCTGTACGAGCTTGGTTCGGTTGGTGGTTTTCCTGGCTTCGCTATCATACATATTTGTGATATCTTCCACATTTTTGGGTAGTATAGTAGCCGAAAGACAGCATTGAACAGCATTGTTAGAAAGACGATAATTTTTCTAGGTAGATGCTTGAGTATTTCACCTGTGATGAGATCGAAACCAGGACTTTTGTTGTTCTCTAGATTTCTTATTGTCCGCGTCAGTTCTCTCGGCGTGACCAATTTGAGTAAAGGTGATAGTTGTTGATCGCTATTAAGGTAATTGTCGACTTCCTCTTCGAAATCAGTCATCGATGAGTCATTCGGAGTGAAAACCGCAGAAAGATGTTGTGCAAAAAGCTCAGCCTTGTCATTTGCTGTTCTTGCCCAAGATCCATCAGGTTGCCTAAGCGGGGGTACAAAATTTGTTGGTCTTTTGAAGTTTTTGGTTATCTTCCACAGTGAATAGTTATCCTGTTTTCGAGCTGATAATGTTGAGAGTTTTTCCTGAAACATGGTATTTTGATTATCATGAATGAACTCCTTCAGTTCTCTTGCAGCTTTATTAAAATCCCTTCTGTCCTCTTCCGATTTACTCAAATGAAGCTGCCTTCGCAATCTTCGTTTGGCCTCCAGTTTATGCCTTATCTCCAAGGGTATGTTATTTTTACAGACTGAAGGGTCCAGCGTTGGGGTAGCGCGCCATGCTGCTATTTGTATAAGATTAGTTATGTAGAATGTGGCGGAATCTATGTCTTCTTCAGTTTTAAGTTTTACTTTTAGATTAACTTCTTCTTCAAGGTAGTCCGCAAATGAGTCCCAGTCAGTTTTTCTATTGCACAAGGTTAGTTTTGGCTGTCTCTTGATTGCTGCAACACTAAATGTAGCAATAACTGGGGAGTGGTCAGATAGTGTATCGAATGACGACTCCACACTAGAGTTGATTTTTGACAGTCCCTTGACAATAAAGAAGTCCAGCAGGTCAGGTGTTCTATTGGTATCAGTAGGCCAGTAGGTTGGTTCGCCAGTCGACAGCAGACTTTGTCTGTGGGTTTCAACACTCTTTTTCAGCTCGCGCCCTCTGGTTGTGATGAGTCTGGACCCCCAACAGGTATGTTTGCAATTCCAGTCTCCACCACTGATATACCTGGAACCCAGCGTGTTGAAATATCTGTCAAACATATCATTCTTGACCTTCTGGTTTGGTGGACAATATACCGCACTTATGTTAAGTGGACCAATACTCTCATCTATGGTGATTGTAGTTGCTTGTAGCCAATTTTCTTTGAACTCGCTATGTAGGTGGTGTTTGATGTTATTTTTTATAATAACAGCAGTTCCACCATGAGATGTGTTATCTGGGTGGTTAGTGCAGTATACATAATAGTTATTCATTTTAAATAGTTTGCGATCATTGAGGTGCGTTTCCGATATTAAGGCTATGTCCACTTTATTTATTTTTAAGAGCAGCTCTAGTTCGGTTTTATTTGGCGCTAAGCCGTTTATGTTCCAGATGGCTATACGTATTGAGGTCATGGTTGTTGTTTACTTATGAGTGTCATGATCAGGTTCATCATTGTGCTCATCTGGGATATCAGTTGGTCTATCCTTTCAGTCTGTTTAATTATGAGGTCAATAAAGCTATAGTTTTGTTCTTTATGGCTGTTTTCTTTTTCCTTTTTGTTGGAAATTGTTCTCTGTGACTCTTTGAGGTCACTTTTATAATTACTCTTTTGAGTGATGTCTCGGTTCATATCGGTTTCAGCTTTTCTGACAGCTTCGCTGTATAATTTGGGGTAACCATCATTATTTTGATAGGCCTTAGGTTGTACATTATCTGGCTTAAGTTTAGGGTCCTGTTTTTCAGATGTGACTTTTGTTTGTGGTTGTTTTTGTTTGTTTCCCCATTTTCTAGCAACAATTTCTTTGTAGACTTGACATCCTTTATAGCTAGCGGGGTGGCTCCCTGAGCACAGAGTACACACTGCAGGGGTGTTCCTGTCCATGGTACATGCAGTTGTTTTGTGTTCACCAGCACACTTTACACATCTGTAGGGTCGCATACAATTATTTTTTGTATGCCCATACTGCTGACATCGCGTACATTGTACCACAGTGTTTTTCCTTTTTGGATCTTCTATTGTGATTTTCTGATGATATATATATTTGATCTCTTTAACCTTACGGTTGTTTTCGTGGGGGAATAGGTTCACAAAGAATGTATTTAATGGTTCCTTTGTCGCATTGGCACGTGCTGTCACTATTTCACCTTTAACTTTATTGCCAGTTTCTTCTATCGCTTGTATTATGGCGTCTTTAGGAGTGCTGAAGTGTAGATGTTTAATGATAATTCTCATGCACTTTTCATCCTTTTGGGTAAAAGTATGGCCTATGAGCCCTTTTGCTCTAATGTGTTCTATCAGTTGTTTATATATTTCAACAGAGCTTGTGGAAATAATTAACTGATTTTTATTTACCACTTTGTATGTGTAATCGCTCTTTTTAGCTACTTCTTCGAGAAACTCTGTTAATTTTTCAAGGTCATCAATACCGTACAGCATAATGGGCGGAGGTTTGGAAGGTTTTCTGGTTTCATTAGATACGGGGGGGAGCTGGGTCGGCTCATCTACGTTTAACAACGAGAAACTGTTGCTTGTGTTTAATTCTGGCATTGCAGCTTCTTGAGTGTTAGGAGTGTTTATTCCTCGACGTTTACTCAGTTCTTGTTCTCTTGACTGTATTCTTTTAGCAGAGTTTTTATTTGTTTCTGTCTCATCAGGTGAACGATTTCTCTTATATTTTTGTACGGGTACTCTTTGCCATGGCACTGATGGATTACATGACGTACTTGCTATTTCTTTGCTTGTACTAGGTAGACAAGCAGTTTCGGTGGTAGTAGTTTCATTTGTATTAGCTGTTTTGGATTCGTTGACAATATTGCAACTGTAGGTCTTTTGTTTGTCATAGCTAATTTCAGACAAAGATGACGACCTTGATCTATTGAATAATCCAGGGTGGAATATTTGTTGCGTGAGATTTTTATTTGAGCTCATTATGGTGGAGATTTAAATTATTATTGTGGCAACACTAATTCCAAACGTCAAATGACATTTTGATGTTGAGATACATTAACAAAAGTTTTGAGGGTGGATGAAAAAACTTTGAAAAGTAAGATGACACTTTCGTATTTTTGTTCACTGATTAATTGTTTGAATCACTAATTATTATAGTTCACAAACAGTTTTACACAGTTTTCACAGGGGAAAGTTCACTTTTACTTTGTTTCTGAGCATTATACTTGATGTTTAACGCACAAATTAACTAAATATCCAACAGCGTATCTACGCGTGTTGACAGCTGACAGCCGAATGTTCCGGTTTTAATGTTTTTTTTATATATGCAATTTGGAAGAGCTAAGAGCTTATGTCTCTTTTGTATCAGCGACCGAAAGTATAGCAAACACAAAGCTTTCTGATTGTCTCATATAATTCACCTTTATATTGAGGGTTATAATTGGGAAAAATATGCTGAAATTGATGCAGACATCAAACGGTTTCTGGGAGATCATCAATTGTACTTCTGTAACTTCGTTTTATGTACTAGATAACGCACTTGCTACAGTTAATAAATTTATTGTAAGAAAGGAAGGGAGGCCTTTGCCCTGCAGTGGGACACAACAGGCTCATTATAATAATGAAAATTAGGATCACTTCTCCTCTCCAATCTTAAAAGCCCGAATTTGAGATCTGCCCGGGCGACGCCACAGGCAATACCTAGTAAATAAATGTAACAGCATTCTAACCTATGCAGATGCACCTCGACCCAGCAAGGCGTCTCCTTGATGGAAGTCCTGGGGTAGTCAGGTCCCCAGCCCTTCACGAAGGACAGGCGCACGATGCACAGCCGCCGCAGGTCGTCGACCCCGATGCCCGCCGCTGCCGATAAACCTGCGCAGTTGGAGACTTCAGACACACATGGACCGGACACGGCTATCATGGTTCGGGTACTTTCTAAATGATCTCGAAAATCTGGTTGGCGATTTATTTATTTTCGACTTTATTTAACCTATGTGTTATGGTACTATGTTTATTTTTTTGTTCGCCAAGTAATCTTATTTGAATGAGTTGGAATAGCTGCCAAGCGGTATTAATGGTTAGTTAACGCTGAGGCCCGGTTTTCACCAAAGCGTGTGAAAGGCAGAAGAGACGTGCAATAGTCAACCAATCACAGAAGAGACAATAGAAGCAAGAGGATAATGTGATTGGACATTTTCCGTCTCTTCTCCGCTTTGAAAAAAAATGAGCTAACTAACAAACTACGTTCTACAGGTGATACTACTGACGGGCGCTTAAAGTCTTGACCGCTCTGAACTTAGCATCGTATGAAAAGTATTAAAGTTATTACGACCAATGGTGTTGCGTTTTAGCATGGCAATAGCGGTCATTGGTTAATTTATTAATTTTCATTTAAAATACGAAAAAAGCTTTAGAAAACTCTGAATCCGACATTGAGGAAAGTTCCGTAAGATATTAGGGACAGGACAAAGACCGCCAGTCCCATGTTAAAACGTTACATCTATAGCTGTAACTTAAATTTTAATCGAAAATAGTTTCTATTGGTCACTGAATCCAAATGCGGTCCAGTCAAGATCAGTCTCAGAAGTCTGACGTGGTCACTAACACTACCATTAATACATAAAACGGGATATTTACATTCTTGTGGGGTGTTAATGGGCAGACAAAGAAGAAATAAAAAAAAACTTTTTTGCAAAAAAAAACCGACTTCCAAAAAAACACTAAAAAAAGTGGAAAATAACTTTACTTTCGGAAGTCGGTGACTATTGTTTGTTTCATTGACTTTTTTGTCACCGACTTCCGAAAGTAAAGTTATTTTCCACTTTTTTTTGTGTTTTTTTGGAAGTCGGTTTTTTTTGCAAAAAAAGTTTTTATTTTACCCTGTTTAGTTATCGTATCACACACAAATCCTTGTCAAGTATCAATTTCGCAATTTCTTTTACTTGGATGACATTTTTTCCAGATATTTTGATTTCAAAACCAAACTGCTAAACCGATTTTGATGAAATTTCTATGGGACCAATCGGGAAGTAGATCCATTCAGATAAAAGAAGAATTTTTCAAATCGGTTCATAAATGACGGAGATATGAGGTAACAAACACAAAAAAAAAAAAAACAACCGAATTGAGAACCTCCTCCTTTTTTTGAAGTCGGTTAAAAAAATGAAAGAGAAAGACGGATGTGTCTGCTCATAAACACCCACCCACAATAACTTCAGTTTATCCAAGATGCTTGCAACAGCGCCGATATATCGGGAACTCGCAATGAATAGTCATCATCTGCCTAGCCTTTTCCCAACTATGTTGGGGTCGGCTTCCAGTCTAACCGGATGCAGCTGAATACCAGTATTTTACATGGAGCGACTGCCTATCTGACCTCAACAACCCAGTTCGTACTGGGTAATACAATACCCCTTGGTGAGACTGGTTGTCAGACTTTCGGGCCGCTGACTACTTATAACGACTGTCAAAGATCTTCAAATGATAGGGAACTCAAAATACACATGGTAAATATCCCGTTTTATATGTTAATGATAAGACCAGTCTTATTCCAGTTGTCGTGTGGCGGTGAGAGCGGTCGCTGAGGGCGGCGCGTGCGCACAACGTACACTTGTTCATGGTGGGGTGCTGCGGCTGGATGTGGCCGGCCACGGCGGCGGCCTGCGCGGCGGCCGCGGCCTGCGCGGTGGCCGCTTGCGTCTGCATCTGTCGGTGGCACTGCCGCAGGTCGAACACCTGAGGCGAACGAGATATGAGGTATACTTACCGTTAGTCGTTTTTAACTGTGCGATATTGTAAAAGAGCTGTGTTTCATAAAATATACAAGGTGGAAGGGACACCAACGCAAAACGGTTACCGTATTCAGTACACTATCATTCCGAACCATACATTTTGATTGTTTTTTTTATTTTTAATAACCGATGAAAAGTGTTAGGTGGGGTGAATGATGTACTGATGTACTGTATATGTGGTAACCGTTTCGGCGTCGATGTGGCTTCTACCCTGTATTTAGGACGCACGCACATCTTTTGGACGAACAACAGTATTTTAATTTATATGAAAGATTGATAGGACATAGCTTATTTTATTACCGCCACACGGTATTAGAAAATGGCGTGACTTAGTGTAAAACTATGAATCTTTCTGTTTTCACTTTGGATTTCATTATTGCACTTACACTAGCTTTTGCTCGTGGCGTCGCTCCCCGTATGTACAGAATATACCCACGGGAACCGTTTTAAATGTAGCCTATAACACTGGAGGTTGATGTAGCTACCCGTTTGCGTTGCGTCAGTGAAAGATTTTTCTGAATCGGATTAGCAGTTGCAAAGATTACCCCCTACATACACACTTCCAAACTTCAAACATAATTACTTAATTTATTATAAAGCTGAAGAGTTTGTTTGTTTGTTTGGTTGAACGCGCTAATCTCAGAAACTACTGGTTCGAATTGAAAATATATTTTAGTGTTGGATAGCCCATTTATCGAGGAAGGTATAGGATACATAACATCACGCTGCGACCAATAGGAGCGGAGCATCAATAAAAAATGTTATGCAGACGAAGTTGCGCAAGTCAGCTAGTATTGGTATAGATTATCTACATGCATGACTATACATACAAACAAAAATGTTAATACGGATTTTTTTATTTCAGAAACGAGGACAAGTTCTCAACTGTGACGACCGAAAATCGTCTTTCAGTATTTTTACGCGCCTTAAAATGGCTTAAAATGGCTAATGAGTGATAGTTCTACTGTTGCACAGTAGAAGTATCACTCATTAGCCATTTAGTATCATAAAACCAGTGATTACAGTTCGTGCCTTATCTTTCGAGCGGTAAAGACGAATTTACAACGTTACCTTGATGCAAGCAGAGGGGTATATCTTATGCACGGCGTCTCCAGGCGCGCGTCCGGCCTCTCGGTCGAGGTAGTACGATTGTACAAACACGGAGTGGTCCGACAGGCAACGCAGCCACACGTCGCCTTCGCCACGCAGGTCTAATTGAACGCCTTTTCCGATGTGTAGTCTGAAATTGACACGGTGGAATTGTATTAGCGTATTGCAATTATTTTTGTATTAGATCGGACCTGGGAACGTTCTAGTTACGGAGATATTGGGGGTTAGAGTTACAACTTTTAGCCCCAAATTTTTTTTTAAACAAGTTTTTATTGTGAATCTTTACTTTAAACACCTCCACGAACCCCGTACTATCTATTCAATGCAACTATCAGCACAATGTTTTGAGTGTGTTACATTGATTGAAAACGTGATATTTACCACAAAAAAGTCGTTTCCCAGTAATAATTTTTGCGCAGTTACTTAATTTGATGTACAAAATGGTTGATGGCTTCGTGAAGGGTCCGTTTTCCGTATACACGGTCTACCGTGTATTCGGAAAAGTAGCAAAGAATTATAAAGAAACGTATCTGCATAATATATAAGAAATATTGCATAATGCATAAGAAAGGTAGTCACTACGAGCAGCTTAGCGCAAAGTTTTGGAGACTGAAAATTAGCGCAGAAATCGTCTGAGCGTAAAGTTTTACGCAAGGCAGTCTAGCTAGACCGACAATTGTTTAAAATCTGCTAGATAAACACCTGAAACCCAATTACAAGATCACTACAGACTTCCATGTGTGGATGGACAGGTTGAAGAGCATGTTTACTGTAATAACGTCAAAATTACTGTAATAAGTGGTAATAACGTCAATTAACGGTAATGGTTATATTTACCTCGCGCGCTCGCTCTGCTCTGTCCTGTGCACGTTGCTGAGAGCTCCCAAACAGAATCTGTTACCACCTGAAGGATCCACATAACCGTCAACCTGGAAACAAAATAATTTTTAACAAAGAATTTTGGGACAAAGTAATTTTTAACTCAAACATTGGACTAATGGAACAAAAATATAACCAAGGGTTATCACTTGACAACATCCGAAAGTAATTATCTAATCAACAAAGAAAAGGGATCTTTTAAAGGCTGTATAGTCTGACCTCAAAGGCTAGGCAGATCATATCATCTGCCTAGCCTTTTACCAACTATGTTGGGGTCGGCTTCCAGTCTAATCGGATGCATATGAATACGAGTATTTTAGTTTCTAGAAAAGTTCCCTTATTCAAATAAATCCTTGTCTCATCTCGTTTTCTTTTGATTGATTGTTGATGTTTCAGTCAGAAATCAACAGATTGTCCAATTTAATTACTGGGGCGTTTTCACTGGCGAATCTTTTACATAAAAACAACTAAGAGGGAGATTTCAACAGGGTTTATGTGTATGTTTCATGTTGAAGCACTTGATCCGGCTTTGTTTGAAACAAAAAACTTATTTCATAGATATCATACTCACGGTAACGTTGGGTCGGCTGGAGGGCACCTTGAAGGTCTCTCCGACCTGCGTGTCCAGCTCGAAGTACGCCACCGAGCACCAGTACTCGGGCGCCGGCTGACTTGACAGGAGCCCGCCTGGGTTGCCGTTATCTGGAACATGATAACATTTGTTATTTTTTTCTAGATTTCCCGTTCAAATTATTCCAATCTAGCGGTCGAATTGACCGCTGGAATAATTTGAACCAACACTGGAATATACCCATTCCACTGAGCGATTTCGTCCAGCGATTGGATTGACGGTCTACTTTTTCGAGTAGATATTTTGGAATAGTGTAGACGGGCAGTTCTTAACGCCATGCCTGTAATCTCCGAACGGTTAGGCAGAGGTGTACCTAATAGTAGAGCCAGTCCAGTGCTGGATTAAACATTGAATAATAATGTCTGGAATAATGTAGATTTCATGATCAAGTTCAGCACTGGGCTGGATTAAGCTGCTGGGAGTCAATAGAGAGTTTTTGATGGTAGTGGAGCATACGATGCGTTATGGTGCGTTGCCTAATCAGTTAATAAAGTTCTTGCTGCTAGACGCAGACCTCGTTTTATTTAGATAGTGGGCCAGTGGTGAGACAGTGTGCGTTCGTAGATGTCACATGTCTTCGAAGTTTTGTTTCTGGAATAAGCCGATTTTGCCACGACACAACACGATGGCAAATACAAAATATTTCACGCAGGCCTGCATAGGCCCTTATAAAACGTCAACACAAGACTGTCTTATTCAGTTTCAATAAGCTTTCTCTATACTATTCATAAAACTGGATAGAACCTAATTGAGCTTGAAACAGGAACATGGATATTGGAACAAGCAAAAAGAGGTCTATACCTAGAAGTGGATGAAGTCAGGTCGTGATGATGTCTAACTAATGAAGTCTTTACTCGCGATTACGCTAGTTTTGCGTGAAAACGCGCATGAAAATTAGTCCATTAAAAGATTTGGTTAGTAATAAGTGTACTCCGAAGGCACTTGGCAGACTAGACATAAAGCACCGATCTTTGAGTGAGAAAAGTAGTCACAGCAAAGACTAAATAGTTGTCTTATAGGCTGCCTTCCCACCGGGTGAAGCCACGAAACTGTTTATTTACATTCGAGCTAAGTGGCGTAGCGGAGCGGATAAGATGCGCTCGTGTTACCTAGATACAGTATTTTTCCACCAGAGCTAAAAAAATAAAAGTCATTGGTTGATGCCATACGAGCTACGCAGCTTAGCACATCTCTGGGCGGAGAGGCAGCCTTAACGTACCGGCCATGGAGGTTTCCACCAATTCGTTTATACTCCTGGCTCTCTGGCACTCTTGTGTCATGGAAGCTTGCAATGACTTCCTCTTATTGGCCATGTTATGATAACATTCTAGGCCGGCACAATAAACTTTTGAATAACAATACTTCACGATTTTAAACATAATTTAATCCTACGATTGTTTTGATCTTAAGTCAATTGATCTGCTTTGGTTAACAGTGATCTGGCGATTTATGACTGGCGGTCGCTTGCTCAGACATCCGTCCCATCGTCGACGATTCGCGAAATACAAATTAGCAAGCAGTGTGTGTGTAGTTCAAAAAGATTTGAAGCTGGGCAATGAGCGAGTGCACGAACGCGACGGGCATTTACTTGCGCCCAGTCACATATACGCATATATGCGCTTTCACAGTCATCAGTCCAGCGTGTGGAAGGTCGTATTATAACTCTGCACCTTCTGGTATGCGGTCGCCATTCTAGAACCGTTCAACCCAATCGGCCATTCGTTTTCCGACCACCTATCTATATAAAAATCAATGTCTTTACGTCTGTTCGTATGTTCGAAATCTAGACTCCTAAACTCCTGAAATGAATTTGATGAAATTTTGCAGTTGTTCTGCATACGAGGTGAAGTAGTAAAAATATAAGGAGGTAGTACTAGGTAGAGAAAAATCTACGTTCAACTAACAGTAATGATGGTGTGGAGGGGCGTCCAGAGGTACGGGCGGCGCGGCGGGCGGGGGCGCTAGGCTCTGTGTGTATGTTAACGTGTTGTTGCCCGTCCAAGTGCCTGGAGAACAAAACAAGAGATTATTATTCGGACGTCTTGTTCTGAAGATTAAGTTTCAATTGAATCTGAATGGAAAGTATATTGGTGTGGTTTCCGCTCAATTAACGACTAAAATAAACATCAATGATCGTTCAGATTCCGCATCTGCAAAACTGTGCAAGAGTTAAATTTTCCAACAATAGTTTCCTTCCTATATTGTTAAGTTCCTCACTAACGCTTCGTCCTCGACGGCAAATAACAAGAGAATCTGTAAAACGAAGTTACCAAGTAAAAAAAAAGTTAAAAAGAAGGTTAGGTCCCGTCACGTTTGAAGAACGCTGAGCATGGTGGAGGGGATGTGTCTTCGCACGTTATACAGTCACGTCCTTAAGTACTAGGCTATTTTTTTATAAAAACTTTTTTGCAAAAAAAAAGTCAATGAAACAAACAATAGTCACCGACTTCCGAAGGTAAAGTTATTTTCCACTTTTTTAGTGTTTTTTTTTTTGGAAGTCGGTTTTTTATTTGCAAAGGTTTTTATTTTACCCTTTTTAGTTATCGTATCACACGCAAATCCTTGTCAAGTATCAATTTCGCAATTTCTTTTACTTGGATGACATTTTTTCCAGCTATTTTGATTTCAAAACCAAACTGCTGAACCGATTTTGATGAAATTTCTATGGGACCAATCGGGAAGTAGATCCATTCAGATAAAAGAAGAATTTTTCAAATCGGTTCATAAATGACGGAGATATGAGGTAACAAACACAAAAAAAAAAAAAAACATACAACCGAATTGAGAACCTCCTCCTTTTTTTGAAGTCGGTTAAAAAGAAGGTTAGGTCCCGTCACGTTTGAAGAACGCTGAGCACGGTGGAGGGGATGTGTCTACGCACGTTATACAGTCACGTCCTTAAGTACTAGGCTATTATTTTATAAAAATAGTGTAATTGTTTTATTGTAGCATCATAATAGATACTACTCTAGCTACTTTGGAAAAGGCTGGAATAAAAAAATTGCTGCCTCGACGGTGTAGTGATCACAAGCGCGCCTGCTGAGCATGAGGGCCTCTGTTCGATTCACCAGGACCAGACCAGGTCGACCAAACAGTTATTGGGTTTTTCCATCAGGAATTTGTCGGTTGGTGGCAACACGCTCGCCCACTATTACATGGGACTTAAACATAACTGGCGAAATATGGGTGTACTATTTATTAGTTACACTTCTGTCTGAACCCTTTTGGGATTACAGGCGTGATGCTTGTTAGAAAAAATAGATAATGTTTACTTGGTCAGCGTTCTTCTTAAATGACGGGACCTATATCACCTGCAACTTCATAATAATTTTGTAAAGTCACAGTTCTAAACTAATAAACTCAAACACAAAGCATTTATTTCAATTAGACCATTATACAGGCACTTTTGAATGTCAAAACACAAAAAAAAAAAACTAAGCTACAGTCCCAGTCACAGGGCATAATAACTTGTGAAAGTACTGTAGTTGCCCATTCGAAAGCGTAGATCTCTATGGAGAAGAATGGGCAAGAAACTCCATGGACACTCTTTTAAATCATAATGTTGTTACAATGTCTTGGTTACATCATTCATGTCGAGATTAAACATAATATGTGAGAACGATGTAGAAAGACGTGCGAGTAAGAGCGTCCTGAGTAAAAAGATAAAATTAACAATTCAAAAATACAATAATCCATGGCAGCTGCGAGATGACCAACACAAATAATTGTACTATTATACCTTGTTGCTGCTGATGTTGTGTGCGATGCGGCAGTGGGCTGGGTTGAGGCCCAGGGCTGCCGTCCGTCGTGAACCCGTTCTGTTGCGAGCCTTCTCCGGAACCGGGCGATACTGTGCCGGCTGCGTGGGTATCTGATGAGAGGATTACTTTGTGTGTTAGGCTGTAGAAGAATTATTTCATTTTCACGGTAATAAGACGCTCTGTTATGATATTGGACATGGCTTGAATATTTAAACTGAGCTGGTGATAAATCCTTCAGGACAATTATGGGCCTTCGTTTTATTTTACAGGATATTTCTTTTAGATTAATTAATGATGCCAGCTAAAAACTAAAGCTGTTCGTTGAACAATCCTTGCGACACGTAAACGAGAACGGAACCTAAAATGCAAAATTACTCATTGGTTTCCTATAAAATAAATTCTAACAATTTCATAGCAAACTTACTAGACAAAGTTTGCGTAAGCTGAGGAGAATCACTCGAAGTTTGATCCGAAGTGAAGAAAGTAGTTGTTGAGCCGTCTATGAGAGGAGTGGTGGCGCCCGGAGACATTGTCACTGGCATGGCAGCTACAACACATGCAGTCATTCAATACTCATACATATTAACTTCATTAGAACCTTGGTTAAATAAGATCATACATCACAAATATTAACTTTCGGCAAACATAATAAAAAAACCACTCAAATAAGAGTAAAAATGTGAATCAAAATGAAAAGACAGTGCAAATCAAAAAGAGTAAAGCTTACAATGGTTCATTCGTTTAGGCAGCCACATAGCGCGAGCGTCCATCGTATCGGGGGGCTCAAGTTTAGGAGCCACCGCGCGTTGCTGAGCCATGGCCATCTGTTGTGGGCTGGGCAGAGACATCGGTCTGTTCATTGAGGGCATTTGAGGCGTCGCTGGAGACATTGTAGGGGCTGCTGCGAGGCGGGGAGATGACATCTGTCCTTGGCCCATCCCTCCTCCTAACGGTGACTGGGCTCCAACCATTTGTGGGCCGGACATCGGGCCCGGGTGTGGCCCACACATCTGTGGCGCCGGCGCCGCGTGGCCCATGGGCGGCGCGAGCGGGGCGTGCGGCGGCGCGGGCGCACGCACGGGGGTGCGCGGCGCGTGCGTCGGCGAAAACATGTTCGGAACGCCTTCAGGCGCTAATAACCACATAACGCAAAATAATATTTAGCATGCAGCGAAAATAAAATGTTACACAGATACTAATGGAGAAAACACTTTGGATCAAATAAGCTGGATGAGATAACAATGACAAAATAAAATTATAACCTAAAAAACTTCTTTTGAAGTAGGACCTTTTTGGTTACTAATTACGTCACGGTTCTATGCCATTGCCCCTTTCCAGCCAATATCATACAAATGAGTTTCCTTGCTTCAACTTCACAACAGACAAAACTTCAACTGTAAACCCACTTACTTTGTCCTTGGTTGATAATGATATTTGTTGTCTGGAACTGCTGATGGTGATGCGGCATCGGTGTATGATGATGCCGAGGACTTGTCGCATGATGCTGAATGGTCACCATCTCCCCAGTGTCCATGTCCATGCCGTTTCCACTAAGGCCGGCCGTATATTCATCCTTCACTAACCTACTGGGGCCCGACTGCAGGGTGAGACCTGATAAATCTGTAAATGTTTTCTTCATTGGAACAGATAAACACACATACACTGTATTACTGACAAGAGAAGCGGAAACGGCGTCTATGGATGATATCAGCCGGAAGTCTTGATGCAACTGAAGTGAAAGTTCAAAAGAAACTTTAGGGTTTGAAAATAATAATAGCAACTTTTACTGTAGTATGGGGTCCGTCTAGACAGACTATTGTCTAGCCTAGTCTCAAACCGGCTTGACACACAATAGGACTAACTACAGGCCTACAGCTTAACTACGACGACGGTGTCTGAGGTGCGGGAGGGGTGTTGGCGCTCATCGACGGATTAGTGACTGAGCTCAAGCTGAAATAGAGCTGTTAACTTATAGGGAGGTAAGTTTTTCTTTTTTAATAAAATCGTTCCCCTTCACTAGGAATGTCTCCTGTATCGTGGGTGCGTTTACAAACATTTAAACTCACATACACAAACAGCCGGACCTGGAACGACTATCCGTGTAGGCCATGCAGATATTATTTCCGTGCGGAAATCGAACCTGTGACACGCAGCGCAGCAGTCAATTTCTCAGCCACTGCGCCAACAGTGCCGTCGTATTGTCCACATGTAACTTACTTCCTTGAAGTTTGGGCAAATAAACTCTACCTATTCCGATCTTTGCTCATGACACATCACCACACCCCTCCAGCATCACGGAGCTACCTCAGGGAAATATTAGACAGTAGACCTGCAATAGAACATATCATTGCTAATACTGACCGATTCCTGGGGAGACCACTCGCTCATAGTGGTAAGGGTTTACACACACAGAGTCACATTTTAAGTCGAAAGCAAACTGGCAAAACTTGACGTGTTTTAATTCATTTTTGTGTAAGTCTGGCCACCGCCATATGCGCGCGTAGATTACGTGGGGGAAACCTTTTCGACCTGCCACCTGAAACAAAAATTCCTTGTAATGCTGGGGCCACTATTAACGGCCGGCTTATTCATTAAATAGGCGCTCCGGCTGCCCATACAACAGCTGCGCATAGTTACAGCCGCCGTAACTCGACACGGGTCTTTTAATAAACACCTCTTTGTCATCGGACTCGCAGGCAGTTCACTGTACAGAGCCTGCATGTCTGGAGGTAGACAAGACAGTATCCCACGTACTTCTTAGCTGCTCAGAGGTAGCCTCTTACAGGGCAAAGGAATTCGGTAACCCAGATAGTCTCCGCGAGATCGTCAGTAATACCAAGGCATTACTAGCCTTTCTTGGGGAACTGGGGTGGAGCGAATGATCAATGAATGATTGCGTTTAGGCTAATCTGCAGTTTAGTTCAGTAATTATAAAAGTTTATTTTAGCCTTTTCCCATCCACAACAGCATTTATTTATTTTCAGGTAACTGGCCTTATATACCTTACAGACTAACATATAATTGATGAAAACCTTAAAAACTAAGTATCACTTGGACTTAACAATGGTGAGGTTGGTGTACAGTCTATTAGGCAACAGTGACTGCCTATCTGAACTCCATACCCAAGTTACCGGGTAGTACAATACTCCTTCATGAGACTGGTTGCAGACCTTTGGTCAGCTGAACACCCTCTAACAGATTAACCTCAAACACTGTTTTGAGCTAGATATCACGGTTTATAACTGAACTTACACTATCACTTACGGGATATCTTCCGCGATTAATGTTTATATTGAGCTCCCGATATTTCGACGCTGTTGCAAGCGCCATGATCATGAGATGACTGGAGAATGCGGGTGGATGGTAAAAACTTGTTAGGCGCGGATAAATCTGTCTACCCTCCTTCTTTGTTTTTTGCTACGCGCACTACTAGAACTCGGTACAAAGTCACGGCAAAACGCACTCACAATCTCACAATATCGCTAGGTTTTGTGGAGTCCTGATCCCGACGCCGGCTGTTACTTTTGAACATTTTCAACACTGGATTCCACATACTTGACAATTTGAAGCCCTCCTCTCGGTTGAAATTTTTGTGTTTTGATATTTATTTATTATAGCATCTCTTGCTAGCCATGGTATGTAATGCTTGTTCGTTGACAAGATACGTGGCTTGTGAAACTCGATCCAGTGATTGGGCCCTGACTGCAGTAGATGTTCCGCTATGGCAGATTTTTGCACATCATTGTTTTTCACTGCGTTTATGTGCTCTTTAATACGGCATGAGACAGTACGCTTCGTTAGACCGATGTATGAGCTGCCGCAACTGCAGTCAATTTTATACACCCCAGGATGTTCATACGGGATTTTATCCTTCGGGGAACGCAAACTGCGCAATTTTCGTAAACGGACTAAAAATCAATCATGGCGCTTGCAACAGCGTCGAAATATCGGGAGCTCACTAAAAACATTAATCGCGGAAGATATCCCGTAAGTGATAGTGTAAGTTCAGATTAACCTCGTTAAATTATATCTTTGAAGATCAACCCGTGGTATTATTTAGCCATGAGACCCTCTCAGACTTAGACTAGATATTTAAACACCACACAATAATTGTTTTACAATCAATACTGAGGAGATAGTATGCCCAAAAATTAACAATAGCCTACTAAATACTTGCCAAGCCATTACCAAATACCACTCGGAACTCGAGTGTTTGGAGAATTATCAATAAACGTTTTAACTGAGAAATTTCACTTTATGATATTCAGAAGTTTCAGAACACTGATTATGGGTGTTCAATGGGGGAATGGAAAAACCAGGTGGATTAGTCACCCTTAAAATCCTTCTAATATCCCAAAATTACAGTGACTCATTGTTTCTCCATAAGTACAAGACAGGAAAGATATTATAGTAGTAGTAGTATGAAACACTGGAACACCATCAATAAATTATAGAAAAGTCTTGGCCACAGATAACCTCCTATAGATTCCGCATTATGGAACTGTTTGTTTGTATTCCAGTTCACCAAATTTAGCAGTAGGCAAGCGGTACGTGGGGAGTGACAAGTGCAATCTGATTGGCTATTTCAATGTGATGTCACCTGCCGTAGTAATGGGACAGTTACATTAAATCAGATTCCGATGTCTATATTTTTTTTTAAACAGAATGACAAATTAATGTTGTCTATTTATGTTGTATAGATCCTACTTCATTACAATATTCAATAGATTACCAAATTTATGAATGGAATGCACAGTGAGCATAAGTTGCCTTCTATGCGGAATCTAGTTAGTTGTCTGTGGTCATGGCTAAGATATTTGGAGTGGTCGCTAATTTAATCAATTATATTTTCAAATAAATAGTAAGAAAATAATCATGCAGTAACATCTTCAATATACTTTTTGGAAAGATTGAGTTATTCTGACTCATAATCCTAAGTATAATTATTATCCAGAGGTAGGTTAAATCAATGATCAGTAGTTTCCAAAATGCTTATGTTCATTCTATCATGAAACCTGAGCAGTAAGCCAGTAAGCCTTGAATCAAGTTTTTTTTTTTTAAATTGAATTAGTTGTGAATTAAGTCTAATGTATGAAGAAAATTTTATTAAAATATCAATGTTTGGTGATGAAAATACCTGCAATCTGCCATCAAGGGTCCTCTGTATCGTTACACATTTACTTGGGTGAGCTCCATTGGTAGTAATTGCTGTTATGAGAGAGTCTAACTCATCCCGCTTCTCCTTCAGTTTCTTCACGAGAGACTCAATGGCACGCTTGGAGAAGCCCTCACTCTCTCCTCCCTGTCTATGGCACATCAGCGAGTGCACGATGCTCAGGCATGCATCCGCCGACGTTGGTGCCGTGGTATTCATGACTGAGGGTACAATATTCAGAATTGTAGGTTACAAATACACCAATTTTGTGAAATGTTGCTCATAGAATGCACTTATTAGCGAATTTAACTGAATTTACAGTTTATTTGGTAGGCTTACAAATGGTTGTATTATGAGATACCATAAATGAAATAATTAGACAAAGTAATGAGCACTTAATTAATTTTAAATCAGAATAATAAAGTACAAAAGATAAATAATAGTGAACGTCAATATTGTGCAAAATATTTGTTAAAGTTTATGCTATGCCGTCCGAGATATGGCCAGGAACATAGTTTATATCAGAAATTCACAAAAATAAGTCTTATTAAAACTGAAAATAAAAGGAATTATTCACCTAACGAAACGATCTGTTCTAGGATATCTAGGAGCTAAGAAATTACCTGATTGATGCACCAGATTTGCTTCAAATATTTATAAATGAAAGCATTTAATCACTTTGCTTTTATTCACCAATGTAATGAGTAAATTACCGAAATTAATTTCTTTTATTGTGAGACGATACCAAAACAGAATGCGACATTTTGGCGGTCCATAGACAGGTAGAGTAAAGAATGTTGCCATATCCATTCCACAAAATTATTTTTGTAGAACTGTGTCTTTTGGATTATTGAACATAATGGATAAATTAAATTGGGACAACTGTCCCCCATTCTTGGAGCTAAAACCAAGGGGATTAAGGCCATATTTCTGTAGGGTAAATTTATCATCTCATCGCTCGATGCATTGTTAACTTGAGTAAAGAAGCACACATTGGGCTTTGTGCTTTCACCAAGATGGGCCTCCAAAAGACTCCTACTTGTGGTATATTTACATTATGTACATGGTTCTAAAAAATGCTCGATACGACAAATCCAAGAATTTGTCTATAAATTAACATCTTTAAATTATTTCCTGGTTGATAATCACAAAAGAACATATTTTATCAAAACAAAAGCAAACAACAAAAAAATACCTATTACCTATTATGTAGTATTTTTACAAAACATGACAACAATAGCTTGTAACGAAACGCAGTTATCTGTCGAGTTGGGTGATGACCAGGGGGGGGACAGATGCCTTGAAGTGACATTTCGCAAAGATGGTAGTGCCATCTGTTACTCGGCCCCATAATAATTTCCACATTAGTTCTCAATTCCTTTGTAGATGTCGCTGCGTTGGCTTTTGATAGTAATTAAAAAAAAAACAATAATATAAATTGGTATTACTTTGTTTAAGTAAATATTGAAGACTAATAATCAACACAAAATTGAAGTAAATATTAAATATATTTAAAACTAGCTGTCCCGGCGAACTTCGTACCGCCTAACAGTCAATGAATCCTACCCCGCCTACCCTACCTGCCCCACCTACCTTACCTACTCTACCCACCCTACCTACCTTGTCTACCCCACCTACTCTACTTACCCTATCTACCTACTTCCTAGTATCTGCCAACCTATCCTACTCTCCTAGTACCTACCTACATATCCTACTCTCCTAGTACCTACCTATCCTACCCTCCTGGTACCTATCTACATATCCCATTCTCTTAGTACCTACCTACCTATAGTACCTATCCTACTCTAATAGTACCTACCTACCTATCCTACCCTCCTACTACCTACCTACCTATCCTACCCTCTTAGTACCTACCTACCTATCCTACCCTCCTAGTACCTATCTACATATCCTACCCTCCTAGTACCTACCTACCTATCCTACTCTCCTAGTACCTACCTACCTATTCTACCCTCCTAGTACCTATCTACCTATCCTACTCTCCTAGTACCTGCCTACCTATCCTACTCTCCTAGTACCTATGTACCTACCCTACTCTCCTAGTACCTACCTACCTATCCTATCCTCCTAGTACCTATCTACATATTTTATTCTCCTAGTACCTGCCTACCTATCCTACTCTCCTAGTACCTACCTACCTATTCTACCCTCCTAGTACCTATCTACCTATCCTACTCTCCTAGTACCTGCCTACCTATCCTACTCTCCTAGTACCTATGTACCTACCCTACTCTCCTAGTACCTACCTACCTATCCTATCCTCCTAGTACCTATCTACATATTTTATTCTCCTAGTACCTGCCTACCTATCCTACTCTCCTAGTACCTACCTACCCTACTCTCCTAGTACCTACCTACCTATCCTACTCTCCCAGCACCTACCTCCCTATCCTACCCTCCTAGTACCTATCTACATATCCTATCCTCAATTTTGTCGCGTTCGCGATTGTCTTTTGTTGAATTTCAGAACGCGACATTAGATCCTCCACCGCGCACGCGAATTTGAACTTTATGCAGCGGTAATAAATTACAAATTGACTCTCCATTTTATTTAGAAAACGTTTGTATGGGAAATAGAAAAGTCCTGTTTTGAGGGTTTTCCCGGCAATTATTCGAATCTTTCTCAACTTTTAAACCTTCCCTAGACCTCCAAGAACATTTCAAAACCAAGATAAGATAAATCCGTTCAGCCGTTCTCGAGTTTTAGCGAGACTAACGAACAGCAATTCATTTTTATATATATAGATATATGTTTATGGTATTACAAGCAATGGGATAACAACACTCTGAATTACCTTTCAGTGTGGTATGTAATAAAAAAAATACTGCAAGCAAGGTAAAATTAAACTCAAATCGAAATTACAAATTGCCATCGAATAACGGCTACGTTAGTAATAAGTAATAGTTTTAACAATATTTTTTTCTTTTTGATATAAATTCGATATTAACATTATTAATAAACCTTTAAAAAAATATTGTATGATCAATTAATTCTGATTCAATTCCAATTCAAGTATTTTATCTGGTAATACTCTTTAATTAATGTCAAAATCAGTTCGTAAATATTGTTTTTGTCAAAAATGTCAAAAATGTTCTTGCGAGTGCGCATGATTTTAGTTTTCCGTCTATTTTGTATATTTTCGGTTGTTAAATGTCCAGCGGTTAGTGCGTTGAGTCGAGTTTTGTATTCCCCCGCCTTTCTCTTGTGAATTTACTTCTGAAATTCTTCATATTTTGGTGATAGAGACACTTCTTGTGAACATTGTGAGATTTGTGTTTTTGAAACATAAACATTATAAAAATAAAAAGTGATTAATACATAATATTTAAACATTTGTTTTATTTTATCTTCCTTTTATTAAATAATTACTCTTAGTAAACCGATTCTACCTATTTTTCTTGGCGTAAAATTAATTATCGACCCTATAATAGGTACACTGCTTAAATTAGTTTGTTAATTTGTAAGTAAATTATGTTGTAGCGGGTATATTGCTACAATATATTAAACTTACAAATTAACAAACTAATTTAAGTAGTGTTCCTATTGTAGGGTCGGTCGTAATATAGGCAAGGAATAATTTCCGGGGCCAATGTCCAGATGTCGCTGGCGTTCAAACAGGTTTGCTCTAAATTGCCTAGAGAGGGCTCTCTTTTCCCATTATATATTACTTTACTCTTTGGTGATGACAGCGAGTTTTGACAAATTCTCGTTTTTAATTTCTTCAAAAAAGTCAAAACGAGTTAAAAATTATGAGAAATAATGAAAATATCCATCGTAGTTAATTAGCAGTTGCGACAGAATTGCTGTATCCATATGTTGTTTGTAAATTAATATTCACTAATAAAGTGGGTGGATTCCGTTTGGACTAATAATCGGAGTGTTATTTGTGTCATGCCCGCAAAATCGACGGATTGTGCTGATGATGAAAAGCAGATGAAAAATGAAGGGTGTCGATAGTGTAGCAGGCGACCGTGAAGGCATGACACACAAACCGATTGTTACATGTAAGTTTCACCTTATGTTTATGCAAATCTTTGACTATTTTTATTGGAATAAACAAATATTTTTTATTGATGTTAGGCGCGGGTGACTGGAATCTGTTCTGTACCCTAGAGGCGCCCCTAGTGGCCGCCATACCGCAGGACTCATGTGAATGGAGACGTTCATATGGACGGGCCACCAAGTCTGTGTATTTGGAGGCTTCGTTCACCAAGTATAATAAAGATAGAGTGCAGCCTGAGCTGAACTTATTGAAGAAGCCAATATTTCATATTTACTGGACAGATTGTGTGGTTTGTATATTTTTTTGTTAACATTTTAATAGCCAATTGTTGTCCCGCAAAGCTAAAAAAACCATTTTATTCAAATCAAATCAGGTTTAATTTTATTTCCTTGCACTGTTTTTGTTGCATTTAACTCTACTTATTCAGTCAGTGAGTTATTTATTTTTTAGGATAAAAATATCTCTAAATATAAATTTGCCAAGTGACAAGCTACCTATAATCTGTAGGTAAATTAACAAAAATCTGTCTTGCTGTGTACTAGCAAAATAATAGCAAGCAAACAGAGACACGGTCACATCAATAATATTAATGTTGATTAAAAAACCTTACCCCAATGGTCAAGTAACAATAAAAAAAAGCTTTATGATAAGGTTTTGTTGTGTTCCGCTGATAAGGTTTACTTATTGGTTTTTAACTAATACTCATATTTGATAGCATTCTTTGTTTTAAAAATAGTGTTGTTGATATAAATTCTATAATTAAAACATGCACAATGGATTTACTTTTATTTGCTAACGCACACATGGTGATGTGATAGTTACTTCATTTCTAGCCATGTGGGTTGATTAGCTTTCATATTAGCATTCCTGGCAAATTTTCAAACCTAGTTTCTAACAGAAAACCTTACATGTTAATGCTAACTTCGTTAGAGACCTAAAAAATCTCTATCAATACACCCACTGTCTATGCAATACAGTATTGCCACAAACTGATTTTTTTAATGGCAGTATTTACTACTTCCATGGGAAGTACTCTACTTTTGTACCTATCCTACTTGTGAGATGACATGTAATAGAAAAGTTTGGAAGAAGAAGACATGCTGCGCCAACCCCAAATAAATTGGAACTAGGGCAGGTGAATGATGAATACCGCAAGGGCTACTTCAGTGGAATCTCCTCCAGCATTCAGCAGTTCTATGAGTTCTTTGAGGAACTTTAAAAAATTAAAATTAAAATGTCCACCTTCTTTAACAGGATATTGAATATTATAAGACAACGCTAAGAGAAGACATAGAAGCATGGATGAAACAACTCGAAAAAAATGGCATTACAGACTGGATGATAGTACTAGTAGAAACTTATGACATACGAAAAACAAACAAATTATTACCGAGAACCACAGTCTTGGACAAAATTAAGGGTGATTTTGGCATGAAGCAGACAGAAGATAGATTTACATCTGTTATAAATCCTATCAAATCTGAGGCACGGAGTGCGGAGTCGTGGAGGGCGCTAGTAGCAAAGATAAGACATTTTGTCCTCGTGGCATATAATAAGGCCCTTATTAAGTTTGAGGAGTACATGAGAGAACAGAGGGAGAAACGAAATGATCCGGATTGGGATTTTTGTAAATATTTTATTCTGCAGGTAAGCAATTTGTCGCCTTAGTATCATAATAATATTGGCTTAATCATTAATAAATGTAGGGCTTTTATAAATGACAATGTATTGATGTGCCTCAATAAAAATACATATGTGCCTTTCAAAATTGATAGATTTTTCTGTGTAAAAAAATATACTGATAAAGATTCCTAATTTTCTGTAAATTTTTCAGGAACAACTAGCATTTGTACTAGAAATGCTAGGCTTGTATGACGAGGCGTTAGTCCAGTATGACGAATTAGATGCTCTGTTCTCCCAATTTGTGCTCAATTCTAATGTGACAGAGAGTCCAAAGTGGCTTGAGACATTCAAGCAACCTGTGACGTCTTGGCAGGCGGTGAGATTAACTGCCTTGGTTCCGCAGCATCTGAGAGAACTGATTATAAAGAAGAAAGCTTCGCTATTGGATTTTAGAAGCTATTTGTTTCAACGTCAAAGTGCCATGTTGCTTCCTTCATCAAAACCTTGGGAGGTATGTACTATCAGTTTTGCATGCCTGTATGTTTTACATAATTATCCTTATTACCGTTTTATCGAGCTATTTTCCCACGGGTCATAGGGAAAAACATAAAATATTTATGTTTATACCAACACATGGTAATAAAAAACTTATTTATGTAATTTGTATAGGACAAATTACATAAATAAGTTTTTTTAGGTAAATATTTAACTTATCATGCTGCCACTGACTTTATTAAAGGCATTAGTCACAATATTTTTGCATTTTTATCAATAAACAATGCATGTTGTATTTGGTCTGAATAATACTCTATTGTATTATTATGACTTGAGCCTAAACGGGATGCTACATTGGTGATAAATATGGTTATATGTATGAGAGTTGCTTAGTTTATTGGCGGATAAACCTTTCACTTTCAAAATTGACCATAGACATTTCTACTGCAAAAAATTGCTTTAAAAATATTTTTGCTATATTGCGTAACTAGATATAGTCATTATTATAATCGTCTGCAATCATCTTTATATCATTACGACATTATAAATAATGCGTACGCCTCAGACGCCTTTTGTAACCGTCTCGGAAATCATTCTGACGTTCACATATATCTACCTTCGTCTATGGATTCCATTTATCGGGCAAAGCGTTATGCTTACACTCTTGTGCACTATAATATCTCCCGCGCCGATGGTTGTCATGACCGAAAACGCTCAGAAGGGCTATTAACATCCTCTGTCATTCAGAAATTGTATTATCACATGTGACCATCTTTCACACAATAATTCGCACGTATACGCTGTGCTCCGCATTCACCCGACTATCCCATGCGCGAGCATATAATTACCTCAAACTCAAAGCATTTATTTCAATTAGACCATTACAGGCACTTTTGAATGTCAAAACACAAAAAATAAACTAAGCTACAGTACCTGTCACAGGGCATAATAACTTGTGAAAGTACTGTAGTTGCCCATTCGAAAGCGTAGATCCTATGGAGAAGAATGGGCAAGAAACTCCATGGACATATATAGGTAATATTCTTTACGCTTCAACCTATTACAGCATACCTTAAGAAATGTTCCATAAACATCGCCTGCTCTTAAAGCCATCACAGTATCCATGAAACTAACATGCCAACTTATATCTAATACTTCATGCATGACATGAAATATAACCCTGTTCTGAGTTTCTGACGTTACATACCCACACACGCTGGATACTGCAATAATTATGAACACACCGCCATCTATTCTGATTTATTAGATTAATAGATTATTCTCTGCTGGTTTTACATTGCTTAATGAGGCCTGTAGGCAATTAGTGGACATGATACTAGCTGTTGATGACAATCTAGAGAAATTATGGTCTACTTGAGGCAAATTAACGAAGACACTTAATCTCGCCGACTTTCTTGTACATGGGAACCTTCTCAGCACGGAATCGCACTTTTCCATGCTCCTGTCCTTTTCTGTCGCTCAGAACCGTCATATGCTAGAAAAAGAAATAGAGCGGGAATGCTACAGCACGCCGCAGTATCGACGCTGCGGTTGGCAGGTCGTTGTTTCTTGAAGATGTGGCGCAACCCTAAGGAGATATTGAACCTCAAAAAATATTTTTTTGTGCCTTTTTAAATGAAAACATGTTTACAACCTGTATCTACACAAAGCTGAGTGTAGGTCTCCTCCGTTTCACGCCTGTTAATCCGGCGTCCCGCATCCAACTCTTGCCTGCTCCTCTGGCCGAGTCGCTGGCCTTCCTGGATCGTGGCCTCCCTACGCTCGTATGGCCAGTTGGTCTTGACTCCAACACCTTTTTGTCCCATCTACCAGTGTCCCACTGCATAGAGAGAAGGTATGAGCATTGATCACCACGCTTGCTCAAGGCGGATTGTCGGTTTCAGACCAACATAAAATTAAGCAATACTTCTATCATCAGCCTACAGCAGTCCACTGCTGGACATAGGCCTCCTCATCGCACGACACTCAACTAGATTTTCGGCAACTCTCATCCAGTTGCTACCAGCGACCCTGCGAAGAACGTCGCTCCACCGCGCCTGAGGGCGTCCCACCTTGCCGATTCGCGGTCTCCACTCAAGAACACGTGTACCCCAACGGTCATCGATTCTACGGCTAATATTGCCGGCCCATTGCCACTTCAGCTTACTTAATAGTTAATTACATATGCACGAAGCCACTCTCTACCAAGCTAAAATCTTTTCTCTTAAATCGTCTCCAATAAGCACTAGAACATAAATCTAATAGCTAGCCTATTTCAAGTAACGATATACAGTTTACATGATGTATGTGCAAACAATCAAACGCGAGCATTGAAGATAATTACGAGCCAATTACTGTCCAATAAAGTGTTGCAATCGTGAATTATTTATAACGTCGAATGTATGTTCCGAATTATTCGTGGAGTGGTTCTTGGTAAAGATTCCATACTTAAAATGATTGTTTTTAATGATTAGAACGAACTTTGAATGGCATCAGAATTGAGTAAAAATTTATGTAAGGTTTGATTTTTTGTAGATTGTTTTGTCTTTCAAATCTAATATCAAAGAGGACCCTGTGAGTTCTTATTCGTCCAAGAGACATTTCCATTCCGTCACGGTACAACAGTAATCAATGTGGGGTACATTGATTTACATGTCCACCTGTGTACTTCAAACCAATATTTTCTCCATGACCAGCCATGTATAACGCTCTGTTATTTGTTCGTGTATTGACTATTGAGGTAGGTCAAGTGCAGACAAAAACCACAGTGTAAAGGTAAACAGTAAACCATCTAGTTTCATTGGTTACTTTTTGTGAAATCAAACTCGGGTGCTAAGGTACTCTTCATCGGCTTAGCCTTCTCCCAACAATGTTGGGGTCGGCTTCCAGTCTAACTAGAAGCAGCTGAATGCTAATAAAGTCAACTAAAGTTTTTGTTTCGTTTCACTACACCATATAAATAAAACATAACTACTTGTAATCGTGCGACAACCCTAACTTCGTCATCTGTCCAGCCATTTCCCAACTTTGTTGTAGTCGGCTTCCAGTATAACCGGATGCAGCTGTATACCAGTATGTTACCTGGAGCGACTGCCTATCTGACCTTGTGGAAGTCCCCAGTTAGTATTGGGTAATACGATACCCCTTGGTTAGACTGGTTGTCAAACTTTCGGGCCACTGACTACCTTCAACGACTGTCAATGATCTAAAATTGACCGCCGGGACCAACGTCTTGACATGCTTTTCGAGGCACGAAGAAAACTCGGTATATAATGGGTGGTCACTCATCCATGGACCAACCCAGGCAAGCGCGGCCTAACTGGTAGATCTACCCGACCGCCTGTTATTATTCAGCCCCGACTTACTCACGAGTAACCTGTTAGCTAAAGCATGCTTAGAATTCGAGTAAAGTGTAAACGCTTTGTATTTGCACGCGTTCGATTCGGACCATTTGTTCGTAGTTGAAATACTGTTATGTATGAACATAGTAACTGACGGTGGAATTATGTCATTCGTCAGGAAATAAGTCGTTACGCCGTGATGGCATAATAATAAACGGGATGAGCTGTTCATCTGTTAACTGTTGATGTTAATCATGTGGGTAATATTTAGAACAATGTTTATTGTTTACGGTAGCGTTTTATTTGACAATAAGCCTCTGAATGGCAGTTCTTTTGGTAGTCAGTATAACTTACAATTTACCCTTCGAGTGTCGTTATGAGCCTACGGGTGCACATAGGAACAAAATGAAGAAATGTCATGTGTGCACCCGTAGGCTCATAACTAGTCGGTCACAATATTGGCTGGTATTTTTTTTAATTATCAAAATGAAAACATATCACGTCACTTTGAGGCCAGGTCAGATTTAATTCCTTATATTTATACCAATAAACAGGTAAACTCATAACGAATCCAGGAAGGTATAATTTATATGTTGTTGAACGAATGTTTAGTGACACTCGAAGGATTAAAAATGTTTTCAGTCGGTCGGGAATTCTAGAAAGAGGTAAAGATTGTAACTTCTTATGTAAGTTTACAGCACTCCGTAGAATCTCTTTCTCAAGATCTTCAACCACATGTATCTAAAATCAAAAGTAATCTATTCAAATTAGACTGACAATCTGCAATTTTTTAACGTCAAGTATTACATAAGATAAATTACGTAAGCGATGGCGACTACGATCTATTATCGTAGTATTAAGCACAGAGTTAACACTGAATATTTATAAAATAATGGTTAGATCAGATCAGATCAGTTAGGCATGAATGAAAGGCATTTGCATGGGGCTGAGATGAGAATGCTAAGGGGGATGTGTGGTGTTACGCGGATGAATAAAATAAGAAATGAGTACATAAGAGGAAGTCTGAAAGCGGCGCCGGTGACTGAAAAGTTGTATGGTAATCGGTTGTCATGCTATAGGCATGCGATGCGGAGGAATGAGGAAAATTTTGTGAGGAAGTATAAGAGTAGAGGAAGACTAAAGAAACGATGGATAGACTGTGTGAAGGCTGATACGGCAAGAAAGGAGGTGTCTGATGAGATGACACGTAATATAGAAGTATGGAAGAAGACATGCTGCGCCGACCCCAAATGAATTGAGATAAGGACTGGAGAATGATGATGATGAGTTCCCCAACGGCCGCCCTTCGCTTCTTCCTAGTGTTTTAGCCGGGGGACCAGCAGCACATTTGTCTATGTCATCAACCGTCAAACATCTTTGTCGTCGTCATATTATGTCGTTATTGTTTTTATGATGTGATAAAATCACTATTGCACCTTCTTCGTGGCATCACTTTGGGCCCTATCAAAATACCAGCGTTGTGACTTTTTTTTTAATTAAAGCACCATAATCTCATTAGAGGCCTTTGGCCTAGTACAGGACCAATTTAGTGTGTCTTGGTTTTTTTTATTGTTCCTTGTGTTTACTTTTCATAAAGGGCGTAAATAAACCCTTAGCGAAGCCGAAAAGCACTTACTCTCCCCGTCATTGCGATATTTTTTTGTTCTGGACCATACCTGGGAACCTTCTAGTTACGGAGATATTGAGCGTCAAAGTTCCAACTTTTTAACAAGTTCTTTTTTTTAAGGCTTGTATTTAATCCGGCGACATTTTTATCTGAATTTGGGATTAAAAAATAATCAAAGCTACAGCAAAAGATAATTTTAAGTAGAAAGTAGCAGCTTAATAATCAGATGTTAGCTTTGTTCCAATTTAAACTGCCATCAGGTTTTGGTTTTGGTAACTGAATTTATTGGCTTCGACGACGGAGTCCCGCTGCGGAGGGCTTCTATTTCTGTCTTAACATGAATGGCATGACGGGAGCTAAGTTCGCCCGTTTCGCTCGCTCACTCTAGCTCCCGTCATACCATTCGAACCTAACCTATCCATGTCGGGGTGCCCTAAGCTCCCGTGTACCCTATGTTCTGCTACTTGGCTAGGCAAGATAATTTATGCACGTCCAAATTATGCCAAGCTATTTTTTTTCGCTGCCAAGCTATTCTTTTAGAAGCAAATATGTAGTTAGTCGCCCTTTAAGTTGTTCGTTGCCTGGAATATAATTAGCATTTTTTAAATACTAGTTTTTAAGGTTATAACTTTACGTTAAATACCGCCACGACCCCCGTAATATCCAATCAATGCATCCATCAGCACAATGTTTTGAGTGCGTTACATTGAGTGTTACCGTAAAACGTGATTTTACACATCAAAAAAGGAGTCGTTTCCCAGCAATGATTTTTGCGTAGGGTTGTTTAGTTTGATGCACAGAAAGCTTGGTTGATGGCTTCGTGAAGGGTCCGTTTACACCTTGTATAATTTTGTTTTATTGTTAATGTAACCATTTTGTTTTGTCCTGTGCGAAAGAAATAAAAACGTTTTTAAACATTTTTAATGCCCTTCTTTCCAGATCGCCTCCCGCTGCCTATCCACCGTCCACAACACTCTAGTGGAGCTATCCCTCCTCGGCGCAACCGCAGTGGAAGGCGCGGCCGCTTGCTGGGCGCAACTGGCATGCGCGGAGACGTTGCGCGCATGTGAGAGACTGGCAGCCAATAACAACGCGATGGATATGTGTACTGCGACTCAAGCTCCTTTACTGCACAATGCTAAAGATAAGGTAAAAATAAACCTATTATATTCAACTAATATGAGGTACTCGGTGCGCTTGCTTGACGCAACTGGCATGCGCGGAGACGTCGCGCGTATGTGAGAGACTGCCAGCGAATACAACAACACTTTAGATATGTTTACTGCGACGCATCCTCCACTGCTTCATAATGCAAAGGATAAGGTAAGATTTCTTCTTGAAATGATGTTATTGATGATGAATAATGTAATCTTTGTTACAAATTACGTGCGCGGAAACGTTATGCGCATATGAAAGTAAGCAGTCAATGAGGGCTATCGTTTTTGAGCTCACCAGATGCCGCCACTGTCGAGTAAGGTCCTGTCATTAATTCAATTTTATACTTTAAAGTACCAATAAGTTCATAAACAGTTTATTTAATTACGTTGAACAACATAGTGCAAACTTAAAGTACATAAATTTACAATAATTTCCCTAAAATTAGCAAGCATGAAACATTTAAAAATCATTCTTCCTTCAAGTACTAACAAATTAGAACTCCCAACTCGCTACCTACAATTTTCAAGTCTTATTTAATCAGGAATGGCTCAATCTTGACCACACTCGTGAATATTAATAAAACTACGTGATAAAAAAGCGCGCAACGCGGGAACACTCTATGACATCTGACATTTCTGAAGACCTTACTCTACAGTCTACACGAACGCCTCTAGCGGCGAATTCATGCGCGATAGCCCCCATTGTACCACGCACATGCGCAGAAACGTTGCGCATAATAGCATCCTCGTAATGGTAGTATAATTCTAAGGATATAGTGCGTTGCAAAACTATTTTTGAAACTTTTCAGTGTCACAAGATTTTTTAACAAGAGATTAGAGGTCTCATAGACACTGTCATGTCATTCACTGTCTAATTTCACTTATGTTATATAATCTGAAATCAATCACCTGACATCCAGCCCCTTGGGCACGCCCTTGGCCACAGTCGATGTTTTAAATGTTGGCTTAGAGCCAGAACTGTGACAATATTGCTTTGTTGAATGATGTATCCTTGTATTACGTTACGAATGTCTAAAGCAGTCTAACGCAACTGGCCACTTTTTCAATTGGCCTGTTTTTAAATCACAACATAACATCACGCCTGTAATCCCTGAAGGGTTAAGCATAGGTGTACCTAATAGTACGCCCACATTTCGCCAGTTATGTTTAAGTCCCGTAACAAAGGGGCGAAGCTATCGCCATCAACCGGGCACAAATCCTGACTCCGTGGCTGCTACTGAAAAATTCCTGATGGAAAAATCCAGTGACCTGAGAATCGAACACAGGGCCTCGTAATACGACACCCCTTGGTAAGACTGGTTGTCAGACTTTCAGGCCACTGACTACCTGTAACGATTTTTATAAATGTACAAAAATGACGGCCTTGACCAACGTGCTTTGCTCAGCAGTCGAGCTTGCGACCATTACATCAGATATCACTAACGCACAGTAACTCAATAATCCCTTCATTTCTAACCTCTTCACTCCTTGTTTCAGCTCCACGAACTAGGCAAGCTCTGTGGCTTACTCCCCGGCTCTGCTGACCCCTCGTCAGAACAACTGCACCTGGTAGTCATGTTATCAGCTGGTATGGGCGATAACGAGACCAACAACCAGCATCCCACCCCGACAGATCGGTTGAAGGAGGCGCTGTGTAGCAAGACCTGCTTCCAGCAGTATTACTTAGAGCTGGCTGAGCTGGCTATGGGGACCTATAAGCATATTGGGCGGTTAAGGTAAGATTGTCTATGGCTGGCCAAATCTTGATTTGGTTCTCTTTGGTCATCAAGGTCCCTGGTGAGGTCAAGATCACGCCAGGCCTTGGTGTGAGCATCTTGATGGTTAAAGTTTTTAAACTGACATAGTTACTCACACTATTATTAAAATTGAAAAAGGGATTTTTACCATGTTTATTATTTGTTTTGAGTTCCTGATATTTCGGCGCAGCAGCAAGCACGATCACGGATAAACTCAAGTTGTTGCGGAAGGGTGTTTATGAGCAGACAAATCGGTGTACCCTCTTTCTCGTTTGTTTTTTGCGCTCGATAACGTTACCACTGTCACTCACAACTCGATGCAGGAGGTCTACTCTCTAAGCATGAAACCCATAGTTTAGGCCGCAGATACGGGCATTTCCTACTCCGTATCACTTACGGACATACGATTAGTGAGGGGTCCAAACTAAAAATGAATGACAACACGATTGGACAGTTGTCCCTACTCCCGATGTATTTTCAAAACTCATTAATCCGAAAATAATAGGGCGTAGGGTTAATTTCAAAGTTTCGATCTACTTTCGTACGGGCCCGTATCTTCGTTGACGGTCTTAGAAAGTAGACCCCCTGTTTCCGACACACGAAACTCACTGTGTCCGCTCGCGATCTTCTTTCGGCACTTTTTCGGTTTTACACACTAGTAGTAGTTTATCGTGATGGTTTAATCTCATTTTAATAATATCAATGACTGACTGGTCTTCCATTAACACAAGAGATATATTATCATGTAAACGTTATTAAAGCACTTAAATTAAGGAGATGAAGGTTTAAATTCCAACTATGAGTATTAGTTCCTGGTCAGTATTTTGAAACTCTTGTATAGTGAGAAGTAAAATTTAAACTAGCCAAATTACTACATCCGAAAACAGTGTTGCTAAGGAAAATAATTTAGACCCCCAAAACTTTTTTTTTTAAATATACTTACCTCCCAATTCACAGGTTCGCCCGTCTCATAGGCCGGGACCTAGCCGCTTTCTACTCGGAGTTAGGCGAGACCGGTAAAGCGGTGGTGTTCCTCATGGACGCCCTCAGGTCTTATGAGGAGCAGGGCTGGCGGGACCTGGCTGCGCAGACCAGGCTTGAGCTCGTGGCAGCTGCTAAGAAGATGAATGATATGGATAGGTAGGTTTTATTCATTTTCATCTTGAAGATTATTCACTTGTTTTTGTCCATGTTCAAATGAGATGGGTCAGGGTAAATAATGGAGACTAACTCCTCATCATCTGCCTAGCCTTTTCCCAACTTTGTTGGGGTCGGCTTCCAGTCTTACCGGATACAGCTGAATACCAGTATTTTACATGGAGCGACTGCCTATCTGACCTCCACAACCCAGTTAGTACTGGGTGGGTGATACGATACCCCTTGGTAAGACAGGTTATCAGACTTTCGGGCCACTGACTACCTGTAAGGACTGGTTTAATGGAGACTAACCAGCGGTATGATTAAGGTGTATGCAAAGAGTCCAAACTTGGCAGAGTAATTAAATAGCCCGGTAAAAACCGAAGCCAAAAACCACATTCGGGAATTAGTGGGGTACCTCTGTAGTTTTGCATAGTGGGGCTGTCAAAACACTAAACAGAACTCCAAGCTGACTTGACAAAATTACTGCTACTTACGTAAAAAAACGCGCTAAAAAGTAAAAGCTGTGCCATCAAGATTGTATTATTTGTGTCCTTTCTTTAGCTATCAACTGCAAATGATGAGCTGTTTATACACCAGATACGTGTATGAGGGTATACACGTCGTCAGGATGGACGAGTGTAAGGTTTCATTAAGTATAACTGAAACAACACGGTTTAAAATCCTTATAGTGGCCATACTGACGGCGAAAATGCGTATAAAAATAAAATCGAGATAAATAAAGTCGGGAGACGTGACGCATTGCACTGGCCACACAGGTGGTGACAGTTCGGTGGCTCGGCAGAGATCGAAGGGCTTTTGGGGAGAAGCGAGTAGTGGATGGTAGCGAGCGGTCGTGGGATTGTTGAACCGTGGAGATTGATGCTAAGAAATTATTATGTCTTTCTCTTTTCAGATACACAAAACTCTCAGCAACAATAGCAAGTACAGCCGAATTAGAAATCCTAGTCAGAAACTTCTATTTCGAGGAAATGATGAATGCAATACGAGAGCACCTATCAATAAAGACCGAAACGGTACTCACAGAGTTGAACGAATGTTTCAAGGTCGTCTCAGCAACTTTAGTACCATCAGAACGTGGCGTTTATATCACTGACAATAAGGTTCAATGTCGCCTGACGGTGTTGAGTTACTTGCCGAAGGACGTGACATGTACTAGGGCAGCAATTAGTATAGAGAGGTGTAAAGATGATAAGGCGGAGAAGAGGACGCCTGTTAAAAGTTATAAGACTGATTTAAGTGTTAGCGGTAGTGTGAGCTCGCCGAGACGCGGGGCGGTTGAGCTGGAGAGTGACACTACTGACTTAATTACAAGGTAAGGATAGTTTTTTTTTTAATGTTAGCCTCTTATGACCCACTGCTGGGCAAAGAACAGTTAGTCTAAAAATAGTCTACAAGCGTTTATGCTATTTTGTTGGGAAATGTCCAACGGAACTAGAATGTGTCAGAGACTCATCGTTTATATTTCGCCGCTCGTTGTGGTGATGTTGGAGACCTATATCCAGCCGGGAATAGCTTTCATTGAAAAAAAAAAAAATCTTTAAATTTTACAAGTCATATTAGAAGCCTTGAAAACTTAAGGGCTTACTTTTTGCCTTCACTGAAAGTTAAAAATCTTTTAAAATATAAGTCATTTCGTAATATTTTAAAACTTTTTGGTCACTCATAGAGACCTTATTTCATCATTACACTGGCTGTTGCCCGCGACTTCGTGACTCGCGACTTCGTTCGAAGTTTCATCATACAACCTTTCAACCCCTATTTAATCCCCCTTAGGGGATGAATTTCCAAAATTCCCTTCTTAGTGCACACTTACGTCATTTAAGAAATGTTTTTGGAAAATTTAATACTTCTAGACCCAGCGGGTTCAGCTGTGCGTTGATCGATCAGTCAGCCAGTCAGTTTCTTACTTTATAAATACGGGGTGTAAGGGACACCGACGCGAAAACGGAAACCACATACTCAGTACATCATTCTGAACCCCCCCACGAGAAAATTTTCGTTGGTTATTAAAAAAAACAGCTGTTCCATACATTTTCACTTTTGTAGGAAACAGCTGTTTTTTAATAACCGATGAAAAAAATTTTGTTTCCGTTTTCGCGTCGGTTTCCCTTCCACTAAGTATAGATTACTTTACTAAATAATATATTTTCCCTTTCAGCATAAGACTGGACGACTTAAAACCCAAGAATCCTTTACTAAATCCTTTACACATAACCTCACAACTTCACTACAAAGAAGACAGATCCTTACAGAAAGTCACCGTTGAATGTCAAAACCCTAAAGTGACCCTGAAACGCTCCGACAGCTGTAAATACAGAAAACCTTCCGCAACGATGCGAAATAGTTATGAAAACTGTTTTTCCGTAGAAAGCGTTATTTTAAAACCGGGGTCGAATGAGTTGTTACTCGATTTTGTGACGAGTAAATGCGGTGTCTTCAAACTTGGTCAGGTTGGTGATTAATTGTTTTGGAACAGATTTTTCATTCAAATGATTTAAAGCCTACTTGCGTCACGAATCAGTAAATGTGTATAAAGTTACGAAACAAATATTTCTTAGAGATTTTTTTGAAAATCTAACCATTTGTATACGGGGTGGAAGGGACACCGTACCGAAAACGGAACCCACATACTCAGTACATCGTTCTGAAACACCCACATAGAAATTTTTCGTCGGTTATTAAAAAAAACAGCGGTTTCTGAATGATATACTGAGTATGTGGTTTCCGTTTTCGGTACAGTGTACCTTCCACCCTTTATGTTTAGCTTGATGTGTCGCCGTGTGTACTACAATTCTTATAAATAATGTTTATTTCATTTCAGGTCTCTTTGGTCGTTGAAGGAAAATTAGAGTTTCTGTCAAATGTTCTCATTGGTAACAAGATGGGGTGTGAAGTGGTGACCCAGGGTGTGAATGTGTTTTTAAATAAAGTGGACGCGAAGAAGGATCTAGTTGCTGGACTAGAACAGGCGATGGAGTTGGTGGTGACAAGTGGGAGCTCGCATATTGAGGAGGTTTGTGGTTTTTCAACATTATTGACTAACCTAATATTATAAACCTTTTTGTTTGTCACGCCTGCACGCCTTGATAGCTGAACTGAAATTCGATAGCACACAGATTGACCATGTTTAGAATTAGGTTAGATTCGCGTGGAATAGTTCCAGACCTCGCAGCCGAAAGCTGGTTTCAATTCTGAGATGATGTCCGTAATCTTTCGGGCACGAAAATGTCTCTGTGTCTAGTTTACTAACAGAAGGCAAATATTGTTTTTCGCATATCGGAAGTGGAAGATAGTGTAAATCAAAATTTCATAACAATAGCATGGTCTTCTGTCTATTCATAAGATCAGTCCCTAGTGATCGATTAGATAACTTATACAGTGACTACCTAACTTTTAGGCCAACATTCAAAACCGTTGTGCCAAATCGCAACACGTAAACAGCATTTGCACAAGCAACCAGCTCTCTCGCAAAAACGACGTCGCCACACGGTTTTGAGTTCTAGTACTATAGTAATTAAAATCAAAATTATTTTCAAAAATATCTTTAAAAGAACAGCAATATTCTCTTCTTTCCTTCCTTAGAACACCACAATACTCCTCAAGACATCATCAGGGCTGCTCATCCGCTTCGCCAACAACGAGACGGCCATGTGCCGCGAGCTGTCCATCAAGGTGGCGTCTATGGAGCCCTTCCAGACTACTCGCGTGCCGCTGCGGCTGTTCGCGACCCTTCAGCCGAGGAAGGAGAAGAGCATTGACCATACTGTGAGTAAGACTGTGTTAATAGTTAATGTATAGTGTGAAACGATCGTTGGTTTAGTGAAGACATAAAGTTCTCAAACACAGAGAATGGCAAAGCACATTATCAGATGACTTTGGATATTACACTTTATAATTAGTGCCATTAAGATTCAATGTTTTACAATAGAGCATAGTTGCAAGGTGATGTGCAGTGTAGACTGGCTGATCTAACAGAATATATGTTTTCAGAAAAGCCCAATGCAGCTTGCGGTCTGCTCTCAAAACTATCATTGTGGTTGCGAACCATGAACCTGATTAACAAAAGTTATGGGAGCTTGCCTTCACAACAACATACCTATTATGTTCAACAGTAGACTATCCAATGTAATCAATATTCCGTAAAGGAATAATTCTATCTAAGATCAAAGTTTTTCGGGCCCACTCCATAGCCACAACCCAAGCAGTCCAAAGTATTTAATAAAACCTTTCAGGGCAAATTTTAAAGATTATTCATCTTCCACAGGTCTGGCTAACATGTCCCTGGTGGGAAGCCGTGACGGAAGTGCCCCTCCACTTTACGCCTCCCATGGTGGCATCCTGGCGACTCCTCACCTCTAACGCGAGGAAGTTCATCCACGTGACCCTCAAGTCTAACGTGGTACATCTGGTGCAGTTCTCGCTCACTGATCCCAAGCTGGAGTGCGATGGGACAGATAACTCCGTGGCGGATTTGAATCCGAAGAATTCTGATGATATGGTAAGGATTATTTTTATTTATGGCTATATACGTTAACCAAAGCTTGATTTGTGCAGAGCGGTCATGATTCACCGATGGTGGTGCAGTACAGAGTTTGCTCGTTGGCAGGAGCCATTTAAAAGCGATATCTTTGTAAGATGTTGTACAATACTGCCGAATCGAATGTGCCGACCCGAACCAAAGCTTGGACGGCACGGTTGGCCCAGTGGCTGACTGACTGCTACGCTGCGCGTCGAGGGTTCGATCACCGCACGGAACAAATATTTGTATGGCCTACAGGTAGTTGTTCCGGGTCTGGCTGTCTGTGTATGTCACGACACAATATGAATTCTTAGTGTGAGGCAACGTTTTATTGAAACTAAAGAGAAAGAAAGAATCTTATTGTAATAGCACCTCGGATCTGAATCCATTTCTGTAAAACTAAGTACATGCTTTTAGAATGCAACTTTTTTTAAACATAAAAGTGAACGCCTTATCGCATGCTAAGAAGGTGGAGTTGTGGACTGATGCAGGCTAGATTTATTTGCGATTTACTCCCGAAATCATTTAGTTGGACTATTAATTTGTAAAATCAATGTGATATTACCGATGAATCGAATCACATGATTTGATTAAAAACTCTAAGATGGCATCATTATGTTTTCCAATCAACTCCAAAACTTGTAAATCTCTCCTTTCTTTCAGATGGTAGCATCAGACGGTACGACAGCATCTTTCATGTGGGAACTCCTGAAAGACCCCCTAGCGAAAGCAGGTCCAATGAAAGCCACATTCTCCGTGCACTATCATCCCTCAGACTCCGAGGGGCCGAGCAAGCCTTTCAGTTGTCCGTTCGATATACAGGACTATACGACGCTGTTTGTTATAAGGACTAAATTGGAGCCTAGTAAGGGCTCCGACTTTTGTAGAGCGTCGCAGATGTGTTGTTTGCAGTTGAGCGTGCAGAGGGTAAGTAGGGATTATCTTGTTTTAACTTTATTTTTTACTAGCTGACCCGCGCAACTTCTTCTGCGTAACATTTATTATTGATGCTCCGCTCCTATTGTCACAGCGTGATATTATATAGCCTGCCTCGATAATAAATGAGCTGTCCAACACCAAAATAATTTGCAATTCGAACCAGTAGTTGCTGAGATTAGCGCGTTCAACCAAACAAACAAACGAACTAACTCTTCAACTTTATAATATTAGTATACATGAAAAAAAAACCGGTCAAGTGCGAGTTGGACTCGCGCACCGAGGGTTCCGTACAAACCTGTGGGTATATAACTTTTTTTTATATGACGAAACTAAAAATTTACGGTTTTCGTAATTTTTCCTATATCTGTACTATAAGACGTGACTTCGTACAAAATTTCAAGATTCTAAGTTCACGGGAAGTACCCTGTAGGTTTTGATTCCCGTGCGAGTTTCGAAAATTTGCGGAAATTTGCGGCCTAAGTGGCTGTATCTTTTGATTGCGTTGACTTAGAAGGTTGATTTTTCTACAGCTTCCAGGGACAGTAGAACTAAGTATCATATAGAAATTTCAGTTTGATACCTCCACGCGTTCCTGAGAAAAACGGTCTTGACAGACGGACGGACAACAAAGTGATCTTATAAGGGTTCCGTTTTTTCCTTTTGAGGTACGGAACCCTAAAAATCAGTATTAGACTTGCATCCCAATTGTGTATCGCATTTTCTGTCACAATCCGAATTTATTAAAAAAGTTAGGTTTAACACCCGTATCTATAGTCAAGTTAAAGTAATTACTTACTTTACTGCAATTTTTTTATGCAATAGACAAGAATTTATACGAAGTAAGAACCGTCAAAGAAAGCAAAGCTAAGAATTCTATATTTTACAGTTGTAACTTTAAGCAATTACTAAACTACATAACATAAATCGTATCTTAAAAAATGACATTTACTCAAGTAAACACTTTGACTTGTCTATAGATACGGGTGTAAGAAAGTTCATAAGGGTGTAAAAACACCCATAAAGAAGCCGAAAGGCACCGTCAAGGTTTTCACCGTCATTGCGATCATGTTGTCTTAGACCATACCTTCTAGTTACGGAGATAATTATTGGAGGTCAAAGCTCCAACATTTTCGCATTTTTTTTTATTTTATTACTTCACTTTAAACACCTACAGGACCCCTGTACTATTCAATGCATTTAGCTGATGGAGGTCCTCCGTAACTAGAAAAACAAATATCGCAATTACGACAAGAACAAGTGCTTCTCGGGGTGTTTTTGCACCCTTTATAGAACCTGAATAGAAGTCTTGTAATGATCAATTTGCTGTATTTAACTTACACGGTTAATATCCTTACATTTTAAGTATTCTCTGTCTAACTTAAGTTTATAATTTCAGGTAAATGAAACAGAATACACGTCGCTTATGTACGAAGTTCTAGCTGACCAGACTATGTGGGCGGTTCTTGGTCGTACTGCAGGTAAAACCTTATTAGATTTGCTCCTAATTTCTAGAAGCATACTTTGAGCGTTGTTTCTGGTCCCTTAGTCAATTAGCTGTTGGTATTTTGTATCAATTAAACGCAAGTACAGCTTATTGACAACAAATTTGCAAAGTTGTTTTTTGGGAGTGACCACATTGACTGACGCGAAATCGAAAAAGCATTATGTGCAATAAAACTGAAAATGGCATCATTCGCCTCGTTTCGATTCGGACGTGAATCGTCTTTAGCGTTTACAAAGCGCGGAATCGCGTCGATGGAGTTCTTTGCCCACCAGTGGAACACTGATACTGATACTGTTAGCCTGCGTCATCCCACTGCTGGGCAAAGGATTTTTCCCATGACTTCCAGTTGTTGCGCTACAGGGCCAATGTGGACCACTATGTGTGACACTACGGGCTAATAATTTAGCATTATGGCACGAGTATATTTACCGACCAGTTTATCATTATAAAATATATTTTCTAGGGGTAATAACAATGGAATGTACGAGCACGGAGCCACAGAATGTGACACTAGATGTGATGCCGTTAGTCGCAGGATACTTGCCGCTGCCGACCGTCCGACTGTCTAAATACATCGCAGCTAATACCAAAGGTATTTTATTATAGTAGTAATATTATAAAAAAAAACATGGTACAGAGCATCTGACCTATTTTACGAAAATTGATTTAAAAGACAACTTTTAGACCTCGTCCATAGTTCCAAATTTGTATGTAAATAAATGTGACTACATCCGATAACATAATATAATTTTCTATCACAGATCCAAAGAAAGACATCTCAGCCCACCCGCGCCTAGAACCGTTCAGTCCAGGACAAGTCTACCACGCAGGTAAAGCGAAGCAGGTCCACGTGCTACCTCCAATGCCCAAGGAACATCTGGATATAATAGCGAACTAACGTAAGTCGACATAACTTTGTCGTCGAATTATCTCGCCCCGAAATGAGCATGTGACGGTGTTTAGGAGTAGAAGTAAGTGTAGTGACTTGATGGGCGCAAGATATTATAAAGGTAATATTTTGTCGCGCGTGTTAGGCTGGGTGGAGACTAGTCTATGAGCTTAGTAATTATGCTAGCAGGGAAGTGGGACTCGCAGGTTTTTAAAAATGACGTTTTATGTGTAGGAGTAACTAGCTATCTTTAAATTAGGGTGATGTTGTGTGGGGGTTGAGATCAGAAATTCTTATGAATTCTTCTATGTTTATACTGTAAAAGCCGTTCTGGAATTGACTTTCAGACAACACACCCGAAGTTGGTAGGCGGCACCTACGCGTATCGTGCTAAACGAACACGACGAATAGGGAACCTAAACCCGCACGTACTAAGGAACGGGGTCTAAAGATGTTTCTAAAATCAGCGAATGATAATAACTTCTGAAACATTCTAAAGATTAATACAAAAATACTATAAATTAGTGCGAGTTTCACTTCCCAACATTTTATTTAAATAAAATCTGACTATTCATGACATACACCACAATAATCGACTAAACTAAGAAAAAAAACAACACTAGCTATCAAAATACACAGATTGTGAAAATAAATACGTCCATTGCGTTTTTTAAAATGTTGTAACATTACCAGGCTCAATAAATTATGTTCAATGTATTCATTAATGTTAAAGATAATAATAAAAATAAATAAATAAATTGATATTATACATTGATGTGTCGTTTTAGGGACAAACGAATTATTCGTATGCTTAAATGTATTTTAAAAGTACCTTTAGTAATCTATGGCATACAAGACTTGATGCGACTTTACTCGATGGATATTGTTTTGATGTGCGTTATTTAAAATTAATAAAAAAAACTTCGTAAATTGTGCCCTTATTAAGTCACAAGTAAATCGTGTGTTATTAATGCAACGCACATTTGAATACTACCCATATTTTAGAAACAAAACGCTGCTTTGATATATTACTAGAAGAGAATTAAAAAGCTTATATTATACTATGAAAGATACAGAGTGTTGTTGAAATGATTGGCATGCGTCCAAGAAACTCATGAAATTCAATGATTTCAATTTCACCTGTATGGGATCTATGATATAGATCGTTGAATCCACGAACACGCGCCCCACTCTTCCCCTAATTGCTTTGTAGCGGACATAATCAAGTTGACAACAAGTACGCTAGCGACATCTGTGACGCAAACGAAGAACTAAAATCATAATTTTGCATCGCGCTACTAGAGTTATCCGCGAGTTAGAAGATATCGATAAACCCTACTACAACTGTCTTGCAGTAGCTCACCACTACTCACCAGACACAACGCCCGTCTGGTCGGAGGATCCTACCTTGTCAACGGGGGATGTGGAACTTTACTCTGCTCCTCATAACCCTAAAACTTACAGAGCAAGTGCGACACCTTCTGCTAGTGATTTAGTTCTATTGTACTGATACTGTAACCTGCGTCGTCCCACTGCTGGGTAAAGGCCTCTCCCCATGATTTCCAGTTGCTTCGTTCCCAGGGCCAATGTGGACCACTGCTCGTTGGTCATGTCCAGCTCGTCCCGCCATCTCCTACGAGGTCTGCGACGCCTTCTGGCTGTGTCAGGGCTCCAGAAAGTGGTTATTTTGGCCCACAGCTCATTGGGCACGCGGCAGACATGGCTAGTCCAATCCCACTTCAGCTTAGCGGCATTTTGAGCAACGTCAGCAATTTGTGTTTTGGAGCGCGTGTGGTGTTGCGTACTCGGTCGGTTAATTAGTTAGTTCTATTGTAACACTAATTTATCTATAAGTGCACACGCACACCAACATGACTTGAAGTAAAAACGCTTGTTTAACCTTTTGACCGCCACGGTCGGCTATAGCCGACAGATGAAAACTTCTTGAAAAATGTCGTTTTCTTTTCGGCTATAGTCGACGGTGGCATTTTGGGCATTTTTTCATTTGTCGGCTGTAGCCGACCGTGGCGGTCAAAAGGTTAAAAGTGCCCTAAAATAAGACGGGCGTGTCTTCGTGGATTGAACGATCTATAGTACTGCTTACGAAATTCTATTCTATGACTAAGAATCGGACCACCACATGTGATAACTCATATGCTTCGTAAGGTTGTATGTGTGTATATTTAATGATATTATATTAAATATATAATTATGTATGATACGTTCATATCTTGCAGCTATCTGTTATTGCTTTGGCATCGTTTTGAAGAAAATAAGGTTTAAAAAAGATTAGTTGATTACAACAACGAATGATTAAAAATATATGTTGATAAAAGCATTCCAAATATAACAAAAGAAAACATCGATTGGGTCAAAAATACTTATTGATTACAATGCTTTTTTCGACCTAAAACGAAAACCTTTAAAATCTTAATATTTTTTGTTTAAAACACAAAGCAAGGATTTGTACCATGTGTTTCCTATCGTCTAGTGCCATATCGCTTCAAAAGTAAAACTATCGGCAAAACGTTTTATATGTGGGTTTTCAACACACAACGTCAAAATATTTGATCGTCGATACTTCAACAAGATTATTGTAACTTACTATTGAACGATAGAAGTTGAAAGGTCTTTAAAACTTCAAAATGGTACAGTTAAGTTTATCGCTGCCGATTCTACAGGGAAGTCAATGTTTATGCCTCATTCTCTTATATTCAACATTAGCGCTTATTTCACTAACATTTAGATCTAGACTTAAATAGCTAGCTATGTGTTAGAAGTTTATAATATGTGTAACGTAGTGTTATTGTGCTGACAGTCTTTTGTTTTGTATGGACTCGACACACTTGAATGAATGATACCTTATACAAGGTTTAAACGGACCCCTAATAAAGCCGTCAACCAAGCATTCTGTACATCAAACTAAGTAACTCTGCGCAAAAATTATTGCTGGGAAACGACTTTTTTTGGGGTGAAAATCACACTTTACGGTAGGACTCAATGTTACTCACTCAAAACATTGTGCTGATGGATGCACTGAATAGTATGGAGGTCGTGGAGTTATTTAAAGTAAAATTATAACATTAAAAACTTAGAAGGTTCCCAGGTATGGTCTAGAACAAAAATATGTTCACAATGACGGGAAGAACCTTTCGGCTTATTTAAGGCAATTTTTACACCCGATAGGTTTGAAAATGGTGAACTCAAAGTTTAACCAAATGAGTGCGGGCGAGATCTTTAATCGTTACTACGGCTAAGTGTTATTCCTGTCACTGTCGCACAAATGTGAAACCATAAGTGCAAGACAGACGCGAGATTTGTTTTAGTAAAATTTATAGATCTCGCCCTTATTTGCAAAGAGGAATTCCTGATCAGTAGTCTAATCAGCACCAATCTGCTGTTAAGATTAGTAGGTGGGAGACAGGCGACAGCATCCATTCAAAACACTTGACAACAGATTTAAACGAAAAAGCTCTCAGAAACCCATATTTGTTGTAGAAATGTAAACTGGGCTTGGAAAATACTTATTTACTTAAGACACAAAACATTACCCTTCTTCGCAGTCGGGTAAAAAAAACTTTTCTATCATCGCCATACTTATTTCGCCACAACGATTATGTCAACCTAGTCTGTTTCTTGTCTCTTCTTTTTTCTTATTTAAGTTGTAAATACAATTTGGTGCTAGATTTATAATAGAGTTAACACCAAATTCTTCTTAAGGCCGATTACATTGGAATTGGAATGTGATCAATACATCTAAACCGAGTTTAAGAGCTGTCACTGTCATCATTGTTATGAAATATTGATAGTGAGAGCTTATAAACGCAGTTCAGATGTGCTGATCGAGTTTCATTGGTGAAATTCGCCCAAAATGTTCAATTTTGATTAAGTTATATGTGTATATCTTGTTACAATAATCTCAGTTAAGTTATACTGGTGCATGTATGTTATTAAGAGCTGTTTTGGTTAATTTTTAACATATTACAGCAATGTTTATTTACTTGAAGAATGGGAAATAAATTATGAAGGTTGTGTATTTCAGTAAAGGATGATGATTTAATTGTGAAAGAATAAAAGACGAAAAATCGAAAGCCAGCACAATTTGGTTATAATTCTCATCGCTGAGTCGAGTAATTTGTTTCAATCATTAAAATAATCGTCGTGCGCAAATACACACCCTGTATATTTTTGTCTATACTAATATTTATGAACTTTTCTTAGCGTAAGTTACCCAAAGAATAATTTGATGTACACAATCTTTTACTTTAGTTACTAATGCTAGCCATCATAGTAATTTTATAGCTGAAACTAACAATGCAAAGGGCAAACGATGTTTGTTACATTTCCGCGATAAAATATGACTTTGTATAAAATTGACAAAGAAAAAAATGAGTATACTCAGTAGGTGTGACATATTTTTTATTATTTTTAAGAAGCTTAGATATTTGTTAACCATTGCATTTCAGTAAATTGCAAAATGATTGTTGGCAACTTTTTTCAGTGTTGCAACTTAATGAAATGATAGTATGTTTTTTTTATCGTATAGCATGGTTAGAGTAAATACTATAGTTGGTTTAATATCGTATAGTTCTCATTAAGTTATTGAGATTTCCATAAAGTGTATTTATTTTGATTTTGTAAGCGAATTATGTTCCGTTGTCGACAATTAAACATTAAATTAGTGCGGTGCACACACCTTGGCTCTAAAGAAAGTTTAATTTCAGTCAACATTAATTACTAAATTGTCTATACTGGTTGTTATTGCAATCATTGTTTATCGATATTTTGACATGTATTGGTAGTTACACATACGATAAAGACAAAGGAATGAGAAAAATAACTTGAAACCAGTAAATATGACTAACTCGACAGTTTTTCTTAACATTTATTATTTCGTTGGTTAACTTCTAACATTTAAATAAAAGCTATACAGAGCAAGGTGTTAATGTAAATAGACGTAAACTGTATAACTGCAGATTGTATTTATGTTTCATACTATGTATTATATCTAGGACTACGAATATAATGTTTATTGTTAGTGTCTTTGTTTAATTGGACAACCCGAGAGAGCCCTACCCTTGTAATGTAATACCATTTTTTTTAAACAACCTTTTCAACACCATTCAGATGCTTGTCTTATCGCTGATGCGTATGTCTCTTCTCCTACACGTGCTAGCCAGCACTATAACAATAAAATAAATCAATTTATTTATTTATATATATAATTTTTTTGTTAGATTAAATGTAAAAGATGAGTTATAACAATGAATAAAGGAAAATAAAACAATTTACATGTATAAGTACATTATATACATATTACATAAATCTTTTGCAAGTGCTGAAATATCGGGAACTCAATATAAATAACAAACATGGTAAATATCCCGCTTCAAATGATAAGTAATCTATAATATTCCATCTTACAATTAATTTGGATTTGCTTGTAACCGGTCTTTAACATTTTAGGGCATTTTTTCACGAGTCAGCCACGGATATAGTTTCTCTTCTTACCCATATTTTCCTCGGGAATATTCTGAAGAATTGCTGGTTTCCTCTTTTTCTCAGGCAAAAAGTAACCTAGCGTTTGAAGGCAATTTTATTTTGAATTAAGTGAGTGTTTTTTTTTCATCTTTATTTATTTAGGGACTTTAGGTCCGACATACGTGACCATGACCCCAAGAGTGAGTAATTGGAAAGAAGAATTTTAAATGCACCTTCAACATTTGGAGCCCCATAGCTAGGATATTCCCGATTTTTTTTTCGACTGGGTCCTGATTAACCCGGTATAATATAATACCGAGTTAACATACAATCAAAGGAATAGGTATGATAAAATTTTCACAAGGCTTCGAATCCCTCAATTGTTTGAACAAAGCTACTTGTTGTTAGTTTTTGTGACCAAGCGAATTTTGTCACCAGTATTTTTAGTGGAAATAATAAAACTTTGGCTTTTGTTCAGAAACAATGAAATTATGACTTTTTGTACACAGCCTTTATGATGTTCCCCATCTGTAAGTCTCATCATCAAGTCATCTGCCAAACAGTATACTAACGAAAGATTTAAAATACAGGGTGATTTGGTATTTCGGTGCATTCCTTGACATGGTCACACACTAGACCTAATTTGTACCAATTTTGACCCCGATGATTTTTTTCTTTAATTTCCCTAATATATTTTCATTCAGTCTCGATTCTAGGTTTTCTTTTGCCAAGATATGTTTTAGATATGTTTTTGTTGAACGTAAGGTAAGGTTCTAGATTTTCCTGTACCAAGACACCTTTGAGATCTTTTTTTGAAGGTGAGGTAGACTTTTTTTTTAAGGTATGCTGAGGTTCTGGCTTTTGATTTGCGAGAGTTATTTTTGTTGGTGATATAAACTTCTTTTTTAATGTGAGGTAAGGTTCTAGCTGTTTATGTGCCAAGATATCTTTGAGAGTTATTTTTAATGGAAAGGAAGAGTTTTGCTCTAAGGTAAGATGAGGTTCGACGTTTTCGCGTGCCAAGATACCTTTGAGAGCTTTTTTTGAAGGTGAGGTAGACTTTTTTTTTAAGGTATGCTGAGGTTCTGGCTTTTCCTTTTCGAGAGTTATTTTTGTTGGTGTTATAAACTTATTTTTTAATGTGAAGTAAGGTTCTAGCTGTTTATGTGCCAAGATATCTTTGAGAGTAATTTTTAATGGTAAGGAAGAGTTTTGCTTTAAGGTAAGATGAGGTTCGACGTTTTCGCGTGCCAAGATATCTTGGAGAGTTATTTTTGGTGGTAAGGCAGAATTTTTTTCTAACGTAAGATAAGGTTGTAGCTTTTCCTGTACGACAGTTTTGTTTGATGGTAAGATTAAGCTTTTATCTAAGGTAAGGTAAGGTTCTAGCTTCTCCTGTGCCAACATAGCTTTGAGAGTTTTTTTTGATGGTAAGGTAAAACATTGCGCCAGAAATGAATAGTACTGTGGGCTGGTTTTATAAAGCAAAAGTGAAAAATCTTTTTCTTCGGAAGTGAATCGGCGTCCGGCAGGTCTTTTATGTGTTTGGGTGAATTGCATTTTCGTAAATAATTTAGCGGGTTCGGTCATATATTTTGTGACTTTTTGAAAAGCTACGCTAGGTTTTGACGCTTCTGCCAATCGCTGCCTATAGGATTTACATCGCTTTTGAAGCGCGTTTATTTGTCTCTTTAACATTCTGATTTCACGTTTCTGACTTTTATCATTGCTGACAGACAAGACAGCATTCTCGTTGTACACATCTGCAAAAAAAACCAAATTTATTTTATTTTCATCACCAGGAATTTTGCAGATAGTTTATTCCAATATTGCTCTACATATTACTATTTATATACTACTCAAAACAGAATAAGGGCCACGAGGTATTTTGTCTGTACCATGAAAATAATAAAACCAATATATATTTTTTTGTCTCCATAACGAAAACTAATGTTGTTTTTACCATGTAGACCAATACATTTATTCAAATAATAATTATTAAAAAGTTTATTTGCTTTTGAAAGAAAAAACACATTTTAGGTTAAAAATAAAAACAATGTAAAGTTACTGAAAACAAAAGAAAATACTCCATGCTCATCTTTTAGTAACGGGTATGCCCCCCTCGTTTAGCTACGCACTCCTGAAGCCTGGAGTGCATGCTCTCAATCAAATGCCTGACATTTTCCATTGGAATCTCTTCCCAGGCCCTTTTAACAGCGTTGATGAGTTGCTGTTGGTTGTGGATTTCCTGATCACCGTCTCTAACTCTTCGTTTCAACTGATCCCACATGTGCTCTATTGGATTTAAGTCCGGACTGTTCGCCGGCCACGACAAGACTTGAATTTGAGAGGCTTCCAGTACAAACCGAGTCGCTTGAGCCGTGTGTGCACGAGCATTGTCTTGCATCAAGATGAATCCAGGACCCGCTCGCTGTGCAAATGGGATCACATGTGGTCTGACAACTTCCTCAATATACCGCTGAGCAGTAACAGTACCCTCATTTAAAATAGCGAGCTCAGTTTTGCCGTGTAAGCTTATCCCGCCCCAAATCATTACATTTGGACCACCAAAACGATCGACTTCATGGATGCAGGCTTCTGAAAATCTCTCGCCGCGTCTTCTCCATACTGTAATACGCCGATCGTCGTTAAAAAATTTAACTTTGCATTCGTCTGTGAAGAGCACCATGCCCCATTGGATGTCCCAGTCCAAATGTTGACGGGAAAATCTTAAACGATTTGCACGATGATTTCTGGTTAATGGAACACGGACAACTCGCCTTATTGATGCCTGCTGGTCTTCATGCAATCGATTACGAATAGTTTGGTCACTGACACGAGTACCCGTTGTCAGCCGTAAACGATTTTGCAGCTTGCGGGCCGTCGTTGTGCGATCTCGGCGCGCACTTAATCGAATGTAACGATCCTCTTGAGCTGTTGTAATGCGAACTCTGCCCGAACCAGGTCTTCTTCTAACACTACCGGTCTCATGGAAACGATTCCATAGATTTTGAATAGCTCTTCGAGAAAATCCCAATTGCAAACCCACAGATCGCTGCGAATGACCTTCTTCAATCATTGTAACGGCTCTGGTTGCTGTCAGCGAGTCCATATGACGCCTGCGTGCTTGTGGCATATTGCAAAAGACGTTTCTGACTCGAGAAATCAATGAACTCTGATAATTTCTAATAAACCAAGAAGCTAAGGAAAGCAAAACGTCGAAGAAAATGGAATCAAAATCTTCAAAAAGAATTTTAAATCAAATTTTATTTAAAATTGTTGCCAGCATTAGATGAATACTACAATATTAAAAAGTTTAGGTATCAAAGAGTTTGTATACTCAATATTTTACTACTTTCAATATGTAAATGTTTACTAAATTACACCAAAATGTAAAAATACCTCGTGGCCCTTATTCTGTTTAGAGTAGTATATTTATTAAAAAAAAAATAGATAGGATTAATAAGCAGTAAGCTGTAAGTGTGGTGTGTGGTAGTGTGTAAGTTTAGTTTTAATGCTCATGATAAATAAATAAAATATCTTACCAGGAGCAGTAACATTACATTTTTGTGGAAGTGGCAATTTGCTGTAAGTATGCTTCAAAATTGAAAATACATCCGAGCCTGAAAGGATAAAATTATTAATTAGATAAACTTATAAATTATTTATTTTTATTGCCTCGTTGGTCAAGTGTGCGCAAGCGCGACTACTGAACATGAGTTCCTGGGTTCAATTCCAGGTTGGGCTGAGTGGTATAGGGTTTTTTCATCAGGAATATCTCAGTAGCAGCCACGGAGTCTGGATTTGTACCCGGTTAATGGCAATAGAGATCACTACTACTACTATTACATGGGACTTAAACATCACAAGGGAGTGTTCTGGGGCCCTTGTTATTCTTGATCTATATCAATGATTTACCCGACTCATTAAACTACGATAGTGTCCTATTCGCCGATGCCAAAAAAAACTAATAATTCAACACATGAAAATAAAATAAGCGAAGCTGTACAGTCCGTAATAAAATGGCTTGAATATAATAACTTTATCGAACACAATATTCATTGAATTTTGTGCATACAAATGCAAATACTCTGATAGTATTAACATTAAAATAAACGATAAAAATATAGAAGAAACAGATAGCATTAAGTTTTTAGGTATAACTCTAGATAAATTTTGTAATTGAAAGTCACACATTGCCAGCGTATGCAGTAAACTAAATAGATTTGCATATGCCTTACGGAAACTTCGTATTGTATCCGACGAAAAAACTGCTCGCATAGCATATAGTGGATATGTTTAAGCCATTTTAAGAGACGGACTAATAATGTGGGGCAATTCAACAGATTATGAAAAGGCGTTTATTGTAAAAAAAATGTGTTCAAGCTATTTGCGGTGTCGGTCCACTTGAATCTTACAGGCCTTTATTTAAAAGACTCAAACTACTGACCTTGACTTGATGTATTTGTTTCGAGGTATTGGTATTTGTAAGAAACAAAATTATCAAACCATTTTGCAATACAAGATTGATAAAAAATAATGTGTATCATATGTATCTTTAATAAGTTACCTAGAAGTATTAGAGCACTCCCATTTCAATATTTTAGAAAAATATGAGTTGCGCCTAAACCACCAATTTTAACAACTGGTAACACCTGCATTTTAAGCAAATAAAGTATTCTTATTCTTATATAACTGGCGAAATGTGGGTGTACTATTAGGTATGCCTCTGCCTAATCAATCAGGGATGACAGACGTGATGTTAAATAAATAACAACATAATGTATTGTATAACGGGCTGGTGTCCGCAACTCCACGTCCAAAGCGCGTATTTTGCGTACGGAATATAACATATTATGTTATTATTTATTTTGGCACTGAACAGATAAATGATGAATCTTAAAAGGGTAAATTTACAAAATAAATATTGTATACCTGTATACAAAGCTCTTTGAGCTACAGTAGTTTTAGGAGGGGTATCATCCACAATAGGATTACTGCATGAGATGATGACTTCTTCAGCCTGAGGCGATGGAACATCCACAATAGGACTAGGGCATGAGACGAAGCCTTCAGAAGCCTGAGCAGAAGGAACATCCACAGTAGGACTAGGGCATGAGATGAACCCTTCTGAAGCCTGAGGAGATGGAGCATCCACAGTAATGCTAGTGTGTGCGATGGGATCTTCTGTTCCCTGAAGAGGATCTACAGCAGTGCTGTAACTTGCAGGTTCGGGTTTGTCTGTCGGTGAGTTTTCTGTAAATTGTATAAAAACCTAAGTATGTAGGTAGCTATTACAGATTTCCATCTTATTTTTGAGATAACATACAACCTATAGTGTCGACATCCTTGAGCCATCTCATTTTTATAATGTATATGCATGGTAGCAGCTACTCCAACACAACCTATATTGGAGTAGCTGCTACAAAACCTCAAACAGCACAAATACAATAACTTGGTATTGGTAGTTATGTGTTTGACCCATTTGGGGTTTTTGCAAATGCCATTTTGAGAAATGGCCAAGCAATTTTTGATGCCCTTTATTTTTTTTCTGCTTTTGGTACATATACATATTTTTATTATTATTTTAAGTCAGTAAATAATTTATATTGTAATTAACTATACCTATAGTATATATTGTTGTTGTTTCATCCCTTAAGGAAGGAACTGCAAGAGCATTCAAACGGTTATTTCTGTTTCTGTCCTTTATTGTGAAATGTCTGTCACATATCCTTTTCTTTCGATAGAATACATAATCATCAGGTGTGTTTAACTCCCCTCCGACAATTTGAACCCATTTTTTAAATTGCTCGGGGAATCGTTCTGGGTTGGGAAATACATGCAAGTGAGCCACCAACGCTGAAAAAAAACATGCAAGAATTATATTGGTATTCAATCCGCAGATCATGGGAGATACCTTACAACCAGAAATTTCCATTTCTCTTTGGTTATAGGAAAATAGTTGGCTGGTTGAATGGAACCATTGTTAAATATGCAGGTATGATACAGTCAAGTAATCAACTAAATATATTTATTATAATGAAGCAACAAAAGGTCTTAAACTTTCTGACGACTTATTGTAAAATTGGCAACAGAATGTCCTTGACATCATCATCTTCCTGCCCTTGTCCCGTTCTACTTGGGGTCTGCGCAACACGTTCTCTTCTTCCATTCTCTCCTGTCAGACGTCACTGCATCATTTACTCCTTTCTCTTTCATATCATTCATAATATAATGTACCTAAGATGTTATTTTATTATGAAGGTTTCAAATGAATGTTTTAGAATAGTTACTTACCTTTTAATAAAGATGTTGTGCATGCTTGTAAGTGATATATCTACATAGCATTTGAAGACTTGGATTACGTTTACTTGTGACAATTCTTGTAAACACTACACATGTCGTTGGTTTGCCTTCCTTAATAAATAAATATGAATAGTAAAATAATGCAACTCACCATTTGGGCATCCCAAAAAACACCGGTGAACCATATTATACACAATAAAAAAGCGTGCAAATCGCAAATTCTTAACACAACACTTGAGTGTTGTCTCACTGCCTCAGATGGGCCAATACTACAGAGGAGCCTGCTGCTCTGCTCAACGTAGCTTGGCTTGCGTTGCGTTTGCACACATTTAGAGATAATTATCTCTATATAAAATGCAAAGAAATCACAAAATCCGAAACAGAGGCTTGCGTTCATCAAAGATGTTTGACAATATTGACATTGACGTTGACGTTTCATAGGAACACTTCATTGCCCGTCTATCTGTCAAGACCCTGTTTCATGAACATGCGCATTGTGGTGGTATCAAGTAGAAATTAATATCAACGGTCTACGGTCCCTTGGAGCTGTAAAAACTAAAGCTTCATTATCAATGTAATAAAAAATATGGCCATTTATGTTACTTAGCAAAGTTCGAGTTAATCGGTTTCTTCTTAGCAACCGTGCTAGGCTGCATCACTTCACATCAGGCAAGTTGCGCCCAAACGCAAGCCGTATTAGGGTAAAAAAAAAAACTCATTCGCAAGTATTTCCCGCCCCCGTATTCACAACGCTTCACGCGCTTTGCGCGTTATGAATACCGGCTGGTGACTTACAATCATGAAAAGATCAAAAGAAATTTACATTTGCAATTGGAGAATTGAGAATTGAATACATGTTCTGCGATTTCGGCGGTCTCTCCAGTTCTGGAGTCATAGCGTTAGATGGCGCGTTTCTCCCTGTCTGCTCCGATTTTCGGTATCTTGGTTCACTCGTGCAAAGCGAAAATGATTGATGATGAGGTGGCGAAATAGATCGTAGTGTTAAGCACAGAATTAACACTGAATGGATGAAATGGCGGTAGGGCAAGGGAACAATTAGCGACTCCCACATTCCCCTTAAGCTTAAGGGGAAGATTTATAAAACAATATTTAGACCTGCTGTCTTGTATGGATCAGAATGTTGGGCCACAAAAGGGATGAATGAAGAGCATTTGCATGTGGCTGAGATGAGAATGCTAAGAGGAAATGTGGTGTAACGCGGATGGATAAAATAAGAAATGAGTACATTAGAGGAAGTCTGAAAGTGGCGTCGCGCGCCGGTGACTGATAGTTGTGTGGTAATCGGTTGCCGTGGTTTGGGCACGTGATGCGGATGAATGAGGAAAATTTTGTGAGGGAAAGTTTTAAGTATGAATGTGGATGGGTATAAAGGTAGAGGAAGACCAAAGAAACGATGGATGGACTGTGCTAAGGATGATATGGCCAGAAAGGAGGAGATAGAGAGAAATAGAAAAGCATGGAAGAAGAAAACATGCTGCGCCGATCCCAAAATAAATTGGGATAAGGGCCGAAGAATGATGATGAGTTGGAGATTTGAACGTGCGTGACTTATACCGATGTAAGCAGACTATTATTTTGACTGCGAAATTAAATTTGTTCTTTAAAATGATTATATTATAGAAACAGCCCGACCGCGCGAACTAGCGGTATCGTATGAGAATGATGGAGAATTTATTCCACCGCTTCTTCTTCTTCTCAGCTAAGAAAAAAACATTAGGGAACGACGCAGTTAAGGGGGACTTTATAATGTAATTAACGTTCAAAAACTTTTCATTTTGACATTGAATCGCCTAATCCGACTTGTCTTTGCATTTAAGCTGGATAAACTTTGCGTTACTCAATACTAGATGTCCCCAAATCTGCAGTAAATATCTGCAGCTCATAAATATCAACGACTTTCCTAAAGCAGTCAGACTTTGAAAGGGTCTTGCTTATTCTTCAAAACAAAAAAATAGGTAAAGGTCTGGCAAAAGCTTAAAAGCCGTTAAAAGTTTATTTTTATTTTACTACATTAGGCGATTATTTTAATAGCATCACTAGTAGTGGTTTACGTTTGCAAAAGAAAACGAGCCCATTATTCAGAGACGCCAACGTTTAGATACTAACATTCGAGTTCGTCATTGGTTGATTGATTTTAGGTTGGCAGTTGACTTGCGATTGTGATTGTGAACTGTCGAACGAAATTGATAAGTTTGTTTTGTCACAAAAATATGGTCTTATTTTTTATAAATTCAGCGGAAACATGAAATAAGTTGTACCACATACAAACATACCTTTGCAATGCCACAAGTGAATAAAGCATAAATACAATGAAAGTCGTGTGGATAATGTTGTGAAAATGCGAAGTGTTACATTTGGATTATTGGATGTCACACGCGATTGTAATCTTCGAAGTGGTCTCCTCGAAGAACCATAAAGTTTTCACGGTGGATAAGTTACATGTACGCAGCGGGAATGACAATAATGGCAGTTTCTGTTGGCGAAATTTGCGAGAACACGAAGTTGGCAAGGGAGATGGCCCTGATGGGAAACTATGAGTCGGCTTTGGTTTACTACGAGGGCACGGTGCAGATGATCCACAGACTGCTCATCACCATCGCAGACCCTACGCGCAAGTCCAAGTGGCAACTGGTGAGTACCTGCAAGTTTTCTGCATGTTGTCCTAGTACTTCGATGGCTGCTTACCTTGAATATTAACGTTTCCTTTTATGATAAGCTGTGGTGCTAATTAGTTGTTACACGGACGGTAGGAAGGCGGAAGGCCACCCGCAGCGTTCACATAATTTTCCATGTAGGTTTGTATACATCCTTTTTTGTTTTTAGTCTAGGTTATCTTGGTCTGTTGTGGTCCATGCTTGGATACCATACTTGACAATAGAAAGTAGCAGATTTTTGGTCAGGATTGTATAATAGTTACCACAATTTGTCCAATAACACCAAAAAGTCTTTGTTTACAATGTCATGTGGCCATAAAGACTATTTAAAAATATTTTGCATGTGGCTGTCTTCAATAAATTTTTACTTTGATTTAATTTTTGTTTTATACCTTTTTTTTTCACTGATCCATACAGGTATGTGTATAAATTATTATCAAATATAACATAACATGATAATTATTTATAAAAACTTATGACTCTCCACATTACACTAAGTGTAAACAATACCACTTAATAGTTTTTATTGTTTCAATAATCTACCTATGAAAGAAAAAATGTGAATCATTTCACTAACAAATGATGTCCTCATTTGTTAAAGCTAAAGTACCGATTTCTTTCAAACAAAGAAACTGACTTAAACTAAACCATTGAACATGACCGTAACATATTTCTAAATTGACAAAATTATTCAGTTACCTAAGGGAATAAATAACTAATCAGCAAATACTAGTTGGTGAACATTCCTAGAACTGCTATATTATTAACAAATTGACAGAATACACAACAGTTTCAATAGCACTTACATAAGTTAACTTATTATGCATTTTGTAATCTTGTAATCCACCTGCATGATAAGCGATATTATACTATTTAATTTCTTGAAGTCAGTGATGCCAAATTATTGTTATCAGTGTGTTAAGAGTAGTGAAACAGTCTGATAAACATCTTATGAGAATCTGTTATCTTTGTTTGCATGTTCGTATCTTTTATGACATTTTAATAGTATAGTTTTATCAAGCCCTTAGGTTATCAGATAAGTCTTTCAAGAAATATCCACTTAATAAAAATCTTAAGTTTTTATTAAAGATACAATGCACAGCCTAAAGTCATTTTATGTCTAAAAGCATGAAATGTTGTCCAAATTTTCTTTTGTATCAAAGTATGCTCTACTAAAGAAGAAGTTTTCACATTTCTCCCCTTAAAAAGTTTAAGAAAAGAGCGAAAGATTATTGGATGTTCATCACTTTTTCTGATAGAAAATGCCATCACTAACATAGCTTATAGTACCATAAAACCCTTGCTATGTTATACTGTCAAATTCTCTCAATTATACCAAACCTCCACCTAATAACTAAAAGTCATCTATCAAAGAAAAACGCCTGCAATTTTGCCTGGCCGTGTCCATAATTGCGAATAGACTGTTAAACTATTCATGCATGCATAATCTAATCATACTCAAATACTGACTTAAAACTTCTACACATAGTTAACTGTAAACTATTGGTTTTAATAAACAATCAGTTTCCTTTAAGTTTCACATGTATGATGTACATACTCTTGTACTAGTGACATAAAAAAGCACTGTTCTTATATTTATTTAAATATTAGTCATTGGTTTATATTTAGCATGACTTTCACACTTTTTTAAAGGTTTGCTCATTTACTGTATGGTTTAGAAAATCTTTGTCAATGGTATGGCTTATAAAGACCAATATTTTTTTTTAACATTTGTGTTTATGCTGTAGAAAGCTTGCAGCATCATCATTTTATATGAAATATCCCACAACTGGACAAAGATCTCCCCTTAGACCGTCTCAGATGCTCATCTGCATGGTCTCCCATGCAAATTAGCATCTGAGACGGTGGATAATGATCTGACCAAGATTACATGTCTGGAAATTAAATAAAGACTGTGACCACAGTTTGCTTCTGTGTGAAACACCAATTTCATCTCGTTTTAGAACATTTTTTTACAGAAATAAATACCACTTGCATTGCCAAAACAAAGTTTAAACAAACTGTGTAAACTATCTTCAAATGCATCTGCCTCGTCAATTCACATCTGATCAACCATAAGGTAGCTACCTAATTGAACATCCAGGCATAAACAAGCAGACATTCATTATCATAATTAAACATCTCATATCGCAAGCATAAAGATAAACCCTAATCATATATCATGCATTTTATGAGGACGAAAGTGCAGCTGACTCACAAATGCTGAACTGAGTCAATTGATGGAAGACAAAGAAGCAAAACAGAACAGTGTTCACCTGATATCTGTTAATGTCCTGTTTACTAACACAAACTCATGCTAGTCTATGGAAAAAAAAAGAATAAACAACTTCTTTTGTTGATAATCTTTTTTGTTTTCATGTTTCCTCAGTGGGTTCTATTCTAGGAAAGTTGTAACACAATGCTCTTTAACAGCTATTGTGACATTTTAGTTGTGACATTTTACCTGCTAGTTCTTAAAATACTGAATAATAAGATTATTGAGATTTGTCAGAAAAGTTGCCCAGAGACAGGTCCAAAGCAAAAATCTCTTAAGTGGTCTCAATTTGTTGTTTTTTACTTAAAGTTTGATGAAAATGGATCTCAAATAAACTACCTTTATTCTATTTTAGCCTCTTCTTTTTTTTTTGAATTAATTACATGCATTGTGTTCTCAATACAGGTTTAGCTCCATGACTACAGACTTAAATTGGCATTGAACATGTCTATTATATTTCTTTAATTCTGAAGGTCATTGGTTTTAATATTGTTCATCTATTGAGCATCCTCCTTGTCGTTTTTATTAGGTATATTATTTATTAATGTACACAGCCTTGAAAAGTTGAAACTACAGCTTTATTCTGCAAAGTGAACTTCTTTTTGTAAGAATAAGGAAAATGAGTGCTTTATGGTCAACAAATGTTTCGAAATACTTGTTGACTTAAACTTGGCCTGGAAACATTTGGGTCTCTTTATCTTGTTTTCAATGACCATAATTTGAATCAGCGGCATTTACTATAGTTACTCAGCCTTGTCCTTGCGCGTATAGGTTCTATTAATTCGAGAGCCGAAAACATTTTCTACCAGTTAAACAATAGTAGGTTGTCTTGAAAGGATCACTTTAAGCGATAAGCATTTTATATCTGTTATTAATTGTATGGTCTTCAAAATAAATAGTATTCTATCCATCGTAATCTCATCATAATTTCCCTGCCCCTATCCCAATTTATTTGAGACCGGTGCCGCACACTTTTTTCTTCCATACTTCCCTATTACTTCGTCATCTTAGAGTTCATTTACTTCCTATCTTGTCTTTTACCCAATCCATGCATGCTACTTCTATCCATCACGCTATTTATTAATAAAGACTGCAAATACTGATGTGATACTTAAGCTAAAACGAAACCTATGTTACAGACCACAGTGTTTATATACCTTCTTATTTCAAAACCTCCATGAATGTTAGATTGCCTAAACATTTAACACATTTGCATAGATTTGCATGCATATTTCACAAGTAAGTAGGTATCTCATTTCCATTAATGCAAATATTCGCAATTTTGCAGATTTGCATCTAAAAACTATCAATCTCTTTTCTTGCTAATTTGCGTTGTCAACGTATCGTTGTGGACTCGTTTGTCTCAATAGAAAGCTTCGTACAACGTTTTTTGATGAGGTCAATGGTATTCTGAGTCACTTTATCATACGCCTACGCGTAATCTCTCTTATAATGATGCATATGAGAGTATGTGGCTTAGTACTTGATGTATTAGAGAGAATGTTTGGCAAATATTGGCCGTTGGAACTGTCTCTAGTGGCTGAATGCAAACCTTCTGAGAGTGAGTTTTTGAGTGCCATAAGTCATTCCCGAAAGTATTATTTAGTTTTTCCATTAGGCAACCATTTTCCAGTATCAGGCCGGTCTCTTGACTTGTCGCTGTTGATGGCTAGATTCACCATTCTTAATACTTAAGACTTAACCCTAACAGAACTGACGATTATTAGCACTTGCCCATCCTTTAGTGGAATACAGGCGCGATGTTATGGCGGTGGGAATGTACAGCCAGAATTCTGACTACCTGCTCCTAAAGTTAGGTAGGCGAAACGCTTGAGACTCGAAAAGGTCACTCCAATTTTTTCTTTCTTTTAAGTGCTCCGTCCGCACGCCGTTTAGTGGCTGGAGAATTGAACCTGCTTTAATACCAGTTACTTTGGATATTATTTACGTGAGTGTTATATGAATTCCTTGATTCTCTGGTAGTTTGGGTTTTCTTTTGGCAAATCCCTTATGCACCATTAGTTTCCTTGTTGTAGATAGTATTTGCTGCGGTTTTCCTGTTGCTTATTAAGGGGATTGAGAGGTATTTGTCTTGCAGTGTCAGAACTAACAATTGCAGGATATCATGAAGGATATTATCATTATTATCGTATGGACCTTAATTCATGTCATCATGATCAAAATTGTGGACAACGCAACATTTGTGTCCGATTCTTCGAAGAATAAACGCATAATTTGATACACTTCTTACTAGTTCTTCCACTTTTCCCCGATAAGGTGAATGTTTTATCAAGTTGCATACCAGGAACCCAGGGGGCGATCGAATCGCACGTCATAATTCAGCTGAAGCCACGCACAGCCATAACGTATGGATTTAACGATTAAACACGCGCATAAGTGGCTATTGTGTTGGTATTGATAGAAGACTTACAACAGACGTTAGTCCTAATCCCAGCTTAGTTCCACATCCGCTGGTTTGGTCATTAAAGCCCTGTGGAAGAAAATAGTCAAAAAAAGGTGACGAGTTAATCCTCATTTGGTTTCGACACAAAACGGAATTGCGGACTGTGGAGCCGCTTGACTCGTTGTTCAGGGTTCAGAGCCGTTTTGGGCTTCCCAAAATTGAATCCACTTCTTCTACTGATGTCCCGATTTCACTCAAATTTTGTCAAACCAATATGTAACTATATGCGCGGATCTATCATTAGCTTCGTTGTACTGCACCATTTTTTTTGCTAGTATGTATAAGACGTGCACCACAGCTAGGCAAAGGTCCCCCTTTCCCCTTCCAAACCTATCTTGTGTAATCCCTGGCCAAGTTTACTGCACTAATACGGGGTGCATATTTAGACTCCATCGTCGACTCTGTTTCTGTCACCTCTGACCTAGACTAGAGTCAAGAGCAAACCCATATTTAATAAAAAAAAAAAAAAAGACTAACGAATCAGTAGAAACAAGGATACAACGAGAAGTTTATCCTAAAACACGTATTTTCCCTCACTACGTAACCGCTCAAGCATTAAAATGAAATTAAAAACAAAAAAGTAATAATGCAGCGAGCAATAAAGCTAACCGCAGTAGTTAATTATGAACAATTGAGGTAGAAAACATCGCATGATCAAATTATGCACGCCGTCATTAGTAGATTGAACGCCTTGGAACATACCGAGAACATGTATTAAGGAACTTTGAACGCGGATCTGCCAACATGATCAGCCTTTAATGGTTACGGTTAAGGCTGCTGGGATCCAGGCCTCCTCTCTTTGAGAGTGGGACCAGTACGTGTTGGTGGATGTCTTCACATTTTTTAGTTATAGGACATCAGACAACAGACCGGTGTCCTTGCGATGTTTTAGTTCGCCATTTCGATAGCGCCTGCCTGGTTCCCAACCGACGACCACTTCTCGTAAGTCGGGATCTTTGCTAATGCCTTGGTGGCTACCACTGCCAACGATGTAGTGCTTTGAACGCGGACCTGCCAACGATGTGTGAAACCCAACTTAACAGGGGCTGGTCTCTTTATTTGTTTTTTACCAACGAACTTCCAGACGTATTGCAAGGTCTTGTCCGCACTTGGTTAATATCACGACAAGTTAGAGTTGCAGTCAGAGCTTCTCCTCAAAATTTATTAAGTGCACTGCCAAAGACGAACTCTTGCTAGCGTCTATTTCCTACTTCCTTAAACCAATGTCTATTCTTAGGACAAAGCCTAGCCTCATTTTAGCACACCCACCGAGCAAAATAAGGGGCTTATCTTTGCAGGAAAATGCGTGAGAAACATTTGATAGAAATCTTGCATTTAGATGAAGACATTACATAAAGTGTGGAGCTAATGTACATTAAGTACCACATACTATTTCACTCTTAGCACAAGACACGGCTTCAAATATTATTGAATGGCTCATCTTCGTGTTTACGGGATTCGTAGGCTACAAGCATGAAAACAAACTTGTTTAAATAATATTTAGCTGGTCATAGTAAGCAAATTTCATAACAGTTTACGAATTGGCACGCGCGGCTCACTATTCAATTGACTATCTAGTATGTAATTATTTATTTATTTATTGGAAACTCAACAGCTTATTATTAATATGACATTTAAATGAAATTTCATCCCACTACCAATGAACAGCACAATACAGTTGCGACAAAGTAACTAGCATCTTAAAGTCTGCATACACTGAACATGGACAGCGAGAATGAATGAATGGTAATGAATGTGCATAATACCAAAATGATTACAGATCATTATAAATGATAATGATAATGATTATTATCAATGTGGATATAGTCCTACTGAACAAAAGGCTGCTTTCTGTCTCTTTTGCAATGTGCTAGTGGGAAAAAGACGGAGAGCACCCTGGGCCAGGATCTGCTGAATAGTATACCCATGACCAACTCGTCCAAGCACTCAAGGTCATCCCATTATTTCCTATACCCCCATATTGCTAGTTTCTGTTGATTTGGACGTTAGTTCTCACCCACAGCCGCAGTCCAACTTTCTTCGCCCAAAGCCTTAGGCAAAAGTTTCATAGCTGACTAGCTGACCCGCGCAACTTCGTCTGCGTATCATTTTTGATTAATGCTCCGCTCCTATTGGTCGCAGCGTGATGTTTTATAGCCTATAGCCTTCCTCGATAAAATAATGGGCTATCCAACATTAAAATATTTTTTCAATTCGAACCAGTAGTTCCTGAGATTAGCGCGTTTAACCAAACAAACTCTTCACCTTTATAATATAAGTATAGATGAATTTTCTGAACTTCATCATTAATTCGTGTTATTGAAAGTATCCGCAAGCTTCATGAGTCGCAAAAATCTGTAGTCATTGCTCTGCCTTTGGAGCATACTCAGGTTATCTCAGATATTACTAGACTAAATCTACAGGTATAAAAAGATCTTTTCCTTATGGCTAGCTTGATAAATTGATGTCACGCCTCCAAGGATCAACCAATATGGCGTGCTGCAAATACAATTAAACAACGATTTTACACACTCAATACACGCTTGATTTGCATACAAATGGATTTGCTAAGTCATACACGTACTTTATTATTGTCCAATCTTCACGCTGTATATTTTGCGAGGGTCTGTTGCGATTGAAAAGAATAACTTTACACTTGATGAAATCATGTACTGCATATTATTATTACCAACTTCAATATTTGCACATTGCTTCGTGCAATTATTCAGTCTGAGAACGGGCCTTCCAACTTTTTTGTGACGGCGCCGGCGGAGGCGTAAGGAAACTTCTTGCGTATTCGGCATGAATGAGAACTGGTCTTCTCATGGTAAAAATATTACATAGTCACCAAGTTCTTGGGCGTCAGGATCCGTCGGGCATACAATTAAGGCAACTAAATTCTTAACAAAATAGTTAGTGGAGTCCTCATGTCTGCTAATAACAAACTTTTGCGATCGCCAATCAGTCTGCCAAGCGTTGTGAAATATGTGGCTTCTGGCCATTGCCCCTTGACCTTTCAAGGCAGCGAGTACCGGGAGTCAAGTGGAATTTTATGGGCTGTTATTTTATATGAATACGACCTTCTCGATGCCCTTTTGAGAAGGATTTGTCACAAACCGCCACAATGATACTAATTGAAAAATCACGCAGAAAGTCGATGGTCGTAGGTGGGCCAATGTCTTGGTGAATGTTGCTGAAATGGAGAAGTGTAAGGGCTAGTCATTATGGTGATGCTTTTGAGGAAGCAGCTATGTCCAACTACTTCCCATGTGTTGTTCTACAGAAAGGACAGGTGGATGGGTAGACCAGTACCTGTATGACCAGGTTATGAACGTCGACGAACCAGAAGGAGTAAGGAGCGTAGCACTGCCCTCGTAACAGTAAACGCAGTACTTGCAAAATGGCGGTTTTGAGAAAAACGCGGTTATGATTGCATTTTAAATCTCCATTTTAACTGATAAGTTAAAGTAGAGATTAAAAAAAAACACCTCGTTTTTCTCAAAACCGCCATTTTGCAAGTATTGCATTTACTGTTACGAGGGTAGAGCAGGTCGCATTCAATAGTTTGTGCCTACCCCTATTGGGAAATAGCGTGCGTTTATTGTTAATGTAGGAAAGTTGATTAATAACAAAATCAGGATATACGTAGATAAGCTAAAGCCTAATGACCTTACAATAATCCTATTGTAGCCGCTTACGACACCCACGATAATCCACTTAGTGAAATACAAAATAGACAAACAGTTGTTGTTGTAGCATGTCCTTGCGATCGATACAGCGACGGTTTTTGTGCTAGGCAAGTGAAACCCGACAAATTCTTTTGTAAGTGATCTAGTTTGTTCATGTTGATGTAACTCACTTAATCCAGAAATCGACCTTCGCAGTAACAAAGATATTTTCGGCAGCAGCGGTGACAATCGACTTGAAGCACCTACTTAATCATAATAAAAATGATTAACACTATCATTAACACGAGATATTTACCATGTTTACTATTTGTAAAAATGATTAGCCGTAAAAAAGCGATGTAAAATTATCCAAAACTTAGCAAAATTAATACTACCGCGCTTACAGACGGTCGACCTCTTTTCAGTCTTATAACTCAGGGCGTAAGGGTGAAAAGTGGTCGACCATTAATTCATAATTATCATACATGAGTGATAGTGATCATCAGCGAAAATGTGTCATTTTTTGGGAAAACAAAAACCGTCTCACATACATTCCAATTTGTTATACATGACATGACATACGGAAACTTCAACTATCTTCTTCTTTATCGTGTGGTTAGTGCCTAACCTGGAGTCAGAGTTTTTATGCCGCCCATGGACTTGACTTTTACATGCCGTCGTGAAACATCTCTCAGGGACGCTGGTTTCCTCACGATGTTTTCCTTCAAGCGATAATTATACAATACGCACATGAATCCGAAAAATCAGAGGTGCGTGTCTTGCGTTCGAACGCGAGACCTATGACTTAGCAGTTACACCACTACACTATCACTGCTTATACTACTACTACTTCGACTATAATTATGGTTTCTTAAGTTTAAAAGTACTTTCTATTCTATTAAATTGCTTTTAGTACTATAAGAAGCGATATAAGCAAAGGAATATTGAAGCAATATGACTGTGAACCAGTTTACTCGGGTCGGCATTTGAAAGGGCCGATAAACATTTGAAACAACGGTAACCTAGAAACACCTTTATTTTGGTCGAATGTTATTGTTATTCCTTACAATGTACAGAAACTCTACTGTAATACATGTCGATGGCAGAATTCGAACTATATACCCGAGTTTTGGGGCTTATAGGTTTTGAATTTGTAAAAGGATCTTTTGAAACGTGACTGAAATCGGAACTAACTCGGCTATCTTGTTTTTCCAATACAATAAATATTCAGGCGCCAAAATATCCATGCAATGTTAACTAATCAGTCAACAATTCTCTTGTATATTTTGTCATTGATAGACTACAAGGAAAGTCTTTTTTTCTCTATCTGGCATTTACTTAATAGGCATAAACGACAATATTGATTCCAAGCAACATCATTAAATTCTGTTACGAGTGGTGTCTGGCGAAATTTATATTATCATGTTCATCATATAACCATCCTTTTTGCAGACCGCAGTCGGCTAATCAATCGTAGCCATACATTCCTGTGTTTTACGACCAACGTTTGTCGAAAGTAATTAAATTGATACGGTTCTAATCTCAGCATTTATATTTAGTAACAGTAAAATAATTATCACGCTTTTCAGAGGTGTTAGCTATGAGTGTTCAATCAATGTGGATGTTCCATCTACCCACGGATTTCCGGCTCCACGGAATCAAAGCTACCCGATCGACAAAGATAAATAAATCTTACAGCCTCTCACCATATCGTATCGATCATCAATTGAGCCATAATAACACCGAGAAAAAACATGTCTGATTCTTCTTTTATTTCTTTCATGTAACTCCACAAGAAATATTCAATGTTAATTCACTGGAACGTAAATCGATCGATTAGATGATTACCAATCATTTGTAATTAAATTGTTACACTTTTACTACTTTGCCGTCAAGCGTTGGTTTTTGTAACTCCATACATTTGCATATGAACACGTAACTTCTGACTAAATGATTTGAGTCAGGCGACTTCGTGCTATTAAGTAAAATGTTATAAATAAATTATCTTATTTGAAAGGCGAGTGACCGATCCAGTGATTCTGTAGTCATTGTTTCCATGGTCTGTCTGTACAAGAGATGGTAAAAAAGTAATGTCTGCATTTCTATTGTTCTCAACGTTACGTAAATATTACGTTTGTGAAAATAATGGTTCAATTTTATATTTTTTGATTGTAGTGTCTTCTTTTTAATCATCATTTTGTATCGTCGTAGATAATGTACGAGTAAAACTGCAAATTTTAGCTTCTGACGATTAGAGAATATTAGTCGGATGCAACATCAGACAATCTCGTTTTGTTCAACTCAAGACACCATATTTTACCGGCGAGTGAGACAAGTATTGCTCAAGCACTACACCGTCCAACATGAACTGGTTCTGACTGAACCAATAAAACATAATACGAGCGTCCACTCATCTCATATATTAGCCTTCGTTCGCAATAACTGTCTTGATTAATAGGCGGACTTTATGGTGCTAAGAGCTGCAGGCTTTTTACTTGAGTTTAGGTCACCTAGTCTAAATTAGAGACTGGAAGGACGCCAAGCGTTTGTTCTATTGTCGACGTTCCGTCGTCGTGTCGTGGTTGTTTTATATTGTCATGCGTGTTGTTGCCTCTGTCAGGCCGCGAGGTGTTGACGACGCGGGTCGACGAACCTTCTCCACGCAGTATATCGGTCGTTCGGTGACGTGTACGGACTGCCCAATTTTGTACAACACTGTAACTATCGCGATCTGTCAAAATTATGCACGCCACTTCCACCTTTACCCGAACAATGTTACGGCATATATTATTTTGACGGACAGTTTTATTACTACGTTGTGAGTTGTGAACATCGCGGTGTCCCAATTACGAGCTCATTTTGTTAAGTTTGTGGGTAGTTTTAATTACCGTCCTACTTAAACTAAAGTTGTTCATATTAGTGGCTCCTTATAGAAGTCGGTCAAGGTATTTAAGCTTAAAATTAGGTGAAAATAAGCACGTTATGTGGCGTGTGCTCGCCGGATGTTACTCAACGAATTGGACTTTTTGTGTGGGAAGTGCTTAAGATATTTTTTATTGTGCGCGAAGTATTGTGTGTTAATCGTAGTGAGAGATCGTCATTTTCACTTTTGTGCCCACATCAAGAAAATCATGTGCGTATCTATGATGCATCTTTATCCATTATTGAGTTAAGGTATAATAGTGTTTTTGTGCAAGTTGCTGCGCGATCACTTGGAGGATTAGATTGTAATTTGATGCTAATGCTGAGATTTCACATGTGTGAACTTGGTTCAATCTCAACACAATATGCCATTAATGAAATGAGTTTGAATTGAAACCTAGCTATTAAGAAATTATCAAATTCCATTCACGTTCAATTTGTCTTAACAATTTGTTGCTTCATTTTAATTGTGACACCTCCAACCTGCTCTCGTCTTGTAAAAGTCGTTATATCTTTAATATTCAAAACGGTCGTTCAGAAGCATTGATATTCAAGGCACTCTTTCTCTTGAAGGCGTCACATCTCACATATTCATCTCTATTTGTTCGTAGTAAGTAGTTCACTGGCTTTATTCATCATAGCCGTTGATAAGATTTAGAAATTCAAACAAGTATTCTTCAGACAATGGTGGTTCTATGTACTCTAAGTCTAGACATAAAATTAGGCACAAATACAGGTCGTTATACCGACCGACCTGCATTTCTGCATAATAAACTACCAGTAGCATAACGTTGACTGGTGAACGGTGATTAATTTAGTATCGCATTTTCGCCCACATACAAAGTACATAAGTACGAGCAAAGTCTCTCTAAGCCTCGGTAAGCTCCTAAAAAGTCTGCACTCCTGGTTCTATTAAAATAATAACGGATAGTTTTAAATAATCCTATGGAAAATACATACGTGTGTTGTGTAGTAAGCTTTTAATACAATTTAATTGGTTAGTTAGACTTTATTTTGGGAACTTTTTTACTAGTTGCGAATTGTGTTTTGTAATTTTAGAGCTATTGTATGCTGACAGATTGCTTAGACGATTTTCTTACATGATGTATGCAAAACAAAAATGATCTCTGTTTATTTTGCCTTTACTTGAAACCTTCGTTATCTAGGTTCACATTGTTGACTTGCAAGATCTGTAACGTGACATCTTGATAAATTGACTCATTCGTCTAGTGGTGTCAATCGCGACTGCTGAGCAAGAGGTCCTGGGTTCAATACCCGGGTCGGGCAAAGGGTTATTGGGTTTTTCCATCAGGAATTCCTCAGTAGCAATTACGGAGTCTGGATTTGTGCCCGGTTGATGGTAATACGGTCGCCCCTACATGAGACTTAAACATTACTGGCTAAATGTGGGTGTACTATTAGTACACCACATCCCACCCCAACCCCCTTCGGGGATTACAAGCGTGATGTATCTTGATAAACCTCTCCTTATAATAAGTCCTTGAATACCGGTGAATAAAACTGGACTAAATTTAAAGCTGGCCAATGACCACTAGTAGTAGTCCCACATGGTGAGGAAACCGGCATGTCTTGGAACCAAAAATCCGAAGACATGATGTGACATCTACCAACCCGCACAAGGCACGCGTGGGGAATGACATGACAGCCCAAACACTCACATGGAGAGGAAGCCCAGGTCCCAGCAGTGGACACTGTATATGTATACTAATTATGATACGCTATTCTTCTTTCCCCCAAGACTGCCAACAGCATAGGTGTACGAAACTGTTTCCAACTTAACACTTGCAACGAAAGTATTGTCAAACCTTATAGAAGGTATAGCAGTTGATGATGGACTGATGGGCTATCCTCTTGGTTGTGCAGGTTCAGAAGCAGATGGCACGCGAGTATGAGCAGCTGAAGGCGACGGTGGCGACCCTGCAGATGTTCCAGCACGACGGGGAGAAAGCCATCACACCACTTACAGGAAGTAAGTATACCTATTTCAATCCCTGATTAGGTAATGACAAAGAAAACTCTACACTAGGTGTAGTAGTCCAAAGCCTGTTTTTCCATGGGCAAATTTACCTCAACCACAGATAACCTCCACTAGATTCCGTATCATAAACATTTTGTTTGAAATTGAGTTCACCAAATGTAGCGGAAGGCACGCGGTGCGCGGGGAGTGACAAGTGCAATCCGATTGGCTATTTCAAGGTGACGTCACCGGCCGTAGTGATGGGACAATGACATTAAATGTAGATGCTGACGTCGATATTTTTTTAACAATGATATATCAATGTTCCCTTTTTTATGTTGTAAAGATCCTACTTCATTACAAAATGTAATAAGTTACCGAATATTCCTAATGAACAAAGTTTTAAATTTAACATTTTTATATGCCATTGCTTTTATTGACGGTTGAATCCGCACAAAACCTCATTATTTTTTCAGAATGAACCGTAAATTCGATAGCATCGATATTTTATTTATCGATAAGCGAGAATGTATTGCTCATGACACTATTAGTTTTGTGGAAAAAAGACAACAATACAATAGTACCTAATGAGTGAAAGGGAAAGACATCAACGGGAGTCACTACCACAGCCACTATAAGTTGTGCTCTTTCTAAAATGGTTTATTTTATAATTTTACTTAACAGTTGAATATCATCCCAACTTTTTTTATAACTCAAGGTCCTGGATAATTTTCCTCAACATTTAACAGGATAGGTAGTCGTTTTTTTTTTTAAGTAAACCGTAACAAATAAACTTGCACACATATTGAATTCTCTAAATTGCTAGCGTCATCACTCATCACGGGTTTAACTTTTGGTCGACACTGAAGAGATGTGCTAACTCATAAATGTGCGGCGCGCAAAAGTTGCCTTCTATGCGGAATCTAGTGGAAGTTTATCTGAGATCCCAACTGACTAAACCACGCAGTGTTTCTCCTGCTACCTGAAGACAAGAACATAGGGTGATCGGAAAGACTTTTTAGAAGCCTTGGTTAAGTATATGATATTTTCGCAATGTCGTCAGCTTCATGATTGATCTTAATTATGCAGGGTAGTAATTTGAGATTGATCATTGAGGGCTATTTATATGAGATGGTCCTCAAAAAAATCCTATACCTGGAACGGTAAATGAAGAGCGCGTTGTCTTCATTTCAAATTAAACATCCTGTATTAGACCACATTAAAGTTGAATGTTAAAAGTTCTCTAAAACAGAATACCATTGGCACATTTCAGTTTATCGTTCACAAAACTGCACGTTGCGGTCAATGCCACGGCCTGATAACATAACAGTGAATGTTTTCCAACTAGTTCATCTGGAAATAAGCTATCACACTATGTTGGTCAACACTTCCGAAGGAAACAGACGGCCATTATAAAACTGGAAATTATATTTAATTTCGCGCTATTAAAGCTACTTTAAGGTTAGGCACTGGTTCCAGTGCTAGCGATTAGCGTGTAATGTAAATTCTTGATCGGAGAAATGGTCGTGTCGCTAAGCACGCAGTGAGACCACCGCCTTATGTGGAAGAAAGAAATTAGGGAAATATCTGCCTCAAACCGGATGGGCTGAGAGGATGTTGTGATAATTGCAGGATAAAAATACTTTTTGTTTTTACCGCACAGCCATTGTTATTTCCGTTCACAATTAAGTGTAAATTGTCCCCTTTTTTTAATTCAGTTCAGTTCGAGAATATAGCCACCTCCTTTTATCTAGGTATACCCCTGCTTCGCACGGCGACACCTATCGGATTCAAAACCATCTTACCAACCATACACATTCAAAAAATTTAACTAATATCGTTTTTTTCCCTCAATTTGGGTTGCGTAAAACCCGAAATAAATTAGTCCAACACACGGCTGCAATAAACCCAATCAACACACAATATGCAAAGTAATTTATGAACATTTTTTAATTCGGAACTCTGACAGGTCGTAGACTTTTTGACTCATGTTTCAATAGCAAACATTAATAAAAAACTAGAGCAGGTTCAATATCCTAACACAATGGACTTAGCCTAGTCATGACTGAAACTTAATTGTAGTATTTATGCTACCATAACAGATATTTGTATTTAATAATTTCCGCAATTTGTTTCCTGGTATTTATACCATACTAAGATGAACAAGAAATAGCTATTACCGCATTGACCTCTTGACATGACACGGTACTTCCATAGAGAATTACAGCTATGTAAATTATTTTAGCTTAATTGCCCAAAAAATTGAGTTCCCATGGCGATAACGTGATGTCACTATATTTTCAATGGCGTCATCGTCATACTAAGAACTGCTTTTGTTGGCCTAAAGTTTGGCCTAAATGATAAATAATGCATACTCCGTGGAAAAAACCTTTCATTTCGTGTCTATTATATTGAGGCTAACAGTTGAAAATTACTGGAAAAAATAACAATTTCGTCCATGAACACCACCTACGTAGTTCGATCAACTTCAACCTCAACTTTCAACAGCTGAGTACAGTAACTTTATTTCCCACCCTTGAGTGATTATAGAAATTCCTTTATTATAAAGGTCTAGCTAGATTGACAGGTTTGGTTCAACGTTTATGGTCCAACAAGAAACTCGTTTCTTTATTTATGGCTTGAATGCCACAATAGTAGTTCTTGATGTGCGTCAAGTTAAAAAAAACTGGAGTGAAAAATGACCGTGGGATATTTAGCTTGTAGCTTACTCCCGATTTCTAAAGATTTTTCATAATAGTGTTAAATCTTATACCAACTAAAAGGTATAATAGGTCATGCTGAGATAGGGCCCTTTTGGCCTCGTACAGGACAGTTTAGTTAGTTTTATTTTAATTTGTTCTTAAGTTTACTTTTTTTAAATCTTGTTTTTATTGTCAAGTTACCACTTTGTTTTGTCAAGTGCGAGACTAATAAATACTTTTTCTTTCTTTCTTTAATAAGGGACTTGAGATGCGTCAGCAGTTTTATTGAGCAGAGATTCTATCAGTGTTCCAAAAAGCAAAAAGAAACTCCAAACTATTTCGTACAATCATTTAAAGAACTGCTAGTAAAAGTAATTAACTCGAAGACCCATTTCTTTTAACAAAACGAACACCAAACACGAAACTAGATAAAAGAGAATAATAGCACACAAATCAAAACACGCAGATCTAATCTAAGCCATTGTTCGGGTATCTGCACAGTCATTCAATAAACTACATAAAACAGCAATCACCAAAACGCTCAATTTCAATCACCCGATTTCTAACTAAAAAGTGAAACGTCAGTCAGTTCGATGAGCAAGCAATTAGCAATAAAAGTTCGTTAACCCACGTCATGAGGCTGAAGACGACGGTAATCGACTGTGACCTTCGATGGAAGCATTGAACGACCGATAAAGGCCACCATGTCGTCAATTATGTCACCATTCATGGTGGCACAATAGGGGACGATACCAACCATACCGCGTTTATATTCAACCGTTGCTATTGTCTACTTTGTTTTGGTTCAGATTTATGCTTTGTGGTTTTAAAATTGTGGGTCTGGTTGAATGGAATTGTTTATTGGTAATGGGTATTTTGTGATGCTGGTAAATGATGCGAGAGTCTATTGATCTGTTAGAACTATCTGATAAATTTATTTCCAAAATTCAAGTCTTTATTGTCCTGGACCTAGTTCTCCACAAGGGCCAGCTGACTAACTGTGAGAGTCGTCACTCTCAACGTTCAGGTAGACCTGATCTGTTACGAAAGTATTTGTTTCATCTGCTTTACGGGGTTGATCGAATTCATTTAGCTCAGCTTTACCATTACAGATAATCAGTTATTTATTATCTAATCGTCGACAGGTGAAATTGACAATTAATTAGATACAATTCCATGATTGATCGATATTTTAGCGTAACCTTGTGTATGATAAAAATTCTAGTAATTTTATCAGTTGCCTATCCCTGATTATCTTCACCAGGAAATATTTTAATAACATTGATGTTATAGATTTTGTGATTATATTGCCATTAGGTAACTTATCATTGAATCAAACATCACAATGAAACTAATGAAAATCACTTTCATGACAGTGAACTAAGAGCTCTTTTGCACTTTACCATTGTCAAAGACCGCACATAAAATTGAGTCAGTCTGGCTCTCATCCTGTCTTCTTTGTGTTCACAATTCTTATATTATCAGCTACGACATCTTACAAGCTCACTTCAGACAAAATTATGCTTGTATTGTGACGAAACTGGCGAAAAACCATTACATACACGGATTTAGAATTTAATGGCTACTAATATACCCCAAAACGTCTTTAGAGTGCCGTCAAAAGGAGGTCGGTGTCTTTGTGAATCGGTTAAGTTTTATCTTTGATGAGTTTTGTATCGTTTCAGTTACGCAACCATCAAATTTGATTCGTATCTAGAAACGTTGCTGTAGTAAATATGATGAATTGTAACACGGAACCCCCGGTGCTTAATCGCTTTATTTTCGGACTGTTTGACTGACGGTTTCTTATTATTATAAGCCTGTGTTGTCCCACTGCAGGTCAAAGGCCTCCCTTCCTTCCTTCCACTTTTCGCGATCTAGTGCGATTGTAGGCCAATCCTTTGAGAAAGAGTCCAACTCATCCCGCCATCTCCTTCTGGACCTGCCGCGTTGTCGTTTCTTGCTGTTTGGTGTCCATTGAGTGGTTCTGTTCATCTTTGCTCATTGCTTCTCCGACATGCGGCAGTCAGATGTGACCAGCCCAATTCCAGACTGTTTCTTATCCGTTTAAAAATGTCTAGGTGTCTAGACTTCGTTTTTTTGTATTCGTAGCTTTCGTTAAGAATCATTTGTATGCTGGTTTTTATAGTGGTCGGGCATGGTACTAAGTGACAAACAAGTTAATCTAAACTTGATTTAATACGTCTCATTTACATAATAATCCTGTTTGGAACTCTTCGAAAAGTTGTTATGATATGTAACGTACATACCGATGTCGTCGATGACGGCATAAGGACCCAATTTGGGTCCATGTGATACAAGGATGATCATAACGCGTTTTTTCGGGCACTATGCCAATCGTGATGTAATTCGTTGCCATAGAAACACAAATATTCCTTGACACTCCCAAACTAAGTCCAATCTGGCTATACAAAAATGACATGCGCCATCAGGATTTACAGTAGTAGGGCGTACAAAAACATCCTCAATATAGTTGACTAATAAAACAGGATGGCCTGACCATAATTTATATAATAGACCACTAGCATAGCCAAAACATAATAACCAATTAATTCTAACTCAAAGCAATTAGGTCTCAAGGTTCGCATTTGGGGGTCCTCGATAAGCGATTCCCTCCATTAACTTTTGACACATGATGCGGGATAATGGCCAACTGACAATAACAACTTACTAATTCCACTCCCTGATCAACGTGAGTACCTGATTAACATTAGTTGGCTTTTGTCTGCCCTGTTTATCCTTGTTAATATATGATATTTCTCCCTGGGAAGTGTTATTGGGTTCTTCCATAGGAAAATGCTCAGTAAAGCAAACTGGTTTCTAGATTTGTTTCCGGTCAATTAGCTCTTCCTTTACCTACACTACACAAGTCTTACTGTTAGCCTGTGCCATCCCACTTCTGGGCAAAAGCCTCTTCTCATGACTTCCAAATCTTTCGATCTAGGGCTAATGTGGACCACTGGTTCTGGTTCTGTCCAGCTCGTCCCGCCATCTCCTGCTAGTTCTACCGCGTCGCCTTCTGGCCAGGGCTCCATATCGTGGTAATGGGTCTTAAAAAACTCGAATAGTTAGTGTTATGTTTCACCTTGTCTAAAATCCTTGGGAGTACAAGTTATTTCGCTTTTTGGCTGTACAATGTTATTTATTAAATTAAAGTGGGCCTCTCAATGTCGTCCGCGTTTACGCAGGTGACGCTTCTACGCGTAGATTGGCGCGTAATCGACCGTGTCGTAGAGATAAAACTAAGTAACGGCTTTCCCTGGGAGTCATTAAATCTCAATAAACGTTATTACACGGCGACTATAACCTGTTAGGTGACTATCGATTTTCGTAGATAATGAATTAATAACGTGCGTATAATGGCCTTTACTTTGTATGGTACCTTGAACATTGTTTTTTATTGTATTTCCATAATGACTGTGGCTTTCTTCGGTCAAAGGCCGTGACTCGTGGAGCTTTAACAAATGAAGGTAAACGAAGTGTAGTTATTAGGTATATGAAGCGCGAAGAATACAAAATTAAAAAGAAATAATAAAGAAAAAGTCAAGTTGTCATGAGATGGAGAGGACAGCTTCTTCTTTCTGGTCTCCAAAAACACAGATACAAATTGGTCTGAACTTTTCAACAAGATTTTTTGACCCATGCTATTCGATGCCATTTTATTTAGCACTAGCTGACCGGCGCAACTTCGTCTGCGTAACATTTTTGTGTTCCAGTAGTTCCTGACATTAGCGCGTTCAACCAAACACAAACTCTTTAGCTTGATAGTATTAGTATAGATTGCGAAATAGTAAGTTTGCCTTTCAACTATCTGATCCTTTAAAGTCTGATGCAGTTCATTCCTAAAACTGACCTAGTTATGATAAATCAGTAGCATAACCTAAAAGCTTCTAACAAAACATGATTTATGTATATTGAAAGTTCCAACATGCATGCACATCGCTAAATCGATATTTGCTAAAGAAAATAAACGGAAATTGTTATTCTGTACAAGATTTTTTTCAATAAAACCAGTCACTTTTCACATTTTCCTGATTTCCGGTTGGCTTTCTTATCCACACTGGCGGTGATTTATACCACATTTAATTAATTTAAAGGCATTAATGACGGACGTCTTTGATGCGAGATAATGACTGAAAGTTGTTCAACGACTTTTGGTTTGCAAGCTTGCAATACAGCTGTTGTGTCTACAGAGCTAGTGTCTATGTTCGTGTATTAAAGACTAGAACATTAAAAACAAAATGATGATTATTCAACCGTTCTTCTTAAAGGTTATCAGTGAGTTATAAGGGTTGGAGTTTATCCTTATCGGGTATTTAACGGGTAAGTGCTCTTAGCTCTTAACCTGTTCTGAAGTATCGGTTAATTTCCGTTCGGCATAAATGGTAATAAAGCGGTTTACCTCAACTTTTATTCTGCAGTGTAATAATCGGACATGCGTAATTGTATGTATGTTTGCAATTGCTGCAACAATTTAATTTAGCTTCCAAGAAAATAAGTCGGCAATTACTACTAGAAGTTGAGACATCGTTGCGAAAAAAGTAGACCGATTAAGCGACTCTTCCGTTTTCACTTTCACAATCATCTTATAGGTTTCTAAATATTATACGTGTGGGTTGTACACAACTTATGTTTTGTATGTTGCCTCCTCGTCTTATAACGTTGGACAGAACACCAACCACATACGCTGAACTGATTAGAATGTTCGTAGACCATCTCCATCCCACCTGCTTCTTCACCTAGGCTTTGATTAAGATTCTTGAGTTTTCTTAAATTTGTTCCTTCTAATTTGCAGACTACGAGGATCTACCAACACGCGACCAGATGTGGGGCCCAGCGCCGCACGAGATCGACCCCGACATTTGGCCCCCACCGCCAGACAGAGACCCCAATCTATGGCCGCCACCCACCAGTGTAGAGCACAAGTTAGTACATACCATCAATAACTTACTACCAACACCAAGTCCGCCTACGCAGACCACTGCTGGATATACGCCTCTCCCAAACTGCGCTACGACACCCTCCACAATCTTCCGGACAGAAATCTGGTTAGTTAACGGCCTTTCACGACAAGATGCCTATAGCTAAGCGGGGTCGAATAGTTAATAAACTCAGATGCATTTAACGGACCTTATTGGACGAAAGTCGCAAACTCGATAGAAGCTAGGTTAACTGGTTTAATGATTTTTCCAACAGTCGAAAGACCATGCTCATTGGGAGTTTCTCCAAAATATGTATATTTTCTGCACTGCAGTCAACACAACTGCTGTATGATTTGACGGTTGGAGTGCTTGCCTTTGTCGTTGTGTGATATAATACTGACAACAATAATGCCAATTTTCGACGAAATACAATATCATCAATCGTTTAAAGATGTATGAATCAGCGTCAACAGAACCCTAGCACCAATATTTTAAAAAAAACTTGACATCCTTCACCTCTATTTGTTTTGGATAGAAGTTCTACCTGAAGAGTTAATTAAGGTATGCAGTTAGCTACGCTTAGCACGACGTAGCTAAAAGTAACATTTAAAGTTAGCACGTGGTCGCGATGCATGTGCTAACTAGTTAATAATTGCCACGTTCAACACGTGTAGTCGGGTAAACTTTAAACAGCTATTCGTTTAAAGGTAAGAAGTAAGTTATAGATATTGAAGTTCACCATCATCAAACTTCTTCTGTCCTTATCCCAATTTTGTTTTTGCCGCCGCAGCATGTCTTTATATTCATGGAAAGGTTTTCAATTAATGAGTTTTAATATACCTGAGTAACATAGACGGAAAACACTCCAGGCAACTGCTTCTTCATCAGCATTATTTTCTGTATTGACCGACTGTTCGGTGTAAGGCTACCCTAGTCGTTTTCCTTCAAGACGGTGATAGAAACCATCGTAAATAATTCGAAGTCATGCGACATCTATCAAACCCACACTGGGCCCACTATATCGCAGAAAGGAGGTCGGTACAGGGTACTGTGGACCAGCAGTGGGCTTGGGCTGATTATGCCGTATTTTTCTCACTAAATATTAAAATAAAATCATCAACTCACGGCATACAACCAAATAGCGGTGACATATGCAAATCCCAGCACAAGGATCTAGTTCTACAACTCATATTGCGCAACACCCAGAATTAATCAGCCAAAACCACAACATTACCTATTTCAAAAGTTGTACTACTCCAAATGGTATCGTTACATCTTCGTTTCACTTCGTAATCATTCGGAAATGAGTTGCGTAGGCGCCAATGTGTCGAAGGTCTATAATAATGTATGCAACATAAACATGTACTTTTCTGCAAGAAACAGATGTTTGTAACAAAGGACATTTTGACGCACAGGTGTTAAAATTAAACTGGCTTTTACGTTCTAATGAATCGATTGACCTACATAATTATATCAGTTTGGTATTATATTGATTTTATTATTGACGAGTCGGTTTGCTGAATCAATGCCATTGCTTAGGCAAATTCAAACTAAGAGGCCTATGTATTTATTTGCATAATTAATTTTGCAGATCATATAATATCCGTTCAAACTAAGATTTTGTATGCGATGCTTCTGCTTTAGTTTTCAAGATGTCACTGTGAAGTGGTACCAGCTTGATTTTCAAAAAAAAAAAAACAATATAAGCCCCTTCAAAGAGGGATGCTGCCTGATAAGACATTATTTTATGCCTTAAGCGTCCACTTCCTTAGAGGCATTCTTCTCGTGTTTAATTCCTGGCAGAAAAGGCAAAGACTTTTTCATGGAGATAATTTGAAATAAGTGACGTAACAATACAATGATTCTATTAAATCTTAATGCCTTAATTAGGACATTTTTTTTTTTCGATCTCAAGTTTTTTTTAAAGACAACAAGATAAAAACACATAGCTGTTTCGTTTTTACACAAAGCATAATGCTCTTGATGCGGTGAAGTAGTAGAGATTAGAAATTACGTCAGTTGGGAAATAAACAATTCTATACAGAGCTATAAATAACTTAGATCAAGTCAAGATAGGTTTGTAAATAAAATTATTATGATTATAGTATGTGCAGCAATCATTTTACTAAGGTTAAAAATTGTCACAGACCATAAGATGTCTTGTAATAATCTTAATAAATGTTATTATAGCTATCTTGGTGAAATACGCTATAACTTAATTTAGATCCTGGATAAAAGCTTTGAAATATTAGGGTGGAAGCGCCAGAGTAGCCCGCGAAATTCAAGTTTTCTTACGTTTTTTGCAATTTGCCGGTCACTGTCAGGTTATATGTTGATTAAAATTTGATTCGGGGGCCACCCTAGCGCTCCCCTCTTAAAGGCAACTTTAACACATCCATCTAAGGTTGAGAAACTTTTACGGCGCACAGTGGATCCATATTGAAAATTAGTGGACATGGGCAACAAAGTTCCAATATCGATTCGATATTTTTTTATGTGATTCTTCATGATATTCCAGACAACTTTTACTCTTGTGAAATCTACTATATAAAAATAAGTCGGGTTTTCCTTCCTGACGCTATAACTCCAGAACGCACGAACCGATTTCCACGGTTTTGCATTCGTTGGAAAGGTCTCGGGCTCCGTGAGGTTTATAGCAAAGAAAATTCAGGAAAAATTTCAACGAAGCCATCTGGTGGCGAAACGGAGTTCGCCGGGTTTGCTAGTTTCTTCTAAAGTTGATCGTTTGTCTGAAAAAAAATAAATTAGATTTTTTTTGTATGGAGCGAATCACGTTTATTTTTTTTTCTTCAATTGTACGAATATGTTAGGTGTATGGCGTAAGTATATGATAGCTAGGGTCATTCTCTATCCACGAAAAAATATATCAGCGCCGGCCATCCGCGGCCGCGCGAGTAATCATTCGGTAAAAAAATAATATTTTCTATGAAATTTTTTGCCTTTTAAAATCAATTCAAAGTCATATTTTCTGTCTCACTTGGCTGTTTTCACCTTTTTAGTTAAATATATAGTTTTAATAGCACATAGGTACTCACAACTAGTAATTCTGGAAGAGGTTAAGTTATTATTGCATGTTATCGGTGGCACCTGCATTGTGATTGATATTTGTTTGTGCGCTCGGTTAAGTGCATAACAAACGAGTCACCGAAAAATAATTGTCTCTGATTGGCTGTTATTTTTTTAACTACCTGCACATTATCTATTGTTATCGGTGGCACCTGCATTGTGATTGATGACTCATTTGTTTGTGCGCTCGTCTAAGCGCATAACTAATGAGTCATCGAAAAATGCTCGTCTCTGATTGGCTGAATAATTTTCAGTCATGCTAATATGTTCACTACTTGAGTAATTAACACTGACTATAAATACAAAGACATTCACTAAGTCCCTCTAGTTTCGCTCTTGTCGCTTATTTGTGAACACAGTGAAATACTTTTATTTTTATATTTACTTTAGAACTATGGCTGGATTTTGTACCAACCTAGATCTTTTTGTGAAATTAAGAAAATTAAGATTAATTAAGAAATTAAGAAGCTTCGGAAGCCCGTAATAAGGTCTTCAGAAACGTCAGAGAGAGACACACTCGGAAAACGGACAGAATAGCAACAAACGAAGACATCCTCCATGGACTTCTAATAAGCTCTGATCCTCACATATCCTACATAAGGCCTAAAATAACGAAACAGGTTCATAGTGAGTTGTTGCCTGAAGCAATTCAGTTGTTACAGACTACCGAGCCTCCCTGTGACAGTGAGATTATGGAGGAAGAAGAATGCCTCATAGCAGAGTCCGAAAATTTGCCGGACCCACTTCTGGAATAAGAAATAAAGTGATCCGGCTATGGACTATTCCCACAAAAGCCCATCAGGGCTGGGAATATGACAAACAGCCCTTTTCAGGGCTACAATTATTTCACAATTTCCTTTCGATCATACGTACGATAACTTATACTATACTTTACATACGCTTGATTATGTAGATAATGATTATCAACGTCTTGCCCGTAAAAATTCAAACTATTTCACGTATATTTGATAAAATTAGTATACCCAGAAACTTATTACATGTTTATTTTACAATAGATAACGTGCAGGTAGTAAAAAAAATAACAGCCAATCAGAGACGACCATTTTTCGATGACTCATTAGTTATGCGCTTCTAGCCGAGCGCACAAACAAATGAGTCATCAATCACAATGCAGGTGCTACCGATAACAGTAGATAATGTGCAGGTAGTTAAAAAAATAACAACCAATCAGAGACAATTATTTTTCGGTGACTCGTTTGTTATGCATTTAGCCGAGCGCACAAACAAATGAGTCATCAATCACAATGCAGGTGCCACCGATAACATGCAATAATAACTTAACCTCTGCCAGAATTACTAGTTGTGAGTACCTATGTGCTATTAAAACTATATATTTAACTAAAAAGGTGAAAACAGCCAAGTGAGACAGAAAATATACTTTGAATTGATTTTAAAAGGCAAAAAAAATCATAGAAAATATTATTTTTTTACCGAATGATTACTCGCGCGGCCGCGGATGGCCGGCGCTGATATATTTTTTCCTGGATAGAGAATGACCCTAGCTATCATATACTCACGCCATACACCTAACATATTCGTACAATTGAAGAAAAAAAAATAAACGTGATTCGCTCCATACAAAAAAATCTAATTTATTTTTTTTCAGACAAACGATCAACTTTAGAAGAAATTTCACAAGAGTAAAAGTTGTCTGGAATATCATGAAGAATCACATAAAAAAATATCGAATCGATATTGGAACTTTGTTGCCCATGTCCACTAATTTTCAATATGGATCCACTGTGCGGCGCGGCGCAATGCACCTTAATTTATGAAGCTTCTTCAATACAAATTACATGGTTATCGCAAATGTCTCTGTCTACCCGCGGAAGGAAAAGCCGTGAGTTTACATATGCATGGTGAACAGAGCGATAATCACTGTCTGCTACAATCTGCTGCTATATTCACACTCAAACCCAACTTACCCAACCAATTACAAGTTTAAAACCATCATCCTTACAGGAAAACGTCACCTAAATCACTGCCATTGTCCACAGAGGCCCCCCCGCAATGAAATCGGCACGAGCTAACCCCCGAACGGCACGCACAGACAACAAGAAGATCACGCCGGGGAACCGCAACGCCACCTCATCGAATCGGAAGACCTCTGATGTTAGGAATCCTAAGACTGCAGCGAATAAGGCACATAGCGGTTAGTAACAATAGATAATACTTTTATTTATTTATTTTTTGCATGTACTCGCGCCCTCATTGCATAGACTCAATGCTCTTGCATATTTCCTTGTTCACTATGACATTTTGCAAGTGACGCAATAGCGTTAAAATTTCATTTTACACTGTGTATGGCCCCACCGTGAATTCTACATACAGCAACAGTACATAATTCTAGACCAGACGGAGTTGAAAATTTTAACAATGTCAGCCGTTCCATACATTTTCTTCGTGTAGGAATTGCACTGTCGGTAGGAATAACTGATATTTTTAGTATAAGTAACCTACGAAAAATGTCTTCGCTCGGGCTGACTTCAATTCGTGCAAACTATAGTAAACAAGGATGTGTAAATGCAGTTGTCCACACTCATCATCTGCCTAGCCTTTTTCCTACCAGGTTGGGGTCGGCTTCCAGTCTAACCGGATGCAGCTGAATACTAGTATTTGTAGCAACCACACAAAGCAACCTAAATAACATGTCGCCTCTTCATTCGATTTATTATAGTGGCTCCTAAATTCCATGAACGCAACACACAACTTTGTTTTTTTCCCTATTGACATCCGCTAAATTACGATGATTCTGTTATTAGGAAAAACACCGTTCATAGGTCTTATATAGTTATTGTTAAGTCACCTCAGAGCAAAAACATCTAGATTCCTACTACAATTACGTAATGAAATCTACCTCGCGGAAGGTGTTATGATATTTTACGTAAATAACGACAGGAAGCAACAATGAGATGGTTTCATAATACAATACAATCTGTGGTTAGTGGTTGATTGACTCGGTACAAATGCTAAATACGTTTCATACAATCGATTTAATACAACAATGTTTTAATAATAACACGACTCAGTGGCTTTAAAAGGCGACACGAGTTTACGATAAGTGTTTTTATACAAGGAGAAAAAATATATTCCAAAGGTACTTGAAATAGGAAGTAGGTTGCTCTTGGTTACAAATATAGAAGTACACGACTTTGAATCAATGTTTACTAATTAATTATGAGCGTATTTCGTATGCGAAGCACGGTGCTTTGTGAATCGTGCTCTTAGATATTAACCCATATATACTGCTTGACATTTTACTTTTTAGTAGCTATCCAGTATTGTTCTGTTTTCACTGGTATCTATAAATACGTGAACTTTCATCTGTACAATAGAACATATTTTAAGATATAGAAAACTAGTGCACTAGTTAGTAGTTGAAGAAACTATTGCCGTCGCGCTGCTAATGCCTGCCCCCGCAGAGTGTGATAGGGACAGCTGCAGCTCTGACCGATTATTTTCTCCTTGAAACCTGGGCTCTTTGAATTATTTTTGACATTAAAATTTTAAGAAAGAGAATATCTAGGTTCCTATCAATTTCTTTTATGTTAAAAACTTCTTGTAGACTACAAGACAAATTCGACAAGTTTTTTAATTAGTAAAAATGGGGATTTTAATTTTTAGTGAGCCCTATTTTCTTTACTTATTAGTTGCTGAAAAAAAGGATACGACAGGTCTACAGCAGACATTAATTTTATGAAAATAAAATCGTTGCTGTAGACTTCTAGGAGGCATTATTCAGGAAGAAAAAAGAGGATTACATTTGTATGGAGAACGCAGCCCCTGTTCCATCTTAAGGGGAATGATGTAATTAAACCATAGAAAAAAAATACTACCAGAAATTGTATTTCTAATCTTAGTTAGGTTTCCCAGAATGCACTAACTGTACTTTTTTGCCTCAAGATTACACTAGACGTGCTCCGGAAAACCTTGTTGATAAAAACCTTCTTTTCTACAAAAAGTAGGAATTACCAACTCACAAAATTCACGCCTTATTACTAGTGTCAATATTACATAAATACTAAAAGATGTTTGCGGAGTATGGACGTAAAACGTGCTCACCGCTGCGCAGAGCTTAATAAAAAATGTATACAAGGTGACGATAGGACAGGCACAAAAACACTGTTTAGTATAAGCACGACAGAAGACTTCAGAAGGTTAATTTAATGGAGTATTTTGAAAAATCACATGTTCGAGGTTCAAGCAAACTCTGGATAAAAATACTTGTTTGTGTCATCATTACATCATTTTGTTTATAATAATAGGATTATCATGTAGCTAAGCAAGAAAACACACCATAAAATATTTACAGACTTGTGTTCAGCTAAGCATGATGTGATAACAAATAAACTCAGAAAATATACCGACTGTCACTATTATCTTACTAAATACATTTTAGCTTACAGTCTGTGCAATTGTGTAAAAGTAACATGGGACAAGGGCAGGAAGATGATGAGTCCGTGTAATTATTGCAATTACAAACTGCACTGTACACCTTCAAAGTGCAAGACATGGTGCAATCAACATCTTTCTTTTCTTTAACGTGGGGTTAGTGCCTAACCTAGTGTCAGAGTTTTTATGCCGCCCATGGGCCTCTGACTTGGCTTTACATGCCGTTGAAAAATATCTCTCAGGCCTGCTGATTTCCTCACGATGTTTCCCTTCACCGAAGCTAGTGATAATTATACAATACGCACATGAATCCGAAAAATCAGAGGTGCAATCAACATGAAAATAGACGTTGTCACTGCTACTTTATTTACCTTTCCAGTCAATGCAAATCTTCCTTTCTCAACCTTAGTTCGGAGTGTATCTTCTGAACTTAACTTTTTTAGTGCCCATATGTACTTACAGAGACGATATTAAATGGTCTCTCACGTACATTGCAGCTGAGTTTAGCAATAATGTTACATTTTAATGTTTAGCGTTTGTGAGACTTTAGTTAATAGCCGTGCTGTTAAGTCGTTTGGTGTGATTGTTACGTGATTTTGAAGTTAATATGGATCCTTGAAGGCAAATCTGTTGTAGAATTTACGTCCATTTCTGGTTTTCCGTCGATTTATCTTTAAAACCTAATCAGGTATTGCCCCGGTGTTAGGCCAGGTTTTCACTAAAGCAGAGCGGAGAGGCGACGTGTTAAATTCGATCAATCACAGGAGAGACCTGAGACGCAATCTGGGTTTCAACCAATGTAAATGGTCGATTGAACTCTCAGCTCCGCTCGTCACCTCTTTGGTGGAAACCGCGCCTTTACCTCAATTGAAAACGGATAAACCCTTTTTCACATCCCGAAGAGTAGGTGCATTTTGCATTTGGAAAATTGGTACACACAGAGATTCCAAGTTTCCGATTAGATGGTCGAACTCATACTTTAAAGCTTCATTTCTGCTTTATCCACAGCAAAAACAAAAGACACAAGCAATAAGGATCACGGCAAAGATAAACAGGACAGAGACAACAACAATGGCGACACGGACGACGAGAAACATAAAGATGAAGAGAGAAGGTTCGAGCCCCCGTCCTCGGCCGATGGCGACCTCGTCGATATGCTCGGTAAGTAGAATTGGTTCTGTACTGTTTAATCTTTTCATCGCCAACGTACACAGAACGCGATGCCTCGCCAGCGCCAAGCTATACATGTATAACGAAATTTAATATAATCTAATGAAGTCGTGGCGCTGGTGGCACGAAAATTTGGAACTTCTATTGAAGTCCGTGGCGGTGAAAAGGTTAACATAGGCCTCGCAACTTCCACGGTGTCGTCGAAGGCAGCGCTCAGATCTTTATGGGCTCAGAGGGCAAGGTCCGACCTTGGAACATAGTTTGCGACACAGCTCCACACCCACACCGCTGAGGTAATCCCAGTTTACGAGGTTGTGGTTACATCTTCCCACTTGTGTTCGGAGACGAAGTTGAAGTTTGGGCCAACAATATCTAATACTGCGATTCAAGTGACAAGAAGAAGAAGATTATGCCTCCTGCAAAATGCACCTGTTTATGAAAAAAACAAAACAAAATATATGTATTGGTAGTATTTGGTAGTTCTCTTATGCCTGTGCTGAAAAGGTTTGGGTGGCTGAAGCATCCAGAAAAAATGAAAATATTTTTTATTACATCTCAGGCCAATATCACGGTTTCTAAACGATAGAAATGTCCAAACTAGTATAACAAAATTTACCGATCATGAATAATCTGATATCAGAAGGCGGAGCTTTAAAAGGAGCAGCTTTAACTCATCAATCGACCAACTTAGCCTATCGCAGTTTGCAGCTGGACATAAGCATCCAACAATTTGGCCGCGTAAAATGGCTAAGTTAAGGAAACTACATGATTATGTGTCAACAAATATTTTTGAACTGTTATTGTTTGCTGTTCCAGAGCGTGACATAGTACAAAAGAACCCCAACATCCGGTGGGACGATATCGCGGACCTGGCGGAAGCCAAGCGACTGCTGGAGGAGGCCGTAGTCCTGCCCATGTGGATGCCCGACTTCTTTAAAGTTAGTACTTCATCATCTGCCTAGCCTTTTCCCAAATTCATTGGGGTCGGCTTCCAGTATTACCGGATGCAGGTGAATACCAGTATTTTACATGGAGCAACTGCCTATCTGACCTCCACAACCCAGTTAGTACTGGGTAATACGGTACCCCTTGGTAAGGCCATATTGAACATGTTAAGTTAGCACTTAACATGTTCAATGTGGAAAAGTTAATCTTTTCATTGAAGATGAGCCTCGGCCATCTCCTGCAAAAAAGGTGCTTTTATGAATGATGTCTTTGGTATTGGTGCATGTTTTTGCATCTATTAATCTATGGACAAAGGTATGCTGTATGATTGACAATTTAACTAACGTAAAATCTTAGTAAAGTGTTCGTCCGGGTATAGCAACTTATCTACCACCATACCGCCTCATGAGACAGATTTGTTATGGACCGGCAACATCTGCGCAGTGACTGCTTACCATTTTTTTCTGTTTGATTATTAAGTAGCAACTTTATCAGCTCAATTTCACTGTTGACATTATAAAATCACAGGGTAAACTACCTATATGTCATGTTTAGGAAGCAATAATACAACTTTTCACTTAATGTTATTTTAAGTAGGTGTTTTCTTGCACTTTGTATTCTGAGACACAGGTTCAACCTAGTTCAGGAAAATAACCAACTGTGCTCTATTTTAATTGTTTAAATATTTTATTTTAAATGTTCACCTTCTTATAAGGGAACGATTTATATTTATTTATATTCGTAAGATTGTTACACCTCTTTGCCTACCTTAACTTTCTTCTCCTCATTCCAGGGCATCAGACGGCCGTGGAAGGGCGTGCTGATGGTGGGTCCGCCCGGCACCGGTAAGACCATGCTGGCGAAGGCCGTGGCCACCGAGTGCGGCACCACGTTCTTCAACGTGTCCTCCTCGACGCTCACCTCCAAGTACCGCGGCGAGTCCGAGAAACTAGTCAGATTGCTCTTTGAAATGGTAAGACATGTTTTTTTTGTTAGTTATCATAAAATTGGAGCATTTATGTAATGAATAGAGCTGGCTATCTATGAGTAGAGGAAGACCAAAGAAACGATGGATGGACTGTGTGAAAAATTATTTGGTAAATTAGAGGGTGACTAGAGAAGTATGGAATAAGAAGATATACTGCGCGCTTACTCCAAATAAATTTGGGATAAGTTCAGAGGAATGATAATGGTGTGATTCCAGTATCTAATAGAGATAGCCGGGCACAAATTGACTAAAGCCTCTGTAGCTGAAAATTTTTGCATCATCTTTAAGGCGAAAAATTGATTCTAATCCCATTCAATATTCCATTCAATCCACGAATTTGAAGAACAAGCAAAATTTTTTTTGTCATTCAACTTTTATTGAAATTGTTTCCAGGCCCGGTTCTACGCGCCAAGCACGATATTCATCGACGAGATAGACTCGCTGTGCTCGCGGCGCGGCTCCGACAGCGAGCACGAGGCCTCGCGCCGCGTCAAGTCCGAGCTGCTCGTGCAGATGGACGGGCTGGGCTCGGCCAACGATGAGCCTGCTAAAGTGAGTACTGAAGTATTCAGTCGTATAGAGAAATTGGTATGGTTAACCCAAAACTAACCTAGTACCCAGGATGCTTTCGTAACCTTGAGTTGGAGATGAAACATCTGTCACGGCGCAAAGACGAAAATAGATACCTTCTAAGTGCATTACCAAACTTTTGTTTAAAAGGATATAGAGATGCCAACAAGGAACTTCCGCGGCAAAATGGCAGCTCGCTGACAGAATAATGAACTAGCACTTTCAAAGATACAGTATTTGTACGGCCCTATAGCAATCTTATAGCTAAAAGCGATACAACCATAGGAAGAGAACAGAAACATGGATAATTTCTTATGCAGATTATAAGAAGGTTCTAGAAGATATGAGGAACAAGGTGTCATTCCGCTGCAGGGATCTCACAACCAACCGCAAGTAAATACTAACAACATCTTTCTATATTCCAGGTAGTTATGGTATTAGCAGCGACAAACTTCCCCTGGGACATCGACGAGGCGCTGCGGCGGCGGCTGGAGAAGCGCATCTACATCCCGCTGCCCACGCAAGATGGCCGCGAGGCGCTACTCACGATAAACTTGAGAGAGGTGAAGCTAGACGCCGAGGTAGACCTGAGAGCCATCGCCAAGAAGCTTGAAGGATACTCCGGAGCCGATATTACTAATGTCTGCAGGTTGGTACAATTTTGATATAGATCGATACTTTGAATAAATCTTTCACAGTCGTTACATATAGTCAGAAGCCCGAAAATCTGATAACCAGTCCTACCGAAGGGTAACGTATTACTCAGTAACTTGGTTGTGGAGGTCAGATAGGCAGTCGTTCCATGTAAAAAACTGGTATTCAGCTGCAACCGGTGAGACTGGAAGCCGAGTTCAACACAGTTCTGAATAAGCTTGGCAAATGATGGTGATGGAAACTTTGAATAAAGAGAATTTTGGACTCTTAAAGATATCATAATTGAATATTTTGACCTCCTTGATTAATGAAAATATGGATGGATTGCGTAGGAGATGATATATGAATGAAACGGTTGAGGGAGATAATAATGCGATGGTTGGCAGGGGCGAATGAAGTAGAAAACGTTTTTGTGCTGAGTGGCTGACCACAAGTAACATGGGTCAAGAAACAGGCAAAATAATTTGTTTTTACAATCACTGCATGCATCGCTCTCAAAGTTCTGCTGAATTCTGTCTGTTGGAACTTTTACTTAGAAATGGATAGCTCCATTTTATATGACTGGGCTATAATAGCCGGCAAACCCTCGGTACACCTCTACCAATCCATTCAGGAAAAAAGACTTGATGATCTGTATGTAATACTGCAATCGGTATGGAATAACGACGAATAAAAACTCCTTTTTAATTTCCAGGGACGCATCAATGATGTCGATGCGACGCAAAATAGCTGGCCTAAAGCCCGAGCAGATCAAACAACTTGCCAAGGAAGAACTCGACCTGCCCGTTACCAAGCAGGACTTCATGGAAGCCCTGTCAAAGTGCAACAAGTCCGTGTCCAAGGGTGACATCCAGAAGTACCTCTCCTGGATGGCAGAGTTCGGCTCCTCCTGATTAAAGCACTAACTTGCGACAAGACTGTCCAGTGTTCAATGTAACACAAGCTTCTGTCTCAAATGTACAAACACATTTGTCATAGAATCTTAACAAACACGAAAAATTGCCTTATAAAAACTCAATGTAATAAAATATTTAAGTTAAACGAAGTAACAATCAGACTGTTGCAGTATTAATACAGAAAGTATAAAATTGATAGTGGCATATCGAAATTGATAATATTATGTAAGTGAAAAGAGAAATCTATTGGCACGGTAGAGTGAAACATTCCGGTTTTCAAATGTAATGTAAATACGCTTCTAACACCATCCTATCACGATCATGCGGAACGTATCGTAAGTTCGAATATTTTTAATCGAAAATACAGCTATCCTAGAGCATTCTGGTTTAAATTTATTCGACAAACTCAAGAAGCATTCGTAAAATATATGAATGAAGTCTTCGAACTAAATAAGTATTCTTAGTTTTAAAACCGTTCGAATTTTCGTTACGATCCGTACGTTCGTGCTAGGCCATCCGGTTTCTAGAGATAATCAACACAAATATAAACTAAAAAGCTATGTTAACTACTGACCTTGGCTGACCAAAGTAACGACAGCAAGTAAAATCAGTGTCTTAGCTAATTCGTGTCGATCATACATACAGAAACTGGGTTTAACTCTACTAATTGTTGGCATTTTATTGATAACTTTCAAGCCGATATATTTATACAAATCGTGATCATTATTAACTTGAACATTGTATAAAGCACAATAAGATACTTCGTACCATGTACATATTAAATTAATATTATAATAATAACTGCATTCAATCGAGCTTACACTAGCGAGATCTGTCATCACATTATAATTTCAAATGTTATCCTATAGATTGAGACCCGTGATCTTTGTACTTAAATTAGGTTAAATTTGAGATTTGTTTTATACTTAGATAATAGTTTTATGCCATAACTAATTTATGTGTACTTTTATATAGATTTTTTTTAAAATTAAAATGCTATATTACGTTATTTTATGAAATGAGATATATATTTGGCATTTATATTATAGAATTTCGCTCAATTAAAATTAGCATGTTCCCGTGTTTATGTTGCGAGGTGTATAGATAGAAATTGTAACGATTTTCTGAAGAAGCCACATCACCACCTCTTTGAGTGAACCTTTTTATCATTTTACTACGAAACTAGTGTAAAGTAGCAGTAATATAATCTTGTGTTCAGACATACCGGTACTACATTGAAATAAAACATATTTGGTGTAATAACATTGGTGAAGATAACAATATTTTTGCAAACAAATTAACAAAACTTGTATAACGAAGACATGAAAATAAATCAAATTTTAAAATATGTGCTTCGTATTTGTTTTATTTCCCAAACGTTTGCAGAAGCGTCTACAACATCGATTGATAGAATATATTTATACGGTCTAACATTTACAAACATATTTCCGACTAGGCAGGTGGAGTCGCGGGATTACTCGCGAGCAGTTTCTGCCCGGCACGGCGCCGGTTCGGTCGTCAGTTATATTATAAATGAAGCATTATTGAGGCTCGTTATCGATGCTAGCCCACTTTGAATTCGCACCGTGCCCGGTACGGTGTGGCCCTCTCACTAAGCCAGCCCACGGACAAGTATGTCAAATAATTCATGAGTGCTTGTTCACGAAACGGAAAGTACGCACAGCGCACGCTATACGCAAACTCTTTCCGGCTTGCAACCGGGTACTTGTTCAAGCTTAACCAGTCACCGCTGGTACCGGTAAAAAGAGGTAATAAACAAGACCTTCTACTTCAGACTACGGGATGCTATTAGTATCTATACATACAATGCGCTGTGGCTCTTTGCCGTACAGCTCTCCCCGGCCCGTCTCGCTAATTGTGCGTGTAGAATAATTTCTCGCTCATTTCAAAGAAAATCATTTCGGTATTCCTGTAGATTTTACCTTGGGATTTATCGATGACTAATGAAGAGTTGAATTACTTCAATTCTTCATTGATAATTTTTGTGGAGGATTTTACGCCGTTCTGTGATTTTACCACCGCAACACTATGAGAGTGCTTCGACGGACAATTAATTCAGTCTTGGTTGGATTTTGGCTAAGAAATCGCTTTGTAAGGAAGCGATTTTAAACCGCGCCCGCGGCTTTAAGAATGACAGCCGCTCGGAGTGGATCTTCAGGTTAAGCCGCGCTTGCCCAGGTGACCACCTATTACATACCAGGTTTCCTCCGTGCCTCGGAAAGCACGTCATGTTGGTCCCGGCCAAAGGGTAGAATACTTGTATCAATAGGATGTTCCGGCTGTCATTGGTAGATCTTTGATAATCTTTACAGCAAGTCAGCGACCCGAAAGTCTGACAACAAGTGTTACCTAGGGGTATCGTATACCCAGTACAAACTGGGTTTTGGAGGTCAGATAGACACGTCGCTATAATATGTAAAATACTGGTATTCAGCTGAATCCGATCCTGAAAGACTGGAAGCCGACCCCAACATGAGGCTGGCTACAGATGATGATGATGCCCGCGGTGGTAACTTAGAACAGGACGTTAGAACGGGACAGCTGTTTTACTTAAAAACTCGCGCATTTTGCATTTGTCTCAATCAGGCTAAAAAGTAAAAGATGCATTTAGTGTTTGGTGGGGGAAAAAGGAACCTGTTCGGTTATAAATAATAATGATTTTGTTCTGCTCGGAAAGTTTAAAAGGATTCCGTATCATTTAAAACAAAGTTTCTTTATTATTAATTCCCTAATTTTAATCGACTAATGCCAGCTTTCGAATCCTAATCATAGACAAGCCAGTAGTGAAGCATGTGTTAATATTTTTCTAACTTTTATAAAATGACCGTGATTGAGCTCTTTAGACAAAAACCAAATTTAAGGATGAAAATAAGTTCTTGATATAGCGAAATCAACTGAATTTAAAGATTTTTTTATAAACAAAATATTTCTACGTTTAAATTATTCTTTACTCTATGCATAGAATTCATACAGTTGTTATGCTGGTATAAAATCGGAAGTGGCATCTTATATTCATACTTTCTAAATGAACAAGAAGAGGTAAATAAATTGATTAAAATTGGAATACTATCAATTGGTTTCTAAATAATTAAAATAATTTACAGTTTTTTAATTCTAGCTAATAAATCATCTTATGAATAAAGAGGCGTCATCAACTTGGAATGAACTTAGCAACGAAAGCCTTGGCGCCAGCGGAACTTGTCACTTTGTAGCATGTTTTATGTTGGTACCTCCGTAGTAACTACGTGGTCGCAATAGTACAAAAATGTAAACATGCACAGATAATTTTGGGTTATTTTCCTCCAATTAGTGTACAATTAGCTAATTATTTAGTAAATTCGAAACTGAAAAAATATCGAGATAAATATTTAGAGTTATTATAAGCTATCTATGGTTCAAGTTTCAACAAAAATATTTTTTTGTAACCGGAGTGAACATAGGCAGAAGCGTCGTCAAGCGCAGAATTTCAAGTCCGTAATGGCGGACGCTAATAATTTTGGAAGTTTCGTGATTCTATTGTTCTGTTTTTAAGTATTTTACTTAGTTGTGGGTTTGGGAATGAGTTTTGTCATAAGTGAACGTATACGGAGTGTTATTAACGTGATAGTGATATGAAATGTTCAGTTATAGCGTGACAAAATCGCCTTCTAGATATGTAACCTTTTCCCTAACCTCGTTTACGCCAATGGAGTAGATATGTGATCGATGTGTGTGCGTCGGTGAACGATAATTCGTCCGTTTCGCGTTACTATTTGTGTATAGTTAATCCTCTCGTTAGTGATGGAAGTGTCCGCGTCGCGGTTTTGCAATCCGACGCCCGATTCCGATGTAACGTAAGCGAGCCGGTCGATCGCCAGAGCGAGTGTAAGCAGGGACGGCCGTTGCCAGCCGAACATGGCTGCGACGCAGGCAGAGACTCAACGTAGTGAAGCGAACGTTGAGCAGAATCCATCGGAGCAGCTCAGTGAATCTCGGAACGCTTTGTTGCAAAACGGCACCGACAAGTCCGTCGGGCGCGTTCCGCCCGATGGCGTCGTGAACACAAAGAGCAAATCGCCGATGTCGGCCGAACCGGGGCAGCCACGCGACAGTGGCGAGGCGCCCGGCCACGACCGAGGCGTAGAGAGGCCAGTGACGGACCAGTACGGCCAGTATAGATACGCAGAAGGCGCGGATCCTTATTACGCGCCACGGCCAGGATTTCCCGGCAAACCGCGGCCACCGCCGCAGCAGCCGCGCTTTTTCCCGGGACAAGCGGTGTCGCAGGCACCTGGCCCCACGCCCACGCTGAATTCATTATTGCAATCAAGCGGGGCGCCGCCGCACCGCTATCCTAATAGTTATGAGCAGCCGCCGGCAGGCTACGGCCCAGGCCCCGGATGGCCGCAGCACAGGCCTATGCCGCCTTATAACCCTCAAGGAAGCCCATATAGAAATTCTACGGTAAGTTTAGTATTTTTGTTACAAGTTTTAGAATTATGTTTTGATAGGAACTAATTATGTATCTTCTCTAAGAATTACAATGATGCTACTCCTTAGGGCGTTTTAAAGGCGATTAAATTTGAACTATGTCCCTAAAACAAGGTTTTCCTATGAATAAGAAATGAAGCAGAAAAGGCTGCAAAACATATTTGGGAAAACATTCTAGTCAATTGCCATCTATTAAGAATTTATGTCAAAATTAAGCCACAACCGTTAATTTATTACTGTAAATGACAGCAGCTGCAGCTTTTCACTATTTTACAAGATTCCAAGAATGTTTTGCGTTTTTCAATTTACCTGTGCATTTACCATTTGCCAAATCTATGGATAAAATAACCTACACTGATTTAGGTTAAATCCACTAACTGATAAATTATGTAAACAAAGAATAACGAAAGAATGATATTGCAAAAATATAAACACCAAAGGTAATTTCAACTCACCTAACCTTAAATATGAAAACGGATTTAGGTATCTGCAGTTTAATATTATTTAGAAGCCACAGACTACCTAATATATGTGGTTTCCTAAATGTTGCCTGCAACTTTGTGATTTTGCTATCTTAACGATCCTTAAAAATCAGCCTAATCTAAAAGTAAAACCCAAAGTAAAAAAAAAAACCATTTTCAACCCTTAATAGTTGTGGTCCCAATAAATTAGTTATTTTTTTTTTGTAATTTTGGTAATCATCTTTTTGGGAATCACTCAATATTTTTTTGTTTTTAACACTGAAAAAATTAAACAAAATTAGCTTCCAAGATCTATGTCTAAGGGGTCGTCCTTCAATCACGTGAGGTTTGAACAGGGGGGGAGAGGGTCAGACAAATATCTCAATTAATCACGATGGGCGGGGAAGGCCTAATATGACAATCACGTGTATGTTTTTTGTGGAACTAAAAAGGTTAATTTTATGAGTAACGTGTAAAATACGTTATCAATAATGAATTCTAAACTCAAGCAAGCAATTTTTTGTGTAAATAACCCGAGCAAGCAATTTTTTTATTAAAAATAAAAACATTTCTTTACATTTTTTTTTTGTTAAAACAGATTCTAGAACTGTCATATCTTTCGATTAAAAAAAATTACACGTGATGCTGGATGGGGGAGGGAGGGGTAGCTTAAAACCTCGCGACGTACCACCAAGGGGGAGGGGGCTATAAATATGTCCTAAAAACATCATGTGATTAAAGGCGGCCCCTAACCCACTGCATCTTAATTCTAAACAATTATAGTAACAATAATTAGTCATTTGACTATTCAATCCAAACAAATTATACATTGAATATTTCCCCTTTTCCGCTTAAATTATCTAGATAGAATTGAAATTTCTATATTATAATGTGCGGTCGGCATCATCAATATTTTCTCACTCATGACACTCAATAGAATACTCAAGAAGACACTTGAACTCTTTTGTGCCACTTGCTGAAAATCTTCCATCTGGACAAGAGTTGGCATGGCTGACCTGTAATTCTTTGAATAGACTCCGGACACTGGCCGAAGCAAGGAAAACCTGTTCAGGTGGAGATTCATAGATGAGTGCGCCTTGAGTGTAAATGTGTTGCCCCACAAACAATGGGACACCTGATATTGTGTCCGCCCTGTCCTGTTGTTTGCACATCACAGGAGCTGATGGACGCTACTGAAAGAGCCAAACTAATCGCCTAATTTTGGGCTGACTTAATTTGAATTGTCATCGACACGCTAAGAAAACTGTGAATGTACACAGTCATCAGTGATTAGACACCTGCATCACCTCGAAAACATGAAATATCTTTGAAAATAAATACAAAACATTATCAGCCACCAACACAACTATATTCCATGTTGCCTGCAAGATGTTACTGTAACTAAGTTGTCTAAATTATCTTTTATTGGGCCATTACATGCAGTATTTATTTTAGGCACATACAGCTTTGTCACTGTCATGGTACAATAGCATTTTTTTTGTGGTTTGCATATCAGTGGTAAGAGAACCAGTATAAACTGGCCTCTTATTCTATTGAAAGTCCATACTATGCTAGGTCAGCTCAAAATCAAAGCATAATGCAATGTGGTTGACTGTAAAACCAGTTTAAATTTAAACCAGTTTTACAGTTTAAACTTAAGTTTATGGATACACCAAAAAAAAATCATAGACCATAACCACTTTTTAGAAAATATGTATTCTACAAAAAAAAAAACTAGTCAAGATTTCTCATAGGGATTGCTTTTTTTGGAATTTTGTTAGAACTTCAGCAATTTTAGTGTTACAACATCAAACTTCTAGAATTATCAGTATTGTATATCCTTGTATGTACACACATCTCAATGATTTCACACTGAAAAACTTGCATTATTGTAAGATTCACGAAAGCACAGTACCTAATTGTTAATATTCTGCATAGAACTAATGAATTTTGCAAAATGTTTTGCAAATTATCATTGGTTTTCTTTTCAAACTTAGGATAAAGAAAATAATAAATCTATGACAATAAACATACTACCTGTCTTCCCATAGCAATAAAAAATAAATATTATACATAATATATATTATCTTCAATTATGATTATGAAATATACATGATAAAGGACATTATAAACTTGTTTTTAAAGACACAGCTGCTATCCTTTTTAATATTAAAATAACCAAAAATACTGTTAAAAATATAGCATTTACCAGACGTTTGGCGCGAAATAGCTAGTCGCATCGAGAAGGGGAATCAGGAAGGAGACACCCACCACCCCCTGTACGGGCATCAACTACCACCTTCGATTTCCTCAGAAGACAATGCGTCAGATGGAATATGTGAATTGTGGAGGAATAGATATCCCACCCCTCCCCACTTCATCAATTCAGCAGAACTCCTCCCTCCAGGAGAGGAACTGCAGTGGCCCAACTGGAAATCTCTTAACCATTTGCAGGCCCATGTTGGCCGCTGTGGAAATAATCTGCCCAAATGGGGTATCATTGACTCGTCCTAAGTACAATGCCAGTGTGGAGCCCCTCTGCAGGATATGCCCACCTCCTTTCTTGCCCATCTTGCACAGCCACCTGCACTTTCCAGGATTTAAACGAAGCCAACGAAAGATCTGTGCAAGTGGCTAAATACTGGTCGGGTATTATTTGAGTTTATCTACATGAATGAAGAAGATTCATGTAGTAAACATTAGAATATTTCTAACTTCTCCTTTTGGTTATTCCTACGCTTTCAAATCTGACAGAATACAGCAATTCTATTTGAGCTTCTCCATCCTAGAGGAATTTTGAACCCGCTAGCCTATAGCTTAACATGTATTTACGCCGAAGTATAGATGACACCTCAATAAACATACGAAAACTTGTCACCTAAAAATAAGTTTGAGATGTTCACTTTTTATTAGTGCTATGACTTTTTTTGCAATGGACTCCTTTTAACACTTCCGGTTTTCAAATTAATTTCCTTTTCAACAACTACCGTTTTTCAGAAGCAAATTCTAGATGATTTTACACAACAATTTTCTAACAGAAGAGTAAAATTAGTAATAAGCATTATTTTGCACTTTTACGTTTTGTGACTGAAGTCACCACATTTATTTCAATTAAAACACTGAAAATTATCGAAATGAATAAAAAATACGATATGAAACAGAAGTAAGATACTTGGGCTCTTTGAGAAAAGCCGGGAAAATCGCGTTCAGGCTTATCGAGGGAGGCTGCACGCTCAATATAAATCGTAGTACAAATCCATGCCGTATCGGTTTATGTATTTAATTGGGGTCGCAATTCAGAGCCCTTTCTAGACGTTCGGAACTGATCACGTCAGAAAGAAAGTAAGAATATTTTATGTTGGATCCAGGCGTCTGATTGGCGGGAAGGATTAAATTTTCCCAGAAAAAAAGTCCTTACCGTCACGATGGACATAGCAAGTCCTGACATTTTTCGTTAGTCATATTATTCTCCTGCCCCTATACCAATTTATTTGGGGTCGGCGCAGTATATTGAAATTTTTCGTAAGTGCAAGACAATATCGCGATATTTGCAATACTATCCCAAACCAAATAAGGTAGCTTGAAGCCCCAATGCGGAAACGTAACACGAAAACGTACTGCCTTTCAACTTAATGCCCTTTAGAACTCAAGTAGTAGAACCACGCGGATGCCGCGTGATCTTTTTTTGCCGGTCGATTGTAGCAGCCACGTGGACTGCGCGCGCGCTTACTTGTACCCAGCTCTACTGACTTAGGTCTGAGGTATTTTACGATGAAAACGGACAAGTATTCCGTGTGATTTTTAAGCAAATCTTTGATCAATAATAAAATCATGATGACCATCATCTGCATATCCGACGTTCTGCTCGCTCGAGACCGAATTGTGATTTCGGATGGCTATGTTGTTCGAGTGTCATATTTTGCTATATGCAAGATTCAAGAATTTTTGCAAACGCAATTTTAGGCTATAATCCATACTAATATTATAAATGCGCAAAAGTAAATAACTCTTTCTCGTCTGTCTGTACATGTAACGCCTTACCAGCTGATCGGATTTCTATTTGGCACACAGGAAGATCATGACTAGGGCATCGCAACCCGATTTCGCAGGCCCTAATTATGACCTGGGCTAATATAGGACAAAGGATACCTTCTTCCCGGTAGCACGTTCTCGGATAGTTTCCGACCTATACGCGGGCAAAGCCGTGGGCAAAAGTTAGACAGGGAGAGGCATTCAAACATTAATTACTTAGCACTGTCTCAAATCCACATTTGGCAGTTATTGTTTAGCTAAAAACACAACATTAATTTGGGACCTGCGTGAGCTAGATTATCTATCATCTGAAACACTGTTAACATCTTCTCCTTAATTTGTTTTTTTTTTTAAATATGAACATAAAAAAAATGATACAAATAATGATCAAGCTTGCGGTTATTTCCGTTAAAGTGAGCCACAAAAGCAGGCGATCTATTGCCTGTTGGCGTCAGCAGCGTGTCGGTTGTCAGACGCAAAAAGGAAAAAACAATGTACGTAGGAATAACAAAGCGGGCCCGCCGCTGTTAGCAGATATAAAAACGAAAGCGCACGGCGATAGTGAAAGTTTGATGTGTAGGCAAATATTACTCGCTTCCAGGCGGAGGAGATTTGCGCGTTTGCTAAAGGGTAGTGAAACGCGAGGCTTCGCCGCCAGTGCCGCCGCTCCCCCAACATACATTATGTAGAGGCAACGCGCCGGGACGTGTGTTTGACGGAATCAACGTGAATGGAACTTGACATGTGACACGTGTATCTATCTGGCCTGACGTGAACTTTGAAAGGCTTTTCGTTTTGCTATCTGCTGCGTTCGCTTCCAATTTTCAGCTCTTTTGGTTTAAAAGAAAGTAGTTTAACATTTTCCGCAAAAAATTATATCTGGATTTATGTACTGGTTTAGATCGTTGATCAGTAATGTTGACAAATAAAAATAGATGTCGCTACTTGTTCCATTAATTAGTTGACGAGATGCTATATGTATATTTATTTGATAGACCTTTCTAGGAAACTGTACGGAACTGTTTTCATAATTTCTTTTCTGTATCATTGTTTCCACGAGATACTGCTTTATATTTACATCCTTTTGAAAAAAATAGAAGATTTGCGTTGCTAAGGACCAAAAGCAATGTTCTTGCCATCAAAAGTACCACATTTCTATAACGTAGTGTTGTTTGTGGTATTTCACAACCGGCGGCTATAAAACAATGCATCGAGCACGTGCCTGTTTACACTTTTGAGTTCACATTCAAGGTCGTACGCATTTGTAAGGATGTACCCGTGTAGGCTGGCCATTGAACAAATACCGGTTACGTAACAATGTCCCACTTCCCACGATATGCACGTTCTTCCGTCCGTCACGGTCTTTTACAATTAGACGATTTATTATTTATGGCCGTGTTGCATTACTTTTCTTCGACCGCGCTGCCGGCCTTCTCGGGTATCGATTTCGGGCAGCCTCTACTGTTGTTTTGGTTTCTATGGATGTTAATCTTACTCCGCTTTTAAGTGTTTACTCCAAGTTTGCGATATTGCGAAACTTAGAGCTACGAAGTAACATTGAAACTTAAGGACAATTTTCATCAATAAACGTAGGATGTCCTAGCTAATTGAAAATTCAACGTCATACTCTGAATCACAGACGGGTATTGTCAACGAAATCGCTATGACGTTACGCTGATTATTTATGAATGGCTTAAATAGGCAAGCATTGTGGAATTAGTCATTTATCTCGGCATGTTGTTTACCCACAATCGTGTTAGATAGTTGTCGATAAGGAGACACGTGGTTGCGGGGTCGACGACCCGACGTACTCGTGCTCGCCGACAGCTCGGTAATAATAATAAAATGTTTCCGTGCGACTGGTTCAAGGGCGAGCCGCTGATATCGGCGCTCGCTATATTTAGATTTAGCTGTGTGTGATGTGGGTATGTGTGTGTGTTTGTCTACATACACAATTGTCTTGCATCTGGTATCCTTCGTTGTGTACGTTTTCGTCTATGCGGTTCATCTGTTTTCTACATAGAACGTGTCGGTAACTCTGCATCGTCAGCGTCGATCGATGTAATATTTGGGTCCTTTGCACTACGTTTGTCGTGATTTGTCCTTGACCCTATTACCTTCAACATCTTGAATCATGATTTTCGCCCCCTTTCCTTTATGAAGTCTGCATCTGGCACTATTTAGTTCCAAAAATAGAATGGCATCGTGCTAAGGTTATCTCGATTTATCAGTTACTGTTTTATACATATTTTATACATCGAACGTAGTTGAAATTATTCCATTCATAACTTTACCAAATCTCCTACAAGAAATATCAAGGCATGTTCAATATTAGACATGTTCCATACAATTCTATCCCAACCAAATAGCGATGATGCGAAGGGTTTGTTCAAATACATGGTCCACGTCTTGTGAAAGTGCATTGTTTAGGATATGATGGGACTGACATACGCTATGCGTAAAAGCCCTCTTTATAGTGTGGTTAGTGCCTAACCTGGTGTCGAGAGTTTTTATGCCGCCCAAGGGCCTCCGACTTGGCATTTATATGCCGCCGAGAAATATCTCTCAGGCATGCTGGTTTCCTCACAATGTTTTCCTTCACCGAAGAAAGTGATAAATGTTGGTACAATACGCACATAATTCCGAAAAATCAGAGGTGCGTGTCTTGGGTTCGAACTTGAGACCTATGACTTAGCAGTCCAACGGTCACACCACAGACTAACAAAGAAGATAACGAAGAAGATCTTTTCCGAGATGTAACATATTATTTATTTAATCAAAATATCCCCTCATTATCTATACATTGCCATTTTACCCTCATTATCTATACATTGCTGCCATCTAATCGGAAGTTCATTTATGCCTTTGCGATAGAACTCTGGGGATCTAGATTAGACAAACTGTGAAAGCATTTTGTACTGCCTCCTGGGAAAAGATTTTTTTCCCACGTAGAAAATTGACCAAATCACATTGACCAAACGATATTGCTTGACCAGACCTGAGAAAGCTATAGTGAATAACACCATGAAGAGACCACCAAACAGTTACCATTACCTTTTCATTAGTAAGCTTTGCTTTAGGGAGTTTGACCTGGGGCAACCATTGCATTTTTCGCTTACGGTTATCGGAAAGAATCCACTTTTCGTCACAATGTCACAATTCGATCCAATATTCCTTCATTTCTGTACCGATTCAACAAAGCAGCTCAAGTTGCACGCGTTTCTTTCTGCAGATCAGTCAAATCATGAGGTACCTATTTTTCATATTTTTTATCTTATTGATTTGATATAAATGAGTCAATATTTTAGGTAAGATAACGTTAAACCATGCTGCTAATTCCTGGGTAGTTTGACACGGATAGGCTTCCACCATCTTCAATTCAGTGTTATTCACCTGTGTGGGCGGTCTCCCACGTGGTTCGTTCTTCAAGTCGAAGTTTCCATTACGAAAGCGTTTTTTTTTTAAACCAAAAAACGCACGGTGCGTTCATTAGCAGTGTCCTCTCCAAACGCAGCATTGATATTGCGAGCCGTTTCTGCGTCCGAACTCATATTAAAAAATTACTTGGATTTTCGAAGTATCCATCTTTTTCGTCTAAGCTGAAAAAAAGAACAATTAGTAGTTAAAAAAAAAAAACAATTGAAATTCTAAAATCGAATGTTGCACATTTTTTAAAAGAAACATCTCATAGGTATAATGTAAAAAAGTTTCATTCGAATATCTCACACCATGAAGGTTTAATGTCAATTCAAAGTATCTATTACTATAAAACAGAAATTTCATACTTTAACCCCCTATTATTAATTACCTAATGACCGTTATCTATTCTCTCGTCGTATTTAGGGCAATACATGGTGGTTCTGTGCGTAGTTGCAGCCCGAGTAAATTTCGCTCTCACTTTCGTATCGCAATAGCGGTGGTGTGTACATGAAAACGAGATGAATGGGCCGACGGAGACCGTTCATTCTGAGTCCGTGATGTGCCTTTCGTAAAATCAATGCGAGCCGTCTCGGACCCGCGTGCCGTCCGATAATCGTGTCATTGTGCTGTGCTTGGATAATGGGCACGACCTCGATCGTCTACCGCATTAGGTCAACGAACGCTTAACTGCCATCTATTAAAATTTCACTTGGCATGTGCCAATTTTGATTCGAACATTGTGGTGTAGTGACCTTCTCACAAATGTTTAAATTGAAGCGTATATCGATGACGCGCGCAAATTGTTTTGACGTCCTCTATTGTCAATCTATATAATTTGGCAACGATGATTTCTGATTGAAAAGAATTCCCCACCGTATGAATGAAACTATGTATAGATAGACAAACATTGTTGAACACCTGTGTTGCACCTCATCTGAGCGGTGGCGCAACAACCTGCACCTTACTCTGGCGACGTATCGACGAACAAAAACGTCAGCCGTCACGCGGCTTGCATTCATTCATACAATATGTTGAATGTTGTAATGGGGTCGTTAAACCGTGGTGACGTCACGTAATTGCCAGCTCCCTTCGCCAGTCGCCGGTTGAAATCAAAACGTCGGATTAATAACAAGGGAGGTCTGTGTAGGTCAAGCACATTATCACTTCGGTTTGTGTGCGTGACAACCAGAGTGACCTGCTCTCTAATTACTGCGACTGTAGATTACTAAGACAGACATATTCATAGTGTAATCAACGTTAATTATTTTAATATCTATCAAAATCATATTCGCAAATAGGTTACGTAAAACTAGTACATCGCAAACTACTACCATCATCGGGCTTCTAAGATCTACGGATTTCGTTCCCACACAACAGTTTTACGAGCAAAATTTTATAAACCAAACGTTAGCCAACATTAATGATGCAAACAATGTTACGTAACATCGATAAATGTGTATACTTGTTCGTATGTGAAAGGGGCCATTGCCAAGGACTGAGTCTGAGCGCAGCCGGAAAGGTAAATGACTTTCATACCTATACATCTATAGTGTATGTTTAGATGCTACACGCGATGTATGTAAAAAGATTACGGCCAGGATGCATGTTTATTACGAGTGCCATTATCAAACAACGTTATGCCGATTTAGAAGTCTATAAAAAGATGTTATTGTTCTACTTTTTATGTTTATTGTTTTTGAAGTTAAAGTAAGCGCGTTCTTTAGGAACTGAGAGCAATAAACTATGACGATATCAAACGTAACGTAAAAGTAAAACGGTTACTAAAATGTTTTTACATCTAACTGCTGCGATACCGTTGTCTTGACGTGGTTGGTTGGAATATGCCCTAAGTGTTGATTTAGCCCGAGTAATGCGAAGAAAACGCACCGCGGAGCAGGATGCGGCATCCAATCACGTAAAATGATACACTTCGGATGCGCAACGCAGCCATCTCTTGGATTTTCTATTCAGTTTTTCGTGTTTTGGTATTCTTCAGAAATAAAGCAAAACTAGGAATGTTTCATTAAAAGTTTTTATTATGGACCTTGAGTATCTCCAGTTCGTTGAATTGTAAGAAGTTCATCAAATCCAAATATAGTCGTAATTTTATCAATGAAATAATTACGCTCCATTTTATCTCAAATCTCAATTTAAATGGGATCAACTTGTCAAAGACGCCTTATCCATATTGGGGTGAACATTTCTTGATGTGATGTGTCAGTAGGTACTTCGTAAAGCGGGGAGCGTGTCTATACATTGAAGTATATTATATTAAAAGGTCACGACCGCCACTCTTATGTACCTACTTTAGATACTACGTACCTAAAGGGAGTCCTTTATTGTACCGTCTTGGGTGGGAAAGGGGTCGCCTTATTAGGTCAGTAACACTTGTGATCGTTTGTTTACATTTCTGATTATGTAATTTGTTGATTATTGTAACTTTTTAATGTTGTTATCAAATTCTGATTATGATTTAAATGTCAGGCGGCCTGTTTGGTATGATCGTACGACTGTCTGCCGTTACTTTTTTCGTTTCGTTAAGGAACTAATCAAGGGAGATGTTGGCTGTTGCATCTTAAACTTGGGCTGTTTCTGGACCCGTATACGATGAATATTCAGGAATTTACTTCAGCCAAGACGCGAATAGTTGCTGCAGTGGGAGGAATCAAATATGTATGTTTAGCCCACAATTACTTTTGTTGGGTGCATGCAAATGTTTACTTGTCTAAGATCGCGGTGCATGCCACCTGTTGCCCAACCGCCGTGGCACCTAGTTAGAGTTACCGCGAGCTTGACATTCACGGGGGCTCGTGACGGCGCGGACCGAAATAACTTGCCGTAACCGACCGCATAACACGACGTAATGCTCTTTCTATTTATAGAGTCTTATAATTAAATACACAGACATTCGTATTTGCCTTCCGCTAGTCCGTGACGACAAAGTCGCCGACGCAAACGTGCGCGTTATCGTTCGCGCTAACCGCTAATGCAACGCTTCCTTTGTTTACTTTTTTCATATAATTTACAACCTCTCAAAGGAAAACGTTGCCAAGTCGAAAACGAGAGGATATTTGTAATAAAAATGTTCAACGACATCTTGATCTTGACACATTTTTTTGAAACATAAAGCATTGCTAACACATTCATATCAGATTTGAATCTTTTTTTTTTTCATTCAATGCAATATATTTTTATTCGATTCAGATGACGAGAGGTAAAACTCGACAACATGAAATCTTATTCAATGTCAAGATTCCTGCAACCGTTATTCAAGGCACGTGTGGTCGGAAGTAGAAACAGATGATTCGATGAATACGGTTTACGTGCCATTGTTGATACTCGACACGTATAAAAAGTGAACCGGTCAGTGGGCCTTTATCGTTCCTCACAGGAGCACGCTGGAGATAATAATAATAGCGGTAACAGAGAAACTCATTCATTTTCTTTTTCTGTTAACAATATAGTTATGGTTCGACTTTTTTATGTGGGTACGCAAAGGGATAGCCCGACGGCGTTTAATATGTAAAGGAAGGCAAGGTTACACGCACACATCTGCAGTGTGTCTGTGTAAGCAAGATGCGCTTGTAGTGGAGGGAATCCCCAACTTTTTACAAACACAATCAAAGTTATGTAATGTTTGCTCGTATCCGTCCGCGCGCGTTGCCGCCGCTGTTTGTACGAATGCCAATGTTATACATTACAGGCCTCTTGTATTAGTCATAGGTCATTAACATTACTGTTAAACGGTGTTTACTTTTTATACATAATAATATTGTTTCCTTGAGGTGTTTAACAATTCGTTTCGCTCTATATGTTGAATGACGTTCGTCAATTATGTAATCGTTACAATACTTAATTATAATTGGAATTGAAGTATTTTGCTACGGTTAGTTTTGAAACGAATTTGCCTTAATGGCTTTCGGCTTAGCCAGAGAATTGACGGGATAAAATTATTAATTGGGGAAAACAAGAGTGTATAACTGCAAAGTCAAACATGCCTCTATATGATCAGCCTTATTTATCTATAACTAGCAACGTAACATACGATAAAAAGCCAAGGAGCAGCAATAATTACTGCGCAAAAAAATATTGTGTAAATGTTCAGTTTGGACAAATCTAACCGCAATTAGTCAAAAAATTAAATCCAACAAACCCATAGCATTGAGTCATGTTACTTTGTTAATAAAGATATATATATTAAGGCAACCCAAACTGATGGTACGTACAAGCGCGACTTGGACATTTTATCTATCTTCTACAACAAAATATTAAAAAAGAAAATAAAAATATTAAAATTAGAATAAAAAGAGAGCTTGTAGACCACTGCTGAAAACTGCCATCAACTGGTCATTCTAATATTTGTACAAGATTTGCTGATTACTAATAGAAGTGGAGATGATTTGAAACCCTAAATGGATGTAGCCGTAATTAGTTTAAACTACGCACAATTTGCTTTTTTACACCTTTAGCCTTTGTTTGGTTCTATGCTGAACAATACACCTATGCCTCCTTGTAGAATTCAGGTGAATAAGTCGCCACCTTGTATATTAGAGAAAAAATGTCGCGAAAATGCCGACATATTACGGCTCCGTAATGTTCAAATCCGTATAGTTGACAATTTCAATGCACCATCTGCATCAAAGCAAATAACCAAATATAATGAAAAAATATCCAGCAATAGCGAAAGCCAACAAAATAAAAATACTGTTTTCCTTTTACTTTGTTCCAAATATACCGGCTATCTCAAAAGTGTTACGCAAAGCGTAAAGTGGCTCTCACACCAAACAACTTTCCACACGTGTGTAATCATCAAGTTGCACGGCCACGGGCCATTAAAGCCCTTCACCTGCATTCCCCACGGCACCACGCCACTACAATTCATCAAATAACACCTTTCGGAACGGTATAAAAAACGGTATGGCCTATCTTAATCTGCCTTATGGACAAAATAGTTGATTAAAAAGTGGTCCATCAGCTTGATCGGTCATGTTGTGTTAATTGGCAAATAGCAACTTGTTAACTTATTGCCACCTCATTAAGCAGCCTTAATATAAAGTCAGGATTATCTTCTTTTTGAATTGTTTATTCTATAAATCTTCCTCCAAATAGCAATTCAATATCCAGGTATTTCTAAGAATCAACGTTGCTTCAACTCATAAAATGCCTTCATTCAACTATTTTTAAATTGGAACCGGAGATTAAGTTCAAGACTCGATATTTCTTTGATAGAAACAGCGGGCGTTCCAATTTGCAAGTTTTCTAAGCATCTTGCATAGCTGAATGCTTAGTCGGCTTCAAAGAGGGTAGCATTACCCGTTAAAAGATGGAGATAAGTTATTGCTGACATTTCGATTTATTCGTTTGACGTATGCACAATCATGAATGTGAATAGATTATATTTATAGGATGTATACAATATTAATAATAGATTGACCACGTGGTGGCCGGCTAAGTATAGATCAACCCACCGTTTTCTGTGGGTGGGCATCCAAGGCGACTACACCCCAACGGCCACCATAATGAACATGCTTTTAGTGTTCTTGATTTTGCTATTGCATCGATACTGTGCCCGGTTTTAATCTATTTATACATTCAGTTAAAAAAGTATCGGGAATGGATGATTTGTTTATGGTTCCAAATTCAATTTTTTTTGTTGTTAGATTGGCACGACTGTTTTCTATTTTGGCGCGGAATTTGCTATTATTATTACTTTTTTTATACAGTTATACAGTGCTGTTTTAGTTAGATCATATATAGTGTGTATTGCGAATTTCATCATGGACAAACACATCGAACAAAGAGTTTGTCTTAAATTTTGCATCGCCAATGGAAATTCGTGTTCGGACTCCCTGAAAATGTTACAGAAGGCTTACGGTGAATCGACGTTATCAAAAACACGTGCTTAAAAGCGTTCAAAAGCGGTCGACATGTGATGGAAGATTTGCCTCGCTCTGGTGGGCCATTAACGTCTTCAACAGAAGTTAACATCGCAAAGGTGAAGGAAATAGTGACTGAAAATCCTCATTCAAGTTTGAGAGAGATAGCCGCTCAACTTTCCGTGTCTCACGAGTTGATCCGGGTTAGTTACCAACTCGACACGAAAGACTGGACACACGTGTGTCCAGTTGATGAAACTCAAAATTAGGATCACTTATTATTTCGTCATCCGGACACGCCAAGATTTTTACGCGTGTCCAGATAGTGAAACTTAAATTAAATCACTTCTAGGTTTCACCAACTGGACACACTCAGTTTTTTTGCAAAAAACGGTGCAGTCAGGTTAATAATCGGCGATTTCATGGAAAAGCTGCCTCGCTTTTATTACTACTTTACTTTCTGACACCAGGTTAGGCACTAACCACACTATAAAGAAAGATAAGACAATATAAAGATATTTTATTTAGTAACTTACTACTTAATACAGCTCATAAGATCTGATGTTAAACCAGTACACGCTTCAATTCCCCAGGGAAGTGTTATAGGTTGCCTCCTTTTCCTCATTTATATAAACGACCTCCCCAAAACCATAGACGGGCGATGTGTACTTTTTGAGGAAGACCTCATGCCAAACAAATGCTAATTTAAATGAAAAACTTACGACTACCTATTCTAGAAATAACTATAAACTGTATGAACGACCATAATCTCGAAATAAATTTTACCAAAACCAAATTCGCAATGCGTTTCACCCCTGGCAGAAAAACCAAATAAATACAGACTGTACTTTTAAACAACATAAATTAGAAAAAGTTAATAATTTCACTCTCCTAGGTTTAACAATAGACACACATATAAACTGGAAAACACATATACAGACAGTAAAATCTAAAATTTCAAAGTTTTCATATGCTCTCCGCGAAATAAAAAAGACCACAAACCTACGCCAGTAATTTGTGTTTTGGAGCGCAGTGTGGTGTTGCATACATGGTCGCTTAGTTTGACCCCTAGGATACTGTGCTCCATTGTACGTTGGCAGACCTTGAGTTTGGACTTGAACGTTTCGCAAGTCTGAGATCCATAGGTCAAAATGGGAAGAATGCACATATCCATGTTTTTTTCATTGAATGACAAAGAAAGATTTAATGTAATGAAAGATTATGTTAAACCAACTCTAATGCAAGCCTTGAGGTTGGTCTAGCGATGAACATATGAAAGACAAAACTGATGTCGAACACCACCAAATACAAGACTGAGTACTTACCTACCTATATTAAAATCCATGTCACTTTTATATGATACAATTACTGCACTTAATGCATACACGAAACGAAATTGATAACGAATTATAACCAAAGGGTTACCGGGTTGGGATTTATTATCTGCTTCAAGTAATCAGAGCAGACTATGTCATTGTTAGTCAGCGGCCGCCGGGAATACAAAAAAGTGTAATAAAACTAGTTACATGTTGAAGATAGACAAGCATAGAGATGGTGACTTTCGAATACCGCCAGGGTAAAAATAAATTCTTTATAAATTCACAAATAGTGAATCTATATATATAAAACAAAGTCGGGTTTGTTACAACACTTATAACTCTAGATCTGCTGGACCAATTTTCATGGTTATTGATTTGTTGTATTTGTCTCTGCCTAGAATAGCAGAATAAATCTTAAAAACAATGAAAAATCGACGAATAAAAAATTACGAAAGATAAATCATTTTCCCAAAATGTTCCTTGGTTTCGTACCTGTCAAACATTTGATGTCCATCCTGTCAAATACTGTCAGTAGTGACAAATGATTGACATATTTATTGATTGTCAAATATTTATGCGTGCGTTCTGAAAATTTTATTTTGATCTAATAGAAAGGTTAATAAACTATTGTCTATGTCGCGAAAGCGTAAATTGTCGGTAGATAGGTGGTAGGTTGGAGGTAGGTGGTAGGTAGGTGGTAGGTAGGTGGTAGGTAGGTGGTAGGTAGGTGGTAGGTAGGTGGTAGGTAGGTGGTAGGTTGGTGGTAGGTAGGTGGTAGGTAGGTGGTAGGTAGGTGGTAGGTAGGTGGTAGGTAGGTGGTAGGTAGGTGGTAGGTAGGTGGTAGGTAGGTGGTAGGTAGGTGGTAGGTAGGTGGTAGGTAGGTGGTAGGTAGGTGGTAGGTAGGTGGTAGGTAGGTGGTAGGTAGGTGGTAGGTAGGTGGTAGGTAGGTGGTAGGTAGCTGGTAGGTAGCTGGTAGGTAGCTGGTAGGTAGCTGGTAGGTAGCTGGTAGGTAGCTGGTAGGTAGGTGGTAGGTAGGTGGTAGGTAGGTGGTAGGTAGGTGGTAGGTAGGTGGTAGGTAGGTGGTAGGTAGGTGGTAGGTAGGTGGTAGGTAGGTGGTAGGTAGGTGGTAGGTAGGTGGTAGGTAGGTGGTAGGTAGGTGGTAGGTAGGTGGTAGGTACTAGGAGAGTAGGCTAGGTGGGTAGGTAGGGTGGGTAGAGTAGGTAGGGTAGGTGGGGTAGGATTCATTGACTGTTAGGCGGTACGAAGTTCGCCGGGACAGCTAGTAATTAATAATACAGTGATGTACAAATTACCCGCTCCCAGCAGTGGGACGTTTAGTAGTCTAAGATGATTGTGACACAAAACATTAATTTAAGTGACTGTACTTTGTCATGAATTCGGGTCAAATTTGAACGTGTCCAGTTGGCGAAAACATAAAAGTGATTATATTTAAGTTTCACTAAGTCGACACGCGTAAAAATTTTTTCGTGTCCAGATGAAATAATAAGGCATACTAATTTTGAGTTTCACTAACTGGACACACGTGTGACCAGTCTTTCGTGTCGAGTTGGTGACTAACCCGTCTATCCGTACCATTCTAAATAATCACTTGGGTATGAAACATGTTGCCGCTCGGCTAGTCCCATAAGATCTGAATTTTCTCCAAAAATTCAATCGCATAATAGTCGCTGAGGACATGCTAGAGCGAGTCACGTTAGAACGAGTCAATGCCGAATATTCATGAAACGTATTGTTACTGGTGACGAGACGTGGGTTTACGAGTTTGACAGCCAAACTAGTCAACAAGCTTCGGAGTGGCGCCTTCCAACTGAACCGAAACCGAAAAAACCATGCCAAAATCGATCAAAAGTCAAAGTCATGTTGACCGTTTTCTTTGACTATCGCGTTGTTGTGCACTCGGAATTCTTGCCGGAAGTTCAAACAGTAAATAAAGAATATTATTTGAGCGTTGTTCGACGTTTAAGAAAGCAAATTCGACGAAAAAGGCCAGATTTGTGGAAAAAAAAACTTGAATTTTGCACCACGATAATGCGCTTTCGCACAGGGCCATCATAGTGAACGAATTTTTGACTAAACACTCAACAAATACCATCGAGCAACCACCTTATTCAAGAGATATGGCTCCAGGCGACTTCTTTCTTTTTCTTAAACTCAAATTACCACTTGGTGGCCGTGGTTTTCATTCTGTAGAAGACATAAAGGAGAATTTGCCGCGAAAAAATGTTTTGATTATAGGATTATTCGTTGGCGTAAGTGTATAGTTTCTGAAAGAGCATACTTTGAAGTCGATAAAATAGCTTTGGATGAATAACTAACATTTTGTGTATTATTGATCGTTTCCTGGTACTTTCTTGACAGAGTAGTATTTTGCTCTGCTTGCCCTACATGAACAGGAGCTGATTGCATTACGATCCGTGAAGATGGATACTATTACTCTCAGGACAAGATTGAAGTCAAGAGTAAGCCCAGCTAATGTAAAAAAAAATTGCCTTGCTAAATGTACCTACGATACGATTAATCGATGTATTTGAGATGAAATAAATACGAACAATACAGAATATAAAACTAGATCCTAGATCACGTTGCCGAAAAAACATCAATCTGAATTACCTTGTAAACTCCCAAGACCATTGTTAGAATTCCAACACTAATGTTGTAATCACAACACTAAAATAGTAATAATACGAACATCACTAGCGTATCCGATTAGTCGCAGTGTTGTTTTCAATGTCTAGTTCACTTCCTCCCAAGCCGTCTCCGCCACAGTTTGCGGCAACCTAACGTGCTCCGACCTACTTAATATTGATGGTGATTGGTGAGAATACATCTCCTTACTTTCAAGAACTGGCTATTTCCTAGTAACATATCCACTACTACACAAACTCCACACCATTAACAAAGGGACTCATCTCTGTTGTCTTCCTAATGAACTCGCGACCAGTTCTCCTATACAAACATAACCTAATCATTAGTACGGGAACCCGGTTTATAAACATTGTGACGTAGTCGAGTGCAATTAGACAAAAAATACTCAAGAGGTCGAACGAAGTTTATAGTGATCGGATTTTCATGGGACTATTTTTTGTTGAGATCCTAGAGGTGTGGAGACGAAAGTTAAAAAAAAAGTTTCGCCGCTCACGACTTTTTTTAAGTTCCTTTTTCTTGCTATAAGTAAAAGTAGTATTATTGTTGAAAATATGAAGCATGACAAAATAGATCTCTATGGCTAAGAATCGGGAGCGGTATCGGTATTGATATCAAATGGGGCGCAGAGACCCTAGTTTAAAACTAATTCTAGATAGAAATTGTGAGTTGTTACGTCATATTTGCAATTATTTTTGTAAATATACTAGCGGCCCCATTCCATCCTCGTCAGCAATAATCAGCATTTATCGAGTACCTCCGATTTTTTTTTCTCTGTTTATAAGGATTTTTTCAAGATAATTTTTGCGTTGACCGTCATAGAAAAATTTGGAGAAAAATGGCCATCTTTTACTTTTACACCGACTATTTCTCGAAAATTGCGAATGAATTTTTAGTCACTTAGCTCATAAAAGTGGTTTTCTTGAACATTTTTATGCCCAGTTATCCGTGAAAAAATATCAGTTACCTATGAAAAAATAAATCTTAAGTCTAAAAGTTCGGTATTTTAGAAATAATTGAAGAAAATAGGAAATTTAAAAAAAATGCTTGAAATATGCATTTCATCGAAAACAATGAACAAATAAACAGTCAAATTGGCGTTTAATGGATCCACACCGGTGACACTATTACGTCACAATATTCGTCGAATTTCAAGTTATTCATCATCATCACCTTCCCGCCCTTGTCCCATTTCACTTGGGGTCGGCGCAACACGTTTTCTTCTTCCATTCTCCCCTGTCAACCGTCACTGCATCATTTACTCCTTATTTCAAATTATTCATAAACGAAAAAAAAATACAAAGGAAATTTAAAAAAAAAGTCGCGAGCGGCGAAATATTTTTTTTTAACTTCTCCACACTTCTAAGAACTCGACAAAAAAGTCCCATGAAAATCCGACCACTATAAACTTCGTTCCACCTTGTTGTCTAATTGCACTCGACTATATGCCAATAACTGTAAATACATAAGTTCAGAGTATATCTGTTTCATTGTAGCCATTATTGAGCCGTTTGTTGCCATTTCTCATGAGAAGTCGTTAGGCCCTTTTCGCCAAACTTTGTCGTTATACGTTATAACCTGATTTTAGAGGCACACGTCTACACAGTAACAATGTTTAAAAATACATAGAACAACCTTTTATGGTTGAAATTCAACTTCCCGCGACTGCAGCCGTGGGAAGTAGAAATTTCCACGTCGCGCGAAAGCAGTCGGTATAGTTATTTCCAGGAAAAAATTAATTCGTTAAGCAGAATTCCACGAACATAGGACAGCATACTTATAACCAACTATTTTAAGACAGTGATATATTATAAAAATACCGAGTGATTCATTATGAGTAATAGGGTTAATGTTAGGCCAGTGGTAATGACATAATAGCGATGCAAGTGGGTGAATGCGGTCGTGTCGACGAGCTGGATCGGAATCCGGTCACATTCCTAACGGCACTGCACACTTGCACTGTCGCGTTTGATGCACTTCGCACGCTGCGTAATATCTACCATATTATCTCATTAAATTATGCCAATTAACTTGGTACACCACATTTCGCACCACGCTGTCTCATGCCAGCTACTGAGCCGGCAGAACTAGTCCTATGTTTAGATTATGTCGTTTACTCAGTTCTCGGAGTTTCAATTTAAAGCACTTGAATATTTATGACTGTTTAACCGACAGATCGCTATTTTAGATACTCACTACATAGTTTTAGTAACCATTATGAGATATGGAACAGCAAGTATTCATATCAAACTTAGTTACACGCGTAGTATAGTCGGCTTGATAAAATATTACAACAACATTCCTTATTCGTAAGAGGTGTTTTACATTTCAGTCACAATGACAACTAACAGCTGAGTTTACTACGGAAAGCGTCATTCACGCACAATTTACATTGTTACATATATCGAACTGAGTCTATTTTGGTCACCACGTACGCAAATGATGTTTATTTTATGTGCTCTAACTAGAATTGTTTTTAACAGGCTTTTAGAATCTAAGAATGGGTAACATTTGTTATGCAAATACCTGAATGAGATAAGACTAATGTCAAAGTTACAAAAGTTCTATGATGTAAAGTTGTAGAAAACTAACTTCATTGTCTAATAGCATAGCGTAAAATTAGTTAAATTACATCGGAAAAACGTGCAATACCTTTTAAAACAACAAACTATACTGTAAAGCGTTTAAATTATTATCTTGTTTATTTTCTGGGTAAAATTCACTCGAAAGATATATACATAGTTATATTTCATTCTCGAAACTGTTTTCCACGGCTCGGCTGCTTTCCGAGCCGCTTGCGAAAATGAAATACCTTTTACGTTACGTTTCGTTGTGGTTTACGTTAGACTCTCGTATTTTCAACCCGCAACCTTAACGATTACAGAGCGGTTTTGTCTGTTTTGCTTTCCTGACTTGCGGTATTCACTGATCCCTGCAGTACTCGAGACTACAAACAGCCTTTCGTAAATCTAAATGAACTTTTCATGAGGCCCTTGAAGGCGACTTTGAGGCAATGGGTGACCGAGATTTTATTCGGGTTTCACTTATTGCGTTTTACAAAATATAGGGCAAGCTTTTCTTTATTCTTTATATTAGGTAGGTCCTTCTGAGAGACGGACGTTCCAGATAAATTTTGTACCTATATGTTTTCATAGTATTGGTATTAACTTTTTTCCATGAGTCGGTAAAATTATTGCGTACTATTGAGTTGACATAATAGAAAATAATATGAAACAAATAGGATAGGTGCGTATGGAGGGGCGGTGCGCGGGCTGCGCACCTACCCGCGGGTCAATTACTGCATAAATCAATACGGATGTCGCCCTATGCGGTGGCTCTTTGTTCCAGCCGACTGGAGAGACGAGGCCCGTCTCGGCGGCTCCAGCTCTGTCCGGAAAACTCGCTGAGGTATCGCAGGGTCGGATGATTACTTATTAACGTAGGTGGAGGCTGGCTGGCGCGGGCGGGCCGCTGCGAGCTCGTCGTGCGATCGATGCCGAGGCGGCCAATGGCGCGCCGCCGCCCCCCGGCGTCCGTACCCTGCGCAACCCTCACCATACCCCGCGCACGCCGCACCCCGGCACACCGCCCCCATAAATCATTGAATCCGCCATAAAACACCCCTGTGTTCGTAAAAATGTAACTCTAATTGGCGAACACAGGTCTCATATCTCCTAGTCAAACTACATCCGGAAGCCTTCAGGACAAGGCCTTAGTTTGGAGACGTAAAACATTGATCAAAGAGTAATACAGATCCCGCTCGCTCGCTCGTTTGCCTCGCCGGAGCGGGGCTCGTACGAATAATTGAATTTCCATCATAGAACAAAATGAGAGCTGAAAACTGAAGCGGGCGACTTTGTTGGCACAGCGAATTATTTCGAACGTCAATTATTTAGTCACGGTATCTGTCTGAAAATTGATATTACAGTAAAAGCGCATTAATTTTACGGGCACATTAGAGAGGCTTTCGACAAAAAGGGTTTTTATTAAACCCAGCGCATATGTGATGAGTTTTTATAGCGCTCTCCGTAATGAAGGACGAAATTAATAAATAGCGGTTTATTTGTATTAAAAGCTCTGCATCTAATGAAATGTTTTCCCTATATCGCCGAACGATTGATACAAAATATTGTTTACCTTTCGTAAAACTATTGTATGTTTGGTTTCTCGGGTTTGATATCACTTTCATTGATCAACGATAGACAAAAAGTCCATGTAAAATAAAAATTAGATATGATTTATCTATTGTATAATTTGTTTTGCAAACAAAAACATGTTTATAGTGCACTCAATGAATCGTGGCACACAAACGTAGCTATGCTACATCAGTACTATCTAATAATAGCTTCGTGTATATAGTCCTGAAGATTATGAATGAGTACGAAAATAAATTGAGAACCGTATCTAAATGAAAATGTTTCAATCTCGGCATCCACGAGTTTGTTTCATACTAACAATAATATTGTTATTTTTGTCCCCGAAATACTTTTAAGCCTTACTAGGATTATTGGTGTTGTTGTGCCCCTCCCTTTTTCTGATTTTAAATTCATTAAATTGCAAAATTCACTATCTGCTTGGCCTTTTCCCTACTGTGGTGGGGTAGGCTTCTAGTCGAACCGGATGCTGCTAAATATCAGCATTTTACACGGAGTGACGGTTTTGGAGGTCCGATATGCACCTCCACAACCCAGAAGAATTAAGTAACAAAAATAAAGTTCAAAACTTAACTTAAAGCATCATGACGTTGGAGTTTCAGTTTTCTATGAAGTTATCTTTTAAGAGGCATGTAGTGTACAGTTTGGTCACTTTTGTTTTATTGTTTTTACAAAACTGGATAAAAAACTCTATGTCAATTAAAAACAGAAGTTTTCTAGACCCCTCATTATAAAATCCGTATGGTTTATTTCCAGGGACCACTAATCCATTCCCTAAATGTTATATTTATACAATGATTAGCAAATTTTGGACCAGCTTACCTCAGAATTGTCATAAATAGGCTATTCCTACCGTGATAAACCGGTCTCATAACCCAGATTAGAAATGAATGATCTTTATTCCCTACCATCTTAAAGATAGATTTTTAGTCACCATGATATTTATCATTATTGTAACACCATCCGCCTAGCCTTTTCCTTGTCGGCTTACAGTTTAACCGGATACAACGGAATACCAGTATTTTACATGGGGCGACTTCATATCTGACCTCCATAACCCAGTTGGTACTTGGTAATATAATACCCCTTGGTAGGACTGTGACTGGTTGTTAGATCTTCGGACCACGACTGTCAAAGATCTAAACATGACAGCCGGGTCCAACGGCTTGACGTGCTTACCGAGACACGAAGGAAACTCGTTATGTAATAGGTGGTCATCCATCCACGGACCAACCAAGCTGGGTTAACCTAAAGATCGACCTGGGCGGCTGTTATTATTTAGCCAAGAGCCATTAGTAGCTAATAATCTATATTCAGGTTGCTCGTACCACATAGCCTCAATCATATGATTGTCATATTACTGTTTCTGGAATAACACTGCTGAAGAATTTGTTAGAACAGGGTTGGAACTTTGTCTGTTTAACTTGTCTATAGAAAGGCGCGCTCGACTTCTTATTTACATTTGCACGTTATTCCGAATTCCAAAGGCTCCCGAATTCGGTTAATGACCCCGTGTTATTGCGCTAATATTGAAATTGACGGTAATGGGGCTGTTTCTTTATCTGTGCCTTTATTATTAGCTTTTTATGTGTCTCAACAGACTTGTTCCCTTAAGTTACTTTAGAAAAACTGCTTTGCATAATCACTGATTGTCCACTTCTTGGATCTAGACTAGGCCGCAACTCCGTAATCCCTGCACTGACTGGTTTTGCAGAAGCATTTTTCTGTTACTTGTATCAGGTATAAGGCGTCATACCCTGTGCCTGGCCTTTTCTGATCGGATATTAAATCAATGATCTTTAAAGTTGATCGCTAAAGTTCCAATGTTTTGTTTCAGCCGCCTCGGGGCTACGGCGGGCCCCCTTACGGGGGTGCCCCAGGCGGTCCGCAACAGCCCCCGGGGGCGTACGGGCCGCCTGGATCGTACCCTCAGCGATACCCCCCACCAGGACCTCCAGGTGCACCCAACTCAAGACCGCCTTTCTCGCCACACCAGGTATGTGATCATATGTACACTAATTGTGCTTTAATATTGTTCTCGTGTAGTGGTCGCAAGCGCTGCTGTTAAGCACGAGCTTCTGCGTTCGATCACCGGATCGGGCCAAGTTTTATTAGGTTTAACCATCAGGAATTTCTTAGTAGCAGCCTGTAGTCTTGGTTTGCGCCCAATTGATGTCAATAGGCTCGCCCTCGAAAACTTGTGAATAAAATATAACTGGCGAAATTTGGGTGCACTATTAGGTACACCTTTGTCTTACCCTTCGGGGATAAAAGGCGTGATGTTATGATCGTATAGCTACGTCGACTTCAACAGACATGTTTAATCAGACGAAACATTCGTTACTTGGTTAGTTATATCAGGTTCTTTTAGCATGATGTGATACGTATCCAGATTTCGTTGTTGAATTTGCCTGAGTGTGTGCTGTACGGCTCTAAAGACGCTAACTTGGCCTTTAATATCGCATGATACGGTACACATAATTTGTTGGCCCAAAAGACACACTAAGATTCTGCTTCATAAAAACCGTTTTGGGAAGCAAAAAAAACAGAAGTTATATTTTATCGGTGAAAATTGCTTAACAAGCAATCCGTATCTATATTTTTGGAGCAAACAGCCAATAAATTGACCGTGACAAAGGCTAAATAAATTCGGATTTTAAAATAGGTAGCGGAGACAAAGTTTTCCTATCAATTTTCTTTGTTGAACACACAATTTTATTATTTTATTGTAGACGGCTTTAAATTGTGTTCATGCAAAGTGTCTGGTAAAAGAAACTAGTTTGAGAACTGGTCTATCTTTAAGCAGGAGACTTGTTGAGTTTTTGCACAACACATTAAAACATGCATGCAAATACCTTGCAAGAAGATTATGCCAAGTTTGCTTGAAGTTTGTTATACTAGGACGAATCTATCATTCTGAACTTTAGACTTACTTGATAGCTAAACTAAGTTGTCTTACAGCTAAGTTTAATCCAGGGTAGTGAATTGGGTATCTTTGTTGGTGTTTAGGTTAGCTTTTATCAACGCTCGTATCAATTTCAGTCATTTATTGAATTGAACGGTAGTTGCAGCTAAATGATTTGAATACGCTAACAGATTGTCATTTCGTGACAATGCGTTGAACCATGATCAATTGAACTGTAAAAATGGCAAGAACTAATCTAATGCATGCAGATATGCATCCATTATATGACGTAGATTAATAGTGATTGATGACCATATACCTAAACGTATATGCTCGTATTTATCAACTCTATATAACACTATATAGGGCCAAGGGTTAATGCCCTCTATGCACAATTCGGACCTGCGAAACGTCTTAGCGTAAACCGTCATGTATCAATATCCATAGCAAGTCAATTTGTGCCATCTATTGATTCACCAAAGCCCTTTGCCAATACAACCTCCATGTTTGTGTAAATATAATTCTGTACTGATAAAAACTACTGTCCAATTTTATAAAAGTGCTACGATGTTTGCCAGAAACCTTGTTTAGATAAGTATTTATGTCTTGAACTAGCGCTTAAAGTATTTAGACAATTCAATTTATCTCCACTTTCTGCACGGACAACTGTAACAAATGTTGCCTGAAACGTTTCAAAAATACTTTTTCGGGGTTGAGTGTTTTTTTGTATAAAGTTTGTCCATTATTAATAAAAACCATCTTAAAATACTATCATCCGGAGCCAAGCTGCTTGAGGTTTTTGATAAAGTTAATTGTCAGTAAACAGTCTCACACCTGCTCTTTCAATCTCTGCACTCAGGATTTGTCACGTCACAAAATATTCTCTTTGACAGCAAAATGCGAGATAAGTTTTAAGCAGATACGGCGAGCATTTATAAAGCGATTCATGAGTGCACGCGGCCATAATCTCGTGTTTATGCCTTTTTGATAGACGCGATATCTGAATGGAAGCACCTTTCAATTTATGTACATTGAAAACTGAGATTCAGATATATAAAGTGCCAATGAAATAGTACGCGTTTGTGTGAAACCTTACCAGTGCAAACAAACACGAATTTCTATGAATTACAATTTTGATTGAAGTTATATCATGCTATTTAGTTTATCTGTATATTATCTTAGAGGAAATGCTAAGTTCTAAAGAGGTATCCTAGAAGGCATGCCGGTTGAGGTAGAGGCATATTACAGCTATAACGATAGCCATATCCGGTGGTTACCCCGTCGACTACAGCGCTATTAAAAACTTGTTTCTTTAATAGATTTTTGCATCCTACGCCGGAAAAGATTTTAAAATTTTTCTTTGGTTAATTAATATCAATTCTAAAGAAATCGTATACTAAAGTAGTAAAGTTAACGTTTCCAAATGCGAATTTCCTTAAGTCTGCTCAATTGCATTCATACAACTTTTCTTATAAAAACAGATGGAGAAGAAATTATCTCTATCTGTAAACGTTTCTGACGATGTCGTCTTCTGAGAAATATGTTTATGCTCGGTCGTCGTGTTGGAGGATTCATATTCAAGTCCGAAACTAGAGAGCCGCCTCGAACGTTTCTCAGAATCGTTGAGCCGGCGGCGGCGCGTCGGAGCCTCATCCACTCACGTGAACATAAACGTTCTATCATACTTAAGCCGTTTTCGAAGGAACACGACTCTAAAAGCCATAGGCGCAAGTTCTAACTTAGCTTGGAGGCTCAAGATACGCTCGAATGACGTAAGCCGCTCCGCGCGCTCGCTGACGTAAGCTCGTTGTGCAACGGAGCCAGAGGTACGTTTGAAGCAGGGCTCTTGGAGCGAACTCGTGTAGAAATCTATGTTAAGAAATGATTTTACTACGACCAAGGCCGTTTTCAAAACATGCCTCTTATGTATTGTGGTATAGATTACCTTAATATATGCTTTGTCTTCAATTACTAAAGAATGTCGTCCATTCTGCCTTTCAGGACCTCAAAAATATAGAATATCCAACAATCCTGTCTTCGCACATTCATGACCGCTAAGTATTTGGATTTATGTTAGTACTCTGCGATGTTGCTTTTCTGAATTAAGTAACGGGGAGGGTTATCAAAGATACTTAGATCACCAGTCATTATAAATATTATTTTTTCTATCAGCATTAATGAACATTCTAAAGATAGAGCTGCTGGCTGCATCGTATAAACTTAGTTGAAAATGGCATATTCAATGGTTTATTCCTAAATGAAGGTGTTTTAATATGGTTGGTTTATGGCTTGGTGATTAAAACACTTGAGTTTACTGAATTAAGCATCAGCCAGTAGTAAGTAACTAGATACTATAAAGTTGGCTACCAAGAAGCATAAGAAAATGAACTAAAATAAATTTTTCTAATTCGAAATCAGATTTACATTCATTCAAACCACATTTTGTATGTTTCATTAAAAGGCCTTTCACAATCAAAAGTGTTTAAAAAGGTTCGCTTTTTACAAACTTGTCGACTACAACACATCATTAAGCTCCTCCCAAATCGTTTCGAAACTACTAGGTTTCTGGTTTTACACGATTTTTTTCTGAGATATTATTTATAGTTTTGCCAGATACATTTAAAGACACGTATTTGAATTGAAATAAATAGATTATAATCCTATCATAACTAGCAACACGCCCCAGCTTCGCACAGGTGGCAGACTAAAATCCCCTATCGGCGTGTTTTTACCGACATCTGAAATAATTATCATCATATTTCAGCCAGTTTACACAAATCCTTAATGAATTTTACCTCTAAACCTTCCTCATGAATCACTCCGTCCATAGGTAAAAATCGGTTGGGTAGTTTTGTGTTTATCGCATTCAGTCAGACGCGGCGCGGGGGCCTTAGTTTTAAAATATGTACTATGTAGTAATTGTATCTATTTTTTTAAATTCTGAAAAAAAAAACAGAATGGGCAGTAAAGACACAGCTGATATTCCGGGTACCTGAATAAAGCTGGTCGTAATTTTCCGAAATTAACATTTCGGTAAATATAGGTAGAGGTCCAAACAATGTTTTTCACTAATTAGCGCATTGTTTTCTATGTAAAAAGACAGTAAACGATGCGTTAACGTCCTCATTAAATATAATTACGCTAGAATGGGTTTATCGTAGAATTTGGAATGAGCCAAATTCAAACTAATTAGCTTTTCCTTACAACGAATCTACGGGTTGCTTCCAGATACGTCCGAATAACGGATCGACGTACAATGTTTATTGAGTTTTTTTTTCTCGCTACTGGTACGTAAAAGGAAACATTTATAACTTTATAGTAATAATCTAAGGCAAAAACTAATCAAGCATGCCAAAAAAGTAGGTGTTTTAATGGAGTTTTTTTTTGTCTTGCTTTTGATTGATATTATTGTTTTATATAAAGTAATAAAATAAAGTTCCAGAATTCATTTTTAAACTTTTAGTTGCTTGCAATAAATTGGCAATTTTATGTGCTGTGGTTGCCACGCAGTACTTAAATTTATTATTATTTATATAATTAAATAATATAAAATACCGACAAACATTATGTGAGCATTATTCATTGATTCGGCCTTTTTTTGTTGACGATGTTTTTCTCAACCGGCAGCCGACGGCTAATCAATAATTCAGCACATGAAGGTAAAAAATGGAGGCTTCCTAAAATTTTGAAAAATAATCATGATATTGTATCTATCCACATTTCGCTAGCTATGTTTAAGTCCCACAGAACAGGGGGCCAGCCTATCACAAATGACAAAACGAGGCTTCGGGTCTCTACTGAGACATTCCTGACATCTGAGCATTGAACCCAAGATTTCATGCTCAATAGTATCGTTTCGTGTAGTTTACGATCGCTGGACCAAAGAGACAGCAAGAATTATGTAAATAAATAGTTACATAATCCAGTTTTACGATTTAGCATTATATTAGACACCACTATAATTTATCTATTTACAACAAATATTTTTCGCTACACAAAAAACCTCTAGTCCGAAAACGGTTCATAAAAAGTTTCAACTACTGAAAATAATCTTAAGGCTGTCAAAATGTTTTGTTCATCTCGCACAAGTACAAGTTAAGATAAAATATAGTGCTTCTTACTGTCATCTGGTCTTAGTTTGTGTCTCATCAAAGTTCAGACCCGACGTTAGACTTACAATACAACTACTTACCATTATAAATATATTCCATCAACAAGTCTATCCACTCTGTAACTATAAATTAAGTGACCAAGTCTTCCAAAGTTGACCTTAACAATAATTTGTAGATATTTATACATCTTAGATCCGAAGAACCAATAACACTTGGTAGTAAACTGAGCTTGTGAAACGGCAGCACTGTATAAGATCGGCGATAAAGATGCTACGTCATCAAGGACGTCGCTCACACGATCAGCTGAAATGTTCACAACTTGCAGTGTTTAGATGTACTCAAAGTGGTGTCGGGGGTGTGTCCCCGAGACTGAGGTAGGTAGGTGGTGTCTTGAGTGCGAGTATTGCGGGCTCAGAGATACGGCCCGCATCCGGGTGCAATGAATGCGACGACGGTTTCAAGGGCGCGCCTCAGGTGATGACGTACGCGCACCCCTACCGCCCCCAACTCAGCTCCCGCGGGTGTTCCGGCACCCACCTAATAATGCACGTCTACGCCTTGTCTACCGCGTCCGCACTCGTTGCAACCTTGAGTGCTCTCGGGGACACCCCTATTCGCACCTCCGGGTGAGGCCTTTAAAAAACTCGACGACCGCAACACAAATGGACCGTCACAAAAGCACTCCGTAAAACTTGAACACCACAAAAGTCACACTTAATAGGTTATCTAATTTTGTGTACAGTTTCGTAAATTAGAGCCTATTGATATTGAGTGATACCGAGGCCGACGGCCGTCACGCCCTCGAGCTTGTCGTTCGTTAGCGTCGCTACAATTAGACTGTGTAGTTAATATCACGTTGATAGCTCTCTAATTATCATAATAATAGTGGAGGTACACGGGCGGGGTGGCGGCCCCGTCAGCTGAGCGAAAATGAAAGTAAACAGAACTCGGTCAAAGGGTTTGTACTCACCTACCCGCAATATTTATGTGGGTACGGGGGGGTGTACCCCACACCCGATCCAGTCACCCTCCTTTGATGGATTGGTTGGCGACTGGCGCGGATGTTCGACTGAAACTCAGCCAAACTCAGTTGCCAAGCATTAGTCTCGATTTCCCGCTATGTTCTGTTCGGCAAACTTTTACCGCGAAATTATTATTCAGTGAAAGTTCTAACAATTCTTTGTATTTTGTTTTGGACGCAGACGACCTACCACCCGACCCACCCTCGCCTTCTTTGAAACTTACTAGGTACAGTGACGAATTGTTCGAATCGACTACGAAAATGTTTATTTTATTTTGGAAAAACTTTTGTTACGTAAATCTGCTTTGATTTACAGTGACTAGTTAGTGTTCCCCTCACTGTCCAATGCCATGACACGTGTCTGTCCAATGTCATTATGTGTGTCACAAATCGTCTACCATTCTGATATAACGCTAATGGGAATGACAATGGCTCTTAGTAGTCTGCCAGGTATTCAATAGGTTTCGGCTTTACCGGTAAATGAACGCCGCATATCCAATTACACAGTAGCGGAGCGGAGCTTTAGTCAGAGCTCACTACTATGCAAAAGCCAGGTTAAGCTGATTATAACATTGCTATTTCGGATCCAACTTTAACTACTTGAAATAAGCGATACTTCAATAAATAAAACCCACGCAAACCTGAGTGGCAAAACAACCCGGCTACCCGCCTCATTCCCATAATACAAAATAATCGATTCTAAAACTTGTTTGGCACTACGATTACAATGTCACATGCGCTATGATTACAAACATATTGTTTCGTTATCAAGAACAATAACACGTAACAGGAGGCCGTGAACTGTTGACGTCACGATTATTATTCAATTATCGCCAGCCGGTAGGGGGAAACATAAAAAGTGAATGACTCCTCTTGACCTGGATTAGTAAATATCAGGCCAACCTTATCTGCAGCCTTGAAACGTGACGCGGAAACTGGCTGCCGAGTGAAAGCATTGTGCGAGCGACTGATGCAATTAATGTCTGCATAGTCAGCAAGATCTATGTCGAGGACGAATGGAATCGATTTATGCTAACTGGTATCGTTATTGGGCTTTGTTTTTAACTTATTGCAGTGATCTTACTTTAACCCAACACGGCTAGTAACAGACGGTAATGACTTCGATAAACCTAACGCTGTTTTAAACAGCGTTAGGTTTATCGAAACAAACAAAAACCCGTATGTTTTCAATCAAGATTATCTTCCAAAAAAGTCGTACTGTAATCCAAGTCATGTAATTGAATCTAAATTGGATGCTAGCTTCAATCTAAACGCAAATTACTTATCCAGTAAAACCTGAACGCTGTTTTTACGATGTTATTGCGTTGCATGTTTCCCTGCGAAACGTTCAATTAATTGAACAACGTGTGCATTGCATCAAAACCGCCGGCACAACTAGAAACGGCCAACAATACCGGCGGAACGGCCAATCATGTTACGTCATCCGATAGTAGTGGAGCTCTTTCGTGCTGGTTTATTATACATACAGACATATTTACATAGGCACTAGTAGGCGTAGATGCGTTGCGGTGCACTCGTTTGCAAGTAAACGGGTGTGCATAATGGATGCACGGTCAAGGCCGTTCGTGGTCGCCGACCCTGCTCTTGCACGTGCCCGTTGCTTTATACCAACTATGTATTTAATGTGCGTGTGCGTGTGTGTGTGTATATGTGAATATCATTAATAGTTATATTAGCGTGGTGAACTTGTTTTTAGGGACGGTTAACAAAACCCGTTTTGTTACAATAGCTTGCTTGTCGTGGTTCTGCGACAAGTCATTTTCAACCGGATGACATTTTCGAGGGGAGCTTAAGTGTGACAATAGCAAAAGAGGTTTTGCTTTTTGAGTGCTTTTTGGGAATCGACGTGAAAGACAAAGTACCGAAGGTTTACTTATGTCTGCTTAATCTCTTCGAAAATAGTCGTGAACTCGTGTTGTCATCACGTTTGGCGTAAAAAGTCTCATAACACCACAAAATAACCCGAAATGTTATAAAAGACAATGACATACCCATTACGAAGGATTTGGTTAAAAGATTACTTCTATTTGTCAGACGGACAACAATGCTATTACCATAATACTTTCAAGCTTCAAAGTCTCGAAGACCCCGAATGAGTGTATAACAAAAAGGTTGGTAATTAGAGTGAGCGTGCTCGCGATTCTGAGTCACGGCCAAGGACACGAGAGCTTTGTCGGCTGTGATTAATTGAGTGTTCCCATTTCAATTGCTGCTCGATTCATTATTACAACACCGGTTACATTTTATGCGAACTCCAAGCAATGAAAGTTTTATGCGGAGAGTCGCAGACTAATGTTGATACTTAAAATCTTTGTCAGATTTGACATTATGGCTTCTTTGATGCTCTTGTGATTTTATGATGGAAGTTCTACAAAATAAGCATATTCTTGTAGCAAACAAGTAAATGAGTAAATTTTAGGCAGAAACTGCTTAAGCTGAACAACTCTCCAAAACATCCCGAGATCTGAACCAAAACAGGACATGTGACGTGTGTCAAGAGCTACCAACAGATAGTCCTGATTTAACAGTCTCCAGAACCAAGACATTGTAGCCATTGCTTGTAGTCTCAGGGGTATTGTGCTAGACTATCAAGTCAAGGAAAGTCTCTTGGGAGTAATATAAATCGACAAGTGGGTTAACTGTGTTACAAATTGTTGATAGATTATTATTGGCAAGTTGTCTTTCTACCTCATGAATTGCAGCTCGGTTCGTGTTACTAGAAAGAAAACCGTGTACATATAGAATTTCTACGAATATCATTGATATGTATTTGTGAGATGAATTACCAAAAGCCTCTTCGTTTTTTGAATAAAGAAGACATAAGAATTATCCTCCAAACTTAGTCAGCGGTTGTTTTTCAAAAGTTACGACGCGATGTAAAAACATGCAAAGAAAATAGCCTGACCTATCCTATCACAATCATTCATACATAACACAAATTAATGCAACAGACTAATCAGAAAGGTTGTAATATATTCAATGAAAATTAACATCTCGTGTTTCCAAGCATTTCACATGCAACGATCATTCGACTCCTTCAGCCGAATTTGCACCAGACGCGAAGCAATAAACACTCAATGTTTTACGGGTCTGATACGGCAGTAAAGGGGGTCAAAGTCATCGTTATATCAACCGGAACACTTCTTGAAATTTCCGGTTTCCCCAATCTTTTATATTGCTCGGTTGTTCAATGTAGCAGCTATCACCCTCTTGAAGTTTTCGATCTTGTCGGGAACTTGGTAACTTCATGCAACTTCCTTATACCTGAGTAAGAAAGCTCTCTTAATTAATTATTAAGTGAAGTGATATCTGACTATAGTCTAGCTATATTTTGTCACGTCAAGAAGGGAAGGAAGTAATGCAAAATTTCAAATAATTAGTGCTGGTGGACCAGTATCTCTCTAGTATTCATTAATTACGCACATAAATAGAAAAATAAATTGAACGTTGAATTTCTATATATTAAATCGACTACAGATATTCTCATCTAACCAGCGCTCAGCCAACACTACAACTTTCTTCCCTAACTATAATTAAAAGTAAATTTGAATTTGTGCAGGGCTATGAGCGAGGCGGATCCCCTCAGCCGCCAACGCAGCCGCCAGGCGCGCCCAGTCCGGGTGCTGGTCAAAGTGCGTCTGGTGCCATGTCACCCACCCAGGACTCACAGCACCCGCCCCATATGCCGCCGCATGGGGCGCAACCACCGCCACATCAGGTATGATCCTCGAAATTCATTACTTTGAAGATCGTTGGTTGGAAGGTCCTTTGGTAGACCAAAGGTTTCGTTAAAAAAATGTCGCCGAGCATAAAACCCTAACTAAATTGACAAAAAAATGAGCTATGTTGAAACCAAGGAAATAAATCGTACCTTTCTTTACTACAAAAAAAAACCAAACGAGTTGTTGCAACGACAATTTTCGCGTGTAACTAGACGGTAGCCGCAAATTGGAGAAAACATTTATACACAAATATCGGTGTTATATCAGAAAGTGCCGTAATCACAACAAGGGACAAGCGTGTTGTTTGACGTGATGTAATTTATTGACAGGTAGATAAGACCGGCGCCGTCCAGTCCACCTGCTATACTTTGTAAATAATCCTTTTGTTGTGTTTTACGACCTTGGGGTAGCCCCAAACCGGAAACCAGCTGACGGGTGATATCTACTATTGAATCCGAGTCACCCCTGAGATTTGTGCGTAACAACACAAAAAAAAAACTAAGCTTTGGCAACGGACATTATTATGGTTATGTTAGCACCACTATTCAGACTGATTCAAACATGTCGGAAGGTTCAAAAAGATTATCCTAATGAGAACTTTTGTTTAGTTATGACATGAATCACGATGGTCTTAGGTTGTAAATTTCTCACTTGATATAACACAGGAAATAACGAATTTTATCGCCTAAACAACGAATTAATCATTAGTAAATCTTTGTTTCGAAACGGCTATAGTCACATCACTTCAATATCATCAGTGTCGGCATAACTTCAAGTGACCAAAGCCATAAGCAAAATCTCGTGTTATCGGAAGCGAAGAATTTGTCCTATGAATATCCGGTAATCATACCGATGTCCGGAAACATTAAGTGTTGTAAATAAGCACGTGCAAAGACAGCTAATCTTGTGAGTTAGAAACGGGTTTGAAGGGAATGTGACCAGTGTGGGCATTAACACCCCGCCGCGTGTCACTTTTCTGTTTGCAAGTACATATATTAGAAAGAAGAGCATTTTATAAAACTGCGTTATATATTTATAATTTAAACCATATCGCACGACATTAAGAACTTCAAAAAAAGTTATTTAATAAATAATAAATTATTTATTTCAATACAGTAACAACATTGTTACAGACATCATAAAGTACATTATAAGGTGTAAATGCACGCTCGCAGGTCGCAATTGACTCACGAGCGACACATTCGCCAGATCCTGGGACACACCTTATGATGTACTTTAAGATGTCTGTAACAATGTTGTTACTGTATTGAAATAAATAATTTATTTATTTAATAACTTTTTTTTAAGTTCTTAATGTCGTACGATATGTTATAAATAACGCAACGCAGATCTGGACACACCTTTACAGACATAATGTCCCACAAATAGGTCCCCTAGCTCCCAGATTATTATGCGTGTTATTTTGGGCCTGGTAAAAATTGGAAGATACATTTTTGAACTTTCCTAAAAACAAACAATTTAGAAATAAAAACGTTTGATTAAAAACCAATAGTGTAGTAGTGGAAAATACTGTTATTCAGCTATATCCGGTTAGACTGCAAGCCGACCCCAACATAGTTGAGAAAAGGCTAGGCAGATGATGAAGAGTGTAGTTGTGGAAAGATAAACAAAGTACTATCCGAAACCGAAAGGTAGAGTAATTGACAAGAAAGATGTTTCAGACTTCTTAAACACTGTTCCGTATCCACAGGTTACTGATCTCAATTTTGTTAGGGACCTAATTAACGTGTAAGTTTCAACTTAGTGTTTGTTAGGGACCTACTTAAGGACTGAACTCAAACTGCAAGTGGACGGCACTCGCGCGCACTCTATACGTTCTTACCAACATCGACCTTTATATTGTACCTTTTTTTACAATACATACATACATGTAAATTACAGTCCACTTGCAGTTTGAGTCCTTCCTTAATTAGGTCCCTAACAAACACATACGTTTAAGTTGGAACTTACTAAGTTAAGACGGTGAACTTCCCATTAGCCTTGAAGCGAAGTTTTCAACCAGTTTGTTATGCATGATTTACAGTTTAAACAAAACTTTTTGTCAAGCAGTGACCTATTATTATGTAGGTCACTGTAAGCTGGTTTTGTTTAAACGTTTTTATATCAAATTATAATCACTTATAAATGATTCTAGTCACAACTTCACAAGTTGTCCGTATAGAAACTTAATAACCATAATGTTTTTTACTCCGGGCTAATATCCAAATTAATTGACGACAAAAAATATCAATAGGATCCGAAGCAAAGTCAAGACAATGAATAGAATTCTTGTTTCGATTTGAACCTCCTTTGAACCATGTCGTGACTTGTATTTTCTATTGATTGTTTTTACTTCTTCACTGTTACTTTCATCGATTAAAAAAAAAACAAAAAGTTGTTACCAATACAAATTATATGGGTATCGGAAGACACTCTTCATATTATAGTTAATAATTTAAGATTTTACGAACGATGACATTCTTTTTCAATTAAAAAGGCGAGGCAATCATGTGTATGGTTAGTATTGCCAGCTATTTGTCAAAACAATATTAAAATAATAATATAGCCGATGTTGAGATAAATATTTATTTTTTAAATTAATATTTTTTTTACTAGCCCCATAATTATTACATGGGATTTAAACATAAGCGGTGAAATGTGGGTGTACTATTATGTAAACCTCTGCCTAACCCTTCGGGGATTACAGGCGTCATGTTATGTTTTTTTTTTTACTTTGTCTTAAAAACCTAAAAATATCTTTACTGAAACAAAATTACTTTTAAGTACCTACATAGTTAACTGCTGTGACAAGTAGCCGTGTTCAGTTATATTCGGAAAATATATTTTATAAAGGAAATCTTGTTGATTCAATGATGAATTGAATCAAGCCTTTAATTTCTATCCTTAGCCGCGGATTAGAAATCACGTGTATTTGTAAACTAGCTACTTACTCACTGTTATTTGTCGTTTTGTAAACTATTTCGTACGATTTAAACAAAAAAAAAAGCCATTGCACAGCCGTTTTCCTTCTTTGAAACTAAAGCCAAAATCCCTTTTTATTCAAATTTATTCCTACTTACTGTAATACTAATTGAATAAAAGCAAACGTTATTTTTATAGCCCACTGCACCTTCATTAAGCTAATTCAAGTGATTAGAATAACTCACATTTACTTAGCGGTCTGAACACCACATGAAAAGTTCATTGCATTCCATTTGCGCTCGTGCGGATGAAGTAGTAGCTAACGTTGAACAGCAAAGGTAATTCCAACTAGTAGTTAACGTACGCCGCTCTGCCAACTCTCTCTGAATTGCAAATTCAGTCAATACCCCAGTGTAAAATCCGAATCTAAAATCTTTTTTAACTGCTATCCCAACAGCTTATTTAAACATTACAAAACTGAAGAATATTGATTCAATAAAGACAAATTAATCATCTCGATTGAAATACAAGATAATGTTCCGTAAAATCGATGGGCGGTTAAGAAACTATAATACAAAACAGTTTTTGCTCGACAACTAATTTATGACCATGCACGCTGTATACTTGCTTTTATAATGGAGAAATCTGCAGGCTTTTTTATGTAGAAAAGAACTGCTACTAATAAACAAGAAAATATTATAAATCTTATTATTTCTTTCTTTATCGTGTGGTTAGTGCCTAACCCAGATTAGGCACTAACCACACGATGTCAGAGTTTTTTTGCCGCCCATAGGCCTATGACTTGGCTTATTCCTTACTAGCCTTTGCCTGCGACTTCGTACGTGTGATACTTAGAATTAAAAAAAAAAACATTTCTGTGGAAAAATGTAGCTTATATTTTTTGTTAGGCATCTAGCAGTAAAGCGGTGAAAACTGCGTTCAAATCCATGCAGTAGTTTTTGCGCGATGTGCGTACAAACATATAGCCCGAAAGACGGAAAAAAAATCTAAAACCCGTTGTTTTGGCTTCTGTTGCTCTAATAAAGACCCCCCCATATTTTTTGTTTACAATATCTCCAATGTACAGACATCGGCTTGTTATAATTTTATTAAATATAATAAAATAATATATATACATATATAGATTTCACCACGTTTTTAAATAATCTCCATTTGACCGTATCTTTAACCGAAACTTTACTAAGTAAAAGTCATGTTCGACGAGTCATGTTTGCATTTCGTTTATCGCGCCCATATCGCGTTGAACGTCGTCGCCGACGGAAATTTTCGATAATTTTGCCCGAAACTCTACTGCTAGACTACGTAGTGTGCGCCCCGCGAGATAGCTACCCGAAAACATGATAAACGGTTTGTTGCTAATCGAAAATAACCAACGCGAATTTATCTTGCAACTTATTGGTATTGCTTAAATAAAATCTTTCTGTCATAATACCATGAAGTGTTTAGATTTGAAGAAATGAATCATGTTTTAGAATAGAATAGAATCTACTTTATTGTACACCAAAATTGATACAGAACGGTTTACAAAATTGTTAATTTTATGGTTACAATGGCGGTCTTATCGCTGATAGCGATCTCTTCCAGACAACCTTTGGATGGACTGTACGAACATGAAATAGAAAAAAGGGGGGGGGGGGTAGTCAGTGGTGTACTGCAATTAATATACAAAATTTAATATAATACAAGTTATTTACTACTTATCATGTAATATAAATACAATGCATATAGATACATATATATATAAATATTAAATAAATATTTTGTTTTATAAAATAAAAATAAAAAAAATAAATATTACAGAGAAAGAAAATGATTTTCAACTAAGCTTTTAAAAGCAACGAGTGATTGAGCTTGTCTTACTGACACCGGCAATTCATTCCATAAACGGACAGCCTGGACCGTGAATGACTGGTCATAAAATTTGGTAAAATTTGGTTGGTTTTTGGTTTTGGTTTCATGTTTTGTATTTTTACTCCTGTTATCTCGTTCCTGGGCATAATTTCCAAGAATTCTAATTGAAATTAGTCATTGGTTTCGTTAGTGAAAGTAATGTTATCAATCCTGGTAAAAAACGGAAGTATGTATTACTAAATACAGACGAAAATATATTTATCAGCGTACCCAATACATCTAAAAATACTCTGGTATATGGCGTGTGTAGAAGCAGTTACTATATAAATAAACATATATTTTCATTTGTAATGTCTTCTTACACTTTTAGTTGTGTAGTCTTGTGTCAGCACGCGCGTAGATACGAATCTGTATAGCTTTAACGAAATTGAACCCACTCTATATGGAAAGTATAGTAATCCAGGGAACTCGGTGGATGGAACTTTGGCTATGAACTTTACTGTTATCGTTACACATTAAACTGCTGCCGAATGTACGCAAACCTTCGTTGTTAGCAATTTTTTAAAATTACCATCCCCGACCATAACTATTTCAATAAACCGTCTATGGTCATACCATACCCCACCTAATGGACGACTTTTACTTTCGTTATGTTTGTTTTCCTGTTTCGCTATTCTTTCCATTCTTTTTTTATTTTACGTATTATAACCGTCGTTGTGGAATATAGGTTCGTTTTTTTTTTGAACATTAACAATAATATCTGTATTCGCCTTCGAGTAAATATCTTCGCATACTTTACCTTTACTTATCTTGATTAAATCAAAATGTTTGCAGCCCTAATTGAAGACGCTTGGCGAATGTTTTAGATTAGTTTATGGCTAGGTAAAAAGTTTAACATTGCCCTTGTGGACATTTGAGCTGACCTAAAAACTAGTCTCTAGAGCTGCCTCAACTAGAACTTGAGCGACTTATATTACAGCAGTCGATAAGTACGATCAGGGAATTGCACGTTTACAGTGCCGCGCACCAGTATAAAATGAAAACAAATAAATAAGTACCGTTTTCCAAGTGGTTGGTGTTACTACGGAAACTTCTTACTTGGATCATATGCTTGAAAAGTTTGTAAGTTTATGTTGAACTCCAAAGACATTAGTCTAATTCTCTGATATGGTTGAAGTGTGTTTTTGGGCCATTTTTCTTTGTCTATATTTAACAGGAATGGTGGTACAGTTGAAGTGTTTATTTATCCTGTGCCTTTTAATGACCTTCACAATCTGATTGCATATCGTGACAAGACCGTCCATGCATGAACCAATCATCTCAAAAACCAAGAACCAGTCCATCGAAAGCCAACCATAAATTGAAAGGGAATTGGACGAAAAAAGGAAACATGCCTTATACGATCACGAAATAATTGGTATCATGTCTTTCGTGACTCGTAGAGCGGCGCGGCGTCGAGGATGATCGGTTCGTCATAGTGCAGCGATCAGCATTCATCGTGAACGTGAGCCAACGTTTTTGGCTCGTCGTGCGATTTACATATTTCTATGTCCTTACTCGCCGCCTCGCCCGCGCCCGGCGTATGGTTCGCACGTGGCCGGCCTAGCGACAGCTTCACGATATAATGGAGACGTAGCACATGTTGGCAGCTTTGCATGCGAACGAAACGCTCTAAACAAGTCGCAAGTTTCTGAAACATTTCGTTTTGCATTCCTCGCGCTTACTCATTCTTCTACTGTTTTTATTGATGATAAAAGTTGTATCTTTTGTTTGGTACTGATCATGTTTTTTCATAACCAGATTGTGTGCTGTATAGTGTATTATGCTTACTGCATAAGCAGAAGACTAATTGTTTCTAACGAAGAAGACCTTTACAATACATGGTTTTATTTGTGCAGGCTTTCCATATGCACAACAAAAATACGATCACCGGAAGATAAAAAGTGTAGAAGGTGACGCATTCATCTCCGAAAACTTATCTTGAAAAAAATAAAAAAAGCGCCTCGTGCAAAAATTATACGTCACTCAAGATATCATGTAATCGACGGAGCAGAAACTCCGAGCAGTGGGAGAACGCGGCTTGTGTCGATTTTATACAGCTCTGGAACTAAACGCCGCCAGGCTTCGGCTACAATTTATGCTAACATAAACCCGGCCGGCATCGGCGCCGGCTTCGAAGAGATGTAGAACTTTATACCTTTTTAAACCTTCTGCCTTCTTTATGCCTTCTTCCACTCCTACACAACTCTCGTCTTCCTCCGAACTGTTCGTTCCAATCAGAGTAACACTGTAATTAAAAATATCAGACACAGAACTACAGAATCTTTTCTTTATCTTTGAATAGAACCTGAATTCCCCTATACCTACTTGTTGCTATAGATAAAAGTACTTCACCTTCCCGCATTCAACTATTGTTGCTCCATTCGAACAAACAACATAAATCTATCCATACTGTGCGGGGGCTTAACTAAATTCTCGGCGAGCTTCGCTTGGTAATACTCCACGATGTCAGTAGAGAATTTTGAGAGTCAAGGGCCATTTCAGCATCGTGATCGTTTGAGAGTCGTACGGTCGAAATGAAACGTCGTATCTTATTTTATGATTAGCGGCTCGAAAGCGCTTTGTAATTTTGTTAGTTCCGCCTTTCTGGTGCTGGGGGCGAGCACAGAGAGTGGAGATCGATGCGAGCATTGCGTGCGAGTGCGATAGGGAAGGCAACAGTCGATGCTTGCTCCGTCCCTTTCACTCGAACCGCCTACCAGGCAGCCATGTTGCGCTCGACCTGCGCTCGCCCGACCGCCATTGTAGCATTCGTGGCTAGTGATGTTCACTGACTCACTCGATATTATTGTACGCGTGCCTCCGACTACACGGAATATTACTAGCGAACGGAGTATAGCCGTTAATATAATTCAAACTCGAATATTTCATTGATGACGAATTGACGGTTATCGGCTAACAGTTGACTATTCTATCTCATCGATATCGATATGGAGCAAATAAGTCATTTATGTTATTTTGAATAGGTAATGTTTGAAGTTTTGGATTGCATGTATTTCAGAATAAAATATCCTCAACGGTTCAAACTCAATATAATAGGCCCATTTCTGTATTTCTCGACAAACTTTCGAGGCTTTCTTTCGGTACAACTTCGAAACAATATACTTTTATGCTTCATTGACTTCCAGTATAAATAGAGAAGTACCTTTAGGATGTCGACAAAATTGTCGATAAAAAAATTATGCAGTGGACTCATACCCGCGGCTCCGGAATTAAAATGTCAGACGTGCGGCAGCGGCAGCGCGGGCGAGCGTGGGGGCCAGAGGGGGCCGCGAGCGGGGCGGGGCGGGCGGCCAGCGTTATTAATAACCATAAGCCAGCAGACGCACGAACGTCCAGAGGGGCCACGCCAGCCGCGCGGTAATGAGGAATCACTAATTATATTTTACTGGACTTTCGTATTAAAGCAACATTAAATACACTAGAGCTGTACAAATAAAATACACCTTGCGATACTTTTATACAAGTCTACCCTTACGTTACTTCATTCTTCTATTTGCAAGGCCCAATATCGTTAACGTTGACCTTTCAATAGTCTAATAGTAATGATACACAACATTTGCTTTGCAATCGCCTCGGTTGATAGCGTAGCATACTGGATATTGGATCCCGGAACTGGGACAGAATGGCAAGATAATAATAATGGCATGGCTGGCGGGGTACGGTCCGTTTAATATTCCCCCACAGTAGGCGCGCCGGTTGCACGAGACAGTTCTACCCGTTCTCTAGCCCGGGCGTTCGCCTTCGCCAGTAAAAACTCAGTATATTTTATTGTCAAGGAAATATATTTGTCAAAGGCCATGCGATTAATTGCTTGACTTTTCTGAAGTGCGCCTCCGGGAGATTTTCTTTTAAGAGTCTCTTTGACATTAAGTTCAATGCATACAATTGTCGAATTATCAGGTCGACTTAAGGCTATTAATATTTCCAAAATTTAAAAGTCGTGTCTCACTGAAGCATTCACGGTGATAGGAAAAATATTTCCAGATATTTTATTTTTAATCTGTTTAATCCCCTCACAATAAAACTCTACGCTTCAAAGTCTATGTTTCGCATTAGCTAACTTATTCTCGTAACTATCGCAACTCCAACATTAACTAAGAAGCGACTTTACGCTGTGTCCTTGTTTTTCCCTGTACATAAAGAGCAACTTATCGCTGGCAGCACTCCGCTCTCATAATAACAAACTGCAAAATGCTCCGGATTCTCCGAACTTTAGTGTGGCAGCCCCGCTCGCCGTTGGAAACCTCTAAAGCGCTGACGGTGGGGCGTACATTCTCTCTCCTGTGGCGGAGTCACGGTGGCAGGGCTGTCGGGAATTGCCGACTTGGATAAATTATGCCGCTCGCTCCCCCCTTTTGCAATCTCCGCAAAATAATGCAATTCAATTGTAAAGAGAAGAGAAACTGACATTTGTCTTGTCTATTGTGTGACTCGTCTACTTACTGCCCCATTATTATAATAAAGTTTTGTTGAAGGTGTTGCTTAGACAGCCCTAAGCGTGGGCTCTGAACGCTGCATCTAGAGATGGTCCAATTTATTGAGAGCATGTACTCGCAGGTGAGGTAGTCTCGCAGAGGACTCGGCACTCGAGAGCTGCCACCGGGTATCATCTGTGACTACTACTCTCTTAACAATTACTTTAACACTGTTTGCGAGTTTCAAGGATGTTTTATTTTCCGAAAAAATATTCTGTTGAATTAATCACCGTTTCCCGAAATTATTTTGCCAATATTTGTTATTCATAATACCAGACCTGGTACTCGTATATCATTTTCCTTGTTTTAAAAATCAATGAAGAGATTCAAATAATGATAAAACCAGCAAGGTAGTCAATATTTGTAAATGAGCTTACACCTTGTCCCTATTTGGAACGTGTCCTGTCTGATAAAGAGATCATGTCGTGGCCGTTCACAAACTTGTTTGCAATTCATTATAAGTTTGGAACAGACTTACCTCTGTTACAGTCGGCGTGCACTTTCCTCACTAATTTTGAGCAGCCACTCCCGGAGTTAATGCCGGAAATATTAAACGGATTAATCCTCTTTTCGGACGTTTCTCTAAGTCAACGGGCCGGAATTGAATTGGCGGATCCAGTATAATATGTATCGCAAATTGAAATTAAGCTGTGTAATTTTGGGTTACCACAAGTACCGAGTCGATTGTTAATTGATCTTAACTAATTATATATTCTTTTAGAATAAGGTCAATACTTATTCTTCTATCGCATTGCATTTTATGAATTGAGGTATAAAGTTAATAAAAACTTCGAAATACCTCCAAATGTAGTATTTGGAGTATCTAGTGCTGGCTGCCCCCAATAACAAGCTCTGAAAAGTAACAAAATTCAAATTTTGTCTATTGTATGACCTGTGTAATAACAACATAATATGGTTTATCTCTGCCAAAAACTAGACAGCTAGATCCAGAACCATCCGCCCAATTATAAAAGCCAGTTTTATTTACGGCCTAAAAATGATTAACGTAAAGTAACTGCAACCAGCCGTTACATAAAATTCCCATTTATCATGTCAACGAGGTAAACAATTAGTATGTTTTGCGAGATAAAGTTTGAATGTTCCAAATTGCGGAGTCCGTTACAACTTTGTGATATTCGTGAGCACAAATTATAGAAAATTGGAATTAGATATTTATTTGATATTTCGACGAAGTTTGCCCTCACTTTAGATACCTAAAATTTTCTATTTAAACTCATATCAAAATTATTACCACACTATTTAAAAAAAAAACAAATATTCCATTCCGAGAAACTATGATTGAACTTTAGAATAATGAATGGTTCAGCTTGAATCATTCATTAATAGATTTGAACTTTGAACTCATGACGTCATTTATTTTCGCTCACTTTTCTTTTCGTTCGATGAGTAAAGTGGGCATAAATCGAATCACACTGAAATGTTGTATTTGTCCAAACATCAAAATATCCGTTGAATGTGAGTCCATTATGCGTCCTTTCCATCGCTGTATTCTGTGACTTAATTTTTACATTAAGTGTTTTAGTACTGGTGTTGGGACGTAGTTTCAGTACGAAAGTCTGGCCTTCGGCTTACAGCGGCGCACGAAACTAACTTTGGGCTTAAGCTTGTGAACTTTTTGTCATTGTCGCCCGTTTGAAATTGCGATTTAATTCGAATCGCCGCCGACTTCGAGTTAAACACTTCGGTGTTGCTCGCTGTAATTTTTGTTTTTGTTTGTGTTATCATTTGGGGGTTATAATGGCTGTGCTGCTAGTAGATTGCATCGGAATTGTTTAGTCGGGCGCCAGTCGGAGTTGGTTTCAATTAGATGTCAAGTGTCACGACCGGAGCCGAGCGGCGTCTAGTCATAAAGCCGATATTGTTGACCGCAGTCCTTCACACACTAGTTTCTATAGTTGACAAGTCTGGCTAACATTTCAAATGCCCGCTCTTATTCCAGTACGGTGCTATCATCGTTAACACTGATCATTTCCGCACTTTAGGATGTTGTTAATTCGAACTTGCGAACCACGTACGATCATATCGGCGAGCAAGGCAGGCAATTGAAGTTACATTGTAACCTATTGTAACTTGAATTGCCTGCTTAGTTATGGTCGAAGTTATTTTATCGGTACAATGTAGGTTCTTCCGTACAGAATTATTGAATAAACTTATTTCCTTAATTATATTACTTTGATACAAAAGATTTTGGATTGTTTGGAAGAAACATTTGTAAAAAACAATAATTTAACCCCAATTTTCTTTACAGGGTTACCCGCCACCTCCTAGGCCAGCGCAACCGTCCACGCCAAACGCACATGATCCAGACTCTGTAAGTAATTAATAAACAGTCAATTATCAATCAAGAAGCAATCATAATTGTTACAAGCTATGGGCATATTAGCCCGTTGCTAGAATGCTCCCCACAATCAATCAACGGTGTCTGCCGCTCGATGAATCAAGAAGGCAGGGTATTAAAAAGCCATCAACCGCAAACCATTCACCCAACTAAGTAGTCTCTAGAGAAACACGGTACCTACCTATTAAAAATAACGCACTGCTAGTAAATATGACGGCTGATATCCGCGTAGTGATTCATTTAATTAAACATTACTGAAATACATTAATGAGAATTGGCACTTGACGAACGAGACTTTCCTCATACGTAAAATAACTCAGTTACGTTTCATACATTTTTAAATTGTTTATCGTGATGACGTAGTCCTGTTTGACGTAGTACTGGTGTGTCGTACAGACGAACACTAATGGCTGAATAATGTAGGCAGCTGGTCACGCAAAGAACAAAATACAACGTCGGTTTCCGCGCCTAATGAAGCTCCTTGTACACTCTCACATCTCGTCGAGTATGTTCATTTATTTTTACTGTACATGCGAGTAATCTTGCCTCTCACAAGATTGTAACGTTAAAATGCTTCAGAAAAACATTAGGTTTGGCTTTGTTGAAAGATTTTTCACCAATAATAACAACATACATTTTGTAATTCTCTACTGACGTCGTCAATTCATTCATTTGTTGATTAAATGAGCTCGTCTGTTCGTTACGTATAGCATCATCCTACATCAGAAACCGAGCGGACGTGAATAAACATAATCATAAACGTCGTGTCTTCATTAGCGCACATGTGGCCCACGAAAACAAGTGAGCTTCGGACGGCTCGGCCTCTATTTGTGGACGAGCACTCCATATTCAGAGTTAGTACGCCGGCCGGCGCACGACACTTGACAATAAGCTTGTTTGCTGAATCGCGTCGCCTCACTGAAAAACCTACAAGTGTTCGTCGTGTACACTTTGTGGGTAACGATTACACGTTAATAGATTTTATTTACATACTTTGTTTCCAACTGAAAAATGAAAGCACTATCCCCTGACATAACTATGTAAACGAAGGAAATAAACGTTCTCTTGTCAGAATTTGTTATTTATAGAAAAACGTGCATGATTAATTTCGTGTTTACAATCTGATTTCAGTTTTATTTATACGTCTATGAGAGCATGGATTTGCGTGGGTGTGCTGTTTGTTTTGAAACGCATGATTCGGTTATTTGATGAGAATGCGCCATGAGCAAATGTGCCCTACTACCATTAATGTGTTTGCGAGGATTGAGATGAGCACACATCCCGCGGGCGTTTGCTTATCGACGTCAGCTTGTGCATGCATAACGACTATGTGATAAAAAGAATCGTTTACTACAGACTTCAAAGCGCATTAGGGCCGCCATATTTATACTGAATGTGTAATCATAATCCAGCTTTATAATAAAGCTGCTTTCAACCCAAATGTTGGCTGCTACCATAAGGACTCATTCACACGAGGACAATTCGGTTTTTTTTGACGATTTGTCTTTTTTCACGATTCGTCAATTTTTTGACGGCGGCAATGCTTTTTAAATGCCCGTGTTCACACGCATCACAAATCGTGAAAAATGACGAACGCGTCTTAAATCACGTATCGACTTTTCAAAATCCGTTCGTCAAAAAACACGAATCGTGATTTTTTTGGAACGGTTTCGCCGGATGCGATATTCGGTAGTTCACCCAAGACTGAACTCTGAATCACGAAATGAATGTGAACATCAATTCGAATATTTTGCCGAATCGTGATCAAACACGATTCGGTATGTAATGTGAACGTCCATCCGGCATGACGTATCGTGTTTTTTGACAAAGAAATGAGCCCTAATATGAACTGAATTTACTTCGCCGTCGTACGTGTTTATTCTTAATGAAGCCACCATCACTGTGGTGATGGCTCATAAAATTATAATTGTCTGTGATTGTCCTAGCTATGTTAGTTTGATTCAGGTAACAGATGAAAGTAAACAGACTTGAACCATAACTTCCTATTCTATTAGATCTAATAGTTCTAGTTCAACACAAAGATTATGTAACACTTCGTGTATTGTTAATCAACTAAATACAAGTTCAAAGCCCCAGAAACTATACATTGCGTGGGATTTTACGTTTGCATAATCTCAATAAACTAATATATGCGCGAAACGTACAACCCTAAAGCTGTGTATAGATAGAGCGTAGCGGGGTTGTTTGATGTTGATTGATACCGTTAGCCGGGCGCGCATTGTCTCGTCGAGTCGCCCGGGGGAACCCAAATGAGTGGAATTATTAAACCGGGGCCCGTTCTGCGATGTGACGCTTTTTGTAATGAATGTACCGAGTGCCGTGTATCGCCCGAAACGAGGGGAACCCGAAACTCGCCGCTCCTATCAATTGTAGCAACAACCCATGGCTCCCCAGCCCCGCTGCCACCCGGGCCTTATTGTCAAATGTTTTAATGGGAAATTTTGAAATCACAATGATTGCGATTTATTTTTTGTTGTTGTTCGTCTTCAAAGGATCAGCTGTTCCACTTACGGATAGGGAGATTTTTTAGTGAAAAGCGTTCAGAGCATTTCTAGGTTTTTTTTCAATTTAACGAACTCTGGTCTGATTGCTTGTCGTGTATCGTTATCAAAAAGTACAATCTACCGTAAATTTTTATGGACGTTCATTATCCAGCCGTTTCTTAACAACTTGCGTGGTAAGTCAATAAATATTCTTCTCGGGAAAACAGTTTTTGTTTACTATTCTCTTCAATAAACTATAAAGGTAAGAAGACAGAATTACCGAATATTTCCTCCAAAAACATTCCCCTATAAAATTCATCAATTGTCAGTTAAATGTCAGGTATTTACTGAGACGTTGAACACAAAAGCGGGTAAGAAATTATTCACGGTGTCGCGAGCATTCAACGTTTGCGCGCTACGTGAAGGGTTCTAATTCGAGTTATTTATTTATGCAACTTTACCGGCATTGTGAATGCTCAGGAGAAATGTGCCGCTCCCATGACTCGAATAAAGAAATTCTAAATGTCCTTACTCATTTTACAATTTCTAAACATTGTCGTCCAAAGCTCCCAGCTTCGGCGCCACATGATATGTAGTATTATCGAAATGTTAATAGTGTTCGCACTAATTTGTCTTCATTAGACAGTATTGATGATGATCATTTGTCAAACGTAGGATATTGGAGCTATTAGTGACGAGATTGTGTTTAGTGATTTAGTGGCGGATGGAAACAATTCGTGTATTGACAATTTAGTCTTCTCTACATGATTTATAGCTACCAAATATAGTTACAAGAGATTGAATGAAAGTGTTCAGCAATGTTCTTCTATGCTGAAAGAGTATATCTACTACGTTTTAGAACCCATAAAAGGCAAGTACTTCTATTGTAATGATACAAAATCCTGTAATTTCCAGCTATTTTGAGGATTATTATATCATCAAACTAATTTGTGGAAACCTAACGCGAATAATCTACAATGTAATGAAACTTGTAAAGGCTTTTGTCTTATAGCAGTTGCTACTGCAGTGTTAACATAAGTTCTTATTTAAACTTAATTCAGTCCAGGCTGCCTTTACAAACTGCCTGATTATACCGTGCACAGTGTAAATGAGTGTTGAAAAATAAAACGAAATAATGTCAATTAAAAATATTCCGCGCGTACATGAACGTTGCGACTCGTGTACACTATCATCTCGTAGAAAGACTCTCAATGTAATAGTAATGCATGAAGCAAAATATTCAAATGTAAAAAACGAGAGGCAGGGTTGCTCGCCCGCTGCACGTTCATAATAAACGAGATTGAGTGGGGCGGTGTACAGACTCAAATGAATGACGGTAACAGCGCGGAGCGTAATCAGCCGACAGGCGACGTGCGTTCGCATGTAAAAACAAAGCAAATACATTTTACTCGAAATTTTCACATGAACATTTCTCGAGGCATGCCTAATAAATGACTTTTATATTCAACTAGTGTTCTATCACATTAGCTATGAAAAAGAAAATATCTTTTTCAGACTCCGCATAAAATTTCTGTTTGTCACTCCGCTGTATTAGCGACTGTAGCTTGCAGTGAATTTAAAAATGGTATTTTTCTTCTTTATTTTCTCTTTGTGTGAGGGTTCATTATACAGGGTGTGGTACACATAGTGAATGTCTTTTACTACACTTAGGATTCATTAGGCTAGACTAAAACCACTTACCACATATCCCATGTTTTATTGTTTGTCAAGTAAAGGGTAACGGAGGGTCCGTGGAACTCTCAAAAACACTGCCTTGCTCACTTTTCTGTTCACTTGTTTGTTTGCATGCTTGTTTATTTCTAACGTGCGCTTGTTTTTAATGCTTGCCTGTTTCTTGGTGTGCTTTCTTTTTTTTTACGCTTGCTTGCTTTTGCATGTTTGCTTACCAATTTGAAGAACTTATTTTGCTTTTTCTTGCTTTCATGAAACCATGATTTCACGTCCGCTACTAAATGTGCTTGCTATCGTGCTTGTTTTCTTCCATCTCTGAATCTGCTTAGTGACGCTTAGTACATGTTACACTACTTATGGAACTATAATATTCACATATGCCCACGATTTCGCACTTAATAATTGACGACGGAATTTAACCCAAGGGACCGTACTAACGCGGTAAACAATATTCTATGTTTTGGTCTAGCGGTACGTTTCATCGAACTCCGTTCAGCCGTTACGTAGTATTTTCGCATTTATGATATAAATGTGGATGTTATTCACGAGTTTCATTTATTTATTTGCATACTATTAGTTTTGTGAAGACATGGAAAGTTCTTCGTAATGTATCGCACCTGATAAAAACATTTCAAGTAGCTTACATTTACTATTCTACTTCAATTCGAATTTAAACCACTGAACAATGCTTCACCGTAGGACTTAATTGTAACAGCCATACAGTTTAACTCTGTATATAGATTGGACTTGACTAGTGACGCGGCTAAAACGGATCTCATTTGTCAAATAGGATCTTCTGTATTAGAATTACGAGTAGTCAGAATGCGCGCTCGAGTACGTTTCCTTTTTAATTGAATAAGCCGAGGGTGCTACATAATCCGGCCGGTGCCGCCCAACGCCAAAATTCACGTTGCCTTCTGTTTTCTTTTGTTTCAGTCTCTGCTTTACCGTTTCTACTTTCTCTTGTTTATCTCTCGGTTGTGCATTCGAACAAAATTTTGTGTGACTACGCTGAAGGGCCATGATTTGGTACACTGTAGTTCTTGCTTTGTGTTTCGAAAGCAGAATATTTTATCGATTGAAGTAACTTTAGTCGCAGATTTTTGATCTGAAAAATCCCATTTAACAATCACCCCATGTATTTTTCACAGCAGAGCTTTAGTTTTACTTTACTTAATAAAATATTCTGTCTTCAAAGCGTGTACGTAATATCTGTCTCTACATTTCAAAAATTAATTTCTGCGCTGATTGAAATGGTTTTATATACGAATACCATGTTTAATTAAATGTTCGCTATTCCAGAGAACGAATAATATATTTTTCATTGATAAATTTTTATCGCGGACGTATATTTTATTTAGTCGTTTGGACAGATGGATGGAGTGGCCGCATTCGGCTCGAATGTAATTATTGCGGTCCGATTTCGATAATGCGCCGCGAGGCCGGTTGTGAACAAAATGTGGTCGCCCACTCGTTTTGTTGCATTTTAATAATTTATACGACTCACAGAGCAGATAAAGCCTTTCTGTGTTATTTCAATTTTGCATTACGCGAATTTTAAACATGTTTCAATTTTGTAGGTAATCTATCATACGTCAGGATGATGAACGGACCGCATAAATTATTTATAATGAGAACGTACAATTGTTTTTAAAATCGATTTACAGCTCTGTTGTATATTTAAATCTATTTGCGTAAACAATACGGTACGGCAATAGAATTGTTAGCTCTAGAGACTTCAATAAAAAGATTTACCCCAATTACAGGGACCGTAGGTCGGGTGAGCGGTTTAATCGGGCTGTAAAAACGTTGGATCGCCGGTAACGAGGCAGTAAACCGGACCGGCGTCCCATAACCAAACGAACTGCTCCGTGATAGCACTAAAACATTGCACGATTTGCGTACCTGAGTGTCGTGCGAATCCTCCACTCAAGTACACGTATATACCTGAAATATTTAAAGAGAACTTGAAAGGACGCTTGCACCGTACTAAATCGGCTTTACTGTTACCAAAACTCCAATATACTGCAACGTATAGCGTATTATTACATTCCCCAATGTGGAGCCGCACAGGCAGAAATCTCAGTTACCTCAAAAGCTCGTACATTCATGTAGCAGGCGATATTAGGGGAGTCCGTTGTAGACCACTAAATGCAAAATGTTCCGTGTTCCATGCGGTCGGTTGCGTGCGCTAGTACCACCGTTGCGGTTACTTTGTCAACTTTATGTTCTTAGTAAACTGTTTATATTAACATATTTTACTGCTCCATACCTGATGAACGAGAGTTTTACAGTCTGCCCTCTTTATTAATCATCGTAAACTCACGATATTGCCTATAACGATTAGATCTAATGGCTTTAATACAGTAATTACATCACTAAACCATAACATTCCCATGCCAGTCCCATATAAACATCATGCAAATGTTTTAATAACTTTTCATGCGTAGTATTCACAACAGCGTTAACGTCCTCTTCCTCTCTTCAATAGCCCGCAAAAGTACCATTTCTATTGCTTTTGCACTTGTGTCTATTATCAATCACCTTTTCATCTCGTTAAGACTCACACCCTTCAGTGAATTGAACATATTAATAAAAAAATAACCACCTCCTTTTTTAGAAGTCTGTTTATAATGGTGTTCATTATCATTCGTCATCAGTAATGGTCAGCGAAATAGAGACGAGCTAGCAAGGTAAACACAAAGTGTTTACTTCAAGCTGGAAACCTCAGACTTAAGTTTGCTTCGTCTGTTGACATGACATATCTGCCAACATTAGCGGCATAGTCAAATGTAATTGAGTAAATTTTATATCCAAGGCTATATCCGTGGGAACATCGTCTCTTTATCAAAATACACAGAAAAGATTCTTAAACTTTTCGTTATTCATTCTATCGCAGAATACAAGTCGAGACGGCTCGGCTATATAAATAACATCAGCTCGTTGCCGTTGTATGAAAACGTAAGACGGTATAGTTTTCTTCCTCCGGATCGTACCTAATGTAATTCAATAGGTTTGTTTTCAGTCAATAGAATACTTGAATAACTCGAGTTCGCATCGTATCGTAGACCTTTACCGGATCGTTATTACGTTACAATATGCGGATGTGTGTTGTAGATGTTTGTCGTAAAAGCGACCGTGTCGTTTTATAGCACCGACCCTGCCTTCAGAATGGGGTCGAACAGCCACCGTGCTGGGTGGTCGTAATGTAACATAACCTGAGACCACCCTCCTTGTTTTGTGAATTTTAATAAACAAAACAACATTGGCTCAGTTGCTTTCGGCGAAAGTTGTGCCATACAGTCACTAATCATCATCATTATTCACAATCATCATTTGCACGATTGTCGCTGGTCCGTCCAGAACTTGACAATCCCATTTTAATTGCCGTAAGCAAATTGAGAAACCGATTCCGACTGTCTCCGAACAAAAAACTTTTTTGCAAAAAACCGACTTCCAAAAAAAAACACTAAAAAAGTGGAAAATAACTTTACTTTCGGAAGCCGGTGACTATTGTTTGTTTTATTGACTTTTATGCCACCGACTTCCGAAAGTAAAGTTATTTTCCACTTTTTTAGTGTTTTTTTTGGAAGTCGGTTTTTTTTTGCAAAAAAGTTTTTATTTTACCCTTTTTAGGTATCGTATCACACACAAATCCTTGTCAAGTATCAATTTCGCAATTTCTTTTACTTGGATGACATTTTTTCCAGCTATTTTGATTTCAAAACCAAACTGCTGAACCGATTTTGATGAAATTTCTATGGGACCAATCGGGAAGTAGATCCATTCAGATAAAAGAAGAATTTTTCAAATCGGTTCATAAATGGCGGAGATATGAGGTAACAAACACAAAAAAAAAAACATACAACCGAATTGAGAACCTCCTCCTTTTTTTGAAGTCGGTTAAAAATAGAAACAACCCTATCGCAAAAGTGAACACCTAGACGTAAACATCGCTCAGCTGGATGATTATTATTACATCCCGTCGGTTATTGTAATCGTGACGGCATTGACCCCACGACCCCCGGCAGCTGACGTAACGAGTGTCACCGCAACCATCAATCACTGGTTGCTTTGTGACGTTTTGCGACCTGCGCCTCTGACGACACCGAACCGAAGCTAAGCCAATGTGACCTGCGACTTTGTGCACACAGTTACACGCTCTTTTCGAGAACCACTCACCGGTAACTTCCATTTATCCTATGCAACATATCGGTAATGCTCGACCTTATAAAAAGCATTTGTCCTCTTGACCTATGGCTTATACGAGTACATGACACCAACTTTTACCACCTGAATGCAACAGTTTTGCATCAAGGAGCCCATTTAGTGAATTGGAGTATGTGGTGGCAGCATGATGTCATCTGATTGCGATGGGCGGGCACGCCTCGGCCTCCGTCGCTGATTCGTGACCAAGACTCTAAACGACTCGTGCATACCTAGCCTCACTCCATGCTGAACATTCCGCGAACAACAGTTTTTTTTATGTTTCGAAATTTCGACACGCGGTATCTCCAACGAAACAAAATTCATTTTTATTCCTTCGAATAAATCAAGACAACAATAATGCACAGTGGTGGAATGTCAAAATTCAACCTGCCGTCAATCCACGGCGCTTGAACGCATTATTATTCTGAATTTATTTAAAGATGGCCCCTTCCTGTTGGCAACCATCCAACGGGGTATCCCCAACATTTACCAGACGATTTAATAATTATGGACTTTTATGTGGGTTAATGTATGTGTCTACTCATGTTTGTATTTGTATTCATTCATTCAAGATATTCCAATGCTCAGAGGGCTACCGTCACATATATCGAAAATGTAGGTGAATGTCACGCTGCATCCTTCTATGTTTTGTGTAAGTTGTTTGTGTGTTTATAGAGTTGTCGAGCCACAGTAACCAAGCGTTTCTTGTTCGAAAGCGAGAGTTCCAAGTTTCTCGGGAGCATGCTCTGCGTCGTCGCAGAATCGACCGACAACACCAGATTTGTATAGCTTTAGCGTTTTACTTAGAATTGTACTTGTGTATTCTCCATTTCAATATTGATCGCAAACATCTTTAGAAACGGTTGTATGTAAAACTTTTTACAATTAGTTACAAATCCATTCACATAATTAATGTGTATAAACGTGTATTTACCTTAACTCTTGTGTTCATACACTTATACTCATTCATATGTAAAACAATGTTACGTATATTGTTTGTGAATATCAATATTTACTCGCACGTTTATTACGTTACCGTAACTACGTCTTGTGACGATTTTCTTCTTTTGATCAAGACCTTCAAAGCGATCACGCCTACGTTTTACATCTATCCGTAGTAATCTGATGCGAATTTCGTCACTGAATTCAATAGGTCAGGGTGTCGGTAATTGAGTCGCGTCAGCTGTTCTCCGGATCCCTCACGTTACGAAATCCGTGTTTCATTAAAATCATTATTGTGTCGATACCGTACTCGGGTGCCGACGACGGCGACATCCTATACATATACAAATGTGTAGGTACCCAAGACTGAAGGCGTTCATGAGCGGGGGATGCCTCCAGATAATAAATAACGAGTGCAACGATTGCGACCGCCGGGGCTGGGGATAAGGGGGGTCCGGGGAGGGCCCGACCATTTTAATGTCCCGGCGCCAGACTTTATATTAAACATTCGACCTTGGCAGTGGCCTACATCGACACCGGGACACGCACACACGCCCACTTCTCTCGTCACGAAAAGAAAAGTTCATTCAATGTTTCGGCACTTCTCAACGCTATAAATAATAAGCGTGACGTGTTTACTCATCTAGCACGCTATTTAAACCCTCGCCTTATCTTCGTTGTGTAACGGTGACATTGTCGAAGGCCTTTGTCACGTACTTTGCGACTTCTGTGATAGCTCTACACTTTTTGTCTGTCTGCGAAGCTGGCCGGCTTTATGCTACACAATCGTAGTAATAGTGTTTTATTGAAAGCAGCACCTTACTGAACTTAATTTATGACTCTTTTAGGTCTGCTACGTCTAAATAAATGTGAACCTATTCCGACTTTGAGGTGCCTAAAGCGGCTGTTGAGACTATAGAGACAGCAACACTACGCAATACACAGATATATACTGGAGGCGTTGAGAATTTCTTTTAGTCTAAGAAAGTGACTGACAATTATGAATCAAGACTGAAGAAGAGCCAGTGTCAATACACCAAACTAATCATTCCCTAGCTAAGCGAGATCGCTAAGAAATTCTGTAGATTTGCTATATCAAAACATCCAATATTATTTTAGTTGCTTTTCTCATTACAGACTAAACAATTCCCCAGGTTCATGGACAGGTACCACCACACTGCCCCACACACACTTATGTTCACACGTTATGGCCACAAGGCCTAATATGATCCATGGTGCAGAACTACTTGGTTTGAATATTTTCTAGTTTTATTCTCATAAATCGTCACCCTTGTCAGCGCGTAAATCGTGGAAGAATTTATACGGGACGTTTTGGATGATATAGAACCATGTCTTCGCAGTGCCACAGAAACAAAATGAAGATTTAGAATGTAGTTCAGTGGGAAAGGTGGGATAGCACTAAGCAGAGACTCAGCATTTATCATCTTGTCGCTGCTTCACTTTCATTTTTTCCATGAAAGGTTGGAAATATGTCGGGAAAGAATATTTACTCGCATCTCTTCCTAGATTTCTGAGATGCCGTGTGGCGTGTGGGTGTAGCTTTGATACTCAATTTCTATTGACGTGTAAGCTTTAGAGAGCAGTTGTATGAGGCACCATTTATTGCCAACCATTTGAAAATAAATTCACATGTCGTTTCAAAGGGCGATGGTTTATATATATCATGAAATTGTAGCCTATCATGAAAGACTTCTTTCGGAACCATTTGATTGGTATCATAATGAATACATTGTTACTAACGTGCTTTTTAATAAATCACACTTGTGAAGTGTTCATATTTTTCGAACTGACGTTTTTTAAGTGTTCTGCTACGGGCAAACTAATACTTCACAAAGGCATGAAATGTCTCAAACAGAGAACCTGAAATATAGAAAAAAAATACTTTTATTTATAGGTAGAACTAATATATTGGAGAGTGATGTAAAAAGACTGGCCAGTCAATTAATTATATGAAAACTGCAAATGGAGGAAAATAATAAGAAAAAGATAGCTGGTGTATATTTAAAGAAGTCGGAAATAAGAACAACAACAACGAAGAAGTGATTTTAGACATAATTCCAAGCAACATAATATTGTTCTGCATAAATCAAGTAATCTTATTATAGTTCTCCGAAAAGATTTGACGAGTTAGCTATTATATTTAATCAAAAATTGGCAGATATCAATCATAGAAACGATCATTATGATGTGTTATTAAACGGATGTTAATTTATGCGCGTTACTGCAACGTAATCACAGACGGTGCAATATTATGTAATGAATGAGTTTACCGTTATTGTTATAGCGTGTAAGCGAGTGAGTAATGTGGGTCAGTGACGAGAACAGAGGCAGGGTCGAGATGCCATTGACGCGTCTTTTAAACTTACGTAACAACCTCGTATTGTTTCGCCAAACAAGGACACAAGGATGCTCCACGCATAATCGAATATACATACAAAACGTAAAAATAAATAATGTCTTACGCAGCTGGACCGTTGCTATGCAAATTAAACTTTGCTCACAGTCATCGTTTTGCATTTATTTCCTTGAGCTTTCTCGTAGTCCTGAACTAAGTTTTTATCGGAGCTCCCCTATCCGTAACATTAAAACAATTAGCTATTAAAGCGATCGACTCTAGCTTTTATGGACATTGCATTTATCCTTTATGGACTATTTAGTTGATAACCCAGTCAATACCACCTCTTTGGGCTTGTGTAAAAAAATAATAGTCCACTGCTCTTTTATCCCTTTTAATAAGAGTCATTACATATTCTTTTTCTATAAAATATCTACCAAATAATTAAAATAAACAAAATGTGTAACAAACGTGTAGATTTCATATTCTCCTTAGTTCACATGCGATAGCAATGGTTTTATCAAAACAGAATACGTAGGCAGAACAGTGGTGTCGGTTGTGCTTGCAGGTGTTCGATGTCACTATTAAACTGGTCTGGCATCCGGTCTGAGCCTCGCGCAGCGACCGACAGATGGCGCCACGTGTATATTACTTGTGCATCGTAAGCTTCGTTCTTATACGTATACTTAGATAAATGTTATTAGATCTATCTTACACATCATTGTATAAGTTTGATCAATCAGCTTGGCCAGTTTTTAAATAAGTATAAAGATTAAATTCTGTGCGATCTAAAACATGTACAAACAGTCATGGTCGCACTTATCATTTGCCTAACTATTCTAGTAAAAGGTTAGGTGCTGTTGTAAAAAATACCCTCGTATCGTGTACTTTAATAGCTTAAGTTTAATCCAATTTCGGTTAAATTTGCCAAAGGTCCCTTGTGAAATATTTTTATGACATTATCGGCTATAAGACAAATTGTCTAATTACGGTGCCGCCCGGCCGCTTATGTAACTAATGGCGGCATAATCGGGCCCGAGGAATCCGATCGTAAACACGCTCGCTAACCCACTAAAACATATTTCTTTTATTTTGCGGAGCGGGTTGACTACGCGTCCCGGCTCGGTCGGACCGCCACTTTACAGAACAGGTTCCTATATCGAAATTAACGACAAATCCGCCTGCGAGGTGCCGCCTCACCCTCTCTGCATATTTTCCTCAGTCTCGAGAATAACTCAACATTTTTGAAATATGTCTGGTAGTTCACTCCCCATGTTTGAGCTTATATTGATATTTTGGAATACCACTTGCAAGAACATGTGACAAGACATTGTGATATTTTAACAATAAACACGGCATCAAATTGGACGGAATGGAAGTTTACTTGCCTCGTAAACGTTTTCTAACAAACATGCGACAGCTAGACCTATATCAACTTTTGGCCGTAAAAATGCTGAATCGTGGATCTCGTTGGCATCAACCAATATTATTACACTATTCTTTTTTCCATTTTGACATAATTTGGCCCAGAAATACTATGTTTTCTTCTCGTTTAGATATTGTGGATATATACGGAAAATGCCAAGAACTGGTTGTCTTATTGTAACTCTGAGTTATATACAAAGTTTTATCAATGATAAAATGATTGTAGTTTTTTTTTGTACACTACAAAGCAAAGCATACCTTCTGCTCTGCCGTTATCTACTCAATCATGATCTTTCTTTATTAAGTTTTTTTAGAGTTAGACAATTTAATTGAATCACTTCATGAATTGCTTATTCTTATTACTATTATTTAACAATTGACTTTCTGTTTGCATTTTAATTTTAGTTTAAGACTTCACAGATAATCTAAATCTGCCTTTTTATAATTAACTTCATCTGATTAAGTGATCAACTGCTCACTACGTCATCATTAACGATTACCTTCCCGGCAGAGTTTATTTGTCAACATAGCAATAAAAATACAAGCGTAGAATGACGCTACAAGAGAATTTTAACTGTGATGTAAAGTTATGGTTTTGCGTAGACCATCGGGCGTCTAGTCGGGAGTCCCGCAGGGAGGCGTCGTTGGCGCCGTGTTCAATCAAGCTACAACCATTCCATTTTTTCTCTCAGCTCCACAATTGAATGTATATTATAGTTTTAGTCGCTCACCACACTCGATACACGACGCTAATGGATTCACACAGCTTCAACATACATAACTGTTGCGCTCGAACAAAGTTGGCACACATTTCCCTTATGCGTGTATCATTATAATTGGAAATGACATAATTATTCTTAACGTTATTTCCTAATGCATTATTGTCATTCTACAGAAGGTGATACTGATTTCCTAATTTGGTAACATTTCACGCGATAACTACTATCATCGACGATGTAGAGATAGCGTATGTATCGCTTCTATATAAATACAGTATAAATAGCATGAAACGGACACAGTGCGCATATGCATTGACCCGCATTCCCAATAGGCCATCACTGTTTGCACTGCGACAGTAATGAGATGTAGTATATGGATGATAATATTACTATTGGCTCGCGCAGTCCGATCAATATTTCCTAATTAGTTATTAGGTGTATCACAGACGACTGTGATTTTGCGTGTATTCGAGGTAACGTGAATTGTATTATCTGTTATTATGTTAATAACTGATAAGCGATTCTGTGCATTATTATCAATGATAAGTCTACGATCTCATATTTACTCAACAGTATCGCGCTTGTGTGTATGTGTATATGAACAATTTCATGTTATAATGATAGCTTACGGCTGTATATACATTCTACACACACGCACACCAGTTAAATGGATAGCAATATAATACTGTAGTGTTTGTAAACTGTAACCTTTATAATTCCTCGTGTACCAGAGAAGTTTACTACATTTATTTTAAATGGGTTTCGTGGTAGAGCTTCATTGTATTTTTTCATGATCGGTACTTTATTATTCTTTTTGAACAATTCATAGGTTTCGAAGAACTCAGAGTGAATAAATAATAACTGAATGTATCACAAAAAAGTAGTTACGTGCCTTCGGTACAAAGTAAGACTGGCTGAGGCGAACAAATAACTGGTTGAGTTGGATAGTTGGTTGAGTGCGTGCAGCTCGGCGCTCGGCGACCCCCCGCTCGAGGTTCGCTGGCGTGCCCTCGCTCGCTGTAGCTATACATATGGGTCGTAGCGAGCGGCGTGCCGTCGCAATATCAGCCCGGTGAAATCGCTCGCCCGCCCGCTTCGTCGCACCGCACGCCTCGCCTGCGCCAGTCGCCGTGCGCCAACTGAAACGCGCGCACTGCTAGCGCAATCGAACGTACAATATTCCACACGAGGCTCTCGCTCTCTGCTAGCTTCCACCGCCTTCGTCCCGGCACCGCTCCTATTACCGGCGCCGGTCGATGATTCGGAACGTTTTGCTGTAAAGCAAAATTTGTCACCTTTTCGACATTCGTAATATTCCGTTGTGTGTGTGAGAAGTGCATGTGCGCAGCTCGCCCTATTTTGTGTTTCGGTGTAGTTAAGAAAAGGATTCAAGACGGCTGTCATCATAAGGCTGCCTGCGAACACAGTAAGTATCGCGGCGGCCGCATGACTCAATGTAAAATGGGACGATTCTTATCTACCGCACTTGTGTGCGTGGGTGTGCCGACGCTGAGTTTGTCAGTGTTTGCGTGACATCCGACCGCCTCCGTGCCTGTGTGTGCGTTGGCTCAATACTCGGTTCTATTTTGTGGCGGAGCGGCTAGATGTTTGTTTTTATTATCATATGACCGGCGACTACTGTTACTTGCTTTAAATTCAAGTACTGTAAGACTGACGGATCTATGCAAGAACTATCAAAGGGCGGTGATGAGAATGATTGTGATTTGAATAATAATTTGAACTAGTTGAAACTTATTTATCAGCAAAAAGGTATTTATTACATTGCCATACTAAAACAGATATTATGCCACAGGAATGGAAACTGTAAGCTAGCGTGTTCTGCTCGCTGGATACTTGGTTTTCATTTGCCGTCGGCAACGTTGTAGGCGTATTTGTACGGCGCTCGGTATCTGTTCTTTGTTGAACATTCCAAGCTTATTTCAAGAAATATCTATTTGAAATTGTTAAAGTAACGTGCATAATAAAATTTTATAATGCATTTGGTGTCTTCAATCGGTCAAAACTAAATAATTATTGGCCGCAATGCGCTAAAAAGCATATCTGTACATAGGAGCAGCCAAATGTTTTGGATATAGTCTTGCTTAAATGTCTAATTTATAATATATTTGCCAAACGCAGGAGAAAAATCTAATTTCAACGGCACTAATCAATTTTTTTCATTTGCGTTGAGCACAAAAAGCATTGAGAAACCTTGCAATTTGGTAGAAACAACTAAACCAGTATTACAATCAACATCCAAGTTAATTTGCTACTTTGCATTGAACAAATGACAAACGACACCATAGTTTGTCTAAATCCATCAAGTATTTTGAAATTAAAATGGTCCCCACTCCCCAACTCAACTGGCTGCTTCATTTACTAGAAAGAGCAACCTTTCCTTTTCCTCCAAATAAAGGTTTATATTTTCACTTTTTGGTGTAATGTTACAGACTCAAATCTTCTGAACTAAACAGAAATTAAAGTTGTTGATGGGCCAAACATTAGATCTAACTTCAAACTTGGACGCAATGTTTTGTAGTTGTGGAAAATCTGTTGATGTAGATAAAAAGCGATTTTATCCCTTTTTGCTTTTGCTTCTCTTGTTGCGTCGCTGGTCATGTTATTGTACCTTCATGTTTTCATTCTTTACTATATGTAATGTAATGAAATTTTATTTTGGTCAGTTCTTAACTTGTCATTCTTTACAGCTACATATATTCCTTTTGTTCTTCAGAAACACTGCCACACCAAGGGTATATTTTAATTACATTTTGTTGTTCATATTACTAACGTTGGCAAAAAGCTCTTCACTGTTCTTGTGATGTGATTACTAAAGAGCATTGTTATCAACGCGCATGTGTTCGTAATGCTTGTATGCGTTTCTGATTATTTAATGCGATCTCACGCTCGACAAGTTCACTTGAATAAAGTCCTAACTGCCAGCAATGAGGCAGATCAATCGTCGATTTTATTTATCTTGTCGTAAAAACTATAATGGCGGAGAAAACGTTGGCGTATCACACATTCCTCTTCCGTCGGTGGCTCATACAAATTATACGATGTGTGTTACGTATAGCTAGGTAGGTGGGCCGTCATTATTTATGTTCTCTAACAGTCGGCTCAGTGGTGTGGGTTAAAATCGGAGCAGTCAGCTGATCGTCCATGTGTGTGTGTGCGTTCTTCGGGAAACACCTTTCGATGACGTGTGCGAGCTCCGTTTAATTGGACATTCACATTGTTCCCTCTTGTTTTTTTTGCTGTTTAGTCATATTGATTGATATGCCTGATAAAAGCGTGAAGTTCTATTTCTTGACGTTTGTTTTTGATTTGCAGTAGCCGACACGTTTTTTGTGTTACCTTGATCCATCGATTTTTTCAGTTATCAGTACTTTGTAATGTACAACAGCAAATTAGTCAACATTAGAAACAAATTGCATTCAAATAGAGCTTGTGGAAGATAACGACTACTCGACAATATTATGCCAATTAGTTCTTAAAAGTTATTTGACTTATAAAGAATGCTTGGTAGAGACGATAATGAATTATGATGATTTACTATGTCACCTTGGCTACAACGAATTCATATAATAACGCAATACTTTTGACTGGTTTCTATGTTCTGTTACAAGATATCCGTTTCTAAGTCAATTTGGTTTGATCTAGTTTATCTTGACCACCATTCGGGCATGATTGATAATTTTACAGAACACGAACTCATTACATAGCACACTGTAATTTCAAGCCTGGCTGGTAAGTATACCTTATTGGGGTTTGCACGTAAACAGTCATTATGAAACATGTCATTTGGTAAAAAACATGCCGTGGTCGGTGATTACATTTGCTGCCAGTGTTGCTGCTCGACGTGGTAATATTATAGCTTGAGCCTCTGACGTTGTTTAGATGTATTATGCCGTTTTTGCACATCTATCTTGGAGCCTCTTTAACGGGATACTCTGCCTGTAAAAACATTATTATGTGTAGACTTCGTTCATGATCAGGTTTTTTAAATATTCATAGATTTCCAAATGGCCATTCTGTCAATTTTCACTAGACCAGACCAAAGTGACATAGCTCAACCCTATTTATGTAAACACCTATGTTTCACAAATAAACTGATTGATTGACAATCTTACCTTGTCGCTTTTAGTCCTGTCTGACAGAATTGGTGAAAAGTTGTCGCATACATTTTACTAAAAAAATTGTGATTTCAAGATACTATTTAATTGTATCTACCAAAGGTCTTGTATACTAGTCATATAATCAGAGTCCCGATTCTCCAAAGAAACGAAAAATATATCAACCTATCTGTTTCTTTAGGCGGCTCTTTGAATATACATCTGTTTCAAGTCATTTGTACAGGACGAGAACTACTTTCGATGTTTCAGTTAGATTTTGAGATCGTCTTAAAAAATAGAAGACTTTTAACAGATTTTTGAAGAATTTATATCACGCTCGTTACACAGCACCAGTAGCCACACAATTCCGAAGTTATAAACCACCGAAACCGTTCCAACTTCTTAATTATCTCTCAGTCATTTGGGCTCATAGGTTGTGGAAATGAATAGCTATATGTTGTAGGCAGATACACGCACTTCTGGCGGCGATGCATTAAGCAAATATACTAAAAAGCATGCCCGAGTACCGGTTCTACACTGGCTTATTTCATGACCTTATAGCTACATAGTTGAATATTGCTTGATCAGCGCCTGTGACAATAAGTCGCTGAAAACGTCGAAAGCCCCCCCGCATTGATTTTTGTTTGAAAGAGGTTAGGCTGTCATAAAGGGATCAAATCGTGGTGGATCTGATTGGCGCTTGATAATATACATTTTCCTGGAACTTGGAAATAAGCTAATAGCGGTGACAAAGTGGGTATGCGATAAGTAAACAACGCTCACTACAAGCTTACGACCAAAGACAATAATTGTATCATTTCGACTTTTCAGAAGTATTCATTTGCGGTTGATTTTCACTTTCACGATCCCCACGTGAAAACCCTATTGCGGAGTTCACTTAATTAATTCGGCGCTCTACGTCATCATGTTACAATCGAACAATAGTAGAAGTTGGCGGGGAAAGTTGAGCTTCGGCGTCGCTTCCCCCTTCCCACTTCAACCCCCCTCGTCACAAATAAATAAGCCAGAGCCGACATCCGACAACAATAATAATAATTCGCTCGAGCCCGATCAGCTGTTTCGCCGACACCGACCCGAGTAACAGGTGGCCTATAAAGACATTCAATAAAGTGTGTACCACTTGCCTTCGTTGCGGAACCGTCTATTTTACACAAATACACTCACACATACAAGCAGACCCACTACTTACCCAAGATGAACTTTTTGCCATCTTTGTCATTCTTACCGACCGTTGGTATTCCGATAAGATTTGAGCAAGTAATTTGTTCCATTTTTTTTTTAAATATGGTTTTATTGAAATAGGGATTTTGTGAAATTGCTATCCGTCAGTTCCAGTACGTCTACTCAACACAATCTTTCGTTTGACATTGTAAAGAATAACTGACGTAATGGTTTACTGGCTGCATGGTTTGTTGAAAACAAGATCTTTCGCCGATCAGCTCTAACGGATGTTCATGTATGTACATGCATGCGTACAATCGCTTTTGGGACTACATCTTTGTCTTTCAAATGTGCCGCTGCAGCAATGTCATCGACAATTATTTCGCAGACTCAATGTAGCAGCCCCAGCTGAGTGATTCATCCGCCACGCAGATAGCTCAACGTAGATCGGAAACTGTAGACATACGTATGCAAATTTACTTTGAACGAATAAAGGTGTGGGGTGGGAACGGGTCGCGACCTTCTCACTGTCCCCCACTACACGTGGTTCGTTGTATATAATTGTACGAGCCGTGTAAGATTATTGTAGGCTAGGCATTCCAGGCACTACGCACTACCCGTCCCTACACAAAACATCGCTGAGCACCCTCTTTGTTTACCTTCCATTTGCACGCCCTTCGTACTGTACTTAATGAAGAACTTGTTGAGTTCTTACATTTTGCTATTCCGTGTTTTTTTAAGTAACACTGTTCCGGTGAAAATATAACCATCCGTTCCGAGTCTCGATTCGGGTACATCTAGCGTTTCATATAACCAACGAATGAATAGGCTGTAACGTAGAAGAGCGCCGTATTAGAGCGGGGTAAGTTTGTTGCACGGTGCAACGATTCGTAAGAGTTGCACAGCATTTCGCTCTCAATAGCGCGCGGTCGTCGATGACGAGCCGGTTATGTAATGTAAATGTTTACGTACCTACTACACGTGGTCGGCACCACGTGCCCCAACCGAGAACACTAGCCTTGTGAATTATTTATTTACGACAACATTTTCGCACGCCGGTCGACGAACTCTTGAATGATCTTGGAACGTATTTACGCCGATTAATCTCGACATGTCTCTTATGACACTGATATTATACCTTTGTTATTACTTGAAATGAAGAAAGTGGGTAAAGTTTACGATAACATCGTTGAGCTTCAATCCCTTGTTTCAACACTTATTTTAAGTCTGAGAACTTTATCGTTGCTCTACGTAGATTTTACCAATGCAATAAACTTAAACCTAATAGACTGCCTATCTCCAAATATGTTATGAGAGCAATTCAAGCGTTCTAAAAGTAATACAGTCAATGTTGCCCGAATTCATAGCCATCTTAACATTTAATTGCGATGAAAAGCGAGCAAAATGAGGCGTTCAGTTTTGCACGTTTGATGATGTAGAGAACTGCAAGGCGGGGATTCGCGGTTATTTAGACGATCTTCAACACCCATTTGAGGGCTATTTATAGCGTACGTCACTCTGAAGCGTGGCTCCCGTGCCACTGACCTAGCCTACCTGATATCAATATGAAGATCTAACTATCTATCGTGCGTTGCTCGGCCGGTAATGAACGTAATAGCGACATGAGACGCGATAACCGTTTGCGATCGCCCTGATTGCTAGATGACTCACCGTTTCTTGTTACATGATCCAAGGTTTATCAAGAGCATTTCGTGGAAAAGTTATATGTAGAGACTTGTAACACTTCGCAGTCTTTTGTAAAGTCCCGATTTCAAATTCTACTAAAACCTTCGAAAATAATATCAAAATAACCGAATCTTATTTTAAACTCCACAAAGTCAGTCCACAAAGATGTGATGAACTATTGTATCTTATGCCTAACTAACCGCACCTTGATTCTGATACTGTAAAGCGTAGTGTTGTGAAGCAAAATCTTTGTATATAGCAATCCTGTATAAGTACCGCACATTGTTAGTCGGGCCCACGTGAGCGTTTCTCTCGGCTCAATAGCGGGTTTCATGATCGTCGTCGCCTCGTTCCCACTGCACCTCACCTATATAAGGTACGTAGGCTACGTAGGTTTGTGTGGTTGCGTTAGTCCCTCTATTTACCGTGCTGCTGGCAGCCTCCACACATTGTGTAGACACACCAACAAGAGCGATTTTGTGTTTATTTGCGTCGGGATTTGGGCCAAGTGCAGTCGGTCAATTTAAGCCGATCTCGTTCGTTCGTGCTCGACTGACGTATCGCAATCGACGTAGCCCAATCACTCAAACAGCTGATCAATGTTTAGTTAGATCTTAATTGAAGACTACCTATAGAGTTCTGTAATGTAGATGTAGTTTAAAAGTTTTTTAGAAGAGTTAATTCAAACTTTCGCTAAGGTTTTTGCCTCAAGTGGTCCTTTTTCTGCGGTTGTACTAACTTCCTATTGGAGTCATTGTACAGAATTTATATCATATCATTGTGTATCAGGAAGTGTGAAAACACCTATGGATAAAGAATTCTGATAGTATTTTTTTTTCAATTTCATTAAGAAACCCCAAAATTATTTATTCTCATCAACATTATTGCACCGTTATGTTATCAAAGGGTTTTTTTAAGACATGCCAATCAATATTAAAAGAGTCTACTTTATTTGGTCATTATCATTATCCGTTTTTTCCATGCTCCATCTAAAGTTCTTGCGTCTACTTATCAGACAGTCACTTAGTCTGTCTAGCTAAGTTACGTGGCCCACACAAAAAAAAATCGCTCCCAATTTACTAGGTATACATCAGTCTGAAAACTCTACAGCAGATACTGTATCTAGATAGAGCCGCCCAGCACGTCCCGACAGCTTCCAACAATAATAATTAATTGACTCGTCCGTTCGTTATCGTGCTTTTATATTGACGTTCCCGAGTGAGCAAGCGAGCGAGGCGCATTCGGAATGAAATTTCCATAAAAACTTTTGTGCTCCGGCGGACGTTGCGAGCGCACGTTAAAATCGTCGGCTGGCAATAAAACAGCGGCCGGTGCGGCGAGGCGCGACGAAGCGAGCAACGAGTGCGAGAGGGACAGCCTTAGAGATAATGGACTCTGTACGAAATGAAGAACGCGCCTGGTGCGCCGAGCGAGCGAGCTGGAGCGCTGGGCAAAAACATCGCCGCAGTTATCGCGCTCCCCGCCGCCCCGCGCCCCGCCCCACCGGCCGGACTCGTCTGATCGACGCCGGAGCCTCTCGCAGGCGAGCTAACCTCGACAGCGGGGGGTCGTGAGTTGCCTCGTCGAGCCCGTTCGAACGTTGAGAACGCTTTGCACCGTCGCACAGTATACGATTAAATAAATCTAGGTGGACAAAAATACAAAATCAAAAATATTGAAATGGTATATTTTTTCACTTGTATTTCAATCTTGAATAACACTAGCAACTCACAAAACAAAGCAAACATACCTGGGCCCCGCGACCCTTTCGATAACAAAAGGCAAAGATACCCTTTCAATAGCAGGTAAGCGAGAACACGCTCAGTGCGACCGCTAACGTTAACGTGTTTGCATGTCTCTGAGTGTTTTGTGCGATACCAAGTGCTTTTTAGTGATGGAATCTTCTACTAGAGGTAATTATCGTTCTATTTAGTTAAAATATAAAACGAAATTAATTTATTAAGATGATAAAATATGATACTAAACATACCCTTTTTAATTAGCTTTCATAACTTATAATTGAAAATGTAATTAGATATAAAGTATGTAGCAATATACTGCAAAATGGTAGTAATACATTTAAATGATTCCTTACTTATTCTATTATTTGGGACAAGTTGTTATATTTTGCGTTTATTTGCGCAAATTAACTTTTTCCGTTTTTTTTGTTATAGGTGCCCGTATGCAACGAAAATCGTTGTTTGAATTTTGGCGTTCAATTTCGGCTAAAGGGCGAGTAACCCAAATGATTTACTTTGTAAAGTCAACTTTGGCGGCTCCAGTCCTTAGTGAAGAAGCAGAACGGCTTTTGCGTGCTTTCATGAAGAATGAATGTGAAAAAATTCGTGAAAAATGGGAACGCAAGCAAAGAAAGTTAGACTTGTTTCTACGTTCTTACGAAGAGTGGCTAAACGAAGATCTCGTTTTCGCTATGATCCCGGAGTGTTCACAATCGAGTTCCATTCGTGGGAGACCGCAAACAAGTTTCGAAAATAGTTCCAAAAGAACCAAAAAGCGTAAAGTCCAACAGTTACTAACTGGTTATAGCCAAGAACAGTTAGCTTATGCTGCTCAATTGAGTGTTCGATCCAGTGGAAGGCGTGATGCTGCTAACTTAATGCAAGAAATATCCACTGCTTCACCAAGACGTGCTACGACATACAAGCGAGCTCGAAAACTTTATTCAACGTTCAGTAGAAGTTCTCGAAAGAATTCTGAAAATCGATTACGACCATACACTGCTGAAGAAGCATTAGCCTTGTTTATATCAAACAATTTCACAGTCCACACTTATAAAAACATACAACAAGAAGCAAAAGAAAGGGGATTTCCATTATATCCATGCTACGACCAATTAGTACGAGTTAAAAAAGAGTGTTATCCTCCGGTTGAATTAATTACTGTCAGTGATACATGGGCTGAAATTCAGCTTCAAGCACTTCTTGATCACACGGTAATAAGAATATGCAAACATATTCTTGGAAATGTTTTGCTAAGCTCTACCAATGAGTTAAATTATACAATGATTTATAAGTGGGGATGTGATGGTTCCTCTGGACATAGTTTATACAAACAACGTTTTGAAAATGTGGAGAGTACTGACGAATATATGTTTGTCATATCTTTAGTACCCTTAAGACTTATAGCAGATGGTGATAATAAGAAAATCTTATGGGAAAATCCACGTCCTTCTTCACCAAGATTTTGTCGAATAATTAAATTTATGCATAAAAAAGAAACTGATCTCTTAATTAAAGAAGAATGCGAACAAGTAAAAGTACAAATTAAAAACCTGATGCCAATCCATGTAGAGATAGATGGGTGTAACATACTTGTTAGCCATCATTTGATTCTTTCCATGATCGATGGAAAAGTATGTAATGTTCTATCCGAAAATAAATCCTCCCAGAGATGCTTTATTTGCAAAGCAACATCGAAAGAGATGAACTCACCTACAGATCATAGGCAGCCTGATCAGGACATGTACCAGTTTGGCATATCAAGTCTCCATGCATATATTCGCACTATGGAGTGTCTTTTAAATATAACATACCGCATGGAGTTTTCTGAATGGCAAGCCAGAGGAACTAAAAAAAAAAGACATGAAAAAGAAACGAAAGGAAGAAATACAGAGGAAATTTAAGGAAGTGGGGCTTATAATTGATAGAGTGAGACCTGGATTTGGGACCAGCAATGACGGGAATACCGCAAGAACATTTTTAATAATAGTGCTACAACAGCACAAATTACTGGTCTCGATGAAAATTTAATAAAGCGTTTCGGAACTATATTAGCAGCCATAGCTTCTGGATATGAAATTGACCCTGAAAAATTTCAACAATACTGTGCTGAAACTCGACGAATTTATTTAGATTTATACCAATGGTATAACATGCCGGCAACAGTGCACAAGATTTTAGTGCATGGTGCAGAGATTATACGGCATTCGATAATACCACTCGGGCAAATGTCTGAAGAGGCTTCAGAAGCTAAAAATAAAGAAATTAGAAGAGTGCGACTGGAGCATACCCTTAAAACTTCACGTCATCGGACTAATTATGATTTAATCAAACATATGTTAATGTCTTCAGACCCATATATAGCTTCATTAAGAAAATTGCCTCAAAAAAAAATGTCTACAAAAACCACAAAGATTTGAAATTTTTATTAAAAACTCAATAAATATTGTTTTAAAAATTAAGTATACTTTTAATTTTAATATTATACCCTATATCAATCATTTAAAACCATTCAAAATGCAATACCAGCATTCCTTATTTTTGTCCACCTAGATTCCTCAAATCGTATACTGTGCGTCGCCGCTCTCTCTATAATACGACTCGATTTTAACTTTGAAAAAGCTTAACATTTACGCGTCCGTTGCACAGTTGCTCTCGTCCGCTCTAAGCTCGCTCTAATCGCGTTTACCGTTGTATGTCGTAATAGAAAAGGACCACTGATTGATTTACAAGCTACGAACATTTACTGCGCTGAAACGGTACGTACTATCATATGATTGTCAACTGTGTACAATAGTTTGTCGGGTGAGCTTTTATGGGTTCATATGAACTTGCATTATTATGCATAACTCGTTGTTCCATTGTACTTTAACGACTGTTGGTTTACGTTACATAACTTAGTTACCGTACAAAAGATGATCTGCATCCAAGTTTAATATTAGCGCGAGGCGTGCCGCATTTGTTTTTATTTTGGTGTTGGTTGCGAGCGCATTGTTTGCGGAGATTCCGTACGTTGTTTTATTGCACGATTACCGCAAGTGGCCGTGCTCTATTGACTCGGCGTGCTATTGTTGCTCTTAACTGCCGAGGTTGCAGTGTCAAGGCATCTCACCTAGGCACAAGAATGCACACATTATGCCGTGTGGATTATGCAAATGAGAATTGCCTTTTATATTGGTATCTATTTCTGATCTTTTACGGCATTTGATTGTTTATGTACCTTTTTGTGCGACAAATTTTAGGGTCGTGTTTAAGGATGCTTTTTCTATTATGATTTACGATACTAGACCTTTATCAACTGTTTATCTTATTAGGTGATTGACTTGATGACCGTAACACACATGTATTAGATTGATTAGAAATAATACAGCCTTGGTCCTTTAGTTAGTGTTGATGTCCTTTCTTTTCATATTCGACAAGAACCGAATTTTGAGTTGATTTAAAACGTTCACAATTTTGGTATTGATTGTACAAAAAGCAACATTTACCCAAGACTAAATTGTTTCCAAATTCACGAAAAACAACACAGGCACTAGATACTGGGAATTTACAAAACTTTCAAACTTGCATGCAGTAATTAGTTGAATCAATTGACTGCAAGGTACCAAAACATGATGCGTTTTTTCTTTGGGTTCTAACTCATAAAAAAGGAAATTACCAAAGAAAGTTTTTTCTACGATTAACTCATTTTCATTTAAATATTCTAAACATTTCAATTCATGAGAGCTTAGTTCCAAGAAATTATCTACGTATCAAAGGACCAACTGTAATACTAGGTTTATACCCGAGTTCACGAACTTGAACTTATGTACGTAACTACGTAGCCGTAATCGTAATAAATTATATCATGCTTATCCCCACTCAAATCATAATTGCGATATAAAGGTTCCTTCTGGTTCTATGTTAAGTCGAATTAACCAGCTTGGGACGAATTTGCGTTCATGCTGGGTTGCTATGAAATATGTATTGACACTGACAGTTCTTGAAGGTGGTTTTACATGTCTTGTGCTGATCGCAATCAGCTTAGTTGAAATACTTTTGCAAAGTTGGTGGAATGATTAGGTCTAGTTTTCATCAAACATTGTTTTTCTTTTGTCTTCTTAAACCTTTGGGCACCCGTAGGTCTCTTCTAAGTTAAATCTCTCGACTTTTGGCGGTTTTGTGTCATGGCCATGCAGTTTTTTCCGGTCACTTTAGACTTTTTACATATACCTTAGGTTGTTGATATTATGTGTTGTTCCAGGATCTGACCGGTCAGAATAGCAATGATTCGGGCGGCAGCGGCGGCGCTGGGCGCGCTACCACGCCGCACCTGAGGCCGACGCCCAGCCCAACAGGCTCCACTGGCTCACGCTCCATGTCACCGGCTGTTGGTAAGTTACCCTCAATGTTATTTACTGACTAGCTTATGCCCGCAGCTTCGCCCGCGTGGATTTCGGTAATTTACCCACGGAATCGTACTACCGGGATAAAAAGCATCCTATGTATTAATCCAGGTTGTAAACTATCTGTGTTAAAAAGTAACAAACATCCATTCATCCTCACTACCCTTACTCCAAACTTTCGCATTTATATTAGTTATACTAGCTGCCCGCGACTTCATTCGCGTGGAAATTATGTTTGTGTGAGATAAAAAGCCTATGTGCAATTCCAGACTATAATCTATCTCTGTGCCAAATTTCATCCAGATCCGTTCAGCCGTTCTGGCGTGACGTGAGTAACAAACATCCATCCATCCGTCCAAACTTTTGCATTTAATAAAGTAAATACAAGATGGTAAGATAAGGTTCAGGACATTGGCTGAGTTTCCACCAGAAATGTGCGAGGGTTTGCTGGGAGTGATGTGCGTAAAACTAACCAATACACACATAGCTAGCTAGCTTAGGTCAAACATTAAAAAGAAGATTATTACGCACATCTTTCGCTACGCATCCTCGCCCATGTTTGGTGGGAAAGCAAAGCAGACTTAGGGTTGAATACAAGTCCTGCGGTTCTAGTCACATACAAGCCCCATGTTCAGGCCATTGTTTGGGAACAGTATGTGGCAGACTTGTCGCAAGCCATGCTCGAAAATTATTTTCTAAATGCATTTTACATTATGTCTTACATGACGGTAAGATCGGTTTTCTTGGGCACATGTCAAGATTATATAAAGTCAAAGTTTCCAATGTGAAGGATAATGATATCAATTTTATATGAATGAGTAAAACCAACCACGCTTCCTTGCAATTCAGAATATTGTAAATTATTAGTAAGGCTCGATTTATGTGAATGGTAGAATAGTAAATGGTGACTCAGAACTTTGATAGTAATTTCATCACGAGTGTGTTTATTTTTGAACGAGCTAATTAAAAACAATCTTGCTGTGAAAACGTATAAACGATTCTAATCACATAACTTACATAACATCTATGTGCAATCATTAATCAACTAATCATCCCAATCAGTGTTTCCTGAACTAATTTTGTATGAAGTTGCACCTCGTTTGAGTTCTCTTCGAATTTGAACCTTATTTCCAGGGATTAAGGTCTTAACATATTCTTGGGAGGTTTTGCCTTATCCTTTGTTTTGTCACGGGTGTGTTGATCAGATTCGTTGTGCATACTCCGTCACCGGTAGACACGGGCTTTCCCGACATTGACCCACATAGAACGGGCGCCCAGAGTACGCCGTATTTTGCCCCTTTTGCGGGCGCGAACCACCCCAGCCCGCCCACCTTATGTACGAGTCGGGGTGGTCGCGGTATATAGGGCCTCGTGAAAAACTTACCCCCACCGACGGTCGGGGCGAGCACGCAAAACAGGACCTTCTACCCCTGAGGCCCACGAGGCGCTCCTATGTGCCGGATCGCCACCGACCTCACCATTGACAAACCTTCCCACCTATATAACAACATAAAAAAACGAAACCAACTTTTACTTTGCCGAACTTGGCACGATTTTGATAAAGGCAAAAAAACCCCGATTGAAAAGTGGAGCTACATTGATTGCGCTAAATGATGAATTCGCAAAATCGATCAATTGGAATAGACGGTATTATTTAATAGGTTGGCTAGTGACTAATATGCTACAAATGTATTCAATATTAGATGAACCGAGTCGCGTATCGAATCCAAATACATTTTAAAAGCGATTGTTGACATTCCAATTTACATCTGTTTGAAATGTAGAGATTCCTAGAACACCCTTGTGGGGCTTCCCTCGAAGTGACCTTGACGGGTTCACCCACCGGGGACGCCGCATCTTATATACTTACTCACTGTCACGATTTGTTTGACGTAGGTATATGTATAATACGAATACACAGTTAAGTACTTTTGCCTTCCCATCTTATTTTAGAAAGGTAATACCTAACCTACTAGCATTCCATTCATGAACAGTTGAATAATTATAAACTTTATATAGTACCTAATTTGATAAGCTAGTTCATATCTGACATTGGCTTAAATACAATGTCTGGGTTACTTTTCTCCCTTTCCCTTGGAAGTAGTCCAAAACAAAATCAAATCTAACTAGATTTGCCTAACACTAAACAACTTTGCAACTCGCAAAGAAATTACATGTTGTTCAGATAAAATACACACATCAAAAGTGTCTAGGGATCAAGCATTTTTATGCGGATTTCTTGAGATTGAGATGTGGCTTTGTAATAAATTTATGATTTTATAAATTTATATGGATCCTTTTTGGTGCATTTCATAATTTGAATCAGGAACTCTCAATCAAATTCGAGTAAAAGGTGAAAATAAGCTGTCAATATTTTCCCTATAAAAACATACAACGCATTGAAGACATTATTAGTGCTACTGTTTCCCTACTACTGATTAAAACCAACGTTATTATGGAGCGGCGACGTCATTTAAGCAGGGAAGAAATGCTCAGAGCCGTGGGAATGATAGAAGCTGGTTCCCGGCAACGTACTGTGGCTTTAGCTCTGAATACAAGTCAGAGTGTTATCAGTCGACTTTGGACACGTTACCGAAGCACTGGTACCGTGGCTGAGCGCCATGGAGGACGGTATCGCTGCACCACACGGAGACAAGACCGATACATTCAAATCTTAACTCGAAGAGCTCCAACAATAACCGCCATGATGTTAGCCGTGAGGCTTCATCACTCTTCAGGGAACTTAATTAGCGACCAAACAGTCAGAAACCGCTTGCATGAAGTGAACCTTCATTCCCGAAGACCGCTACGGGTACCACCTATAGCAATGCACAATCGTAGGATTCGATATCAATGGGCTGTTGAACACAGAAATTGGGCAGAAGAACAATGGCGTTTCGTGTGCTTTTCTGATGAGTCTCGTTTTGGTATGAGACCGGATACAAGACGTATACGACACTGGAGAACCCCTGGACGCCAACAGCGATTAAAATCCTGCCAGGAAGTCCATCCTTATTAGTGGTGGAACCATCATGGTATGGGCGGGTATTTGGATCGGCGGAAGAACTGAGTTGATTTGGATCAGAGGCAACCTCAACGCTCAAATTTATGCTGAGACGATTGTATCAGACGTCATCGTTCCTCTACAAGTGCAAATCGGTCCCTTATTTCAGTTAATGCATGATAATGCACGACCGCACACCGCAAGAGTTGTAAGACAGACTCTCGCCGCAGCTAACATCAATGTCCTGCCCTGGCCTGCTCAGTCGCCAGACTTGAACCCGGTTGAGCATGCATGGGATATGCTACAGAGAAGAGCTCTGCCGAATATGGAGGGTATCCAGTCGCAAGAAGACCTTTTTTTGTTGTTGCAACGAACATGGGCGGCCATTCCACAGCGTGATTTGGATGAACTCATTTTGAGTATGCCAAACCGATGTTCTTGTGTTGTTAGTGTTCGCGGTAGAAACACGGATTATTAATTGTTTAAGTTACCCAATAAAATTTTAAAGAAAACTGTTATTTCAGTCTTTTTTTCGAACTTTAATGTTAGTGGTTCAAATGTCAAAAATCCCTTTATTAGGAAAATGGCAAATTTCTTTATTAATGCAAAGGTGACTTGGTTTATCGTTACTGTGACAAACGAAAACACTTTATTTGATGAATCCTTAAAGAAAATTTTAATTAATATCAATCAGGAGAAAAGTTATTGCAAAAATATATGTTGATCCCTAGATACTTTTGATGTGTGTAATAATTAAATATTGTTCAGAGAGGAGCTCGTGGTTAAATAATAAAAGTTGCTCGGGACGATCTTCAGGTTAAGCCGCGTTTGCCTAGGTTGGTCCGTGGATGGGTGACCACCCATTACATACCGAGTTTCCTCCGTGCCTCGGAAACCACGTTAAACCGTTGGTCCCGGCTGTCATTATTTTGTAGATCTTTGACAGTCGTTAAGTAGTCTGTGGCATGAGTTTGACAACCAGTCTTACCAAGGGGTATCATATTAAAAGGTAATAAAGACCATGGTATTCGCATACTTGAAGTATACTCGGAACGCAAATTGCTTTGTAAAAAATGTATTCACGCATGTTCAATAACTTACGATTGGTGACCATTCCAAACCATTAAAATTCGATTGTTTTATTTCACGCTGGATTTTTTCGCAATAACTGCCTTTTAACATCCCATATTACGAACAAATATGAGATTTGCATAAGTCAATTTGCGATTTTGGATTTCAATTTTATTGTGTATGCCAAGATTGCTCACGTACTTACTCCTTTTCTCAATGGTAGAACCATGTATGGCTTGCCATGAACCTCACCTCACATACAAGAAATCATGAAATGGAATCTTTGACGAATCATGCTTTGACGTGATATTTTAGATTTTCTGCTTTTAAAACAAAATTCCAAAATCATATTTTTGAACACCCCACCTACTCCAATTTAATGCATCTGATGATTTGACAACAAGCAGTCGTTGGCTAATGTATTTTTTCACTTTCTATGTTGTTGTCTAAAACGCCTTTATGGAAACAAATACCAACTTTCCACCTATTCAGATGTTTGGCTAACACGAGTATCGAAGCTAAGGCCATAATTTAGTTATTATTTAACCTTTTGAACGCCACTGTCACATATACGTGACAAGCAAGCGCGTGCCCTGTACGCCAACGACACAAATATGTGACAAAAAATGCGATGCACTATAACACCAAATAAACAATTAAATCATTACTTTTGTGTGTTTTTATTTGTTGTAAACCTTAAATATTTAAGCTCTTTTCTCGACTCTTTAATAATATTGTTTATTGATCAAGTTTTGGAATCCGTATTCTTTTTGTAGGTAATTTTTTTTTATGCGGTGAAATTGTGGCTTGGCGTGGAGGGCACGCGCGTGCGTTTATACTCTGGCGTTCAAAAGGTTAAGCTTATGCTAATTGGATAATCACTAAAGTCAGGGTTGGTTATGTTCGTATACAAAGCATTAACAGTTATCAATTTGTCCCGGTTGAGTGAAGTAATTGGCCTCAAAATAAACACTGTGCCGCCCTCATATATGCAGGTATCATAAAAAGCAATTTGGATTTTGCCTAAACCGGCTGTAGCGAACGGCAACCGCAAAAGCAATCGTGTTTTGTTAACGTCGCCGATTGCCGAACGTGGCTTTCTCAAAACATCGAGCTGTAGACCGGCCGAGCTCCGACTGCCGCCGTGCCGCGCCACTCGAATACCGGTTATATGACCGCAATACACACTCACACTGTATCTCCAGCGTTCCGAGCGAACCAAACAACTTCCAACTCCAACGCTGCTCGTGTTCCTCGCCGGCTAATACAGCGACAACTTGCGCAGCAATGTATTGTAGCGCGCAACATAAGTTGTCACGAGCTGGTGGAGTGGTAGAAGGTTAACATGACTGTATGACGTCAACCGTTCGGCTCGTCGGACTTCTTGACTCTCGACAAACATCGAGTGAATATGTGAAGTCTCGCGCTAGAAAATTATAGACGAAGCGTTTGAGGAAAAATACGCTGCTTTATATGTGGCCGCCTGCCTGTGCTCAAATGTGCAATAATGACTCACATTGTTTTATATGTTGGTAAAACTTTTAAATATTGTTAAGTTTACCTCTAAAAATAGACTGATAGGTTATCAAACGACACTTAAATCAAATTCTAATTATAGGATGTGACAAAAGTATAATCTAGTAACTAGGTAAGAAAAAGAAATAATAAGAGTGACCAACAGTTTTATATCTTCTGTCAAAAAGAATTAGGTCATTATTATTGTATGAAATTGGAATCAACTAAATAAATTGGGTATGCATATTCGATCAAATCGAAATAAGGGGCAATATTATCAAAATATGTATAGGTAGGTAATATCTGCGTGCAAGAATTCGTTATCTCTTATCTATGAGGCATGGCAGTCTCATTGATTGATCGTAATATTCTTTATCGATGTGTAAATAAAAATAAATTTCTGTTTATCGACCGCATTGTGCTCGTTTCCAATCCAAGTTCCATCGTTATTTTAACACAATGAAGCCGCAATACCGCAACCCGACGCGTTCGAAGGTGAATTGCGTATTGTTTGACGCCCGCATACAACGTGACTTTCGAAAACGACTTTAATTTTCGACCAATAAGGTTTCTTTTGCGCGAAGTGTACCTATTATCGCGGTTGTCGTATTTTAGACCTTGTGCTGTCGTCGTGTTGGGTGATAATTCCTTGGCCCAGTAGTCGGTTGTTGAGTATACGGGCGCTAAAAGCGTTTCGCAGTCGTCCGTCGTGCGTATCGGCCGCCGAGCAGTGGAATGCCATCAACTAAGATAAGGCTGGCTCTTGGGACCGAGTCGAACGCTGCCGCTCGCTGTTTCTCCGTGACATTTGAAACCTATATTTACTTCGGTTTATACTTAGCTCGATGCTTAACATTTTATATAGAAATATTTGAAGTGGATCCTGTTTTTTGTTGCATTCGTTTTAAATCTGATAGTAAAAGTTTCTATGACTTCGAATTATCATAATAAAAACGTATTTACACCATGTGCCGATTAACATGTCCAGGAAAAACAATGTAAATCAACAAAAAAACATCCATTTCCATATCATGTGTCATAATAACAATTAATAACTTACGTTATAAAGCCTTTACGTAATTCTAATTAATACGGTTTCATAATGCAGTTATGTGTTATCGTATTTTATCGCTCGTTACTAAGTTAGGAAGTGATCTGTGCTTGATTATGTGCATTAAGTATTCACCCTCACACATGTGTGAGTGAGGGTCGTTTCAAGTGTTTGACGTTTCAGTCAAATGCCTCTATGTACGGCCACGTGCTTGCACGTCCTTGGCAAGGTCAACGAACTCCAACATTGAAAAAAAAAGGTAAAACAAAACGCTTTTTGCCCCGATCTTGCCATAATGTTTGTTTTCATCGTTTTCACATAAACGATCCTCCGTGGTTTGTTTTGAATACTTTTTTATGCCAGGAACGACGTGGTCGTTATTATTGTTTATGGTGTTCTTTCTTCCAACTACCGCCCACCTATTACTGTCGCAAACAATTTATTTCATAGTTTTGCTATTCCTTCGAATATTTCCATCTAGTAATATAAATAATCTTCTTTTCGAATTCTACATCAAAAAGTCACTTAAGCAAATTCTATTGTGATCAGCTCTGTTGTGTCTTTGTTCTAGTCAACAAGTCCAGACTTCTTCAACGCTCAAGTATCATTCACTTTGATATCGATCAAAAGTACGTACAGGTTTGTTTTGCAAAGCACAAGTGCTATTCAATGTAAACATGATTCTCATTATTCTTGTTCGACTTTGAGATTTAAGATCTGAATACATTGCGGTACTGAGTAACGGAGGGAGCTCAAAAAAAAAAACTTGTAAAAGAATATGATTCCTGTAAAGGGAACCTGTTGCGTGTCTGCGGTCCCGCCTGTTGGCTGCCCATCGCCTAATTGTATTCAGATTACCCCGGAAAAGTGATAAATCTCGGCGAGTCAAGGTCGACGGAGGGTTCGACAGCCCATTCACCCCGTTCCGTCTGCCCCCTTGGCTAATGGTGCGGACATTCTTTCCCTAACCTCGGCCAGACTTGCCCGGCTCACTCTATAGTATACTATACACATTCACTAAGAGTACAAGTGTACCCACCCCCCCACGCCCGATAACCAGATGTACTTACCTCACAGACGTAACAACCACCCTGTTTTCGGTCCCTCTCCCCGAGATTGTTGTAAGATTGAAAAGGAAAACGAGATTTAATTTATCAATGAAACACTTGTAAAGGTTTCATTTCATTTGTTTTATTTGTTACATAGCCACTGTGACAATTTGCCTCGGTTCTCGATATTGAATAAATGAAATTTATTCAACCGTTCGTATGAAATCGCTAAACACGGTTTAAAATGCTTTTTCGTTTTGGAATTCCCGAGATGATGTAACCTTAAGTTTTAGTATGCAGCTGCTGCAGTGTTCAGCATGGTTCAATGTTGAATTTAAACTGTAGAAATGTGTAAATTCTGAGATAAATCAGCGTTGTATATCTTGTGGTATGTGGGGACGGCGAGTGTGTTAGTGGTGATCAAGTTAAATGGGTCGACAAACACCGCCGTCGCTCCGTCGCCACCGTTTGTCTCAACTAGGCCGCTTGTTAACGCTATTGTCTATGTTCTGTTTATACTCCTTCTCAATACGTATACACGATGTACCATATTGAAAAAAAATAAAAAATTGAGCGTTCCTTTTTGTCCAATTCTCAAGTTTTATTGTTTTATGATTGATTGGTCAGAATCATTTATTGACTAGGATATAAGACGGGCACATTATTATATTGCGAAAGTACTAAAGCATAAGCAATGGAAAATGTATTTAAAAACCAATACATGCCATGACATGTTATGAGTGTATGTACCTACAAATAGAATACATGGCATACATCGTACTGCTAATAGCGTCGTGTCTGCGTGACTATGAATTCTCTCAGTACAAATACTCATGTCACACCACTTCTGAACGACCATGTTGTGAGTCTGTCAGTTTAGATACTTGGTGTAAATTGTGAGCACTTGACGCAACCTCTGTTTAGCTTATACTAACGAAAATATGCTGTATCTTCTACTGTCAAAAGGTTTTCTGTTATTGCCTCAAAACTTGCTTATTTAAACTACAAATTCAGCATAATGTATCAAGCTTGCTATGTATGGAATTCTGCATAACTATATCTTATATCGACGCAATTAAATAACTTGCCTGGTTGGTTTCAATGGAAGTAATTTGCGGTGCTGATGTAGGGTTTGCAAATAGTAAAAACACTGCCATTAGGAAAGGAAACCTATAAATATTGAGATTGATTTCCTATTTTCTGTATTCACTTATGGCCACAATAAAAACGGACGATGATGATGTTTGACATACTACTCTGTCAAAAAAGTATCGGGAAACGATCAATAATTTACAAAATGTTAGTTATTCATCCAAAGTTATTTTATCTCCTTCAAAGTATGCTCCTTCAGAAACGATATACTTACACCAACGAATAATCCAATCATCAAGACATTTTTAAGAGTTTTTTCCGAAATTGAGTTCAGTTGTCGCCGCGAATTCTTCTTTATGTCTTCTTTCGAATGAAAACGGGTGCCGAGAAGTGGTAATTTGAGTTTAGGAAAAAGAAAGAAGTCGGCTGGAGCCATATCTGTTAATAAAGGTAGTTGCTCGATGGTATTTGTTGAGTTTTTTTGTCAAAACTTCGTTCACTATTGTCGTGATGCAAAATCCAAAAAAAATCTTTCCACAAATTTGGCATTGTTCGTCGAATTTGCTCTCTTAAACGCCGTATAACGCTCAAATAATATAATTTATTTACTATTTGACCTTCCGGCAAGAATTCCGAGTGCACAACACCGCGATGGTCAAAGAAAACGGTCAACATGACTTTGACTTTTGATCGACTTTGGCGTGGTTTTTTCGGTTTCGGTACAGTTGGAAGGCGCCACTCCGAAGCTTGTTGACTAGTTTGCATGTCAAACTCGTAAACCCACGTATCGTCACCAGTAACAATGCGTTTCATGAATGTTGGGTCGGAATTGACTCGTTCTAGCATGTCCTCAGCGAGTCTTATGCGATTTCGAGTTTTTGGAGAAAATTTAGGCCTTTTGGGATTATCCGAGCGGCAAAATGTTTCATACCCAAGTGTCTATTTAAAATGGTACGGATCGACTCGTGAGACACAGAAAGTTCAGCGGCTATCTCTCTCAAACTTGAATGATGATTTTCAGTCACTATTTCCTTCACTTTTGCGATGTTAACTTCAGTTGAAGACGTTGATGGCCTACCAGAGCGAGGCAAATCTTCCATCACATCTCGACGGCTTTTAAACGCTTTGTACCACTCATAAGCACGTGTTTTTGATAAATTCGATTCACCGTAAGCCTTCTGTAACATTTTCATGGACTCTGAACACGAAATTCCATTGGCGATGCAAAGTTTAAGACAAACTCTTTGTTCGATGTGTTTGTCCATTAGGGGCCATCCATAAATTACGTCACACGAATTTCACGATTATTTGACCCCCCCTTGTCACAACTGGTCACATTTGTGAGACTCCCCCTCCCTAGAGTGACGTCACAAAAATTTGCAATTTTGCATGTTCATATTTCCAACTCCATCTGAGTTGGAAATATTTTCAAGTTTTTTTGTTAATAGTTCAATTTTAGTTTTTTAATACTTTGTTTTTTAAAATGTGACGTCACGAAATTTAGGACCCACCTACCCCTTGTCACACTTCGTCGACCCCCTCCCTCCCCCTTAACGTGTGACGTGATTTATGGATGGCCCCTTATGAAATTCGCAATACACACTAGTATGATCTGACTAAAAACAGCACTGTATTTAGTCTAAATAACAGATGCAACTCAAACTTCCCGCCAAAATAGAAAACAGTTGTGCCAATATAACAAAAAAATAATATTTGAACCATAAACAAATCATCCATTCCCGATACTTTTTTGAGTGAATGTAAATGAGATCTTTGGACGTAACCAAATCGTGCAAGTAAAGCTTTGGTTAAACCGGTACGAAAAATTGTGGATGGAACACAAGATACGACTACGGACACGGACACCTCCATACAAATACTTCCTGAAGTATCTGTTAGTGTCCGGAGCCGCCCGCAAATTGTCCGAACTAGTTTGATTATTCCTTAAATGGAGTTAAAATGTACGGGAGAACGCTCAGGTGGTTCTTTGGAAAAGTAATCAACCGAGCACTCCATTTACCTCCTACTCCGTGGAAATGGAGTCAATGCTACTGGCTACTCCCGCACGCTTGCTTTCTTTTCTCATATCTCCCATAAGAGAATAAGAGATCTGAAAGTGCATATGTTCCACCGAATGGCAGCAAAACAGCGTGCTGAGACATTCCACGCTTTCTACCGACAATCCATTTCGATTCCGATCATTCGGTAGCCCTATATGCAGGTAACGTGGGCGCGCTTGAACTTATGCGCGGAATGTGTTGGTTGCTATGACCGCGGTGGGTTCGCGCTGTCCGCACATTGCTCGCAAGCCCGCGCCCTTCGTGCCTGACACTTGACTTTGATGCACGCCGTGTTATGTCTATGCTCTAAGGTCTTTCGAGCCGAATGAACGCTTTAACAAGTTCTTGAGTCAAAAATATCTGTATGTCTGAGTAAAGTTTGTTGGAACGGCACTTACACTTGGCACTTTCAAAAGGGAGAGGATGGTATTACAGAAACGGCTTTTCAGACTCGAATGTCATTCGTGTGGAAAATTGGTTGATAACATGCTAGACATTCAAACTAACGATGAAGTCTGTAAAGCATCCTGTTTGATATACACACCAATTTGCTGAAACACTCTTTACCGAATAAATCGTGTCAGTTTCTTTTCGAGAGCCGTCCAAAAGAAACATGTTCAAACTCTAAAGTATCATTAACAGAAACCTTGCACCGAGTTGCACGTGCAACTGTGGCGTTATTGTCGGATGGGAAAGTAAAGACCTCGGCTTGGTGCGTTACGCACGCGGCCGCGCGGTGACGGGCGCTGCCCTTGACAGAGCTGGTTCGACTTCACGACTTGCTGCGTTGCTCAATCAGACTATAAGACGTATTGCATTTAGGGCACGCAAACTGTTTGACTATTTGTTTTTGTGAACACAGAAGTAACGCTCAAAAACAACTTAGTATACGGAGGTTGTGATTTTGCTTCTATGTAGAAAAGTGTTGTATGCGCCGATGCTTGGAAACTAAACAAGTGTGTATTTCTCTTATACGCCTTACAGACTCACGCGAGAAATCTCGGCGAGAAGCCTCGCCGGGACATAACGCGAGAACCGAGAAGGTCCACTCATGCGACCTTTTCCCAAGACCCGAGCAACCCTTAGAAGCGGGCAAAAAGGCCGACACCGATCGGAGAACAGGCGAGCACGAGAACGAGATGGCGAGAAACCAATCACATTGACGCTTTTCGGGTGTTCTCGGGGGTTCTCGGCGTGAGTCTGTAGGGCCCTTTACCATGTTGGCATGTCTGCAGAGTAGACTATGTAACAAGTGAGTAATCGAAACATTTTGAAAAGAAGATGTCCTCATGGGCTATTAATATAGGTTTTGTCGTTTGCACTCGCGTCATTATCTATATCTACAGTACAGACGCTGTTGTTGTGATGTGGAAACAATGCACACGTATGCTGAAGATTGCGACTGTCTACAAACAAACAATGGAGATTACACGGCATTTCGTCCACTTGATAACGGTTAGCTCAAGCATGTTAGGAGCCTGTCAGCTGTTGTTTACTAACAGATCTAAAGCTTAGGATCATTACAGAATAATTGTGTCGTCACATAGACGAATGCAAGTTATCTTTATTACACATTTCAAAATAGGACGCGTGCTATTTTTACGAGACATTGGTCGGATTTGAGTCGAGTCGGGACGACCCCATTACCGTGGCGCTACACTCATTAAAGGTCGCCGTAAACAAATAGATATATAGGTGGGCGCGTATGGCACAGCGCTGTTATCTATGATTCACCGGCGCCTCGCCGTCTGCCGGCCGTCTGATCGCGCCGACACAATATAATGGCCCGATAATAGCCCGCTGATGAGATTAAAGTGACGACCCTCGCACGTGTTTATCTTTATTCATACAAAACGTCGTCGTAAAGGGCGCATTTCAAATGTGCACTGAAAAACTTGAACGCGCACCGCTTTTGTTGGCGCGCAGTTTTCGCCACTGCACCGACGTAATTGCAAATGTATATTAACTGTGTAACAGACGGTAGTCGCTCTCACGTAACACTAACATAACCGACTCCAAATCGACCTACATAAAAGCTGCAATACCACTTTCGTCGTCGCAAATCACTGCCGCTCGTATCTCGGCCTCGGTCAATGCGTTGCATGCATGTCGTATGCACATATACGGATGCAATAAAGTGCAGCGAGAATTCGCAGGCTAGCGGCGCATTCTGCTCACGTGCCGACGGAAAACGAAAGTGATCGGATGCGTCTCTCCGCCCTCGATTGATGCTCGGCCGGCTTAGGCGAGCCCTCGTTAACTGTATTATTCAAATTGTGTGTGCGAGCACCGGCGCCGAGCTCCACGATCGATCACTAAACCGATATACGCCAATGTTTGTCGCTTACACTCTCGAATACAATTTAATTGATACACTTGACACTCAACTTGGATTTGTGACATAAACTGGTGCGACGCTAGTTCGGAGTTATGACTAGGGAATGTTGTTTACTCTGTAGTAGAGCTAGTTATCTGGTGCGATTCTAAGTTCGAAGAGTTTTGTTGTCTTCAGATAAATGATAAATGATGTTTATATTACAAATAGGTATTTAAAAACACTTTAACACGACTTCTTTTTTAAAACTAGATGAGGCCGATATTTCTTACCTGACTACTCTGAGAAGAAACAGCCGAAACAAACTCAGAAGTCATAGTCTCTTTTAAGGTCCAGATATAATCTTGATAAACTCAGATAAGGAGTATGCAAATGAGTGTCTGATATGGTCTTTTGAAGAAAGAACCACACAGATTTGAGTGGACCTGTCCAGCCAGTTCAAGCATTTGTCAATTATCGTGTAGCTCGACTCATAACTCAAGGAGCTCAACGAAACGACGAACAATACTAAAGATAGGACATTTGTGTAGGTCGCTTATAGTACTTATACTGCCAGACAATAGTAAAAACAAACAAGAAACGTAAAAATGACCCACATTGCCCTTACATTCACACTAATCAAATAAAATTAATAATACTACAATATAAATGTTCATAAAAATCATTACATGTCACAATTCAAAATAATAAAATAGAATAATAAAAAAAATACAATACAATAATTAACAAAGTAAATATTGATGTCAAATCATTAAATGTCAAAGTGAATAAAAGAAAGAAATAAACAATAAACAAATGAAAATTTGAAATCTTGACATTCATTGAGCAAATTTAATTGGAGCAGCTTAATCCCAAGCCTTTTTATCTTCGAGATAGTGATTAACGTTATAGTAGGCTTTTAGACATAGTTTCTATTATAAAAACGTATTCATTGGCATCTAAACGCTCGTTTAGTTTTACTTATGGAATGAATTATGTCTTATCGTTTCCTTGCTTAATTTCAGGCACGCAGAACGTAGCGATGCCGCCGCGAACGTCGTCGTCGCTGTCGGATGGCAGCGGGCCGACGGCGCGGCCGGGCCCCGGCGGCGCTGCGGGCGCGCCCACGCCCGGCGGCGGCCCGCCCCCCGGCGCCCTGGTGGCGCAGCCCTACGCGCACCACCCCGGCTACAAGCCGCCGCACTACCCGCCGCCGCAGCCCTACGGCTACCCGCCGAGGAACCACCACCCCTACCCGTACGGGTACCGCCCGCCGCCGCCATCGCATCCGCCGCAGCACTACCCTCCTCTCAAGGTACCGCAACTGGACTGACCCACTGACGAGTTTCAACAACTGTAAACTGAGAGCAACAGCCGATTTATCTTCAAAGTGTTGATCGAAACTCTGATTTTCAACACCGACATTCTGATTCTATTGATAACTAATTTAGTTTGTTCAGCATATAACTAACCGTGCGTCGGCGCTGTTTCAGCAGCAACCGCGGCACATGGGTCCCCCAGGCCCTGGGGGGCCAGGTACTCCAGGAGCTCCCGAAGGCGCCATGCCTCCGCCCACGGCGCCGGCCGAGCCGCACGACAACGGGCCGGCCGCGCCCGCCACCGCGCTCGTCACCACCGGCCCGGACGGCGCACCGCTAGATGAAGGCAGCCAGCAGAGCACGCTTAGTAACGCTTCCGCAGGTATGAACTTAATCTATTAAGTTTCGAGTTGATCCTGCATCGTCATTCAGCCGAAAAGCATCGCCATAACGACTGGTCATGCGCTTCTTGCCTCCAAGGGCCTTCTGCTACCATTCCCAGGTAATCATTCCGTGTTGCCTATGGGTCAAGCTAAATGCTACATGCCCATCAAAAAACAAACCTCCTCGCTTACTTGCTCTCTGAGCTTAACGTCGATAATGCCTTGCACTTCCTTTGACACTGAACTAATGTGGCAGTATGCATTGTTACAGCATCAGGCGAAGAGCCATGCGGCGGCGGGTCGGGCTCGAGTAAGGGCGGGTCGCGCAAGGAGTACGGCCCAGGAAGCGCAGCGCCATCGCCGTCGCCCGGCGGCGGCTCGCACTCGTCGCTGCACGACGACTACGACGCCTCGCCGTCGTCGTGGCCGCGCCCGCCCTCTAGTCCCGTGAGTCTCGCCACACCACACAACACACACCACACCGGTCACCACACTCACCTATCTGTGGAACTGGCCAGCTCGACACTGAGCGTACTTACCATGAACCCTAACTTCTAATTATTATAGTGTGTCATGGTTTTTTGGCGCTTGTGACATGATGACATCAGGATAAGGATGAGTTGGTAAACATTTGTGAAATTGTAAAAAAAAAAACAAGATGGTGGCTTTAGTTTCCACGCGCCAATAGAACCATGCAGTACTTTAGTTGACGGATTAGCTAGACAGGCCCTAAAGTAACCTAATTACAGGCGAGGTCCACAGATATTACTATCAAGTAGTACCCACACTTTGTCTATTCTGTTTTGAGCTGATTCAGACTTCAACAACAATCTTGTTTTCAAAGGATTTCGGCTTTCAGTTAACTTGCGGATGGATGATTAACTAAAAGCCTTAATACCTTGTCCTTTACCCAGTTTTCTGATGGCAACTGTCTGAAGGACATTTTTGTTTTCGTAAGCCTACAAAATATTCAATTCCAAGAGGTTTGGTTTACTTTAGTCATTTTGATAGGGTAGAAAAAAAATAAGACAGTACATTAAAAAAAACACTATCATAGTAACAAAAGTCGTGCAGGTTACGAGAACAAAAAATAGTTGAATGAAAAATTATTTTTAAAATCCTTTCGTATTTTTTTTACTATTCACATAATTGTTGCATTTATGTGGAAATCCATATCGAACCTCACTTGCCACGGGTGTCGATCACACGAAAACCATAAAGATTTGTTTTATACTATGTGATGCATTGTACACTTCGTACACCCAACCTATTTGTGTGGTCAACATTAGTGCACAACATAATTTTTTGTTCCTTTTCAATAAAGAGCCACATCACCGGCCATTTATGTTTTTAGTAGGTTTCCCCTCATACATTTCAACTGTCTTGTTCTTTCCTAACATGAGCTGTGTGTAAGCGAAAGGGAGGCATTGCATTTTATCATGTATTTCAGGTATTTAACAGTCACATTGCGCCGGAGTCCTACAGATCAAAGGTTTATATCAAGTTAAAGATCATAAGCATGAGTAGTGCTCGATACGATAAATATTTTCACTTAATAACGTGTTGCGATTGCATGTTAGTCATTTTCTATCTGCATAATACAAAATGCATTGCCTTTTAATGCATAACATTGTCTGACTGCATCTATGTACATATTTTTTTCAGTTTCAACTTTCGACACCAACTTTCAGCTTGAAGCTTGAGAAATCCTTTAGTTATTCACTTTTGTTTCGCTTTCTGCTACGGTTTTTCTTTTTGGTTGTGGACTCGCTTGAAGAAACAATTTAGGAACTTTTCAACTGAGAAATGTTTTAATACTCTCAAACACTTTACACAACAAAAGGTTCTTGTGGTTCTAAATTACACTTTTATGTAGCATTTTCTTACACATTTTTGATTTTGAATGAATTCTCCGTGTTCTTGCCGACTGTTTACTGTAGCTACTTGTGAATAGCATGATATCTGAAGCCTGTTGAACTTATAGTTTGATATGCACTGTGCATCGATTGCATGAAAATACCCGAAGTCCCCGTTTCGTAAACTATGTACTAGCTTGATGTAGTTTATTGAAAAGGGTTAGTATTGGAATGCAATTTCGTAAAAACTCCTTATTTTACAAACATTTCACTTAATTTTCCATTTATTTTATGTTTTCTCATTTTTCTCTTATTTTGTTTAATTTTCGAACTATACATAAATCATAAGGAGTTTTTCCAAACGAACGGGGCTGACGAAAGTAGTTTTTTGAAAATAAAATTTAATATTAGTGGACTTTTTCATTCTAGGCTGAAAATTCAAGGCGACGAATAGGCGAGTCTTCGTCAGGCCCGGTAACACATACACTATCAATCTAAACGCTTGAACTTGATTGCCGTGAAAATAGCTCACTTCCTATACAATATACTCCGCGTAAAATAAGATTATACTCTATTTATACTTAGATGTATTTGCTAGAAATAAAAAACTAAGCACTAGTTTTATATAAAAAACCAAATAAAAAATACTGCCAACTTCATTGGAGAAGTGTCAAATTCTAGTTATTCAAGCTATAAAAACTAGTGCTTAGAATCAATTGAAAGTAGACTGGCCTGATAATTTTGACCCATACGACATACTCTTTGACATTGCTAATAAAATCAAATGATAAAAGATAGATTTTTCGATGAAAATCAACCGTAGTAACGACCATATAATGTTATTGTGAGGTATCATCGATTACTCTGAAGAAGAAATCAAAACAAAGAGAAACTAGTAATGCCCATTATCTGAAAACCTTGCATGAGATCCAATAAAACATTTGAGACGAATTGTCTTGTCACTGTAGTTTAAACCGTAGACGCACTGGTAAAGCGATTACGACACGTCGGTGGTTGCGTTTAAACAAACTCCGGATTATTGCACTCTGCGCCACCAATTTGGCCCATCTTTGGGACAAGGCAGAATGTTTGAAATGTAGCCGTGGTAATGATGTCGTTGTCGCAGTTAAAACGGCGCTGTGTAAGGAACTGTTATGTGATCCCAAAATTATACTGCAAAATAACGTGTAGATCAACACCATGTGAACAGGGTTTTACCGGTGCGGCCTTGGCCTTAGAGTGACAAGACACGTGTCGGGCTAGAGCAGCAGTATGTCGTATGTCGTGTGGGTGCGGGTCGGGTCGGGTATGTGATGAGTGTGTGTGTGCGCCAGAAGTCGGACTCGCTGGGCAAGCTGTACGAGATGGACGACGCGCCCGAGCGGCGCGGCTGGGTGGAGCGTCTGCTGGGCTTCATGGACGAGCGCCGCACGCCCATCGCCGCCTGCCCCACCATCTCCAAGCAGCCGCTCGACCTCTACCGCCTCTACCTGCTCGTGCGCGAGCGGGGCGGCTTCGTCGAGGTACCTACTGCTATTCCTACGTTTTTTTGTAAAATAAAATTAATAACGACTGCCTCGTTGGCTCAGTCGTAACGCTGCTGTTAAGCATGAGATTCCCGGGTCGGGAAAAGTGTTGATGTCAGCGCTAGTCGCATCCAGACCAGTCAACGTTGCTCTCAAAGGCGTTAGGTTTGCGTAATAGACTACAGCCCTTGCGCGAGGCGTCTCCACAACTCTCAGACCAGGTGTTTTGCTGAACGAAGAGATTCGGTCGGCCTGAATAGCCGGCTCCAAGCGAGAGGTTGACTTAGCCGTCTGACTGTGGCATGTGAATAGTCACAGGTCATCCTAAGTGTGGATTTCTCTCTCTGTCTGATTTTCATTTTAATAGGTCATCCTGTTTTGGTCAACTCGACAGAGTCAATTCGACGATAGACACAAAACTACTTTAACTAGAAGAGGTATTTTCTTGACTTCTAAGAAAAGCCTTAGAAAACAAAGCGTTAAATGTGAATCAGCCTTTCACGTCGCGAAAGTCGCAGGGTCAGCGGAAGGAAATGCGTTAAATGTTACTTACCAGACACCGGTTTCATGCCACAAATAAGACGAGACGATGCTGTGACCATTCTAAGCTCGTGGAATCAAAATTGTTACACGACCCAGAGTTGACCATCACTCCCTATTTGTGTTGTAACATGTAACAAATGAAAATTCTGCACAAACGTAAATGCATCTTATTTATGTAAATATTAACTATAAACATGCATTTTTTCTCTGATATTTCAAACACACTAAAATGTATTAATCCGGTATTTCTTCACAATAACCAAGTTTTGAGAGTGTAAACAACTTTTACCAGTCGTTTGATTTAAATATTGTAACAAGAGAATAAGTGGCACAATGTGAAGGCGTCTGCCATATTTAGCTTCGGTTTTAAATGCGCGCTCAATTTTGAAGTTACGTCTTTGTAAAACCGGGTTGTCTTCTGTTGGTTATTTCTATTACTCAACAGTGAACACATATTAATAAAATCGAAGAAAAAAAACATTCCTAAATCCAAATGAAAAGAGAGAAATTCGATAGGTGAACTTTGCTAGAATAGAATAGAATATACTTTATTGTACACCAAAATTGAAACACAACGGTTTTAGAATGTTTTTAATTTAGGTAGTTATTGTTACAAATGAAAATGATCGGCACACAGTCGTTACACGTCTCACTGCCTCCAACTAACTACCACTACTAACTCCACAGTCTAAAGAGTCTTACGAAGCTTTTCATTTATTACTTGAAACTCACAATAAACGTAAATCATTCGTTTAAAACTATATCCTATTTTGCTTACCACTCTAAAGTCAAAACAAATAAATATACAAGAGGACGAACGGTGTGTGTAATTCAATTCGGTTTTACAGTTTAAACGTTAACATTTGTATTCTCAAGTATCAGTTTAGCGGCGCTAGTAAAACCGAGGCGCAGCGCACTGCAACTGAGACTAATAGACTTCAGCAAGGATTTATGTTAGTGCATGTATCGCGCTTTATGTGAATAGGCGCCATAAACCCGCCGGGCCTTTAACGATTGTTAATAAATTTTTATCATTGTACTGTTGGAGCGCGCAGAACGCAGTCCGGCGCGAGACGACGCCCGCGCCTCTCGCGTCTCCGCGTCACCGGCCGAGCGACAGGGAAATATCTCGCGTTAGAGACTCGCCGGCATGGTCAGGTTTCCACTCGTTAACACGCGCGAGTTATCGCCTTTTCCACTGAGCACTAAACCTTCACACTTTATGTCCGAGTTAACTGTCGCCTCGTGTTCATTGTTTACTTCAAAACTGCAAAGTTGAGCGTTTTACGTTTACTTATTATATTTTCAGGTGACGAAGAATAAGACGTGGAAGGACATTGCGGGGTTGCTGGGTATCGGTGCGTCGTCGTCCGCGGCGTACACGCTTCGCAAGCACTACACGAAGAATTTGCTCGCGTATGAGTGCCACTTCGACCGCGGTGGTATCGACCCGCAGCCCATCATCAACCAAGTTGAAGCTTCCACCAAGAAAAAGAGCGGCAAATCCAATAGCACGTCCAGTACAGGTTTGTTCGGACATATTCACTTTCTATAGACATTATTAGTTCGCGACAGTACATTTATTGTGGAAATGTCTAATCAATTCTTTATGTGACTGCCGGTTAATATAATCATTTCTTTTCCTATGAAACATAAGTTTCATAGACCAGATTTAGATAATTCTGGATTACGTTACATACATTGAAAAATGTATCCCAAAAAATATTTTTTTCTCAGTCATCTCTAAGTTTTACCAATAAATTGTGTGATTGTAGCCAATTTGAGTTTGAGGGCCCTATAACATCCGTTTCGTATTCCCAGTAGGATCATCAAATTCGCAAGAGTCATTCCCCAGCGGCGGCGGCGGCGGCGGCGGCGGCGGCGCGGGCGCGGCGGCCATGGACGGCTACGCGCCGCAGTACGCCGGGTACCCGCCGCAACCCAACCACTCGCAAGGTACACACTACTAGCTCTACCACCATACACAAACGACTAAAAACAGATTTCACCAATCAAACTGAACGCCAGCACATCGGAACCGCGTGTAAGAACTGTCCAGTCTCATAATTGTTATAGGATATTAGTTAACGCCTGCGGAAATTTCATTTTCCTAGGGAACGTACTACAGGGATAAAAATTATCCTTTGTCCTAACATGTGCTAGATTTTACCAAAATCTGTTCAGCCGTTAAGGCGTGAAAAGGAAACAGACAGAGTTACTTTCTCATTTATAATATTAGTATGGATTGACTGACAGCTCCTAAACGCCGTTTAGATGTAGCAATTGCGTTCAGTGTCATTGGTGAAATTCGCCCTAAATCTTTCTCAATGTTGCTTCCTCTCTTGCCGTACCAACAACTCTAATTTCCTATTCGTTTTGTTATAAAAATCTAGTTAGATGCGCATGCGCATATGGTTAAAATGCCGGTAGTCCGATTACCAATTTAAATCTCTTGGTCTTTATAATGGCAATGCAAAAATAAGATATCAGTTAAAATCGAGCCACAAATGCTATATAGCAGCTGGATGACTGTGCTCAGGTACGATTAAGCCGCGCTTCATAGACGCCAGCTTTCATAGATAATAGATATAAGAGTTGATGGTACGGCCTCTTGACTGCTAGTGTGAATAGACAGTCGCTAACTCCGACTGTAGTGGCACCGCGTCACTCGCACGGACGTGCACTGATAGGCGCTCTCGAACACCGTCAACCCAACTTTTATGAGATAGAAAATAAAGATAGAAACAAAAAAAGTATTTTTTTGACCCATACAGGAAAAAACAAAGTGATTAAAATTAACAATAAAACAAAACAAATTATATAAAAAGTAAAACAAGACTTAAACTAAAACTTAAAAACAAGACACTTTTAAACTAAAATTAGTCCTGTACGAGGCCAAAAGGCCCCCCTATCTCAGCATGGGAATAGGAAATATAATTCCTAATGTACTAGTAAGTCTCTTTAGGATATGAAATGAGGAAAATAAGGCCTTGTATTCATGAAATTTACATAAAAGTTTGCCATGATTAGAATTAGTGCAATAGAATGCAATGGCTAAATAGTATGCAATGCCGCTATTTTGTTGTACTTAGAATTGTTGGGTTACCTATGTTACTTCTAACTATGTCCAAGTCTTGTATATTGAACACAATCATCAGTATAACAACAAAAAAGGGCGATTTTAAACATTATGATCAAAGCCATTCGTTTTTCTATCATCATGTCGGCGGTGTTTGTTGAGCTGGCTCCGTTAAGATACGGTCAAACAGGTACGGACAGATTATGGACCGGACTTGGATAATGCTGAAGTATCTGTCAAAGTCCGTAGCCAGTTCAAAATCTGCCCGTACCGTTTTGACAGTAGCCATAGTTCCGCTGTACATGAGCTAGCCCTAGCTGAGCGCCGCGCGGCCGTGCGACGCTGACACTGCACGACGCGCCACGCCGGCGCTTCTTTTGTTTCTGTTGTGCCAACTAACTATCTAACCGTCTCCGAGTGGCCACTGCTAACCGATCATACGGCTCTAACCGCTTACCACTAACTTCTAACACCCGGTTTCTGATAGCTCGAGGCTGATCTGTGAGGCCCGCGCTTACACCACAAATCACTGAAGACATTTAACATTAAAAGTATTTGACACACCGTTTTGTCTCTGTCAAGTCATAACAATTCACAGATATAAACGGAAGGTTAAATAATTTTAACAGTAAATGGGAAAAGTAATTTGTGGTTCAAGTGGGCTTTAATCTAATGTCAAATCTCACCGTCACTTTTTGTGATTGGTTGTTAGAAATAACCACAGCCTAAATAATCTTGATGTGAGATTTTACAACAGATGAATCAATACAAGCTTTCAGAAACCAGGGGTAACTGTCGTATCTCAGAGGAATTTAACATCTATGTCAATAAACTATGTTCTATTTGTAAATATAACAATTCTTCTCTGGTTTTTACTACCGATGTTACACTGAGCACTTTGGTGACACAGAATAAATAGTTACAGAATGCTCAACTCTTACAATGCGCGATAGGGTAGCGCACACATCGACATCGGTCAAATGAAATCGTCTAAAGCATTTCTCAAAAGCAATTTCGGTTGTTTGAGACAAGTTGCCTTTTTGTTATCAAGATAAATAACTTCACCTGGGAATAATTGGGCATTTACAAGGCAGTCAAAACATCCCAGAGTTGAATTAAATGTATTAGGGTTTTCGTACAATAATTCGATTTGGGCGAATTCCCTTGCAGTGCATTGTTGCAAAGAGCATCTGTCGCTATTTATCCTGTGCTCGTAGTTAGTATGGAAGTGACTGTCTGCGGGTTAGCGTTCCTCTCGGGTACGTGTGGGTACAAAGACGTGTGGTTGTAGGCGGCGGGCCCGGCGGCGACAACCTAGCCGCCTCCAACCCGTTCGACGAGCCGCCGGGGCCCAGGAGACCCCCAGGTACTTAACACGAGCACATCTCCTCACTGCACGGATGGTAAACGAATTGAGGGCTACTGTACAAATACTGGAAATTTATAAAACTATCTGCATTTAGGCCCACTTCAAGCTGCGGCAAAACTCACGAGGGCAACGTTGATCAATGTCATTATTCCACGTCGTTTGGAAACGTTGATCGGCGTCGTTCCACATTGGATGACTAGGTGTAGTACATTCTCAGTCTCATTGTTCCGTTGCGAAAGGGTCATGTTGCTATTCATCTTGTCTAGCATGACCAGAGAGGTCACAATGAAACGATGACTCGTACTCTATATTTTGCAGCTTGAGCGCAGTTCGTACGGATGGTCAACTACTAAAGCGTCATTTTAAAGTGAATTGAATATGCTAGCGCTCCATTTGTTTACTAATCCGTGGCTCATACCTATATCACATATTAACCCTTGTCCATTCGCCTGATACCGGCAATAACATAAAAGTAACAAACTACATTAATAATGTTATAATTAATGTCAGTTCAAATCATTTTCATATTTTTGGTCTATCTATAAAAGCATTAGTTTTGGTAAATCAACAAGTACACAGTCATCTCTAGTAAATTTTCAATGCTGGTAACACAATAAGGTTGCCAGCAATAAAATATTTCATTATTATTCTTTTAAATTGTCCAAAGAGTTAAAGAAAAGAGATTTGTTTACGGTATCAAGTGATCAGACCTCCGTTGTACATTTTAAAATTATTTGTCTTGTCTTTTTTTTTATGTTCCTGTAACATATAAACGTAGCTTGTTATGGCGATATTTATATAATTTTGCAAATAAAAACTTATTTCTTTATTGAGTGTTGTTAATTGTATGTCCCATATGTATGTATACAAAAACTGCATGATTTTTACTATAATGTTATGTATATAATTATAATTATGTGCACGATTTCAATGTAAAACAGTTTTAATTCCTGCATGTTAATGACTCATTGAGAAAATTGATAGAAAGAGAATATTGGACGGGTTGGATGTGACCCAGATATTAATGTTATATAAAGCCGAACTTATTCTAAGATTGTATGTGCCATATTAACCTGTGGGAACTGTATTTGTTAATGTATTTACTTTAGTAAATATTTTCATAATGTGTTATTCGATTAACAGGTTACCAACAAGGCTACGGATACGAATACGGATCTCCTTACCAACAAAACAGGCCTGTTTATCCTCCTTATGGTCCCGATGGTGACAGGTGAGTTTGTCTACTTATTATACAACTAACGTGAAAATATTTCGTTTTCTTAAGTTAACATACAAACGTCTTATCTTTGTATGAACACCAACTGCATTAACATCAAAAGCCACCTTTTAAAAAATAAAAAAACACTTCAAATTCACAATAAATAAAAATACAAATTCATCCCCCATTTCCGGTTTATTCAATCTATTATCGTCACATATAGCACAGTATAATGATATCGCTTGGATTTACCTCGGGGATTTCCTACAATTGTTGTAGCAGCTTAGCGTGAAGGGGAAGGCCCAAGTTCAGTAGTAAACTGGAAAGAGTTCAGTGTGGACGTGTATACGATAGACAAAACATGTTGTGATCTTTTTTTTTAAACTAGATTAAGTTATGGGCAGTGTAATAAGGTTTGTTATGAATGAAAAGTATGCACCATTGAATCTCATTAAAAAATGTGTATTTTACGCTTCATTTTAGATATCGCCAAGTTCGACCCGGTTTCAGTGGTTTTATTGACCTGATTTTTGCAGTCGCACGATAACAACGCGTTAAAATTTTATTGTTGCAAACTTGTCCTATTTTTATTAGTGTTTTCGTTGCTAAGGTGTGTGTGTGTGTGTTTAGCAGAGGGTACCGAGGCGGGTCAGTGGGGTCGGTGGGCGCGGTGGGCGGGCCGGGCGCGGGCGCCGAGTACCAGCAGTACGGCGCGTACGCCGGCGCCTACCGCGGCGCCGCGCCCGCCGCCGCCACGCCGCCGCCCGCGCAGCCCTACCCCGACTACTACCGCGCGCCGCACCCGCAGCACCCGCAGCACCCGCACCCGCCGCACCCGCAGCACCCGCCGCACCCGCCGCACCCGCAGCATCCGCCGCATCCGCCCATCTCGCCGCAGCAGCCGCCGCATGAGGTAACTACGACTCCATATCGTAAACATAACAACATCACATAATGTGTTTATCAACTATTTAGTGTAGGTTCGCCATAGTCTGGACGCACCCATAAAGTAACGATGCGCTGGCGTATTTAAAAATTGTGTCTACTGAACATAAAATAATTCCAAATGCAAACGGAGCTTCCAAACTACGGGTTTTAAGTAGTTGACGCAACTTTTAGTAAATAAATCTTAAAATAAAATATAAACATTGTGGGTGATAATTGTGTAAAAAAGTTGCATCAAATTAATATGTGTAGCATGAAGCGCAATTTTAGAAATACATATTTTATTTATAGATAATATTTGTTACAAAAATAAGTACCCAATTTGAAATTCCAATGTCTTAGTTGTTTCAATATAGTCAACATTTTAAATACTAGCAAATATATTTTGTCTGAAACGAAAGTTGGTCTGGAATGTCAATAGTTTCCCCGTAGCCAGTCTAAATATTGGCCAGCATGTCTAGCATGTAAGGAGTATTAGACTATAGTTTACAATATCAAGTAAATGATAATAATGCTTACGTAGCACTATTACATATTTGGTTGATGTTCAGGTTTACAGACATGTCTAGGACTTATCTTCCTAGGAGCATAACAGATTTGGTAAAAACTTAAATATCTTATTGACCAAGTATTGCATTGAACATCATCCAATTACTTGGTGCCTTTTAGATTGTAACAGTCCATAGAGAGTAACCAACCAAGTTTTATAGGTTTAAAATTTGTAATGATAGCCATTAATAATGAAGTGTGACACTATGACGTTCTAAGACCCGATAATACTGCTGAGTATGATCGGCGTCGTAAACCATGGGTATGTCAGTTGTATAGCTAGCCAGCCACACTAGGCAATTTATCGTCAGATATTAATATATCCTTTTGTAATTTTCAGAAGGAATCTCTCTTTGCTCGTAATGTTTCCAATTAGGGTATGTGACTGAAACGTTTGATGATAAATTGTTTGGTGAATGGCCAGCTAAGAGTGCCCATAGACGTCTTAAAATCCCACATTTTTTGATAGTGCAAAACAGTGAATAACTCAAAAGACTGACTAACTAAGAATGGTATCACATTTTGTATGAGTTGTATTTTATATTGTTGAATAATTTTTTGGAGATTGCGTGTGGCATTAAGACGTGTACAGGCATCTATATTTAGACGTAATACCATAATAACTCTGTTGTGTAACGCGTAATGTTTTATCGCGTCGAGTGACGCCCCTGTAGCGACGTGATGTCGTTGTATCGTGCGTACGAGTGACGGTTCTGTCTGGTGTGTAGATGTCGGGCGGTGCTGCGTCCGTCAGTAACTTATTGAACTCGCAGCTCGCGCGGCAGCTGGTGGCGCCACTGTCGCCGACGCCCAGACCCTACGTACGGACGCCCCGTTTGTACCACGCACTCAACACCGCTTCCCATCGATTGGCGATACGGTCTCATTCTCACCCGCACGGACTGCTCACGCGAGCCCCACAACACGATTCTCGTTTGCACACGATTTTGAATTAATATCGTGTGCGAAAATAAAAACATCGTTCGAAAGTTATGATGCATTTTTCTTAATGTTGCCAAATCAACAGTATTGGTTCTAATTGAGCAAACAAATTCCATCGCACATCCTTACTACAACAAACTAGTGATTTGACAATACACAGGGTAGTTTAAACTATTCACTTCACTGATTCAGTGTTTTCTAGTTCACAAAAGTAACACAATTTCTTTGGCAGATCAATGTGATTCAACAAAATGATAAAACAATAAATATCAATCAATATTTTACAACTCTGACACCAGGTTAGACACTAACCACACGAAAAAGAACAATATGATTCTAGCAATTTACTATTTATGTCCTTGGCAATATAGTTTTTTTTTTTGGGAGAAAATTCAGAAAACGATTATCGTGTAAGGGGCAAATCTCATTCGTGGTTTTGGCTTAATTTCTTTTTTTTTTTTTCAAATAATACCACTCGTTTGACAAAATTTTAAGCTATCACTGTTAATTTTTTTCTTCTTTTTTTGTTTAACAAAATTTTTGGCTTGCGGTGTGATTAATTGGCTTTTCGGATTTTCGTCGTCGCCGGTCGTTTGGCTGAGCGATGGCCAAACAAAAACTCGTCCACTAGCTCCTTCAAAATTTAACAAAAATAATCAGAACATGGAAGTAAAGGTTTAGAGTGTGTGGTGGTGGCTTTATATGAACAATTAGGTCACTAAATCATGTGCATGCATTCAATTCTCACAAATCATGTAAGCTTAGCTGTAAGTTAACGGAATCGTAGCTTTGTTTTTTACAGCAACACGAATCGATCGAATGTTTCAATGTATGTTATCTTATAAAATCCCTCATGGATTTTATTTTTAAACTCTTCCCTAGTCGCTGGATAGATGGCGCTGAACTTGCTAAGTTACTGCAAGGAACAGAACGTCACATCATTTCACTTAGATGTAATTTTAATTATAAATCAATATAGTATAATTTACTCTGTGATTATAAACGAAAGTGTCAGTCAACGAGCGTATTTGAAGTGCCGCAATGTTGTTTTTTTTCAAGCGTTTTGGCTCGTAGTAACGTTGTCAGTTCAACGCCATCTAGAGAGTTCTTGGAAACTATGTTTTTTTTTTAATACTCAAAAAGAAAACTTCTCATTGTACAGAATTTTGTACTTTATTCCATGAAACCTTCGATTGTTTTTCGTATGAAATAATCATCCTTAAGCGAACACATTTGGGTGCACGGCCAGTGTAACAAAGTTATATAAATGTTGCTTTCTGTAACGAATATCACCTCGTTATAGTTCGGATCGTCAGTTTTTATGTTTGAAATTGTAAAATGTGCAAAAATTATAATTTACGTGATTTATAAATATTAGATAAAAATGAAATGCTAGATAAATACATATTATTTTACAATCAGAAATAATAAGCA